>CM057449.1:713952500-714577500 GCA_016271365.2 Neoceratodus forsteri | reverse complement strand
GATGCATAGGAAGGGGCATCACAAGTAGAAAATGGGAAATGGTTATCCCTCTATACAGACAGTTGGTGAGACCCCATCTGGAGTACTGTGTGCAGTTTCAGAGACCTCATCTACGCAAGGACATAGACAGGAAGGAAGCAGTCCAGAGAAGGGCAACTAAAATGGTGCAGGGTCTGCAGCAGAAACCATATGAAGAGAGACTGAGACAGCTTAATATGTATACTCTTGATAAAAGGAGGGACAGGGGGGACATGATAGAAACTTTCAAGTACCTCAAGGGAATCAACAAAGTCCAGGAGGGTAGCATCTTTCAGAAAAAGAGATGTGTAAGAACAAGGGGGCACAATTTAAAGATAGGGGGGCAGCTCAGGGGTAATGTGAGGAATTTTTTTTCACAGAGAGAGTGGTGGATACATGGAACCGCCTTCCTGAGGAGGTCGTTGGGACTAAAACAGTGGGGGAATTCAAACATGCATGGGACTGACATAAGGCAATTATAGTGGGGGGTTGCAGGAAGTAGGCTGTTGGTTAACTAGAATCTGCAGCTTATCCAGTAGGCAGGGAAATGGGCAGACTGGGTGGGCCAAGTGGTCCTTATCTGCCGTCAAAGTCTATTTTTCTATGTTTCTATGACAGAGGGTAGGCAACAGCTGAGACTGAGAGACTGAGTAGCTTGGGGTCAAGTTCATAGGGACAATTGCCTTTGGACGGGTTAATTGACATTAGGGCAGTAAGGGTGTCAGAAGGCGAGACTGGGGAAAAGGAGAAAGGACAATAGTGAGGAGTTAGGCAGAGGTCATTAATGTCACTTTTGGAGGGGGATGGTGAGTTGGAGGAGTTGGGCAGAGAGGCTAGAAGAGTCAGAGCACATGATGTGAAATAGCAATTAAATTCCTTTGCCACAGAAGCATGATCCGCTATGAGGGAATTGCTTATTTTAAGGATGGGGGATGGGGGTAAGAGGGGGGTGAGAAAAGGGAGCAGATGACCTTCCAGAATTTGGAAGGGGAGTTTAAATTAATGTGGAAAGCAGAGTTGAAATACTGGGCTTTTGCTAGCCTAGTTGCTTTGGTACATGCGTTGTGAAGTTTACAGTATGGAAGAAAGTCACTTGGTAAGTAGGGCGATAATTAGGGGTGGCCCAGGGGACATGGTTGCCTTGAATTCTAGTGCACTTGAGGGGGGTGTAATGATTCCAGATGGTCAGGAATTTTGTTCTGAAATAGGCAAGGGCTTCTTCTACCTGGGGAGCAGAGGTTAACAGAGTTCAGTCAGTATTAGCTAGTTCGTGAAGGAGAGGGGTTAGTTTGATGGATTGTTATGAGTGTGTCAGTAGTATCTTATGTAGAGGTTTGGGCCTATGTACCTTCCGAACCAGGTAGATCAGGTGGTGGTCACTTGAAGCATCAGGTAGGATGCCTGATTGGATGACACGATGCGGATGGTGCATTTATAAGGTAGAAAAATAAATGGGCAGACTGGATGGGCCTTGTGGTCCTTATCTGCAGTCAACCTCTATGTTTCTATGTTTCTATGAATGGGAGGTGAGGTCCCAGTCAAGGGACGTGTGATTATGGTGTTTTAGTGTTCAGGCATTTGGGTTCTGTGATTAATTGAGTTAGATTTTGGGTAGCTATGGAGTCACATATTTTTCTTTTTGAGAGGATGACAACTCACTTATGTCAAGATCCCCCAAGAGGAATGGATCACCAGATTATGAGTGTGAGGCAATAGTTGTAATGAGGTCAGTGACCACAGAAGAAGGGAGGTTGGGACGGCAATAGATACCAGCAGCAAAGATAGGGATGGAGAAGGGACGTGATACCCGAATGACCAACAACATAATTAGCTTGTAGGAAGGAGGAAAGCATAATGACATATTGCATGATGGGGGAGATATACATAACCACACCTCCACCTCCGCCAGAACAGTCTTGCCTGGCCAGTGAGTAACCAGGGATAGAGAAGTTTTTTTTTTCTTTGCCATTGGAGGCTCTGTCAGACTATACCTTCTCTCAAGAAACTCTGCTGGGGCTCTGCCCCTCCCCCTTTTTTTCAGCATGTTTTTCTCCCTCCTCTCATGCTTTGGATTTTCAGCTTGGCTTCTGCAGGACTTTCTGCTGATTTATGTTTCTCTTGCCTGTTTGGCTCAGTATTTTGCTTGCCTCCGACTGCTGTTTGTATAAAGTACGATGGCAGCTGTGCTGGGCCAGCCGTTAGTTTAACTCAGCAGCGTTTTGTTGTTTTAGTGTAACTTTTTGCCTTTGTAAGAGTATTGAAAGTATGTTTTATTTTGTCTAATCGTCTGTTGCAGCCGTTTTGCAGTAGTGGGAAATAGCTGAAGAAATCATCACCTCGTCATTTATAGCTGCCATGATTGTTCATCCATGATTGCTGACATTTTTCACGACATTTTGTACAGCGTTGGTGAGGCCCGTATTAGCATTAAGTGAAGTTTTGGCTCAATTTGCCTTGTCCTAAATGCCTTGTGTTTTGTACTACTGGAGCTGTGGAGAACGAACCTTCAGAGGGACTGCAATTAGCTCTGTGGAGTAAAACCAGGAGTTAAATTGTTATTGGGAGTTTTGATGCCCTGCTTTCCTGGAGCTGCTTTGCCCTGCAGTTAGCCTAGCTGGAAATTGTGTGTCTGGTTGATCTGGACTGTCAAGATGCTGGAATATGCCAGGTGAAGCGATTTGGAGCAGAGCAGAGCTGACCATGATTGAGGGACTGGTTGGCCAGAATGGCTGGCCCTGAGGTGGGTTATGGATGATGGCCACTTTCCCATGGGGTCAGGAAAAGTGCAAACTGGAGTGCAAGTATTGCCTAGCTGCCTAGAACTGTGGGGGTCTACCTGACAGGGGTTGAGTAGTTCCAGTGGCTGAAGTAGGGGAGATTTGGCTGTACTCTGGGGCCCTCTTTGGGGTTGGGAAAAGGCCTGGCAAATTTAGATTATCTAAAGGACCACCTATTGAGACCCTGCTCCTTTGTGAAAGTCCTGTCAGGTGAAGAACTGCTGGCTGTGGGACTGCAAGACATTGTGTGGCCAATATGAACTATTCATTTTTCTGTTTTGAGTGGCAGTGAGAGTGCCTATTTTTCTGTATTTAATTGCCTCAAAAATTATACTATGAATGCGGCAGTGAGAGTGCAGCATTTTGGACAAACGTTGGGGGTAGGGTGGGAGAGTCCCCTGTCACTGTCAAACTTTTTCTGGAGCCATAGAGGGCTCTATGGACATTGTCTGATCTACAATTTTAAAGTGGACAGTTATGCTACTGGACATTAACTTACAACAAATCTGACCCTCTACTGCTTTTTTCTGGCTGTTTATTTGGTTTTTATTCTTTTTTAGTTATATTATTTTCTTTTGTTTAGTGTGCTTTAGGAAGTGGGTAGCTAAGTATTATTAATTCTAGTGGATGGTGGGGGATAGTGATATTGTTTGGGTATTTAAATGTATAGTAGTAGATGTGATTGATTGATTGAGTTGAGTGATTGTTTTTAGTCTCTGCTGGGTGTAGAATTTGCAGGATGTGCTGGCAGAGGGCCTTAATGGGGGGGTATTATTCCCCCACTGAGCTCTGGGCCCTTCGCCCCTTTGATAGCCCCCACTACCAGTTGTGGTTTATAGGTGCTGTTGCTCCTTGGGGATCACGAGACAGCATTGGAAGGGAGAGGGTAGAGGTTTAGGCGGGGGAGTGGAGCGGGGGGCAACGAATTGGGATAGTAGGGCCAAAGAGATGCGCTGGGGTGAAATGGGTCCAGGAAAGGGATCTGCCCTGCTTGGTTCCCATATCCAAGGGCTCCACTTTTAGCAGGCAGGTATCTCAGTCAACCTCAACTACTCATTCAACTCTGGCAGTGTTATACAATGCCAGGTCGATTCAAAACAAGACAGCAGTAATTGCTGATCTTGTGGGGTCATCTGACCTGACTTATATCACTGAGACCTGGCTAGACAAGAATGCTGGCCCCATTCTAGAGTCAGCTGTTCCAGCTGGGAACTTGGTGATACATCACCTGAGGCTGGGTCGTAGGGGCGGGGGGTAGCTACCTGTTTCAAGAAGGAGCTGGGCCTGGTAGATGTGCCAGTTGGGGTCACCTGATCATTTGAATGTATCATGGGCGTAGGTGTGGGTTGCAGGATGCTTCTCATTTATTGTCCACCTGGGAGTGAGAAGGAGTTCCTGCAGGAGGTAGTGGACTTCATCACTGAGATGGTATTGAAGGCCTCCAGGTGATTGGTACTGGGGGACTTCAATGCCTGGGTCAGTTTTGAACTCTCACAATTTGGACAAGACTTCCTTCAACTAATGGCTTTGTTGTGGCTCACATAGGTGATTGAGTGTGTCAGTAGTATCTTATGTAGAGGTTTGGGCCTATGAACCTTCCTAAGCAGGTAAATCAGGTGGTGGTCACTTGAAGTATCAGGTAGGATGCCTGATTGGATGACACGATGCGGATGGTGCATTTATAAGGTAGAAAAATAAATGGGCAGACTGGATGGGCCTTGTGGTCCTTATCTGCAGTCAACCTCTATGTTTCTATGTTTCTATGAATGGGAGGTGAGGTCCCAGTCAAGGGACATGTGATTATGGGGTTTTAGTGTTCAGGCATTTGGGTTCTGTGATTAATTGAGTTAGATTTTGGGCAGCTATGGAGTCACATATTTTTCTTTTTGAGAGGATGACAACTCACTTATGTCAAGATCTCCCAAGAGGAATGGATCACCAGATTATGAGTGTGAGGCAATAGCTGTAATGAGGTCAGTGACCACAGAAGAAGGGAGGTTGGGACGGCAATAGATACCAGCAGCAAAGATAGGAATGGAGAAGGGACGTGATACCCGAATGACCAACAACTTGTAATTAGCTTGTAGGAAGGAGGAAAGCATAATGACATATTGCATGATGGGGGAGATATACATAACCACACCTCCACCTCCGCCAGAACAGTCTTGCCTGGCCAGTGAGTAACCAGGGATAGAGAAGTTTTTTTTTTCTTTGCCATTGGAGGCTCTGTCAGACTATACCTTCTCTCAAGAAACTCTGCTGGGGCTCTGCCCCTCCCCCTTTTTTTCAGCATGTTTTTCTCCCTCCTCTCATGCTTTGGATTTTCAGCTTGGCTTCTGCAGGACTTTCTGCTGATTTATGTTTCTCTTGCCTGTTTGGCTCAGTATTTTGCTTGCCTCCGACTGCTGTTTGTATAAAGTACGATGGCAGCTGTGCTGGGCCAGCCGTTAGTTTAACTCAGCAGTGTTTTATTGTTTTAGTGTAACTTTTTGCCTTTGTAAGAGTATTGAAAGTATGTTTTATTTTGTCTAATCGTCTGTTGCAGCCGTTTTGCAGTAGTGGGAAATAGCTGAAGAAATCATCACCTCGTCATTTATAGCTGCCATGATTGTTCATCCGCGGTGCTGACATTTTTCACGACATTTTGTACAGCGTTGGTGAGGCCCGTATTAGCATTAAGTGAAAGTTTTGGCCCCAATTTGACTTGTCCTAAATGCCTTGTGTTTTGTACTACTGGAGCTGTGGAGAACGAACCTTCAGAGGGACTGCAATTAGCTCTGTGGAATAAAACCCAGGAGTTAAATTGTTATTGGGAGTTTTGATGCCCTGCTTTCCTGGAGCTGCTTTGCCCTGCAGTTAGCCTAGCTGGAAATTGTGTGTCTGGTTGATCTGGACTGTCAAGATGCTGGAATATGCCAGGTGAAGCGATTTGGAGCAGAGCAGAGCTGACCATGATTGGAGGACTGGTTGGCCAGAATGGCTGGCCCTGAGGTGGGTTATGGATGATGGCCACTTTCCCCTGGGGTCAGGAAAAGTGCAAACTGGAATGCAAGTATTGCCTAGCTGCCTAGAATTGTGGGGGTCTACCTGACAGGGGTTGAGTAGTTCCAGTGGCTGAAGTAGGGGAGATTTGGCTGTACTCTGGGGCCCTCTTTGGGGTTGGGAAAAGGCCTAGCAAATTTAGATTATCTAAAGGACCACCTATTGAGACCCTGCTCCTTTGTGAAAGTCCTGTCAGGTGAAGAACTGCTGGCTGTGGGACTGCAAGACATTGTGTGGCCAATATGAACTATTCATTTTTCTGTTTTGAGTGGCAGTGAGAGTGCCTATTTTTCTGTATTTAATTGCCTCAAAAATTATACTATGAATGCGGCAGTGAGAGTGCAGCATTTTTGGACAAACGTTGGGGGTAGGGGGTGGTGAGAGTCCCCCTGTCACTGTCAAACTTTTTCTGGAGCCATAGAGGGCTCTATGGACATTGTCTGATCTACAATTTTAAAGTGGACAGTTATGCTACTGGACATTAACTTACAACAAATCTGACCCTCTACTGCTTTTTCTGGCTGTTTATTTGGTTTTTATTCTTTTTTAGTTATATTATTTTCTTTTGTTTAGTGTGCTTTAGGAAGTGGGTAGCTAAGTATTATTAATTCTAGTGGATGGTGGGGGATAGTGATATTGTTTGGGTATTTAAATGTATAGTAGTAGATGTGATTGATTGATTGAGTTGAGTGATTGTTTTTAGTCTCTGCTGGGTGTAGAATTTGCAGGATGTGCTGGCAGAGGGCCTTAATGGGTGGGTATTACTCCCCCACTGAGCTCTGGGCCCTTCGCCCCTTTGATAGCCCCCGCTACCAGTTGTGGTTTATAGGTGCTGTTGCTCCTTGGGGATCATGAGACAGCATTGGAAGGGAGGGGGTAGAGGTTTAGGCAGGGGAGTGGAGCGGGGGGGAACGAATTGGGATGGTAGGGCCAAAGAGATGCGCTGGGGTGAAATGGGTCCAGGAAAGGGATCTGCCCTGCTTGGTTCACATATCCAAGGGCTCCACTTTTAGCGGGCAGGTATCTCAGTCAACCTCAACTACTCATTCAACTCTGGCAGTGTTATACAATGCCAGGTCGATTCAAAACAAGACAGCAGTAATTGCTGATCTTGTGGGGTCATCTGACCTGACTTATATCACTGAGACCTGGCTAGACAAGAATGCTGGCCCCATTCTAGAGTCAGCTGTTCCAGCTGGGAACTCGGTGATACACCACCTGAGGCTGGGTCGTAGGGGCGGGGGGTAGCTACCTGTTTCAAGAAGGAGCTGGGCCTGGTAGATGTGCCAGTTGGGGTCACCAGATCATTTGAATGTATCATGGACGTAGGTATGGGTTGCAGGATGCTTCTCATTTATCGTCCACCTGGGAGTGAGAAGGAGTTCCTGCAGGAGGTTGTGGACTTCATCACTGAGATGGTATTGAAGGCCTCCAGGTGATTGGTACTGGGGGACTTCAATGCCTGGGTCAGTTTTGAACTCTCACAATTTGGACAAGACTTCCTTCAACTAATGGCTTTGTTGTGGCTCACATAGGTGATTACCTCTGCGATCCACATATAGGGTCATTCATTGGATCTGGTGTTCCTACTAAGGATGGAAATCTTAGCCGTGGTGGTGGAACACCTTGGATGGTCCGATTACCAGACTATTGGGTTCAGCTTCTCGGCCCCCCCCCCCCACAATTAGACCTGCCCCTACTGAAATGGTCCAGTACCACCCTTTATGAGAGGGTAACCCCAGACGGCCTGATGGCAGTTCCAGACCTATTGGGTAGTGCGAGTGTTAACAGGGATCCAGAGAATCTGCTGTGAGCCTATGATAGGGCAATGGGGGAAGCCATGGATGTCATTGCTCTTGTCCGTGTTCACCTACTCACTGTTCGTCTTCAGTCTCTGTGGCTTGATAGGACCTTGAGGGAGTTGAGAAGAGTGGGTAGAAGGTTGTAGCATTGCTGGTGGAAATCAGACCTGAATGATGACAAACTTAGATTGATATCCCATTATAAGGTATACAGAGGGGGGAAGGGGGAAAAATACAGAAAACTAGCCAGGTATACAGAGGGGGAAAGGGGAAAATACAGAAAATTAGCCAGGTGACAAACAACAAATCATAATACAGAGCAAGATATAAATAAAACAAATACGTTGAATGTTTACTCACAAATGTTAGAAGTCTTGATAAATAATTTGATGAATTTAAAAGCCTGTTACAGGAAAAACATATTCAAATGGCCATTCTTACAGAAACCTTATGGGAGGATGGGGACACATGGGATGAAAATATTGTAGGGTTTAATCTGTACAATAAATCTAGAAAGTATAGAAAAGGTGGCGGAGTGGCAGTCTATATCTATGAGACATTACAGAGTATGGAAGTATATGAAGGAGGTTTAAATATAGAACAACTAAGCATTAAAATATTTTCCTCTAATACCCCCCCAGTCGTGTTGAGAGCTCTATAGTACCCCTCAATCAGCAGAGAAGATGATTTAGGAATACTAAATTATTTCGAACATTTAAATGCAGCACATAATATGATCCTGGTAGGAGACTTCGACCTACCAGAAATAAACTGGCAAAAACAAACTGCTAAACATAGAATTGAGACAAACTATCTCAAAAGATTTAGTCAGCTAGAACTGAAATAGAAAGTTATTGATAAGACAAGGGAAGAGAATTCTAACAAACTCGGGAAATTCTGTATCGGATGTTAGTGTGAAAGAACATTTAGCAGACAGTGATCACCAAACAGTAAATTTTAACTTAAGGGAAATATCTTTAAAACAGAATAGGGAGACCAAAATTCCCAACTTCAGAAAAGCTAGCTTTGCAGCTATGAGATACAGTCTGCAGACATGGGACTGGAAATCTGAATTTTCAAACTATTCAGTTGACATAATGTGGGAGATGTTACTGACCAAAACTAAGATGGTAACAGAGAAAAATATACCATACATTATGAAGAATCCTAAATAAAAGGACACAGCCCTAAATGACTCAATCAGAAAATAAAGAAAAAATAAAACTCAAAAATAAAATGTTTAAACTCATGAGACAGAATAAGATCAGCCTACTTGAATATAGGTATAATCCCTAGGTGGTACTATCCCAAGGGCTACAACCCCTACCTGCTTGACCAAGTGCAGGTTGAGAGGCCTGGGTATTGAAAACAGGTGCCTCCACCAGGAGGACAGGGTTAGTAGTAGCGTAGCTGACCTGGGTACAGCCCTCTGGGACACTGTTACCCCTCCCCCCTTTTCTCTGTAGTGGCCTAACTGATTCACAAAATACACAGTAGCAAGTTGCCTCTGACAACAGTTTTAACCCCACACTTATTGCACTTACCACCAGGGCTGGTTCAGCTGGCTCAGCCTTGGAGACTCTCTATAAAATAAGAGTTAGTACCACAACCAACAGCATCACAGTGTTATCTGCAGAGGTACACCACAACCAGTTTAAGTGCAAAAAGATTCAGATCTGACTTTTGTAAGGGGACTGAACAAGAAAGGGGCATAATCAAGTTGATTAGTTTAAGTACTGATTCAATCAGGCTACAAGGTATGCACTTTAGAGTCCCTCATCACAGTCATACACAGTTGGTGAGGTAGGCTGGCCTGATACATTGCCAGGGCCCTACAGGTGGAAAGAAATAGCCATGCACGGTAAGCGACAATTTGTAGTCCTAAGCCAGAGGGTTCAGTTCGTGATAATCAAGCAAAACAATTAAATACGATGATACACTTTGATTGAGCTGTTGTTGCAGGGAGTTACCCTGGTGTTTACTCATGCTACCAAGTACAGGACACAGGATGGACGAAATGGAGGCTGCAGGATGACTTGCTGGTTTGCCAAGAGAAGCAGGACCCACATGATTCATCGTGGTGCCATTCCTGTCCGTGATGTTGAGCAGGGGGCTGATCTCACGGTAGGTCTCTCATCGATGTTCTTCTCTGTGGCGTGAGCAGCTGGCTGGGTCAAGGTGGCAGGGCCCAGGCCAGTGAACAAGTTGGATGGCAGCTCGGCAGTGCTGGATTCAGCTGCCAGCAAGCGTGACACAAGCAGGCAGTGGGGAACCAGATCAGGAGCCACTAACACCATTCAACACACTTATAGTTAAGCAAGGTAAATACCGCAGTTTGGATGACAGTCCGGTCACAATCACAGTGTCTCTGTGCAAACCGAGCACTCTGCGTTGGTTTCAGACTTCCTGACAGGCCGATCACATGGAGCAAATCTTTGGTCCTTTTCAGGTAAAACAGGCAGTCACAGTTTGGTAATTTTGATCACAGTCTTCCTCGGATGCAGTCTAAATTCTTTTCAAGCAAAGTTCCCTCACAAGGGAAGAAGAAGCAGCCAGGCCAAGCACAGCCTTCCCACAATTTCCCCGGGCTACTCTGCAGGAGCAGCTGCTTGAATCACTTGAGCAATTCACTCTCTCAACTCCAAGCTCAAACTGACCTCTGCTGGGGCAGCACTGGGACTTCCTTAGAAATCCAAAAGGTTTGGTTGGTTGATCCATCTGTCTGTCACAGCTGGAACTCCCCCTCCAGGTCCACTTAGATGCCAAAGTGTAAAAACTACAATTCCTACAGAAATTCACTCCCACAAGACCCCTGGGGACAGACACCATTTTAGAGTCCCCAAAGGTACTGATTGTTCCCAATAGGCAGTCCAGAACCAAGATGGTGGTGCAGTACTGAGATGTCCATGCTGCAAAGGAAGGCAGGTTAGACAAACTACAATATCTTTACTAGTAAAGAAGATAATCAGCAAACAGTTACAGATTCTTGCAGGGTTCCCTCTGTGCAAATAGCGATGGCAGAATGGAGCAACAATACAGCAACCTGGGTGGGACTTGAGCCTAAAACTACTCGGCCCCTATTCATATTAATCATACACTACAAAATAGGCAGCTATTAAAGAGACAGGCACGGAGCCTAACAGGGCACTCACATGCAAACACTTTTAACTTGCTAGGACATGGAACACCAGCCTGGAAGTGGGCATTTAGGCAAGTCCAAGGAAGATTTTTGGGGAACCCCCATTTATAGGGGGGTTACATAGGGAGCAGGCAAGAAAAGTAAAGAAATCAAAAAAGCTAAAGCAGTTTTTGAGGAGAACATGGCATCTAACACAAAGGATGATTACAAAATGTTTTACTCATACATTAATAATAAAAAAGGAAAAAAGCAGAGTGTAGGACCCTTTAAAGATACTAATGGGGAAATACTTAATGACACATATATGGCTAATGTGCAAAACAATTACTTTGGAACAGTGTTTAATCCCAAAAACAATAATCCAGGCACTCAAGCCTAGAAAACTTCAGAAAAAGGTCATATAAAATAGATACTAAAGATATTACCACAAAATTAAATCAAAATAAATAAAAATAAATCTGAACTGGACAACATACACCCAAGGGTCATTACAGACGTGGCGGCAGAGATAGCCCATCCATTAACCGTTATATTTCAGTTAACCCTTGACAAAGGTATAGTGGTCCAAAAATGGAAAGACGCACATGTGTTCCCAATATTCAAAAAAGGAAAAAAGGACTCTCTTGAGAACTACAGACCTGTGAGCCTAATATCTGTCCTGGGTAAAGTATTAGAAGAAGTATCAAAGATAAGATCCTTTTCCATCTGGAGCAACATAACCAACTAGATTTACAACAACGTGGGTTTGTAAGAGCTAGATCATGTAAAACAAATCTACTCCACTTCTATGGGAGGGTGAGCAGGGTATTAGACCAGGGATACTTCGTGGATGTGGTTCAGCTGGACTTCCCTACGGCTTTTGATAAGCTTCCACACTGGGAATTAATAGCTTCATTAGGTATATTAAACATATATAATAATAATAATATTATTAACTGGATCTCATCATAGCTAGAAAACCGAAGGCAGATGGTGACTGTCAATGGGGTCCTAATAAATTGGTTTCAGTGACAAGTGGGGTTCCTCAGGGATCCGAATTGGGACCCTGTCTTTTTTTTTGCAATATTTGTTTATTGAATCTTTGTTATAATATACATACAAGACATACATACAAACATTTAGACAAATACAGCCTACATTGATCCAAATACATAACTTATATACAATAGATCCAATACCTTAATCAATCTTAATCTAAATACCAATCGGCAAGTTCTTATTTTATTTTATTATTCCAGTATAAGTGTAGAAGAAGGACACACCCACATCTCTTCCCAGCATTCGAAAGCCTTTCTATAACTAGAAGGTGTCCATAGCCTTGATATTAAATCCAACCCTCCCTCAGCATAAGGTTATCTGTGAGTGGGAGACTAAGTATGGTTGCCATGCCCTTTGGAAAAGTTCCTCCTTATCTTTAATAATATAGATCAGGCACTCCAAAGTGAGGGCTTGTAATATTAAAGCCTTCCATTGGGGTATAGTAGGTGCCACCGCATTCACCCATGTAATAAGGATACAATGTCTGACCATGCATAGTACAACTCTGAGCCATCTCTTGACAGGAGCCCATTCTCCATCCTCCAATACTTCTTTGCCAAACAGTAACAGCAGTGGTGACCCAACATACTGCTGCCCAATTATGTTTTGTAATTTTACCACTAACTTTCCCCAAAAATCCTGTAAGACGGGGAAGCCCAAAGATAATGGAAGTATGAAGCTAAATTATTATTACAATGGGACATACTGGGGATACCACAGGGTTATATTTATGAACAACCAATGGTGGGCGATAAAATTTGAGGCAGAACTTATAATAAGATTCCTTATACTTATTACACAACAGTAAACCCTGATGAAGTTGAATTAGTAGTTTCCAATTCTCTTCTGATATAGGAATCCCTAGGTCTCTCTCCCATAGCAGCTTAGTGCTCTGCGTTTTATCCGGGAGCCAAGATCTACCATCTTTAGCTACTCTCCAGATAGTACCTTTAGGGTTCATAGATGGACTGAACAAGCAGTTCGTGTCCCCCCCCAATATCAGATTTGGAAACTGCTCAGCAACCAACAAGGCCATTAAGGATCTATAAAATGCTGGGTCATGTACAGCAGGAGCATATACGCTCCCAAATGTGGCTTTCTCCCCTTGTATTGTTCCGACTATAAAAATATATCTCCCAGTTTCCGGATCAGTTACCATCCTCTCCTTCTGGAATGGTAATTTTTTATGTAGGAGGATAGCCACCCCTTGCTTATGAGACCAGAAGGCCACAGAATAACATTCCCCCACCCAACCCCTCTTTAGCTTAGCATGCTCTTTATCTGTGAGATGGGTTTCCTGTAACATAGCAACTTGTGTATTTTGGCGCTTCAAGGCTGTCAGTAACATGGTGCGTTTAACCGGGGTGGCTATCCCCCTAACTTTCCAAAAGACAATAATCAAATCCTTTAAGCTAGCCATGATACAACCTTTTGCATTTCGCCATCCAACAGACCTGCATAGGATTCATCTGGAGTCCTCTTCCACCCCCTCACACAACGCTGAATTGGTATTAGCTTTGGATCTCGCAAGTAGTAAGAATTCAAAACCACAGAAACAAACAAAAACTAGAACTATGTACAACCCTTCCACACGCACCCTTCTCATCCCTTTCCCCACCCTCCCCTCTGCATACCTCCCTCCCTCCCTATTGTAATAGTAAATGCAAAAAGCAGAGATTTTACTTCCCTTCCCTCCATCAAGCAGAATGCACCCCCCCCCGGCTGTCACTTCTATTATAAAAATACTAAATGCAAATATCAATACATTTAGAGACCCCCATACATTGAGACAGATGTAACTGGAAGGGGACAGGATCAGTTGTGTTCCAGGACAGTAGCTGCTTCTTGTTGTTTTCACAGGGTTCTTGTGGATTTTATTTGGTAGAATGTTATTTCTTTTCTTTCTTCCTTCTAAGGGGCTAGCAGGGTATTGTTTTGTGGGCTGTTGGAAGTTTGAAAACTGATTTGGTGGCTGTAAGTGGGCTCATTTGTTGGATGTTTCATTGTGTAACAGGCTACGCTGGTGGAGTCCTATTTCTTCTGATTTAAAACCTATTTGGTGGGAGTTGCTTGGGCCTGGTTCTTTGGCTGCTGGACTTGGAGGGGAGACACAGGGCTGATACACTGTCTCTTGAGTCGGGTGTCTGCCCAAAACCCTCCCTCCCCAGAGTTCTGCTAATTTATTGGGGAACACCTGCCCTGCAATTGGAGGAAAAGGCTGTAGGTGCAGCTCATGTAGTTCTAGCCACTGGGGGTTGGATTTAAAGGCTGGGAGAGAGGAGCTTAGGGAGTTGTTCATTTCCCTTCTAAGTTTACTGTGTTGTACTGCACCTAGTAACAGGGTTACCTGTGTACTGTGGGACTGTATCTAAGATTAGTGGGAGACCTGATTAGGCAGTAGGGGTGTATCTTGGACTGGGGGGAACCTGGTGGCTCACCCAAGGAAACCTACTTGGAAGGGGATGGAACCACACGTCATTAGGGCCGGCATCTTTGGGAGGGTGGTGGGGTGCACAGGGTGTGGAGCAGCCATGATACTGGACAGGGCTTGGAAGTTCGGTGGTTGCCCAGTGTGCTACCAGTTGGCACAGCTTAGGGAGGAGGTTGCGGGGATTAGAAGACAGCTGGGAAAAGGGAGGAGGTATGGTTGGGGGAAGGGGCCAGGGGATCTCCCACAGGGTTGCACCAAGCACTGGGGGCAGGGGCATAGGGAAAGGAGTGCAGGAAAATACTCTGGGGTCACATAGGGACCCTGGCAGAGGGGGTCCAAAAGGACACTACCAAGGAAGCAGGCAGGTAACTGGGGACCCTCACAAAGGAGGGACAGAGGGACAACATTCTCAGAGAAGTAGGCAGATGGCCAGGGCTGGACAGAAGGAAGCAAGGCGGGGAGGTGGATCAGACCTTGCACTCCATTACCGCTTCAATTCTCTACTTCTGCTCGAGGATGAGGGGGGTGATGTAGCCATAACAGGGGTGGTTAGAGATGGAAAGGGAGTGGGGGGCAGGAGGCAGGGGCTGGATAGCAGGAAGAACAGGGGAGAACCGGGAATGCAGGAAAATGGGGGGAGCGGTGAATCAGAGCAGGAGGGGCAGGGGGAAGAGGGAGGAGAGCGCAAGGAGAAGGACCAGAAGTACAAGGAGGATTCAGTAAAGGAAGCTGAGGGTTTAGGCCAGGGGAGCACGACAAGCAAGGAGGGACTAAATGGAGACAGGAAGGAAGGGAGGACGAGCCAAGCTAGTTTAGCAGATGGGGGAGAAGGACCAGTCGCGAGCAGGGAGGGGGGAGTTAGCAAGGTACAGAAGGATACTCAGGAGGAGGAGGCATAGGACTGGAGGGAGGGGTGGCCAGGGTAAATAAGGAGGGGGTGGCAAGTGGCACCCAGATAGGGGGAGGAACAAGGAGCTGGCTGGGTGGAGGGGCCGGTAGAAAGGATGAGGGACATGGAAGGGGGGGAATGGAGGAAAAGGAGCGGTCAGAGTGCTCCTATTGGGGGATTCTATGATCAGCGGTATCAAATGGGATAGGGAGGGAGAAGCCTGGCCAGTTAGAACAAAATGCTTCCCTGGACTAACGGTGCACAGGGCTAAGTATGAGGTTTATCAGCTGGCAAAGGATTGTGGGGGTTCCCCGGACATACTGGTCCACCTGGGTACAAATGACATTGAAGGAAATAGTGAGCTAGAGATACAGGCAAGATTCAGGGAGCTTGCCAGGGTCTGTCATGACATAGGATGCACAGTTTCCTTCTCAGAAATCTTGCCGGTGCCAAGAGCTAGTGGGGAACACAAAAGTAAGATTAGGGAGATAAACCAGTGGCTCAGGGAGTGATGTGAGGCCAGAGGGTATGGGTTGATGGGGGATTGGGGGGAGACCTGGGAGGATAAGGAGCTGTATGCTAGAGAGAGACTCCATCTCAATTTGGAGGGGAGGGGAATCCTTAATTTGAAAATAGAGGGGTTCATTGGTGAAAAGTGGAGTTTAAACTTGTGAAGGGGGAAGGGATGGCAGAAAAGGCTGCCAAGGGGGTGCCGATAAAGGAGGGATTCTGTCTCCACACCTCTGGGGAGCTGGAGGATTGCGTAAAAAGGCCGACTGGTAAAGTGCAGACCAGGGGAAAACAGAATCCCCATGGGAACACAAGCAGGGGAAATGGAAGTATAGGGAAAGGGTGGAAGGTAGTCCTGCTAAATGCCAGGAGCTTGGGCAATAAAATGCCTGAGCTCCAGACGATGCTAACTGAGGGAGCAGTGGATGTAGCAGTGGTCACTGAGACCTGGACCACTGCAGGACATGACTGGGACCTGAACCTGGAGGGTTACACTATGTTCAGGAAGGACAGGGGGGAGGGAAGGGGAGGAGGGGTAGCAAAGATAATCAAAAACTGCATTGGCATAGGGGGGGTAGAGGAGGCAGAGGGAACTGTGGAGGCGATTTGGGTCACCTTGATAACAAGGGTAGGCAAGAGAGTAAAAATAGGAGTGGTGTAGACCCCCTGCCCTGGCGAAGGAGCTGGAGGAGAGTCTGGTGGCAGATGTTGGGAGACACTGCAGACTGGGCAGAGGAACGATGGTGGTGGTGTTGGGGGACTTAAACATGCCAGGAACAGACTGGGAGACTATGACATCCTCTGTGACCAGGGAACAAAGGTTGTTGGATGTCTTTCAAGACGCGTTCCTAACTCAGCAGGTGGGGGAACCGACCAGGGAGGCGCGGGTACTGGATGTGGTCCTGGCAGACAGTGACAAGATTGGGGGCCTGGAGTAACGGACCCATTGGCTGGGAGTGACCATGCCACGGTCTGGTTCTGCCTGGACCTAGGAGGGCTAGAAGGCTGCACAAAGATGGAGGTAACTGACTTCAGGGGGACGGATTTTAAGGAAATGGGAAGGATCCTTAAGGAGCATTTGGATGTGATTGGGTCAGACATGGATGCTGATAGTAGGTAGGAAACCAACAGGAGAGGGGTGCAGGATGCTACCAGCACCTGTGCAAGAGTAAGATGAAAATGCGGTAGGGCTCGAAAACCCTGCTGGTGGACCAGGGAGGTCCAGAAGGTGGTTCGGGAAAAGAAGGCAGCCTATAAGCAATTCAAGTGCTCAAGGAGTGAAAGGGATCAAGGGGAGTATGAACTGATGGTTAGAAGGGCCACTAGGGTGGAGAGGGCGGCTAAGGCAAGGAAGGAGCAGAACCTGGCCAGGGAAATTAGGAGAGGGAAAAAGGGGTTCTTTAGATACATTGGGGAAAAACGAAGGGTGAAAGGGCAGATTAGCAGGATTAAATCAGGGGAGAGATGGGCACAAGACCCGGGGGAGCAGGCTGAGGTACTAAATGAGTACTTCACCTCAGTTTTCACCAAGGAAAATGAGTGTACTGCATCATACATGGGAGGAGACAGAGATACTGAGGAGGGGACCTTTACCGATCGGCGGGTCTGGGGAGAGGAGGGCATCACTGGCAGGAGGAGGGAGGGCTAAGCAGGAGAAGAGGTACGGAAGTGGAAATCACAGCAGAGAGAGTGAGGGAAGCCTCAGCTCCCTTAAGACGGAGAATGCACTGGGGCCGGATAAATTACATCCCAGAGTGCTGAAGGAACTTGTGGATGTCCATGTAAAACCCCTGGCGGAGCTTTTCACCATCTCTCTGAGGACAGGGTGGGTGCCCCAGGACTGGAAGGTGGTGCATATAGTGCCTATCCACAAGGGGGATCAAGGGAGGTGGCAGGGAACTACAGGCCTGTCAGCTTGACATCTATGGTGGCAAGGTGATGGAGGGCATTGTCAAGGAGAGGCTGGGGGGGACCTGAAAAAGTCAGGGTGCCTGGATGATAGACAGCATGGATTTGTCCCAGGGAAATCATGTCAGACAAACCTTGTGGAGTTCTATGACTGGGTGACAAGTGCCTTGGACCTGGGTAGACCAGTGGACGTCCTCTTTCTAGACTTCAGCAAGGCATTTGTCTCTGTTCCTCACGTGGTCCCGTTGGATAAGCTGGGAGAAATGGGGGTGGGGAACCAGATGATCAGATGGATAGGCAATTGGCTCCAGGATCGGACCCAAAGGGTCATAGTTGGCAGGATAGTCTCATCTCCAAGGAAGGTCATTAGTGGGGGGTTCCACACGGATCAGTCCTTGGGCCCCTCCTGTTTAACGCCTACGTTTCTGACATAAGGACAGGAATCAGGAGTGAGATGAGTCCCTTTGCGGATGACTCAAAACTGGAGGTGGTGGTGGATGGGGTGGAGGGGAGGGTGGCCCTACAGGGGGACCTGGAGGCTCTGAAAAGATGGTCTAGAAAGTGGAAGCTGAGGTTCAATGCAGGGAAATTCAAGGTACTCCACCTGGGGGGCCAGAAACCCGGGCCAAGTGTACACCCTGGATGGGGAAATGCTACAAGTCTCGATGGCTGAGAGGGACCTAGGGGTGGTGGTGGATGTCAAGATGAACAACTCTGAGACTTGTAGGAGGGCAGCAGCCAAGGCCAACGGGATGCTGGGATGCATCGCTAGGGGATCACCTCAGAAGGAGGGAAGTGATACTCCCTCTTGTATAACTGCTTGGTGAGCCGCACCTTGAGTACTCGTGCAGTTTTGGAGGCCACACTTAAAGAGGGACATTAAACTCCTGGAGAGGGTCAGAGGAGGCAACCAAAATGATTTGGGGCTTGGGGGCAGAACCTATGAGGAGAGGCTCAAAGAGCTAAATATGTACACATTGGAAGAGAGAAGGGACAGGGGGGACATGATAGAGGTCTTCAGGTACATGAAGAGGGTAAATAGGGGAGGAACAGTCAGGGTGCTTTGAAGGAAAGAGGAGGGGGCCACTAGAGGGCATGGGTGGAAGCTGGAGGGGGGAAGATACAGGGGTGAAAGGCTGAGGTGCTACTTCACTAAGAGGGTGGTGGGGCCATGGAATGCGCTGCCTAGGGGGCTGGTGGAGGCAGAGACAGTGGAGGGGTTCAAGAGGGGGTGGGACAGGTACAGGGGAAGGGTTCTGGAAGCAAAATCCAATGCAGCAAGAATATCCGGAACTGGGAAGGGAGAAGCCAGAGAAGGAGGGGGGGCAGCAAGGTCAACACCCATGGTGGGAGCTGACCAAATGAGCAGACACGAAAGACCGTTAGGCCTATTCTGCTGGCATTTTAGTATGTTAGTATGTTAGTAAGATGCACACTGAAGGGCAGAAAATAGATATCCCAGAAGATTCCAAACAATGCTGCCCTCATTGAGCTATAATCAAAGCATAAATCTGGTGATTTATATAACAGCATATTAATTATCATAAGAGGGAATCCCCAGATCCATGAGCTAGGCTGGAGCATGCCCAAACAGAGGGCGCACAGCACAGACCTAAAGAAGTGCTGCATCCCCTTCCCCTCCAGCCACCCCAGCCATTTTCCCCCATTCCAGTCCCTCCCCTCGTACCCACAACTTATCTCCCCCCCCAGGTCCCCTTCTTATTAACACCTAAAATACCGCCTTTGAAAGATCCCCCCTCCCACTTCTCCCAGGAAGCTCAAAGCTCAGCAATGACCCATCCAATCAGGCCAACTATAATTAACACAGTAGTGGAGCCAGCATATGAAGTCCTTTGTGTGATTCTGTTCTGAATTATAAAAATTCAAAACGCTGGGCATCCATTCCGAATCTGGAGTTAGAGTTCCAATCATGTTTTTAATAAACTTCGGGAGGGAGGTAGAGTAACCAAAGGAAAAGAGAGAAACAAAAAAAAGAGGGCTTTTTGGGGGAGAAAGTTCAGTCTCAAGTTCAATATTGTATTAGCCCCAATATGTCCAAAAAAAAAAAAATACTCTTTCTTTTCAAACTGGCGCTCTTAGTCCCAAGACAATTATCATTCAGTCCCAAATCAGAAAAAGAGGCAAAGGCCAATGGTGCCCATACTCTTCCTACTATTATTCCAGCCCTTCAGGTTAATCCACCTTGCATAACCAGAAAACAAAACACGTCCAGTTTAGCTCAGTCGATTTTCTTTTTAAGATCGCTGATGAAGCTTTCAGCCTTGGGCACCTCCCAAAATGAATACACTGCTCCTTCATACTTAATCTTGAGGGTGGCCGGATAAAGCATGTAACATTCAACCTTGACCTCATGAAGCTGTGCCATTACCAGATTGAAGGCCCGACGACATTTTAACAATCGTGCAGAATAATCCTGTGAGAGAAATAAGCGATGGCCCTCATACTGCATCTCTGTATGCTCCCAGTATGCTTTCAAGATAATTTCTCTATATGGGTAAAGGTGGAACCTCATGATTGTCTGCCGTGGAGGCTGGTTCGGTGCAGGTTTCGGCATAACAGCACTGTGGGTTCTTTTGACCTTCAGCTTGCCATTTTTCGATGATAGACCCAGCAGCTCTGGCAAAACTTTAGCACAAAAGTCCATCACACTCGGTTCCTCCAACCCTTCCGGGAGCCCTCTTAGTCTCAAATTTAAACAACGATGATCATTATCCTGGTAATCTGGGAGATCCTTTAGCTCTTCTAGCTCCTGTTGCACTCCCATAACTTGTTCTGGTAGGGGAACAGTCGTGTTCTCCTAATCTGAAATACACTGTTCTGCTTCATTCAGCCTTGTAGCATGAGTACCATCCAGGTCAACCAGCTCCTGTAATTTGCGGTCAAAATTAGGGGCGTGACTTGTCAGCCTTGGCTCCAGTGCTACTAAGACTTGCTGAGTTACCTCGCGACCCAAGGTACTAATCTCTCCAGCCAAAAGGAATATGCAGCCTCTACCTACTCCCTGCATGGCCGGTAGCTGCTTCTTTTGGTTTTTATCAGTGGTACGCATATTTTTCGCCGCAGTGGATTCCACATAATCATCCATCCTGCCCTCCAATATTTGCCCTTTGGGTTTGGTTAACTTTTATTTTCCTTTAGATAGTTTTAAATTCTTTTATTTTGCAGCGGCTGGAGGAGAGAGAGAAAATGTGTCTTTAGGCTAGTCTGCTCATTAGCGTCCCCGAGCCTGTCTTTTTAATATTTATATATCTACTCTGCAATTCAACACAGACACAATATGGATTACAAAATTTGCTGACTATTGCTGAGTGGGGACAGTTGTAAATACTGTACAGGGACAACTAAAACTTCAAGATACTTTAGAATTAATTGAGAGGCAGACTAATAAGTACAACTTAAAATTAAATGGAAATAAATGCGTAGTTATGCACATGGGAAAAAAATCCAGAGGCAAAATATACCTTACAAAATGAAGTACTGAAATCAACAGTTGAGGAAAAAGATTTAGGGATTATAGTCAAAAATGACCTAACTTTTAGCCCACACTGTGATCATATAGTAAAAAGGACAAATGAAATACTAAATTGCATATTAAGATGCATTGTGAGTAGAAGGAGGGAGGTCTTGATGCCTCTGTATGTATCACTGGTGAGAACACAGTTGGAGTACTGCTCACAGATCTGGGCTCCATACAATAAGGGTGATGTAGTAACAGTGGAGAGGGTCCAACGGTGGGCAACAAGATCTATTGAGGGTTTAAAAGGCATGGCTTATGAGGCCAGGTTGTGTGATCTGGACTTGTACTCACTGACATACAGGAGATGGAGGGGGATATGATACTGATATATAGAGCATTTCAGGATAATAATTTATTCATAAATCTTGGTTTTGAACATAAACAGAAACATTATAACACAAGGATGTACGAGTTACAACTAAATTTAAGTAAGTGAAGATTACAAAACAGGAGATTTTGGTTTAGTCAAAGGGTAATCTGTGAGGTGTGAGTTTTGAAGGAGAAGTCAAACTAGAAGTAGAAGTAACTCAAAAGCAAGATTTAATACAGGCAAATAAAACAAATGCAGACTTTCACGATAAAGCAACAAAATAAAACAGAAAATTCAAAGAAAGCATAATATACTGGACACTAGTAGGAGCTAGTGTTGCACTTTCTCAGGTCATAATACATCTGCTCCTCACCAAGCTATCTGTCTGAATGAGAAAGAGAGCTCACCTTATATCTGCAACATCATGTGACAATCATGGCTCCTCCCATTATTATAATTCAAACTTAAATTAACAGATTGCAATGCTTTTTATTGTATACAACAATCACAAATCCTTTTTAACGGTACCTAGATTCATTATACGTTACATACATATAATAATCACAAAAAAGAGAAGAGATTTTGAGAAGCTCCCAGAGGTAGCTCCGCCCCCTCTGTGTCAATCCTATAATTAGGAAAGAACAGGCCATCTGGATCTATAGAGTAAACACAGAGGGAAGAGAACCATACTGGAGCCTAAACAGGTCTGCACTGAAAGGTACAAAATTCATGTTACAAAATAATGCTGAAAAAGATTAATCCCAATATTTATTACAAGGCATTTACAGCCATAAGACATAACAAACAGATAGTCTGGTTTACAAGCCTTAAGACATTTTTAAATCATTTTTCATCGTACAGGGTGTTTTTCTAAGCCACGCTTGGCATGGCTTTCATCCTAAACACTTCAGTATTTAAAAGGTGCTTGGTGTGTTACTATTTTACAGCGAAAAGCTGTTACAAACCAGGAATTTAGGTAGTACAGTGCTTTTATTCCTAAAACAGAAGCACAAGCTGAGCTCAGTTTTGCGAGTGTTTCAGCAGTGAACATAGCTTGCATTACTAAAACGGGAGCAAACTCTTCAGTTTAACAGCTTGCACTACTGAAACGAACACTAAATGCTTCTCATTTTTATATAGTCACAGAGGTTCTATATTAAGAGGGAAACTGTACTAAGATAAGATACTCTGTTTTCTGGTGCGGATAACAAGGACAATAAAGCAGAAACATCTATCATTTACACTACCGCTATGCAGGTGCTGCTACGGGTGCTTTTAAATACAGAATATTTCAAACTTTACTTTTCAATTGCACTCTGCAAGTGCTTCCTTTGTGTGCTTTAGTTGAAACATCCCAGGCTGTTAAAATAAAATAACTCAAACTTTTAATTCGCCAAAGTGCTTATACAGGTGTTTTCATTAATGTACAGAGTTTACACTTTACTCTCTTTTCTATCTCTGATTGAAACAAGCAGGGAATGGACAGAAAGTGCTGTTTTTATACCAGGAATATGAGATGAAGAAATGACAGGGATAGAAAAGACTGTACAGGTGGCCTACCTATATGTGTTTAGCAGATAAATGGAAGAAAGCAAAAGAATACAGGAAAAGGTGCTGTTGCAACATACTTTGACAAGTATTCCCAGGTGTAGAAAGAGACATCCATCACATTCCTTCCTGCCCAAGAAGAAAATAGTGGGACAATGAAAGCACCACCGTTTTCTTATCTTAAGAGGACAAAATCAGAATGTCCCCTTTTTTATCTATACTACAGGGGAAGATAGAGCTTCAGCTCGCCCACTCCCAAAGCTCCACC
Organism: Neoceratodus forsteri; assembly: GCA_016271365.2. NCBI lineage: Eukaryota > Metazoa > Chordata > Ceratodontiformes > Ceratodontidae > Neoceratodus > Neoceratodus forsteri. The sequence continues at coordinate 714,554,282 of CM057449.1, read as the reverse complement.
CTGGGGTCCTATCACACAAAAATCAAAATTAAAGAGATATCAAAGAGACCAATGAGTCTCTTTTTGTACACTACTTTCTTTTACCCCGGGGTCTGATATCAAAGTTTGACTAATGTCAGCTCCATAGCGTGACATAAAGTCTGCATTACAATTTTTGCTGCCAGACCTGTGTTGTATTGAAAATTTATATGGTTGGAAGGTCAGGTATCATCGCATAATGTGAGGGTTTTTGTCCTTCATTATATGCAGCCAACACAGTGGATTATGTTCTGTAATAATAATGAATTCTCTGCCCCATAAGTAAAATTTAAGAGCATTTACTGCCCAACGAATGGCTAGAAGCTCTTTCTCAATTGTTGAGTATTTGGTCTCCCTTTCGTGTAACTTTCGGCTGATCACCAGAACTGGATGTTCATCTTCACCATCCATTTGGGACAAAACTGCCTGAGTACCATGACTGGATGCATCCATCTGCACCAAGAAAGGTTTTTGAAAATCTGGACTATGTAGTACAGGATGAGAACATCATTTGGTTTTAAGGGATGTAAATGCTGCTTCACATATCATGGAAGCACTACTGAAGGAGAGATTGGTGGAACATCTGGTTGTCAATGGACTACAGGGCCCAAGGCAGCATGGTTTCACCAGGGGGAGGTCATGTCAGACCAACCTCGTTGAATTTTTTGACTGGGTGACTAGGGAGGTGGATCAGGGGAGGGCAGTGGACATGGCCTATCTAGACTTCAGCAAGGCCTTTGACACTGTGCCACATAAAAGACTATTATGCAAACTGGGGAATATGGGTGTGGGCAGGACAGTAGTGTGGTGGGTAGGTAACTGGCTGGGTGGCAGGACACAGAGGGTGGTGGTAAATGGCTGTCACTCCACAGAGGGAAGAATGACCAGTGGGGTACCACAGGGATCAGTGCTGGGACCGGTCCTATTCAGCATCTTCATCAGTGACATTACGCAGGACCTGGAAGGCAGAATTTCACTGTTCGCTGATGACACAAAGCTCTGTAACAGAGTAGACACACCAGAGGGTGTAGACAGAATTAGAAGTGACCTGCAGAAACTTGAAGAATGCTCAGGGTTTGGCAGTTGAAATTCAATGCAAAGAAGTGCAAGATAATGCATATGGGGCACAAAACCCTGGCACAATATATCAGTTGGGGGTGAGGATATAGCATGCACCAAGCAGGAAAGGGATCTTGGGGTTGTCATCTCTGATGACCTCAAGGTAGGGAAACAGTGTGACAAGGCAGCAGGTAAAGCAAATAAGATGTTGGGATGTATAGGCAGGGGCATCACCAGCAGGAAAAGGGAGGTCATAATTCCGTTATACAAGACACTAGTGAGGCCCCACCTGGAGTACAGTATACAGTTCTGGAGACCGTACCTACGTAAGGGCATAGACAGGGTAGAGAAGGTTCAGAGGAGGGCAACAAAGATGGTGCATGGATTGCATCACAAGTCCTATGAAGACAGGTTGAAGGAACTGAACATGTACTCCCTGGAGGAGAGAAGGGAGAGAGGGGATATGATAGAGACATACAAGTATCTTACATGGAGGAACAGGGTGCAGGAAAACACTGTTTTTAAGTTAAAAAAATGTTCCAGGACAAGAGGGCTTGGGATGAAGTTGGATGGAGGACGATTCAGAGGAAACATGAGAAAGAATTTCTTCACAGAACGGGTGGTGGATAAGTGGAACACCCTGCCAGAGGAAGTGGTGGGGGCTGAAACAATCACGGAATTTAAGAATGCATGGGATAGACATAAAGGAATTCTGGAGGTTGGGGGTAAGGAGCAACAGACTTCTAGGAAAACAAACTGAACTTACAAGCTCAAATGGGCAGACTGGGTGGGCCATAGGCCCTTATCTGCCGTCACTGTCTATGTATCTATGTACATTGTGTGGTCCATTGAACTTTGTCTGGTTTAGCTTTCTTTGTCAATTCAGTCAATGGACTAGCTATGTCAGCAAAATTAGGGACAAATCTGAGGTAGTAACTGGCTGACCCCAGAAAAGCTCTCACATGTTTCTTTGTTTGGGGCTGAGGACTACATGCTATGGCATCTATTTTGCTAACCTCAGGCTTCACTTCACCTTTACCAATCAAGAATCCCAAATATTTGGTTTCTTGCATTGCAAGAGAACATTTGTTTGGGTTTATTGTTAGGCCTGCCTTCATTATGTCTGTGAGTACGTTCTTTAGATGTGTCTCATGATCTTTCCAGAAAGAACTAAATACTATGACATTATCTAAACATGCAGCACTATGCTTTATGTGAGGTTGTAGCAACTGATCAATACATCACTGAAAGGTCACAGGGACAGCATGCAGACCAAACGGCTTTGTGATAAACTGAAACAATCCCAATGGAGTGCTAAAAGCTGTTTTATCTTGAGAGTCGGAATCTAGAGGAATCTGTCAATATCCTTTCGACAGGTCTAGAGTACTGATGTATTGGGTGTTGCCTAGACGATCTATGATGTCATCATTTTAGGGCATAGGATGCCCATCGAACTGAAAGATTGCATTAAGTTTTCGAAAATCTAGGCAGACCCTTACTCCGCCCTCCTTTTTGTTAACAACCACCATCGGAAAACTCCATGGACTCATGGAAGGCTTTATTACTCCCAGTTGTTGCATTTTCTTGAGTTCTTCTATAACACATCCTCTTTAACTTTCAGGCAACCTATATGTTTTTTGTCTGAATGGTTGTTTACCATTAACCTCTATATGGTGTTCAATCCCTTCAACCCTTCCAGGTATTGTTGTGAAAGACTGCTGAAAAGTGGATAGCATATCCTTCAACTCCATACACTGTTTAGCAGTTAGATTTGCGTTAATTTTCACATCCTTCATTTCACCCGTTTGATCTAATCTGTCATAGGCCTGTTCTAACTCACTTTGGTCTGTTTCTGGATGCACATATAAGGATGGTTTACTCCTATCATGCCACAGTTTAAGTAGATTGGCATGATAAATCTTTAGTTTGTTCCTCTTCTCAGGACATTTAATCTCATAGTTCATGGGGTCTACCTGTTTTCATACTGTATACGCCCTTGCCATTTCATCAACAGCTTGTTTTCAGAGCAGAGTAACAGGAGAAGAACTCTACCTCCTGGATGAAATGACTTGACACCCACCCCTTTGTCATAGTATTGTTTCTGGTAATTCTGATGTTCTAGGTTACACTATTGGGCTGCTTTAGCATACTTCATCAGTTTCTGGCATAATGTAGTGACATATTCCAGAGCTGACATAGGCACTGTATCTTGTTTCCCCTTCTTCCCAATTTTCCTTTATAACTTCTAGCATGCCCCAAGGGTTTCTTCCAAATAACAGCTCAAAGGGGGAGTACCTTGTAGAAGACTGTGGCACTTCTCGGTAGGCAAACATGAGGTAAGGTAAAAACTTATCCCAATGTTTACCTTCATCACTAGTGAACTTTTTTTAGCATTTGTTTTAAAGACTAATTAAAACATTCAACTAGCCCATCAGTCTGCGGATGATATGGGGATGTGTAAATTGTATGAACACCCAAAGCTTGATAGAGACGTTGTAGGATTTGGGAACAGCAATTACTACCCTGATCTGTCAGAATTTCTTTAGGGATACCCATCCAAGAAAATATCTTAACTAACTCTTTAGCCACTTTATAAGCTGTTATGGTGCGCATGGGTATCGCTTCAGGGTATTTCGTGGCATAGTCGCAAATGACTAAAATGAAGCGATTTCCCTTTGCACTCTTGGGTAGGGGTCTAACTACATCCATTGCAATCCTTTCAAATAGAGTGGACAACAGTGGTAGGGGTTGTAAGGGTACTTGTCTCTCTTAATAACAGGGTCACCTTTTGACACTGTTCACAGGTTTTACAGTACTCTGATACTTGACCATATATTGCTGGCCAGTAGAACCTGTAAAGAAGTCATTGCAGTGTACGTTCTTTACCCTGATGTCCAGTCAAGGGAATATCATGTGCCAAAGACATTAAATGTTCCCTATAAACAGTTGTGAAACACTTTCCTCAGATTTTGGATTCATACATTCTCCGTATTACAATCCCTTATGTAACACTAGCTTAGGTCCCTTATTCTGTTTGTCACCCACCTGTAAAAAAAAAATGGTTTAAGTGAACTGTCATTCATTTGTTCAAAACCAAAAGAGTCCTCTACTTTCACATTAATAGACTGCTTATTAAAGTCCTTTTGATCATTAAAGTCACTAGAGTCTCTGTGGACCTATTGCCACCTTTGTTTGTCTACACGTTTTTCTTGTCTGGACTTTCTCGTTTTACTAGGTACCTCAAACAGATCTTCCTCAAATGGAAAAGAATGCTGAAGTTCAGTATTATGTCTTTCTTGGGCTCTAGTAGTCATAGCACCTAAGTCTGTAGCTTCAGCCAGTAAGGAAGAAAAGTCTAGGTGATCATGTCCTATTATAACTGGCACTGGTAACTGAGGAACCACACCTACATTCATACATCTGGTGACAGTCTGGACTTGAACATCTACTCTTTGCATGGGATATACGTGTGTATCACCATGGATACATGTAACCTGGGTCTGGTTTTGAATATTTGAGTCTGATTGCAATACACCTGTTTTTACCAGTGTTTGACGGCTCCAAGAGTCTAATAATTTCACTAAGTCTTTCCCATTTATCTTTACAGGAGTTATATATTGGCCCCAATTGGCAAGAACTACATGAGTAGGTGTGGTTTTCTTTTTAGGACAGAAGCGGGCAATATGTCCCTTCCCTTGACATACATGACAAATAATATCAGGGTTATATGGTCTACTGGTATTTGGACTTTTCACACCCCCACTAGGTACATGAGAATTTGTAGATGAAGTTCTTACCGTGGGTTGCATTATGCCTGCTCCAGAGTACCCCTTCTGTCTGTTTGGCCTGGCAGCAAGATAGTCCTCTGCCAGTTGGATTATAATTCAAACTTAAATTAACAGATTGCAATGTTTCTTATTGTATACAACAATCACAAATCCTTTTTAACGGTGCCTAGTTTCATTATATGTTACATATATATAATAAAACCAAAAAAGAGAAGAGATTTTGAGAAGCTCCCAGAGATAGCTCCACCCCCTTGTATCAATCCTATAATTTAGGAAAGAACTGGCCAGACAACTTTATAGAGTAAACACAGAGGTAAGAGAACCATACTGGAGCCTAAACAGGTCTGCACTGAAAAGTACAAAATTAATGTTGCAAAATAATGCTGAAAAAGATTAATCCCAATATTTATTACAAGGTTATTACAGCCATAAGGCATAACAAACAGATAGTCTGGCTTACAAGCCTTAAGACATTTTTAAATCATTTTCGGCATACAGGGAGTTTCCCTAAGCCATGCTTGGCTTGACTTTTAACCTAAACACTTCAGTATTTAAAAGGTGCTTGGTCTGTTACTATTTTACAGGGAAAAGCTGTTAAAAACCAGGAATTTAGGTAGTACAGTGCTTTTATTCCCAAAACAGAAGCACAAGCTGAGCTCAGTTTTGTGAGTGTTTCAGCAGTGAACATAGCTTGCATTACTAAAATGGGAGCAAACTCTTCAGTTTAACAGCTTGCACTACCGAAACGAACATTAAATGCCTTTTCATTGTTATATAACCACAGAGGTTCAATATTAAGAGGGAAACTGTACTAAGATAAGATACTCCGCTTTCTGGTGCGCATAACAAGGACAATGAAGCAGAAACATCTTTCATTTACACTAGCGCTACGCAAGCGCTGCTATGCGTGCTTTTAATAACAGAATATTTCAAACTTTACTTTTCAATAGCGCTCTGTAAGTGCTTCCTATGTGTACTTTAGTTGAAACATCCCAGGCTGCTAAAATTAAACAACTCAAACTTTTAATTCACCAAAGCACTTATACAGGTGTTTTCAGTAACGTACAGAGTTTACATTTTACTGTCATTTCTATCTCTGATTGGAACAAGCAGGGAATGGAGAAAGCATGTTGCTTTTATACCAGGAATATGAGAAGAGGAAATGACAGGGATAGAAAGGACACTTTACAGGTGGCCTACCTATATGTGTTTAGCAGATAAATGGAAGAAAGCAAAAGAATACTGGAAAAGGTGCTGTTACAACAGACTTTGACAAGTATTCCCAGGTATAGAAAGACACAACCATCATATAGTCCCTTCATGAAACTCCCTTACAAAGGAGGTGGTGGAAAGTTCCATCATTGAAACCTTCAAAAAGAGGTAGGGCAACTTCAGTAGAAATAAAGTAAGTGATGTTTATATGTATTAGCTAGAAATACTACCAAGAATGAGAAAGCAAAAATGGATGAAAGTCTATAAAAAATGCTTTGTTTTACTATGAGACTAAGAGTATATCAATCTGTGGTCTCCCATAAGAAGGTAGAATTCCTGTCCAGGGAGATTGAAGCAGCATGAAATCGACTGGCTCAGCTCTTCCATACTGTGGACAGGCTGTGCAATCCAGAGCCTGTCTCCAGAGTTGGAGAGCCTTTTCAGAAGTGTGAGGAGTTCACTTGATTTTTTGCAGATAAGATTGGACCCATCAGGTCAGAGATCCATGCAGCTCACTGAAATGGGCAGAGTGGAGATCAGTGTGAGACCACTAGCACCCAATTTGTCTAGTCGGACTTTGCTGAGTTGGCAATCAATGATGTTGTGAAGATGGTCCAGGGCTTGCGACCGACTTACTGTAGTTTGGATCCAGGTCCAACATGCCTCCTAGTGATGTGCATAAAGGCAACAGGACCAGTCCTTGCTGAGATAGTTAGGTGTTCTTTAGATACTGTGGAGTTTCTGGATACCCTGAAGGAGGCGATGGTTCACCCCCTCCTGAAAAAACCTTCTTTGGACCCTGACTGTCTTGCAAACTACAGGCCTATCTCTAACCTGCCTTTTGTAGGAAATATTTTTGAGTTCTGTGTCTCTGCTGGAGGATCATCTGACCACCCACAACATCTATGATCTACTCCAGTCTGGTTTCAGGAAGAGACATAATACTGAGATAACGCTGGTCTGGGTACTAAATGATCTCTGATAGCCAGGAATCAGAGGAGCCATTCCATCTTGGTCCTCCTTGCTGTCTCTGCAGTATTTGACACATGTCAAATGCAGCAGGTGTCATAGGGCGTGCTTCTAGGAACAAGGAAGTAATAGGAGGGAGTGGAGAAGTTGTGATTTTGTGACCACCTCGGATTATTTATCTTCTACACATTGAATAAAGAACTGAGCACTTTATCTTGAGCTTCTGTGTGTGGTGAGTCCTTTTTGCCACTTAGAGGTAACTGTTTAAGCTTGGACATGAAAGCATACTGGTTCCCATGTTTGCCTTGGCAACGGTGCTGGTCCTCTGACCTTTTGATGCTATTACAGTATTTAACAACTGTTTCTCTGAGATCCAGGATTGGATAAGTGCCAACTGGCTTAGGCTGAATCTGAAAAAGTCAGAGGTGTTGGTTGTGGCTCCAGGTCATCAGGTGGAGGGATTATTGTCTGGGCAGCCATCTGGGCTTTGGCTGGGGGTGACCAGCTGATGACCTCTGACTGGGTGTGAAATCTGGGCATCATGCTTGATAGTGGGCTGTCACTTAAGACACAGGTGTTGGCCATTGTCAAGTCCTCATTTTACCATCTGAGGAATGTCACTCAGATAAAGCACCTGGTACCACCTGATGACCTTCCAATGTTGGGCCACACCTTGGTGACTTTTCGACTTGTTTACTGCAATGCTCTATACTTAGGGCTAGCAGAGGTGGACTTCCACTGCCTGCAGCTGGTGCAGAATGTGGTTGCCAGATTGATGACAGGTTTACATAGATCTGACCTTGTCACACCTGTGCTCCGTGCTCTGCACTGGCTGCCGGTGTGGTGGAGGATCACCTTCAAGGTTGGATTACTGACCTGTAAGGCCCTACACAGACAGAAACCATGATACCTGCAAGTGCTCCTTTGTCCCTACTGCCCCTTCACCCTATCCACTCCACTGATGAGAGATTTCTGGAGATTCCCAGGGTCTGTTTGACAACATCTGGAGCTAGGTCATTTGCTTTTGCTGCTCCAACCTTATGGAATTCTCTACCTCATCAGGTAAGGGAATGCCCATTCATTGAGGCCTTTAAATCTGCTTTGAAGGGCTATTTATTTGAACTGGTATTTTTATATTGATATTTGGATTCCTGGTATGTTTTTAGAAATATGTGATTTTATATTGTTTGACTATACTGTGTTAAAACACTATGATCTGTTGTGGAATAGCACTGCAGAAATAAAGTTTGGTTTGGTTTATGGCATGGTCAGATATCTTGTTGTTGAGCCAGGTTTCAGAAAGGATTAGAATGTCAGGAGACAGTGAGACAGCTATAGTTTGAAGCAGATATAATTTAGGCAGCCACTACGTATGTTTAGGTGAAGTAGCTGAAGACCACTATGTAGGGTTAACATGCGGTCGATGGCTGGATGAGTTTGGGGAAGGCCCAAGGGAAGTGTTGTAGGTTGGTCCTGGATTTGGATGGATGTTACCTGACGAGAGGAGCAGGAGAGTTAAAATTAGATAATGTAACTTGGGATTTTTATAAAATTGTAAGGGTTTATAAGATTTGAGGAGAGTGGGAGAGGAGTTTGGGGGTGTTGTGGCATTTAATAGGAGTTTAATGAAAGCAACCATGAATGGCACTGGTAAGAAGGAGGCTGTTGGATGATGGCAGAAATATTGCCAGTGATGGAGGAATGGAGAAGAGTTGATAGCATGACAATAGGTGGTGCAGGAAAGTTATCTATTGAGAAGGCAAAAGGATGTACATGGGGATAGTGGAGGGTGGGGGGAAGGGATAAAAGAGCAGAAGAAGTAAGGGTGAAAGAGGAAGAAGAAGCATACTCAACTAGGAGTACAGTAGGCAGTACTAGCAAAGGGAGTAGGTGGAATGCAGAAAGATTAAATGGGAGTAGTGCAAGAGATGAAAGAATAAGCTTGTTTAAAGCACTGGGTAGTGATTAGAGAAATTAGCTTGAAGTAGGGATAGGTAGGAATGGAGCTTGTGACCAGTACTGGCCGTAGTTTGGGGCAGAATCCAGTGGGACTACTGATTTCCTTTTCTGACTGGTTTGCTTTAATGACTGTGAGAGGAGGTAGGGTGGAGTAGTGTAACACAATTGAAATAAACAACAACTTATGTCAACCTGCTCTGTGATTGGCTAAATCTGAGCAGCTAGGTGGAGCAAAAAATGTAGCAGGAGCATTTATAGAGTGCGGGCAGGGAAGGGAGGGTGGGAAAATTCAAACTGAAATTTGGGCTGAAAAGCAAGCTGGCAGAGTAGAAAATAATAGAAGTGCAGGTGGCCAGTAGCACAGGTTAGGAGAAGCGTGTTCACCAGTAGCAGCCTTGCAGTAGCAATAGAGGAGCCAGTTGGAAACATGACTTTGCAGCCAGAAGAATGGAGGATGCAAAAATTCTGTGTCGTACAGTAGGGCTGTGAGAATACTGAATATTATTTCCTGAATACCATGAATAATGGAAAATTCATTATTCGGATTCCGAATAACGAATAGTCCACTATTTGTCCCCTATTCAGGAAACACCTTTATGAAGTATTTACATCCATTTAAAAAAAGCAGAGCAGCTCCCATCCTCCTCAGTAGCCCAGATTCAGAGAGATACAAAAGCACCCATCCCCCAACCCACAATTAGCACCCAAATCCCACCCCCCGAACCACATTTAGACATTGCAGACAAATAAGTGATCAGCTGGTTTCAGCCCAAAGAGTTGTTGCCTGGTCAGGGGAGAAAGCTGTGAGGTGGAAGAAAGAGAAAAATAAGTGTTATTATTAGTCGCTGGGATGGCACTTCCTAGATGTGGGTGTGGGTCAAGGTTAGCAGAGAGTGGGGAGAAGGTGAGAAACAGAAGAATTTAGAGACAATACTGAAAGGTAATTGTGGGGTGTCTTATACTTGGCGCCTGTCCCCTCAGCAGGAAAACTGCAATGATTAAGAGAGGAGGAGGAGGGGAGAAAGCTTTAGCAAAAAGACAGTGAGTGCAGGGGTGGGGTAGAGGAAAGAGGATTGTCTTGGACAAAGAGGAGAAAGGCTTGAGGGAGGAGGAAGGACAAGAGAAGCAGAATTTCAGCATGCAATAAAAATCAAATTAAATAATGTAGGCAGTTCTAAGCCACTAAAGCCCTCAATTATTCCCTCTAATCATAAGCACAGACAATCAGTTATAATAGAATTGGCCCTGTAATAGCACATTAAATTTGCAGATTTAGCTGGTTAGCAGCAAATACAGGCTTGCTTAAACATTCAGTAAAATTTAACATTAAATTAGCAGATGAACTAACTAGAAGTACAAGACTAGCTTGCATACAGTTCTAAAAACTTGGGCCAAAAAGCAAGCCAGCAGAGCAGAAAGTAATAGAACTGCAGGTGGCCAATAGCACAGCTTAAGAGAAGCATGTTCACCTATAGCGGCCTTGCAGTAACAACAGTGGAACCAGTTGGAAATGTGGCTTTCAGGCTGAGAAAATGGAGGAAGCAAACATTATGCGGCGTTCCTTCAGAGAGATACAGTCGGGGAGCAGAGAATGACCAGTGGCTCCCTGGAACAAGCCACAGCCTGGAGAGTTGTTGCCCAGTCAGGGGTCAAAGCATCAGAGAGATGTAGTTGGGAGCAGAGAATGGCCAGTGGCTCCTTGGAGCAAGCTGCAGCTGCAACCTGGAGAGTTGTTGTCCAGTCTGAGGTGAAAGCTTTGGAGAGATGCAGTCGGGGAGCCGAGAACGGCCAGCGGCTCCTTTGAACAAGCCACATCTGCAGTCTGGAGAGTTGTTGCCCAGTCAGGAGCGAAAGCTTAGGAAATGCAGTTGGGGAGCAAAGAACAGCCAGTGGCTCTTTGGAGCAAGCCGCAGCCTGGAGAGTTGTTGTCCAGTCAGGGGAGAAACCTTCAAAAAGATGCAGTCAGGGAGCAGAGAATGGTCAGCAGCTCCTTGGAGCAAGTCGCGGCCGCAGCCTGGAGAGTTGTTGCCCAGTTAGGGTGAAAGCTTCTGAAAGATGCAGTCAGGGAGCAGAGAATGGCCAGTGGCTACTTTGAGCAAACCACAGCTGCAGCCCAGAGAGTTGTTGCCTGGTCAGGGGTGAAAGCTTCCAAGAGATGCAGTCGGGGAGCAGAGAACAGTCAGGGGCTCCTTGTAGCAAGCTGCATCCACCACCTGAAGGCCACCTATGTGCGGCGCACCCCTAGCAATGCTGTGGCGTACTGTATCGCACTGTGCATATGCAAATGAGGGTGCCCCAATGAATGCACACCACAGAACAATATTGGGGCGTTTTATGAAGCACTAAACAGCCACAAGTGCAGCACAGTTTAACATTTCTGAAACACTGTCTTTAACAGTGTGCAGAGGGGATGGGGTCCATGCATGCCCTCCACACGCTGTGAAGGGCTGGGTACCCTGGTGGTCCAGTGGTTCCTCCCCAGCCCTGATCCCTGTCCCTGTTCAAAAAACATTATTTATGGTGGTCCAGCAGTCTCTTTCAATCCCCTACCCCCTCTGGTATACAACAAAAAACACCCTGGTAGTCTGGCATCCCACCCTAGCCTGGAACACCTCCATTATATCATAAAACATCCCTGGTAGTCTAGTGCCCACCCCAGCCCCAATTCTGTCCCTCATAGACAACTACCAGTATCCATGGTAGTCAAGCGGTTCCCACTCTCCAAGCCCCAATCCCCACATAGGTAAAAAAAAAAGCAACTTCCCTGTTGGTCCAGTGGTCCATCTCCAGCCCTGATCATTGTCCATAGTGAACTGGAAAATTATTCAGTGGTGGTGCAGCATTTTCCCTCCAAACCCCAACCTGCCCTATCAAACAACCCCCTGTCCTGGTGGTCTAGTGGTCCCTCCAACCCCGGCAGGTATTGTACCACCACTCCGCTTCCCCCTGACCCAACACCAAGAGCTGGTGACTAGCACAACCCTCCACTGACCTCCACAGCTGACCACAGATTGAACTCTCCTGGCAAGCATACTGTACAGTACGCATGCCAGGAGAGCTCAGTCTGTAGCCAGCCGTGGAGATGAGTGGAGGGTTGTGCTGGCTGCAGCCTCTCAGTGTGGGTTTGGAGGGATTAAGGTGGTGGTCTACTACCTGCTGGGTGGGGGGACCACTAGACCCAGGAGAGGGGATTGCCTGATAGGGCAGGTTGAGATTTGGGGGGATGACTGGACCACCTTTCATTCCTTTTTTCTGTTTACAATGGGTAGGGACTGGGAAGGAGGGAGCTGCTGGAGCACCAGGGATGTTGCTCTTTTTACCTATGTGGGGATCAGGGCCCAGAAGGGAAGGAACTGCTTGACTACCAGGGATACTGGTAGTTGTTTATGTGGGACAGGACTGGGTCTCGGTGGGGAGGACTGCTAGACTACCAGGGACATTTTTCGATATAACTGAGGTGATCAGGGCTGGAAGGATGGTGTCAGACTGCCAGGGTTGGTTTTGTTGTATGCTAGAGGGGATCAGGGCTTTAGAAGGACCGCTGGACCTCCAGGGATAATGGTTTTTAAACAGGGACAAGGATCGGGACTAGGACGAGACCGCCAGACCACCAGAGATTGTCAGTTTCCGTATGCGGTTGGGGATTGTGGCTGGGAAGGGGGAACTTGCCCAATGCACTTGACTGCTGTGGCAGCATGCAGAAAGAGCCCATAATGGGCATGCAACTGGCCAGCTAGGACCATGCATTCTAAATGGGCTCACCTGCATGTTTGGACTGAATATTGCCCATAGGAGTTGCAGTGCTAGCCAGTGTGTGATGTGCTTTTACTCCATGGACACTCTTCAGCCTGGCACCCTGATAGCGTGGCACAAAGCATGGTGATTACTTACTGTGGGCTGCACTACCATGGCCAGATACTCAAATGGATAACATGGTCAATTTGTATCACACTATCCATTTGAATATGGCTCCAGAGCCGACTGACTCTATTTGTTCATGTGCTCCTGTGTGTGCGACCGCTACTGTCAGACTCTGAATAGGGGCCCCACAATGTAGTAGTTGTGTAATACTCATGTGGTATGCCTAAATGAATACTATATAATAATTTTATAGTACTCATGCATATATTCAGGAAACTAAAGACTATTACTGTATGTAGTACTCCAGTGATATTCATGCCTTCAAAATTAATACTTCATAGTAATTATTTAGTATTCCTTCTAAGGAACATACTATTCAGATAGTATTCAAACTGAATACCATAAATAATTAATTCTGTACTCTATTTGTAATAATGCATGACTAGTTCTGAGGACTACAAAACAAATATAGTCTTCTCTAATTTAAATATTTTGGTTCCTGGGCTACTTACACACTGCTGAAATACTAGAGGCTGAGCACTGTTTGAATAATATCTGAGCACTTAATGAATAGTTTTTTGAATGCTAAATGAGAAAAACAAATGAAGACGACCCATTTTGGTGAAAGTTCTCTGTTTATGTCTCCTACATTATAAGGTGAACAAAACTGGATGAAATATTCCATATGTGGTCTGTCACTTCCACTACCCATCCAGCTGGGGTCCTACAGGGCTCTATCCTGGGTCCCATCCTCTCCTCCATTTTTCTGAATGACCTCCCTTCTGCCTGTGCCAATTTGTATACTCACATGTATGCTGTTGACAGTCATCCTCACCTCTGGTCCATCTACTACAGCTGTTGAAGATTTCTTCCAGCAGGACTTCCACAGTGTTCTAGTACTTAGAAAATGCTGTCCATGACCTTTGATACCAGTCAGAATCTGGTCAGACTCACAGACCCCACCCTGGTTTTTACCACACTACATGGTAGCCTCTTTGAGGCAGTGCAGTCCTTCAAGTACCTCAGTGAGTGGCTTGATAGTAAGTGTGACTTCTAAACTCACATTGATACCATCCATGCCAAGCTCTGTTATAAGTGGTACCCTGTACTGCAACAAAGACTGCTTATGTCCACAGGTCCACAGGGAGCTTGTTATCAAAATGGTGCTCCCTGTCTTTGACTACATGGATGTGGTATGTGGCACTGCCCCCTGCACTGCCCTTTCCAGACTATACACCCTCTGTTATGTCTTTCACCACTTTGATACAAACTCACCCCTCGTACTTTCAACTGCTCTCTCTATTCCTCCCCATCCATCCTCCCTCTGCCATCATGTTGCCAGGCTCCTTCATATCCAAATACTGATTTGGTTTATTTCCATCCTATTAGGGCTTTCTCCTCTTCCAAATCCCCCTGTCTCCTATTCCCCCTGTTCCAGGGACCACCGCACTTTTGCCACTCCTCACCCCTGCACTCAGCTGGACAATTTGCCTTCTCCTATTCACTTCCCTCACTCTGAAACCTATTCTCCTTCTCCCCCTGCCTCTTCTCCTCCCCTGACTCCCTCAGGTACAAGTTGGAACTCCAACCCCACCCCACCTGCCCCTTTTACCCTTTTTCCTGACACCTCCCTGGCCTGAGCCTCAACTGTCCTTGGTAGGGCATCCAGCTAGGTGTCAAATTACCTTCCTACTCATTTCACTCCCACACCACCTCTGCACTTCCCTCCACCACAGGCCTAGGCATGCAGTCATGTGACAGGTCTCTCACTGGTTTCATTATAGTTATTTACACTCTGTGCATTGCTGCTGTTTTAGTTTGCACTTTGAACAGGCATTCCATATTGTGCTGTGACCACACTTTGTATTTGTACCAACTTATTTACCAAATGTTTGCTTATTTGACTTTTTATTGTGTATTGCACTTCTACTTCTCCTGTTCCCCTCTCTCAGGGTCACACCTCTAAATAAACCTTGACTCAGTGTCCCTCTCCCAGTTATCAATTTTCAAATAAATAACTAAATAAATAAATTATGGAGTAGCAGAAATGGAAAGGAAGGTGGAAGTGAGTAGTAAACAAAAGATGGGGAAAGGAGGAAGGGGAAATGTAATAAGGAGAAAGCAAGTAGATAAGCACCAAAAGGTGGAAGGCCATGTGTGCCAATGCAAGAAGTCTAAGAAATGAAATTCCAACCTAGAGGCCATTATGGTGGAGGCAAACCTGGATACTATGGCCATTACCGAGTCGTGGTGCACTGGAAACCACAACTGGGACATGGCCATACTAGGCTATACTCAGTTTAAGAACAACATGGTAGATAGAAAGGGAGGAGGGGTAGTACTATAAAATATTTAATGGAAGGCTTTAAAGCAACAGAGATACAATTAACCAGGGGGAGTGGAGGAATTGGAGGTACTGTGGGTCACCCTGGAGAAGGGAACAGGGCCATTATTTCTGCTGGCATAATCTACAGACCTCTAATGCAGAGGGAGAATTTAGATGAAGCATTGGTGGAAACCACTGGCCAAATGGCAGAAAAGGTTGAGTTGCTGCTGGTGGGGGACTTCAGTCTGCAGGAGGTAGACTGAAGCCTCCCAGCTGCAGCTTCCGCTAGAAGTAGGGCCATACAAGACTCCATGCTGGGGGCATTAGTCAGGCAACTAGTCAGGGAGCTCACTTATGATGTAGTAATACTGGACCTGGTGCTTACTAACAGGGACAGTGTTGTAGACATTAGGGTGGGAGGCCACCTGGGGACCAGTGATCACTGTACAGTGTGGTTCAACATAAGAATGGCAGTGAAACTGAACCACACGAGGATATGGGTCCTGGACTTCAGGAGGGCAAATTTTAAAAAAAAGTTAGGGAAGCTGGCCCAGTGGCACTGAGGGTTGAGGCCCTGGAAGCCTTACCTCGTGGCACGCCGGTGACCCGGGTTCAGGAATGAGCCTGGGTCATTGGAGGTCGGCACGGGGGGGGAGGGCAGAGCTAGATAGAGTGGCTGACAGGTAGGATCTCTTCTCTGGGGTGGTGATGTGGCATCCCTCAGCCATTGACAGCTCCTAGTGGAGGCTAGAGGTGGCACGGGATAGAGGGTGCCAGGCTCTAGGCCATGGGATGGGGGAAAGGGGTCATGACTGGGTATGTAGGTATATGTGAGCCACCACATGCATGTGCTCCTAATCCTGGGGCCCCTGGGAGAAAACCAGAGGAAGAAAATGCCAGCAGCAGGATGAAGACCAACTCCCCGCAGGCTCCACTCCTGGGCCAGGCACAAGGTAAGTGCCGGTCATTCCAGGTGAGGGGGCTAGGGGGGTCCATTGGATGGGGGCTAACCGGAGGAGCATAAAGAAATATATATAAAAAAAATTACTGAATGCCTCAGTGACACTCTAGCAGGGGGGATGACCTAGGTGGTGTGGAGGAACAGTGGGCAAGGATAAGGGAGGGCATAGTGAAGGCAACAAACCTCTGTGCAAAGCAAGTGATCAAAACCTAGAGGAAAATAAGACTCTTATGGTTCTCAAAAGAAGTATCTGAAAAGTCAAACGCTAAAAAGGGTAGCATTCAGGGGGTATAAAGAAATGCAGAGAGAGGAAGAAAGGGAGGTGTATAACAAGAAACAGAGGGAGCATGGACAGCAGTTAGGAGCAGAAAGACCAAAACAGAGGAAAGAATAGTCCTGAGGGAAAAGAAAGGGAACAGAACATTTTTAGGTACATAAGTAGAAAGAGGAAGACCAGGGGAGTGACTGTAAAGTTAAGAAGGGTAGGGTTGACTATGTAGAGGGGATCAGAAAAAGGCAGTTATTCTGAACAAATACTTTTGCTCAGAGTTCACAGGCAAATGAGAATTGGAGGAGCCACATAAAAACATTAGGAGCACTGGAGGGAGGTAGACAGTAGTCCTCAGGGGACTCGCAAATTTGAAAGTAGACAAGGACATGGGGTCAGATGGGGTACATCAATGGGTTTTGAGGGAACTCGGGGAGGTACTGGCTACATCTCTAACAGCCCTATTTAACAGCTGACTAGAAACAGGTGTAGTTCCAGAGGACTGGAGGAGGGCAGATGTATAGTCCCACTTCACAAAATCAGCAGCAGGGAAGAAGCTGGTAATCATAAACCAGTCACTTTGTTATCAGTGGTAAGGAAGTTAATGGAAACACTGCTGAAGGAAAGAATTGTGGAATATCTTGTATGCAGCAGGCTGCAAGACTCGAGGCAACATGGATTTCTGGGGAGGGGGGATCATGTCAAACAAACCTGATAGATTTCTTTGACTGGGTGACCAGGGAAATAGATCAGTGTGGAGTGGTGGACATAGCGTACCTAGATTTCAGTAAGGCTTTCAACACCATTCCACATAGGAGACCCATAGGAAAGCTGGACAGCTTACAAGTGGGTCTGAAGGTAGCAAACTGGATAAAAAATTGGTTAAGGGATAGGCAGCAGTGGGTAGTGGTAAATATAGTTCACTCTGGAGAAGGCAAAGTGACTAGCGGGATGCCCCAGGGCTCAGTACTGGGACCAGTTTTCTTTAATGACTTTATAAGTTGCATTGCAGTTGAGCTAGAAGGTAAGGTTTACCTCTTTGTGGATGACTTCAAAATCTGCATTCAAAAACTCAAGGAGTGGTCAGGGGTACGGCACCTGGGTTACAGTGTGAAACAGTGCAAAATCATTCACTTAGGGCACAGAAACCCAGAGCAGAGTACAGAATTGGAGAAGAGACATTGACAGTCACCAGACAGGAAAGGGACTGGGGGCAGTGATAACTGATGTCTTAATGGTGACCAGGCAGTGCAACAAGGTATTTAATATGGCCAGTAGTATGCTGGGGTGCATAGGGAGGGGAATCACAAGTTGAAGGAGGGAGGTGGTGTTGCCACTCTATAAACCACTGGTGAGACCCCACCTGAAGTTGTGTCCAGTTCTGGAAACAACATCTCTGGAAGGATATAGACAGAGTGGAAGATGGCCAGAGGAGGACAGCTAAAATGGTGCATGGTCTGCATCAGAAGCCCTCTGAGGAGAGAGACTAAAGGACCTCACACACCCGGGAGAATAGCAGGGAGAGGGGGAATATGAGAGATACCTATACATTCCTGAAGAGGTAAATGAGGTATAGGAGGGGAGTGTTTTTCAGAAAAAGATGCATAAGAACAAGTGGACAAGCAATGAACCTGAACGAGTAAATTCAGGAAAGATGTTAGGAATAATTTCTTCATGGAAAGAGTGGTGGATGCCTGGAACAATCTTCCAGCAGAGGTGGTGTGGGTGAAAACAGTGGTGGGATTCAATAATGCACGAGACATGCATAAAGTAATCTTAGTGGAAAGCAAGGGGGGAGAGAAACCTTGAGATCACATAAGATCTGCAGTGACACTATAGGCAGGGAAAAAAATTGGCAGACTGGGTGGGTTAAGCGTGGTCCTTATCTGCCATCAAATTTTGTGTTTATATGTTTCACTGTCCTCATCATTCGCCCTTACATGGTGCACAATGCCTCTTGGCAGCATATGCAATGGGTTTCAAGTGATCTACACTGATGTGCACATAATTTATTTCGCATTTATTGACCGGGTAGGGTACACTAGGCATACATACAGTATGCCTATTTTCAGGAACTACCCAGGAGAGTATAATAAAACAATTTGGACAGATTTACAGGCAGCATAACAAGAGAAATATAGTTTTACTTGTACTGTAGCATAAGCTATTCAAAGCGAGGGCAAAGAGGTAGTCATTATTAGTGAGTAAAACTGCAGTATAACAATTTATACAGATTTACAAGCAATAAGCAGCATAACTACAGTAATATAGTTTTACATACAGTATATCTCAGGGTACCCAAAGAGCGGGTGAAGTGGATAGATGCACCCTTATAGAAATATAAGTGTGCTGTGTACATACAGAATGCATGGCACATATTAAATTGTGCAGTGTTTATATGTGGTTCGCATACAAAAAGTGAACATAAGCAAACTGGATCTAAAAAAGAAAACAGATTTGCTTGCTGCAAGACTGACATGTGTACAGAAGGTAAACTGGTGCAAACATCCTCTAAATATCACATTAGGTTTGCGTGTTGCACGCTTGCCATGTGTGCAGCAACTAAGCTGGTGCAAATCTCATCTAAAAGAACATAACAGTTTCTATTTCTCATACTAGTGCTAGCAATTAGAGCAATAAAAATCAATTTGTCATTGATTTCCCATTAAAATTAGGTCAACTCATTAATTCTGATCCTTTTGCAAGTTGTTTAATTGCTTTTGATTGTCATTAAATTGCCAATGATTTGCAAAGTATTGTTTGCTTACTGCATTAAATGCCTAGTATATAGTCAGCAAACATCCCTCATTCCAGATTTGCGAAGAGCGGCCTTTGTGTTGTAAAGCCTGTCTTTTGGTTTTTGTCCATGCAAATCCCCTTATGCATATTTAGTGCTACAAATGTGTATCTCCATGACTGGTTTGATTCACTTACTTTCTCTTTGTTATTATATATGGAGCATATACACTATGGCCATGCTCAGTACTCTTTGTGCTGAGCAGGGTTTTGGAAGCATGCACCATACCTCACATTTTGTTACTGAAATGAGGGCCATGGACACTAACCCTCATGATGATCAGGACACATCCTGAAACGTAGAGATACAGTACCTCAGAACACAGTGAAAACCATTATATTTACTTGTACCGATACTAGCACCTGAGAATAAATTTCTATCATAAAGCAGGGGTGCCATTTAGATAGGGCAGAGGGGGCAGTTGACCCCCCCCCCCGCATTTGTGCCTAGGTTGTTCTTTTAATGTGGCAATAGGGGCATTAAATTTGGATTTAATCTTTTCCACAATAATTGCCCCCTGGCTTGTGTTTACTCACGCTGCAGATGCAGTCCTGACTCGACTGCATCTGTATTATGTTGACCACTTTCTCCATCTACTGTATTAGCAGCAGCAGCGCCATCGCATGTGGGATGGAGGAGCTCTAGTCATGCAAGAGTATATGAGTCACACGAGTGCAACACTGTCATTCTCTCCAGAGTAGACAGGCTACACACTGCAGCTTGCAGGAGTCTGTGAGCACTGAACTCTCAATAGCAGAGTTGTGGCATTATGTTTTTGTTGGTCTACCTTTAGTGAGTTTCTGTGTCCCTTGATGGCTGAAGGGGCAGAGGGTGAGCTAGAAGCTAACTCGAGACTAGGCTACCTACTTACTCAACTTGGCTCGCCTCACAAAAATAACAGCACACGCCCCCTGTGGCAGCAAGCTAGACCTTACAGCAGTGGTGACAGTGGTGTGGGTGGACTTCATAGGCCTTGATCAGTGCAGTGTGGCAGCAGCCACACAAGAAGCAAGCAAAGCAGGTTGGGTGAGTCGGGTTGGTGAGGTGACTTGGTCACGGACCAAATTGGGGACCTAGGATGGTCAGTTCTAGCATCCATCTTCTGGCAAAAGGATGGAGGAGGAGGAGCAGACTGAAAACTGGGCTGGTGGCACACTGGGCCAGGCTGCAAGTTCTGGCCAGATGACCGGGTAAGTAAAAGTAATTTTTTTATAGGGGTGATTGGGGAAGAAGGAAGAACTGAAATATTGATGTGCTTTTCACTTTTCTGCACCTTTGGGCAGCTTCATGGCCCATGTGGGATGGGTATTGAATGGAGTGAAGTCAGGGAGAGAAATTGCGACAAAGTTTTTTTTTTTGGGGGGGGGGGCAGAACTTCAGCTAGGAAAAAATTGGCTAGTGACTGTATGGGTTTAAGCTCAAATCTGATGCATGGCCCCTGGGGTGTATACAGATGAATCTTAAACATTTGAATTTTTCTGATTTGTATACCACTTTTCTGTCACAATGGGAGGGCTTTAAGCCCGAGGTTCGATGGGTAGAGCAACAACATCACTCCACCATCAGGCTTAGAAGGTCACACATCCTGGACCTCACCAGGATTAATTTTTCATTGTGGCACTGCTGTTGATTTCTTTGGGAGTGCCTCTGGCCCGCGGACTCAGTCTCCTTCGTGGCACTAAGCTGTGAGTGGCCTCGCTTCCAGCAGGCTGCTCTTTCAATTCTGACTTCAGTGTGGCTCTGTTTGAGACCCCGTCCCCCGTTGCCTGCCTTCTCTTGCTGCCTTTTCATGTATACATCTCCCTCCGCCTCATGCCACTCCTCCCACAGCCTTCCACTGGGCCTCCCTGCTCCCTTCCTCTCCTCATCTCTGTTCTTTCTTTTTGCCCCAGCTCCATCTTCTGGTTTTTGTGGTTGTTCCTCGGCTGCTCTGTTTGTTGCTGTATCCGTGTTTCTTTTCCCAGGATTTACTCTACACAAGGAGGACTTCCCCTGCTGTGTCTCATCTGTCAAAAAATAAATAAATTCTCTGCGTGGCGCTGCCTTCATTTTCTCTGCCATTCTCCTGCCTTTCCTGCTCTGTCGTTCCATTCCTTACCCCGTAGCTGCCGTACCCTTTGTTCCTCCCCTGTACCATACCTTGTGTGCTCCTCCAGCTCATCTCCTCCTTGGGGCACTTCCATTTGTCCTACCCATTCTCTGTGTCACCCTTCCTTCTGTGTTGGACTCTGGCTCTACTTTTTGGGCTCATTGCGGATTTGGCCCACATCGTTCATGCAGCCCTGCTGCTGTCTGCTTCAGCCACTCGCCAGCGCCTGTGTTGGCATCTGTTCATTTCCTGGACTACTCCCTTTCTGCCTCAACCAGCATCTTCTCCTGGCACTTCGGATCCATCTGCTATGGCCTTTCCTCTGCTTGCCGCCCCAGACACTACTTTTCCTCACCTTTCTGGTTGCCTAGGACCTTCCCATAGCTTGCCCTCACTCTCCTGGCTTCTGCACTCTGCATCAGTTTTCCCAATGGGGCCATCTGATTCCCTCGAGCCAACCTATCAGTAGAGACACTTGCCAGACCCACCATTTTGCAGCTTAATAATATTGCTTTACCATGTCAGTAGTCTGTCATATCAAGCCTTCTTCGTAATGTAGGGTTACAGTTGCACAGCAATTAGTTTAACAACAAAAGATGAGACACGTGTTGTTTCAATGCAATCTTCAACAGCATTGTTACCACTGTACATTCACAGACTCTTTCTTATAACTTTGTTTTTAAAGTTTCAGTGGACTTGGTGGTACCTATGAGACTAGCTACAAATCATTTCTGGAGCTCAGTTCTTCAAGGCACGGTTCAGCATCTAAAGTAGAATGTGTATTATATGCTTCTTTGGCAGTATCAGATCTTGTCAGTTATTGTGTGTGTTTATACTGTGCTGTACTTGCAGCATGTTACCACTGGGGGTCAGTTATTTGTTGAATGTGTCAAAGCTCAACTTGAATTGCATCTGGATCCTGTTATACCAGTATCTGTCTTTCAGATTTCCATCATACCTATGTCTTTATATGAGCCATGGTATGTATTTCTATTTTCGATATAACAGTAGTTTGCCTTGGCGTCAGCTCTGTTTCTGGAGGTATGCATCTTATGGATAGCTAATTGCTCTATTCTACCTCTTTGGATCATGACAAGAGCTCCAGCAACCTCAAAAGATTCACCACTTTTAGCTAGTCTGTCTACTGTCTACTGATGGTATACTGATCCTGGGTCTTGCTGTTCACCACCTCTTGCTGATCTGAGCTTGTCTCCTGGTACCTACCCTCTTCATTGCCATTCATGTTGCCTTTCTCCAGTGCATATGGGGCATCTACCCCATTGAATCCACTTGTTGCCTTCCTCCTCCTCAGTCTCTGTCTGGTCTGCACTGGATATTCTTTTGAGCATCCCTATCCTTCATCATATGTGCTGGCTCGTACCGACCTGCTCCTCTATTTCCATCACTCAATCTGTATGCCTTGGCTGACCACTCAGCTTGCCCTCTCATCAAGCTTGCCCTACTGTAGCTCTCATCCCATATCGGCTGGGTCCTATGCCACCCCATTGACCTCTCTAACATCCTTTGCCCTTTCATACCTCCCTTTCATGTACCAGCCTCCATTGTTTCAATCCATCAGCACACCTCGTCAGTTTCCTAAAATGTTACCTTCCTTGTCCTAGCACCTTTTCTAATACCAGCCATCATGGCTTCAATCCACTCTTAGTTTCACTCCTCATCATACATTGTCCACTTTTGCTCCTCGATCGCTCATCCTGAGTTACCTCTAGTTCCAGACATGCCTTCTTGGCCTCAGAGTCTGCTCCTTTCGAGGAGCCTACTTACGCATACTACCTTTGTACCAGTCATTTTCAAGTTCATTCCTGTCTCCTCCTCTTCCAGTTTTGTACCAGCCTTCCATGATTCTCTTCACTCAAGGCCTGCCATCGATATTTCTTTTTGGGCATACCTAACATGACTCCTATGCCACCTTATTAACCCGCGGCCATCCTACCGCATGTATTGGGTTCATAACTCCAGTCATCATTCACTGAGCCTTACCTCAAGATTTATCTATTTACATCTCTTACTCGAGCATTCCTATCATTGAATCCTATGTTACCTCATTGACTACAACCTCAGGGGTCTAATCGTTCACATCGCTTAATCATCAACCTTAGTGTCTGTTCACTCGCATTGCTCAATCAAGCTAGTATGCATTATCCTCAGTCTCCTATTAAGCACATCTGGATATCCCTTGCTCCTCTGACTTCTACATGGATCTACTCCTTCCCATCGGTTATTCGAGCATACCCTTCTCAGGTCCCTGCTGCCTCATGTTCCTTCTTTAATCTATGCTTCTTTGAAGTTTTTCCCTATCCTGTCATCATCCTCCATACTTGTATCCCTTGTTAATGAAACATTCTCTTTACTGACATACGTCCTCAAATCAGTCATTGTCAGACTGGATGGAAGATCACCTAGGCCTTGGATCCCCAGAGGTTTCCTTCTCAAAGGGGTTTTTTCCTCTCCTCCATGTCAATGGTCACAATATTACCTAGAGTTAGTGCTTTCTTCAGGTTAGTTAGTTTTCACTGTTGGATGGAGGTGGATGGTGGCCATAGCTTCCCCCTCTCTCCTTAGGAAGTCAGCCCTTATCTTCTCAGAATTTATTCATCATCCTTGCCTCTTCAAAGCTTGGTATCTTTTGGTATTCTTTTGGGGTTTCTTCCTAACCTACCTTTAGCCAATGCATTAATTCCTGTGGCACCTGTAGGGTGAACCCTCTTCTACAGTTCCTTGTATCGTACCCCTACAGGGTGGTATATCCCATGGATAGAGAGGAGGAAAGCCACAATGCAAATCAAGTTACACAAGCATCATCTTATATCATCTCATTCAGTTGCATAAGCACATTGAATAGGAGGGCTTTAAGTCTGAGGTTTGATGGGCAGAGCAACAACGTCACTCCCCCATCGGGCTTAAAAGGTCACACAGCCTGGGCCTCACCAGGATTCATTTTTCATTGCCCACCATCCACCCCTCCTCTTCCAGCGGCTCATCTCTCTTCCCCATGGGCTTCTTCCTAACCGACCTTTAGGTGACGCATTCATTCCCACGGCACCTGTATGGGGGAACCCTCTTCTAGTGTTCCTTGCTTTGTACCCCTACAGGGTGGTATATCCCATGGATAGAGAGGCGGAAAGCCACAAAGCAAATCAAGTTATACAAGCATCATCTCATATCATCTCATCCAGTTGCGTAAGCACATTGAACAATAAGTTTTACCGTTTAAAGACATTTCAGACGTTCTAGAGATTGCCACCAAGGGGCTAGCTAGCACCTGGCTGCCACTGGTTGTTGGCTCCTCCCTGCTGAAAATTGAAAAGGCACCCCTACCGGAAAGTCTAAATTTACAGGGCATTCTTTGTGTGAGAAGCATGATTTCCATTAGGGATGGATGAGGAGCAGAGCAGTTTTCAGGGGTAAAATGAGGGCAATCCCTTGCATTCAGGGACAGTTGAGCAGTATGGTATGCACAGACTATTTCAGCCCCACTATAGTCAGGCTTATGACTCCTCCCACCCAGTGAAGTGGACCTCCACATCCCCATGCTCAGGCACACTATGACATAGGGCAAGGGAGACTGCAGGGGTGTGCACCATTGAAATGAGTGGAGGTATTTTATATTACTATTTTATACATCATTGATGGAGAGTTAGAGATTAATGAAAGCCACCACTCGACAAACTGAGGCCTTGTTAGTAGAACGGCGGCCTTCATTATTCTCCAACTCACCATCATAATGTATAAAATAGTAATAAAAAATAACTTCATTCATTTCAGAGGGATATGCCCCAGCACTCTGACTCATGGACATCATCTCTTACAGACTCCTGCCTTGGGCTCTCTAGTACTAAGGTAAGATGCTCTTGACTTATATCTATACTTTGTGGGTTGTCTGTAGCAGCATGGCTGTACCTGCTACAGTGTGTGCACATGGGGGGAACTGGTCATGTATGTGGAGTGTCAAGTTATTGCTATTTTTGTGTTTTCCCCTTAAAGTCTGTTTGCATGGAAGCATTCAAAACTATGGAGAGAAAATAGTAGGAGTACATGCAAGACAGAAGTAATTAAGTAGTTTTGTGGGTAAGTGTGTGTATTGGGGGTGGGAAGAACCACATGTGTTTCCATTGGTATGTGTGTTACAGTACATCTGTGCATCTGAGATGAGGGCAGACAAGAAAACTAAAAAGTATATCAGTGGCTATATAAATGTTGCATGTGTGCAGATACATGCAGATTTGTACTGAAGTACAAAAGAACCATAAGTGTGCAGACAATACAGCTTAGTGGTTAAAGGTACTAAACTGCAAACCAAGAGACTCAGAGATCTGAAGACCTGGGTCTGAATCTCATCAACCCCCACCTCTATATGGTGTGATCTTCAGCAAGTCACTTAACTTTTATATATGCAGTTATCCATGACCACTTGCGTTTTGCACACATGTGTGCAGTCTGTTCCTGTTTAACATAAAAAGCATGTCCACATTAATTATCTTGGCAACTAAAAGCTATGTGGCATTCAATGAAGAAGTGTGCAGTCATCTTCTGTGAGTGCGGAATCTATTTGGATTTGTGATTTAAGGGCCACTTGTGGACCTTTATCCAAAAGCATTTGTGTGGTGGAATGGAGTTTTAGAGGATTAGGTCAACAATGGAGAAGGCTCTGCCCCATGTAGACCTGTGTCAAGAATTAAGGGACTTCAGTAACCTTAAGACCCTGGAGTGAAAGGCTCTACCATTTGGGAGTGTGTGTGTGGGGGGGGGTGATCAGAATCTCATGGAAGTAGGTGGGAGCAACTGCATTCAGGACCTTGAGTGTCAGCAGAATGAATTTTTAATCAAAAGTCTGCTTGACAGGCAGTTAGTGCATTTTGCCTAGCCCTGGAGCTACTGTATATATTCTCACCTCTAAATGGAGGTTTAGAGTCATTCTGCTGCATTCTGCTTTAGCTGCAAATGTCAAGTCTGCTCACAACTTAGGCCCTTATAAAGTACATAACAGCAGTGAAGCCATGAAGGGATAAATGTTCATCTCAAGGTTCTCAAATCTCTTGGCTCTAGGACATATAAAAACAGAAACACAGAATTTTCCAGCAGATAAGAACAGCTTGGCAAACCCAGTTTGCCCATTTTTCCCCACCTTCATTATTACCACAGACCATACTTGATATACTGCTCTTTCTCCCATCCCCTTTCTTTCCACTAGGATTCCCTTGTGCCTATCCTATGCATTCTTGAACCCTACCACAGTTTTTGCCCCATCACCTCCATTAGTAGGCTGATCCAGGAATCAGCCACTCATTACTTCCTCACCTCTCTTCTGAATCTACCTCCCTCCAGATTCATTGCACGTCTCCCTGTTCTTGAGTATGTTTGTCTCTGAAAAATACTTCCCTCCTGTACCTTATTTTCCTTCTTGTGGTATTTAGAGGTCTGTATCATATTCCCCCTCTCAATAGGGTTTTGATGCAGAACCTTCACTGTTTTAGTTGTCCTCCTCTGGACTGCCTCCACTCTGTCTATATCCTTCTGGAGGTATGGTCTCTAGAACTGGACACAGTACTCTAGGTGAGGTCTTACCTGTGATCTATACAGAGGCAACATCACCTCCCTCTTTCTGCTGGTTGTACCCTTCCATATGTACCCCAGCATTCTGACTGCCTTGTCACACTACCTGGACACCTCAAGGTCATCAGATATGATTACTACCAGGTCTCTTACTTGTTTGGAAGTAGTTAGCACCACTCCCCCTTTTTGTACTCCACCCCTGGATGTCTGTGCCCCAAGTGCATTATTTAAGCAATAAGGCACAACAGGGTGTGGGTTAATGGGGGTTTACCCATGCCTTGTGTGGTGTGTCATGAGGTGTGGCTAAGTGACTTAACCACACAAGAAGTGGTTAAACCCCCAACAACTCACTCCCTGGAGTGTCTTATTGCAGTTATACAATGGACCCATGTGTAAAATAAATGTAAAATGTGTTTAATTATGTTTTTTATAAATGCATTTCCTTGGCTGTGGGTAATGCAGGATTTACTCACATTATGTGACATGTGATGTGTTTTGACCAATGAGGTTACAGGATTTTCACACACCATTACATAATTTGCACTGTTTTGCATTGAAACCCAGCTGCCATAGCCCTGACCACTTCTCTAGTTTACTTTGCCCCGGGTTTCTGTGCCCTAAGTGCATTATTCTTCATTTTTTCACATTGAAACCCAGCTGCCATACCATTGATCACTCCACTAGTTTTCTCAGGTCTCTGCTCATCTTTTGCACAGCTGCTCAGAGCATCTATCTTATTGCAGGGTTTGGTGCCATCTGCAAAAAGACAGGCCTTACATTCCAGTTCTTCTGCAATGTCATTTATAAAGACCTTAAAGAGGACTGGTCCCAGCACTGGTCCTTGAGGTACCTCACTGCTCACCCTTCCTTTCATCAGAGTGAACTCAGTTTACCACCACCCTCTGTTGCCTATCACCTAACTAATTTCTTATCCAGTTTACCACCTTTGGACCCACTCCTAAACTACCCAGCTTGCTTACTAGTCTCCTATGTGGAACAGTGCTGAAAGCCTTACTGAAATCTAGGTAGGCCACATCCACTGCTCTAGTGTGATCTAATTCTTTTGTCACCCAGTCAAAGAGACCTATCAGATTGGTCTGACATGACCTCCCCCTTGAACCCATGCTGCCTTGGAACTTGTAACCCTTTGCATTCAATATATTGCACAATCCTTTCCTTCAGTGGTGATTCCATTAAGTTTCCCACCACTGATGTCAGGCTGACTAGGCTATAATTGACAGCCTCTAACCTGCTGTGATGTTTGTGTAGTGGGACTACATCTGCCCTCCTCCAGTTATCCAGAACTACTCCTGTTTCTAGTGAGCTTTTAAATAGGGCTGTCAGAGGTACAGCCAGTATTTCCCTGAGCTCCTTCAGTACGCTTATGGAGTGTAGTCTCACAGGTTAGGACTTTGGAGTTATAGTTCAATGTTTTCATGAGAATAATGTCTGAATTCTGTTTATATTGAATTCAGATACATGTTAAGACAGGTCTTATATCACTTGAACTATGATGGAATCACTATGCCACCAACCTGTGTTCATGCCATATGCTTGGGACATTGACGTGAGCTGGCAGGAAGAGGAAGAGATTTGCCTGAGGGTGATAGTGCTTTGTATGACAGGTCTGTGAATATGTGTGAGGTCTGCAGGTGACAATGCATGTGTAAATGAGTCTGTGGGTGACTGCTAATGTGTGTGGGGGATTCTGAAGTTAAGACTGCATGTGTGTGGGTGGTTTATGTGTGATGAGTCATGTGTTTGGGGGCTGCTGAGGGGTGATAGTGCATGTGTCTAGGGGAGTTTGTGGGAGACAAAGCATATATGCAGGTCTGTAGTGATGAGTGCATGAGTGGGAGGGTCTGAGGGTGATAGTACAATTGGGGTGTCAGGGTGACATGATGTGTGTGTGTGTGTGAGGGGGTCTAGGGTGAAAGCATGTGTGTAGGTGGTGACACTGCTTTTGTGTGGGTGTAGTGTGAGTGACAAATGAACATAGGGTGTGAAGAGCATACTGCATGTATGTGGTAATGGTAGCAAAGCAAAGCATGATTGAGCCCTGTAACTCCTGGCTGGACCTACAGTATTCATCTATTTATTCTGCATCAGGCTACAAGAGGTGATTTACATGGTGTAGTTCCCCAACTATACACTATAGGCCAGAGTGTGCACAAAATATTATGTAGGGAAGGGATTCCTCACCAAATGCACCAACATCCATTGTAGTAAGGATAAGTTAAAAAATACCGACATCGTGGGGTAAGGCAGGGAAGAAAATAACTCTTTCATATTTACCAGCTGATTATCTTCACCACCAGATCCAGGTAGGGTAAGAGGCCCCAACTCAAGAACTCCTTTTTGGGGACAACCCATAGAAGAACTGAAAGTGGATTGGCCAAGGTGGAAGTGGGAGAAAGGTTTGAAAATAATTTACTTCTACTACACTAAAAAGAAGATACTGCATCTCAGCTGGGCTTTCCTAGGTATTAAATTTCCCACCAGGTTGCAGGATCACCTGGTCAGTGGCTGCATTTTTCCACTGAGAAGCAGGGTATCTGGATAAATGTCACTTGAGGTACTGCCAGCTAATTTAAGCTACAATGACTGTGTCACTGTTGAGCACAGCAGCAGGATGGGGCCACCATAGTAGAAGAGATATAATGTACATATGTTGCTAGAGGTGTGTGTCAATCAGTGAGAAAGTGTGTTGGCCAGTGTATACACGGCTCTGTGGGTGAATAGGTGTGTGAGTGCATGTGTACATGAGCCTATGAGTAGGTAAGGGTGTGGCTCCATATTTCTGGGTGGGTGAATAGGTGTGGGTATTAATGGTTGGGTAGGGGACAGAGCATATGTACTGTATGTGTCAATGGGTGTAAAGAGGGAGTGTCAGTGCATGGATAGGGGCATGGATGATCATGGGTGAGTAGGAGTGTGTGTGTGTCTGAATCCATGGGTAGGTAACAGCATATGCACCAGTTGGTGGAGTAGGAACTTGTGCATCTCTGCTGGTGGGAAGTGGCATGCTTGGGTATTTATATGTTGGTAGGTGCATGTGTGTTACTTTCTGTCAGTGGTTGGGTAGGGACATGTGTGTCGCCATGCGTGGATAGAAGTGTGTGTGTTTGTAAATAGGTGGGTAGTGTGTGTGTATGTGTGCGTGTGTGTGTGTGTGTGTGTGTGTGTGTGTGTGTTTGAGAAACATGTGACTCAAAGGCAAGCCCACAACATAAATTACAGTCCCCTAACTGAAATACAGCTCAAAATGAACAGTAGCTTTACGTCTCTACTAGACTATTTAGAGCCATTGTTCTATTTCTACATCTGCTGGGTCCAAAAAACACTGTTTATGCCTCAGTAGTGCTTTGCAAAAGAGTCCCTTAAAGCAATATGGGTGTACAATTATGAGTATTATGACTTAGAGGCCACACTACACGATGAGGTCATACTGGGCAGATATGGGTTACTGTTCTTTTTGAGCTGAATTTGGCTGGGGGAAAGTTAAAGACGGATGGGAAGAGTTCTGGATCAAGACCGCCGCTGGAGGTGCAAGTTTGCTTAAAGAAGGGCCAGTATGTCAGCAATGGGGTTGTGCTGCCAATCAGGATGCTGGTAACCTGGGTTCAGAAGCAAGCCCATGATACTGGTGACTAGCCAAAGGTAGGAGGATCAATGGTCCTAAGGGGCACTCACCTCCTTTGTGAATGGGGTTTGTGAGCTGCACTGCAGTACTCACACCTGGGTGACCACTGGTGGGAGTGCAAGTAGAGCCAAGAAGCCTACAGTGGGTGATCTGGCACCTCCTAACTGGAATATTAGTACACTAGTGTGCAGGCATCCACTCTGTCCCTGTCTGCAAGATGCCCAGAAGGGAAGAATAGTAAAAGGAAATAAAATCCCTTGACCACACCAGAATACCATTGCCTCTCTCCTTCCAGGCCCCAAACCACTCAGTGGGCTGCTGGCTAGCATCTGAGCTAAACTTCTCCTGGGTTTGGGGGCTCCTGCGAGGCTCTGCCATGGGAAGAGGGGAACCATGGAGCACTGTCAGGCCAAGAGTTAAGTCCAAGAAACAGAGGGTGATTGAGCTGTGTGAGAGAAGCTGAAGAGTGCTGGTTAAGAGTGTGGGAGATAAAGCACAACATATTAACAAAAAGAAGAGAACTAAAGGGGCACTCTATTGGACTGGGGGTGTGGACAGTGTGAGCAAATAGGAGGAAATACAAAAAATACACAGTTACTCGCTCAACACACAATGATGCAAGGCTTCACCAATTAAAGTGAAAAAAAAAACTAAGTCAATCACAAGTTGCGTCCAGTGGTATACTTTAGTTCATTGTGAAAACAGCAAAGTACAGTCACAGAAGAAAACCAACATTTCACTTGTGCACCCTTTGTCAAGGAGTTAACATGGTACCAGTAACAACTTATTTAAACAACTGTCTTAAAGGGACAGTACCAACATACATGCAATGAATTTGTAGGTGCTTTGGATCCACCCTTAAGCTGTGCAGCTTCCTAATGAATCAGTGTCAGTGTCTCATCAGGTTGCAAACTCACTTGTAATTCCAGAAGACCAAAAAGGTTGTGGGTTCTAGCCCTACATCAGGCACTTGGGGTAACATCCTAATATTGACAATGTAGTGCATCATGAGGGGGATGCTGCACTTCTGAGTTGCTGTCTTTCAGATAAGACATTAAACTGAGGTCCTGTCTGCCTGTTCAGGTGGACGTTAAAGATCCCATGGTAGTTCTTGAAAAGAGAAGGGGAATTTTTTATTAAGCCTTCAAAAGCAAAATCAAAACATAATACAATACATTTATGTCACTGTGGAATGATAAGTATCCATTTATAACACCAAACCACACTTTCCTGACACCCAGCATCCCAATGCCAAAATCCCGACTCGCATTTGCCCGACAGTTTGATTTTGTCTGCAGCAGAGTTTGCTGTCTTAAATATGGGGGGGGGGAAGGGGCAAAGCCCCTGCATTGGGGGGTGCAGGGGTGAAGCCCCCCGAAACATGAAAAAAAAACTCTGCTGCAAGCAAAATCAAACTATCGGGCAAACATGTGTCGGAATTTTGGCATTGGGATGTTGACTGTAGGGCAAGTGCCTGTCAGGATGCAGTAGTATAATCAAATAATAGACAAAACCTAGGATAAATCATATCGGTATTACTGCAAACCACCCTACCACCTCCCATACAACATAGAAGAAGAAGAATGATTTGTTAAGACTTCGAGACAACACAAACAAAACAAGATATGCATATATCACTTTCACATTAAAATAATATGGAAAAACAAAACATGCCACAAATAAATGTTACTTCATACACTCTCCTCCTGAAACAATTCAGTAAGAGGTAAGAGTATAAGTTTGAATCTGTCCAGGAGACACTTTGTCTCTGATATTTTTTAACTGTTTAACTGTTGCTGGCTGCTGGGAGAGGAGGGGATTCTTTGCCCAGAAACAGAGGAGCCAATCAAGCAGGAGTTGCTAGTTTAAATCTCTCTTTAACTGTTCATTCTGCTTGCTTCTGGAGAGGTAAGACTGCAAGTTTGAATCTGTCCAGGAGGCATTTTGTCTGCTGCTGGGAGATGTAAGAGTGTAAGTTTCAATCTGTCCAGGAGGCATTTTGTCTATTGCTGAGAGAGGTAAGAGTGTAAGTCTGAATCCATCCAGGAGGCATTTTAACTCTGAGATTTTTTGCTCTCCCACCCACCCCCACCTCGACATATTATTAATTGGTTAGTTAGTTGGCAGGAGCATATAGGCTCTGCCCAGGGGTGGGCTGATAGCTAAAGAACAAATAAAAACAAAAGGAGGAGGAGGAGGGAGCTGCTGATTATATGATGTAAGTGAACATTTGTACATTTAAACTGCATGATCTTGTAAATTTCACCCTGTTAGGAATAGGGTAAGTTTGATAGGGGCACAGAGCAGAAAGAGGCAAGAGCTGTGGAAATATATCAGGGTCATAAACAAAGAAACTCTGTAAAAGGGAGAGAGAGACTAAAAAAAACACCAAAAGAGGGTAGAAGCACACTTAAGGAGTACATATGATGGAACAAGGAGTGGTGCAGTGCAGTGGGTGCAGAGCCACGGTGTTCAGAAGAACTTTCTGGGAACTACAGTGCTGCCCCATTTGCAGACACTTGTCTGGGCTAAGGGAGGAGGTTGCCAGGCTTTGAGCACAGTTGCCAAGAGTACTGGGGACTTTTGCCCCAACCCAGGAATCACCCAACCACCAGCCACTGCCATAGAGGATACTCAGTCAGAGGTCTGGATGGACTATGGTAGGCTCAGGGAGGTTGAAGAAGGTGGAGCTCAAGCACTCCCCACACCCAGCATAACTAAAGAACAAATATGATATTCTCAAGGAGAGGGAGTGCCCTAAGAGGGAACCCAAAATTGTGAATAGGGATGAAGGGCAGACCCTCCAGTATGGAGCACATGGGACAGGGCCTGAGAATTCCTGGGGGAGAAGGAAACTGCTCCTAGTGGGGGACTCAATAGTTTGGGGGTATGGAGATAGGATCAAGCATCAGGAGGGAGAGGGAAGTTATGTGTCTCCCAGGAGACACAGCTCTGAGGAAGGGGTAGTGGAGACTGGTTAAGGGGAAAAAAGGGTCTGGCTATGGAGGTGGACATGGAGGTTACAGTACAGGGAGGGATGAAAGGGGGGTTCAGAGTGAAGGGTAGGGATAGCATTGAGAATGAGGGAGCTCCAGGTGGGAAGGGGAACAAGTCAGGTACAGAAAGTGTTGGGGGAAGGGGCAGGACTGAGGAGGTGGCTGGGGTGGAGTTGAGGGTACAGATATGGATGCAAATGTGCAGGGCAGGGTGGACTCTTGAGGTAGGCACAATTAAAGAGAGTTTGGGAGAGGGATGAGAAAGGAGGAATGGGACGTGCTAGTGATGGGTGATTACATACTAAAAGGGGTCAGATTGGTGAGTAAAGGGGAAAGACATCATTGCAGAAAGGTGAAGTCTACCTGGGCTGATGGCAGATATAACGGGACAGGCTATTCTTAAGTGCGCAAAGAGGGGATAGCATAAACCAAAACTGGTGGAGCACGTAGGTACAAATGACTTGGCAGGGGAGATGGTAGAGGTGGTTAGGGAGAGGTTTATTAAAATGGGTAAGTTTATTGAGGAGGTAGGGAGCTCAGTGGCCTACTCTGAGGTACTCCCAATACCCAGGGCAAGTATGGCAAGGAAGGATAGGATAGAAGAATTCAACAGTTGGCTGGGAAATTAGTGTCAATCCAAGGGGTATGGGTTGCTGAGAGGCTGGGGCAGGGTCTGGGGCAACTCAGATCTGTCTACAGGGGACAGATTGCATTTGAGCAGGGAGGGGAATGGGGTGCTGAAACAGAGGTTAGAAGAATACATAGAAACAAAGTTTAATTTGAACTAGGCAGTGGGTGGTGAGTGGCACAGATGGTTACTGAACTGACTAGGTTGGGGAATACACTGGATCTAGTTCTGGCCAATGGGGAGGCTGTAAGGGAGGTGGCAGTGGAGGACCTGCAGGCTGGGAGAGACCACCACTCTGTGTGGTTCACACTTAATATGAGCAGAGAAGCAGCAGGTACAGGGACCAAAGTGGTGAACTTCAGACAGGCTAACTTTGGAAAGATGGTGAAATCTTAAGGGGGCATCTGGAAGGAATACAGCCACACTAGGATGCAAATCAGAAATGGGAAAAAATCTAATTGGGAATATTGGAGGCTACTGAGACATGTACCACATTGCAGAGCAAAAGGAGAAGGGCTAAAAAATCAAGCTAGCTAAGTAGAGAGGTCTTAGAAATGGCAAAGGCTAAAAAAGCAGTGTTGAAGAAATACAAATCTTGGAAGGGGGGATAGGGAGGAGCATGTGAAGAGGTCCAAGGAAGTTACCAGGGCAGTCAGAGCAGCTAAGACCTCCAGGGAATTGAGGCTGGTGCAGGGCATCAGGGAAGGGTAAAATGGCTTCATCAGCTACATATTTTTATTTTATTTTTATTTATTGTATTTAGTTTTTGTTGACCAGGTAGTGCACTAGACAAATCCTGCCTATTTTCAGGCACGACCCGGGGGAGGGGGATACAGATGAATGCCAACTGACCTTGAACCAGATTAAGCTGTTGGTGGTATTTTTTTAGTGAATGAGGAAAATTTGGCCAGGACACCGGGGAAATTCCCCTACTCTCTAGGGGGGTGGCGCTGTCCATCGGTCTGCAGGGGTGGACAACCTCAGTATGGAGGAGGTGGTGAAGGAGTGCAGTCATGCTGTTGTGAGCTCTGAGCTCTTGGCTAATATCTCTCAGTCTTCAGATATTGATGGTATGGATACGAACCACATAATGACTCCAAATTCGAAGGATTTACTGGTTTCCCCAATAAGAAATGTTGATAACCAAGCTGAAGAAACACGACTGCAACAGGAATTGGAACAGAAAAAGATACATCTATTGGATTTAATCTCAATTGCAGAACAAGACTATCAGTCATGTAGACAGAAATTGGAAGCAGAACATTCTAAGCGTAAACGTTCACTTGATAGCCCTCTGAAAGAAGGGAATAAACACTTACCTTTGGGTCCAGAAGATTTGCCATTTGTGCAGCTGGAACATGTGAACGGTACTTCTTTACCTGTTTCATTTACAGATAAATCTTGTCACTTGTCGGAATGGTCTCCAGGAGAAGCTTTAAGTCAAGTCGGATGGTTATGGGCAGGTAATAAGTGGATACCTGACCCTGGAATACCTATACCAGGTTCTCCGGTTGATTTACAACC
This sequence comes from Neoceratodus forsteri, assembly GCA_016271365.2. NCBI lineage: Eukaryota > Metazoa > Chordata > Ceratodontiformes > Ceratodontidae > Neoceratodus > Neoceratodus forsteri. Next base: position 714,518,610 of record CM057449.1, on the reverse strand, counting down.
TCAATTAAGAGATTTTGAATTCAGGCAAGAACCTTTGGTACATGAGAGCCCTATTCAGTCTAAGTCTCTTGATAGCAATACTGAGGATGCGCATCCTCATGTTGAGATAGATGGAAAAACTGATGCGTCAGACACCGGAGAACAAGGAGAAGATACTAGGGTTTTGGGTTCTCTTCCTATAGAACATTTTGCAGACAACCAATCCCCTATATTGCAAGCAGAGAATCATATGGAAGTTAACTTAGAGTCAGGTACTGTGTTTGCTACTTCTTCTCAAAAAGATTGTTCACAGAGTGGAACTGGCCTTTCTGCAGATGATGAACCACAATCTTATGCAGGTTTATTCCGCAAACCAGCAGTAGTAACTAAACGTCAGTTCCTAGTTCGACTTCATTACAAAGGAAAAGCTCTGGTGGTTCCGGACCGGGTATGGGTGGGGAAAACTTTGCTTATAGACTCTATGAAATTTTCTCCAGCTGAAGTATATGCTTTTATTCACCCGCCGGGAGATCATAATTATGACATTAGCTTCTGTTCGATTATTTTACTTGATAAGTTTTGGAGACTTTATTACGAAGTTAAAGATCAAGAGATTTGGAAAGACTTTATAGCTATTCCTGTAACAAAACCCACAATTAAGATTGTTACAATTCTTTTTAGAAATGAAGGGGTTAATATTGCAAACATACTGTTTTGGTTGGAGAAACGTTGTTCATTGCATGATAAACCTAAACCCATTATAGATGAGAACGTTTTTTGGACTGGGGGTTGGTTAGTGAGAGTACAACTACACCAAACAGAGGATGGTATACAGCACCTGCCCAGTTCCTTTTTTTTTAGGACGAGATAGGGGTATTACATTTTACACTGGCCAACCCAAGAGCTGTTACAAATGTGGATCCTTGACCCATTTGAATACCTCTTGTGATCAAATAAAATGTTTTCGGTGCGGAGTATTGGGTCATGCTGCGAACCACTGTGTAGCCTTACCGGTATGTAATTTATGTGAAGAACAGTCTCATTCCTTTGCAGATTGCCCCAGGGCATCAGTAGATACTGATGACACTTCTGATCATGAATATTGTTTAGCACAAGCTAGAAAACACTTTAATGGTCCCGACAATTTAACTGGGTATAGACGCAGAGGAAGAGGTAGAGGTGGGGGGGGGGTTCAGTGAGGGTAGACGCATCATCCCTTTGAGGTTTCCTGCTTCCCAGGAAGAGCATGTCCCTTCTTCCCATGTAGACTTGCAGACCCAAAATCTGCTTTCAAGACAGGAGGGACGAGATGATAAAGAAACTCCCTTTGCGACCCCTCAAGGTTCTCCCCAATGAATACAGTCCTTGTTAAGACTAAATGAGTCTCCTTCAAGAAGAGGATCACAAGATTCCTTAGCTGATTCTGCTATGTTGGAAGCTATTCTTGTTGAAGAAATGGGGAAGCATATTATGGAACCTACAGGTCTTGAGGAACAACCTTTGTCTGAACAGAGTAATCCTCCCCTGTCTCCATTGCCTTTAGCTAAGAGATTTGCAGTTTTTTCTTCTTGGGAAGACCAGGTTGAAGAAGTGCAACCTTTGTTAGATTCTAATGTTTTGTGTGAATCTGCTGAGAAAATAAACACTAAAGATGTTCCCTCTAAAACTCCTAGGCCTGGTTCTAGAAAACATGTAACTAGATCAAGTGTAAAGTGTCCTAAACCACCTCCCTGAATTATCCTCGATAGCGATAACTACGCTAAATGTTAATAGTATGAAATCCCAGAAAAAAAGATTGACAACATTTGGAGTATTATTAAATTTGCAATATGATGTATATTTTCTGCAAGATACAAGATTGCATTCATGTAAAGAAGTTTCACAGGCTGCTAAAGATTGGAACTGGGGAACGTCTTACTGGTCTATGGGAGAAGAAACATGCAGTGGTGTGGGAATATGTTTTCTTACTCCTGAGGTACGCTTACACAGATTGATCGATGTAGAACCTGGAAGAGTTTTTATCTTGGATGTGGTACTAAAAGGATTATCTTGTCGATTAATTACATTATATGGACCCCAGACAAAAGCTTTATGGATAGACTTGTTGAAAAAGGTACAGCCTTACCTTCATACTAGCCAACAACTTTTTTTGGTGGGGATTTTAATATAAATTTTCAAACTAAATCTAAAATGGGTAAGCAATATTGCACAAAAGTTTTTTGAAATCTCTTATCTCTTTAGCGGATTTGGTGGATTCTTACTCTATTGGTAATAATAAAGCTAAGCCTACCTTTTTTAAGGGAGTTTTATCTTCCAGGATTGATTTTTTATTTACCCATAAAACTTTACAGAATGTAAAACTTCTTTACGATCCTGTGGAATCCTCAGATCATTGTTTGATTGGTATTAAAATAGAAAATCCTCCAAGCAGACAAAAAGGTCCTGGAATGTGGAAATTAAACACTTCATTATTATTACAATCTTCGGTATTGTTGGAATTACATACCATTATGCAAGATAAAAAGTCTACGTTGTTTTTGTATGATTCTATAGCTGATTGGTGGGAAGATTTGAAAAACTGTTTCATCTGCTATCTACAGTCAATAGGTAAATTCAGAGCTCAAACGCAATATGAACGCTATTTATCTCTCAGACGTTCCCTGCGGTCACTCATGTCAATGCAAATAGCGGAAGAGGCAGATGTGTCTCAAGATATTAGAGACATTATAGTACATATGTTGAATTATCAATATGATAGGTTGCAATCTTTACACAAAGAAGAGTCTTTTGGCACACAGGGTAAGTTGGCTTATGCAAATCCTTTTTTAGCTGGTCAGCATCTTCGAGAAAAAAGATTATTTTCGGATTTAAGAACCTCTACAGGCTTGTTAGCTACAAGTAATTCAGAGATTATGCAAACTTTAGAAGCCCATATTAAATGAACTTTTGGGGTACAACATAAGAAGTCTGATTATGCTGCGCATATTTTACAGGCAGCGGATCTTCCCCAAGTCCCAGTTGGAATGCAGCAGGGTTTAATGACTGATTTTACAAGACAAGAGCATGAATCCGTTATTTTATCTCTTAAACCTACTGTATCTCCTGGGTCAGATGGACTACCGAGTGAGTTTTACAAGGTTTTGTGGGAGATTATGGCACCTGAGCTTTTAGAGCTATATAATTTTTTTCTTCATGGCATGTATTTACCTTCCCAAATGTATGAGGGCTTAATGATCTTTCTTTATAAAAAAGGAGACCAAACAAATATTGGGAATTGGCGCCCCTTAACTTTGCTTAATGTGAATTTTAAGATTTATTCTAAACTATTAGGAAATAGATTGTCTTTAGTAATGCCTGATTTAATCAGTAGTTCACAGTTTTGTTCAGTCCCAGGATGTAATATCAAAGATGTATTATTATTTCTTAGGGAAATTATGGAAAATGGGAAAGGAGAGATAGGATTACAACCCACGTTAGGGTACTTAGTGAGCTTAGACCAAGCTAAGGCATTTGATGAAGTGTCCCATTCTTATTTATGGCAATGTTTAGCAGGATTTGGGATTCCAGCATTATTTATAAACTGGCTTCAGTTATGCTATGCATTGGCATATAATATTCCTTATGAGAATAGATGGCAAGGCAATAAATATTGAATTTTTAAAGGGGTACGCCAAGGATGCCCACTGAGTCTGTATTTGTATGTTTTAGCCTTAGATCCTATGCTACGGGTATTGAATAAGTCTCCCCGATTATTAAATGTATACGGGGGAGCAGAGATATATACGAAAGTTGTCGCTTATGCCGATGATTTATGTCTAATATTGCGAGATGGTAATTCTATTGAGAAGGCTTGTGCCTTGATTACAGACATAGGGAAGATTACGGGAGCAAAAATAAATGAAAACAAATCTCATTGTTTAAAACTGACAGGATTTCCTACAAAATCTGAAGTAGTAGGTGGGATTATGGTAGACCAAGCCCCATGTAAACTTTTGGGCATTTACTTTGGGAGTGAAGATAGTGCAGGTTTCAACTGGTCAAAAACTTTGCAAATAGGCAATACAAAGGCAGCTAACTGGAACAAATGGAAATTATCAAAAAAGAAAAGGGCATATTTGTTGAAAACTTTTTTGATTCCGTTTTTTTTATATTTAAGTAATGTTTATTTATTACCTAAATGTTTGGAAACATCATTAATGAGATTTTTTTTGTGGGATATGGGGGAATCGTTTAAATCCGATTAAGCGAAATGTACTATATTCGGATATTAAATCTGGAGGCCTGAATATGATAAACCCTCTTTTATTTTTATTTTTGTTTTTTATATACAAATTTGTTGCCAAATTTGAAATTTCAAGAATCCTTTTGGGTTCCTTTGGTTACTACAAAATTACAAGTAATTCTGAAAGAATGGCAGGCAAATCATTTTGTCCATAAAAACAAAAGACACCCCCGATTAAGACAAGAATGGACTGAGTTTTTTGATAAGATCCAACAATGGGAAGTTAAATGGGATTTTGTTTTATGACACACATGGAAAATGATGTATCTGATGATTTTACATGCCTTTTTTTATGACTCCCCCTTTGCAGATCAGTCACCTCAAATTCGAGATGGTATTTCCACTTATATTACAAATTCACGTATTCCAATACATATGTGGGATACTGCTTGGTTAGGGATCCATAAAAAAATTAATGTACATAATAACCAAAAACACAAACGACTGCAAGACCGTTATTGCCCAAGAGACAGTTGTGAATTCACTTTAGAGACAGTAGAACATTTATACTTTCGATGTCCATATGTGCAAGAATGCTGGAATGTGGTTAAAAATCGCTGGAAGAATAGAGTGTCAGTTCCACCTTCTGAAGATCTTTTATGTTTTGGGTTTTTGCATAAAGGTATGTCACATGGATCCCTTAGTACACAACAAATCATACACACATTTTTTTCTTTATTGATTTAGATTTCTAGATATCGGCTATTGTTGCAACAACAAAACATTATAGCGATAGATTTGTTTTCTATCATACATCAAGAATTGGTTTGATTAAAGATGTATGAGGAAACGAAGATGAGTAGAGTAGAGTAGAGTGGGGAAAATTAAGGAAGGATTGTGATTTTATATCTTGACGTATATTTTGCTTTATTATGGCACTTTGACAAGGTTAAGTTTTTTTGAGTTAATATAATATCTATTATATTTCTGAGATGGGGAGAGGGGGAGCGTTATCACGTATGTGAATTCATAAGCATTTTGTTTTTTTTTAAAAAGGGAGAGAAATGGGAGAGAAAGAGAAAAAAGGGAATAAGGAGAAGGTAATGAAGGAATAACATACAAAGGTAACAGTGGGGAGAAAGAAGAAATAACCAGTTATGTTTTGTTATGATCCCCATCTAGTATATTGGGGAAGAGGACGGTGTGGTTTTTATCATTTTCCTTTATGTTTAAGAGTTATTATTTAAAGTAATATTCGTTTATGCTTTTGTTTTTTGAATCATTCCACCCTTTAAGATTATTTATGTTGTTAATGAAATTTTTGTATACATTGTCATGATTTTGCTATGCTTTAAAAAAAATGCTCTTTTGATGGGGGGTTCTTTGTCTTGGGTTTAGATTTAATTTCTACTTTTATATTAGACAATACCTTTGGATCTGTATGACTGTAATATTTCTTTGCCTTTGTTAAAATTTGTACTTTTCTTTTGTGTGAGGTAACACTGCTTTGTATTGAGTTAATTTTGGTATTCTAATAAAATTCCCCTACTCTGTAGATGGGTGGTGCAGTCCGTCTGTCTGCAGAGATGGCTGAGCTCACTTCGGAGCTGGATGCGGATGGAGAAGGAAGTGTTGTTGGGGAAGATGCGGTTCTTCTCCCCGCACACTCAGAGTGATTCAAACGTTACAACAGATGCTCTGGAGAGCACCAGAGTAGACGATTTTCATTTGTCTGCAACCCCTCTTATGGATGAAGCAAATATGTCTTCAATAGCCTCACATGTACCTCCTTCACTAACACTGGAGGACAAACGCATTTATCATCAACAGCAACTGCTTCTTTTAGAGGCAAAATTTAATAGAAAGCAACTGGCTATGGACATGGAAAAGAAACCGAAAAGAAGTCCTGAAACTACTTTTTCTTCCTCAGCTTTGTCGAAAATGTTTGCGGCTGATACGGTTTTACCAGCAGATGATACTCGGACTGAAAAGGAAGTGTACGCAGTTCCAGGAGATCCAGGATGATCACCGGAATGAGCTTTGAGAGACTCCGGATGGCGTCAGGTAGCAACCGGAGCATGGAGTGCAGACCCAGTTATGGACACAGACCTTACTTTGATTGACCTTTCACCTCAGGAGACTACTACAGTTTTTTTGGCAGCAAGGAACTTTACACCGGAGCCTCAGGAAAGGCCTACCATAGAAACAGACGACCAGACCACAGGTAAAGTGGTTTTAAACTCTGATATTCCCCTTCCTTTGAATGTGCCTAGTGAATCACTGGGATTTTCAGCTTCAACAAATCCTCCAGAGAACATTTTACATACTGAGTCTGAGCAATCTATCTCACAGGAGCATCAGGCCCAGAAACAGGATGCTGCGTAATGTCCTTCTTATGCAGACTTATTTAGAAAACTGCTCGAATTGGCAAAAAGACGTGATGCTATACGACTCAGGTATTTCGGGGGTATGGATCCTGCCCCAGATAGATACTTTGTGGGACACGTTTTACTTAAACAATCTTTGGGTTTCATGCCATCCGAAGTCTATGCATTGATTCATGCCCCGGGAGAACTCTCTTTTGACATTAGCTTTCGGACTCCTGAACTTCTAGAATGTTTTTGGATAAAGCATATGACTGTTAAAACCAATCCTTTTTGGATACCTTTTCAAGTTATCCCTTTAACAAAACAACCATTTAGAGTCATTACTATCTTATTTAGAAATGAGGGAGTGAATATTTCAGATATTCTTTATTGGTTAGAAAAGCATTGTGAGCTACAGGGTACCCCGATCCTATTTTGGATGCAGAGGGTTTCTGGAATGGGGGATGGAAATGGAAATGAAAATAAAGTTACACCAATCTGCAGAGGGTTTAGAGCATTTACCAAATTGCTTTTACATAGGTAGGGATAAGGGATTTATCTTTTACCCAGGACAAACTAAACAATGTTTTAAATGTGGTTCTTCCAGACATCTCAGTTCCACTTGCACCGTTCAACAATGCACATATTGTGGGGATACAGGCCATGTCAGTGTCCACTGTGTAAATACTCCAAAGTGTAACCTTTGTGATGAAAGTGGTCAAAATTTTTTGGAATGCCCATGGGCTGCACATAATACTGGGGAGGCAGACTATGGTATACAAGATTTTTATATACATAGAGCTACCAAACCTGCAACTTCTTTTTCATCTGAACTTCAGCCACAAAGGACACAACAGGGACATACCATACATCATTTTCCAAATGTCCATACCCCTTTTGAACATTTTAAGACTGGGACAAAGATTCCATTTTTGCCAGAGGAAAATATAGAGTTACTTGCACCCCAGTCTTCCACACTTCACACAGGTCCCCTTACTAGAGAAGTTATGCCCCCTCCTCCTTCCCCTTTGGTGATCCCAGTCTCCTCTGTTTCCCTCCACAAGAAGGTTCCTGTTTCTCCGAATCCCTTACAACACTCGTCACAAATGGTATTGGGGGTGCCTGTGATTGATAATAGGTACTCAGTGTTATCTGTAGAAAATGATGAGACAGATCAAGATTCTGATTCAGCCTCCTTAGCCTCTTCCCAACTGGAGCTTGTTTCAGATTCTGATATGGGCATAAATGTATCTAGTAAGGTGAAGAAAAAAAGCAGGTTCAAACCCAGACAAGGGACTAGGAAAAGTACAAGATTGTCTCAAGCTACTAAATGATTGAATGTTTCCTTTAAAGGATTGTGCTAGCTATGATTTTACAATAGCTAGCCTTAATACAAACAGTATCCGTTCAGAGGAATGTATGTTAGCTACTTTTGATTTGTTTTCTACATTTAAATATGATATAATATTTTTTCAGGATACTAGATTGTATTCTTTACATGATTTTACTAAAGCCACTGATGCGTGGATATGGGGTCCGAGTTATTGGTCAGGAGGAGAGGACCTTTGTTCAGGACTAGGGATTTGTTTTACTACTCCACATGTAACAATTACACATATAGTGGATATTTTTCTGGTCATGCTCTATTATTAGATCTTACTTTAGCTTCCATTGATTTTTGGTTGATTAACATTTATGGTCCACAATCCAAAACTGGCAGGATTTCTTTATTAAAACAGATTCGGCCTTTTATTTTTACTAGTAGAAATGTTTTATTTGGTGGTGATTTTAACATTAACTGCACTATTCAGGATAGACGATTTTCTACTTCAAAGGTCTATTGTGATTCTCATTTTATGAATTCTTTACTTAACCAGTCTGGTTTAAATGATGTATATTCTTCTCAACACAGGGTTCTTCATACTTTTTTCAAGGCAAAAAATCTTCTCATGTTGATTACTGGTTTGTTTCTTCTTCTTTACAAACTAAGGAACCAAATGTCTCGTTAGTAGTCACAACGGATCATGTACTTCTTAGTGTTATTCACTCAAATTGTTACAAAACCTCTAGAGGATCAGGATACTGGAAATTAAATTTGTCTCTGTTAAATATTCCAGAAGTTAAGGAAGGATTCCAAGCCACTATCATGGCTAGAAAATCAATATTTTTTTATATGATAGTAAACAATTATGGTGGGAAGACACAAAACAAGAATTTCAGAAGTTTTTTAAACAATAGGAAGATTATTGGGTAGACATAAAACACAAGAATACTCCATACTTAGAAAATCCTTTCTCATGTTTCAAGACCATATTATGAAAGGTCTTGCATATGATGAACAAGAATTTTGGATTTTAAAAGATACACTGACAAAATTTCAATATGATCGTATGTCTTCTCTAAGGCAGGAACAGAGGTTTGGAATTAGTGGTACTAGAACACACACTAATCCTTTTGATTTTTGTAATGATTCCAGACAAAGAAAGACATAACAAACCTAAAAACACCTTCAGAAAAAGTGATATATTAAAAAAATGATATTTTGGAGGAAGTTGACAGACAGCTTAAATCCTTGTTTACTACAGACTTCCAGCTTACAGATTTCCGTATACAGGACTGGGTGACTTCGTGTCCCCTTAAAACAGTCCCTGGTTACCTGATTTCAAGTCTAATAAAACCTATTTCAGCACAAGAAGTAAGAGATGTAATTATTCATTCTCCCATAGGAAAAACACCAGGTTCTGATGGTTTACCAAATGAATTATATAAACTTTTGGTACCTTGGCTGATAGATGAATTAGTCTGTCTTTTTTTGAGTAGTTTAAATACCAACCTATTACCTTCTAGTATGTGTATTGGATTGGTAATATTACTATATAAACATGGTGATAGGGATTGTTTAAATAACTGGAGACCAAACACCCTCTTTAAACAGTGATTATAAAATACTTACTAAGATTCTTAGTAATCGTTTATCCCTTTGTCTAGATGCTATAATTCATCCTACACAATTTTGTTCGGTACCAGATGGATCAATACAGGATGCTATTATTTTATTAAGAGAAATTTTCTCTAGAGGTTTTTCAGGTGAACTTATGGGTTTTATCCTTAGTTTGGACCAGAAACAAGCTTTTGATAGTGTCTCGCATCATTACCTATGGACCTGTCTTACCCATATGAATTTTCCATCATCCTTTATAGGGTGGTTGAAAACATGTTACACTGCAGCTCTAGCAATACCTTTTGTGAATGGATGGGTAGGAAATCCAGTATTAGTTACTAGAGGAGTTTGACAAGGATGCCCTTTAAGTCCTCTGCTCTGTATTTTATCTCTAGAACCCCTTCTTACTCACATTAATGTAGCTGACTCTATTAGGGGTTTATCAATTGATAGTACATGTCTGGAAATTAAAACAATTGCTTATGCTGATGATCTGTGTCTTACTTTGGCAGATCTCCCATCATGCCATGCTACTGCGGCCTTGTCGATGGCATATGCGGAGGGCTCAGGATCTCAAATAAATCTATCAAAGAGTAAGTACTTTTCCCTTAATGTGGATCCTATGATAGTTCTAGATTCTCCGAACATTCCAGAATGTATAGGTCCAGGTAAAATCTTAGGAATCTTTTGGGGGCATGGAAGATCTGGCAAAATATAATTGGGATCTTCATTTACTTGCTGCTCAATCAAAAGTTTCAACTTGGAATAAATGGAGGATGTCCAAAAAAAAGAGGGTTTTTATGCTCAAGACCTTTTTATTAAGTATGTTTTTATATATGGGGTAGTTTTTCTCCCACCAGCATCCTTAGATACAGTTCTTTATGGCTTATTTTTCTCTGCCATATGGGGAAGTAGATTGAATCCTATTAAAAGGGGGATCTTATATCAGGATTTTCAGTTAGGAAGGATTAGAATGGTAAATTCCATTGCGTTCTTTTTTTCTTTGTTTGTAACTAAGAACATTTGTCCTTTGTTACATAAAGTTAGGAAAGTTTGGGAGTATTGGTTATGGGATACTGTCTCCCCATGGATCTTAAAATGGGACTCCTTCAAAAGCATCCCAAAACAATCATCTTTAAAGGGACTTCCTGAGTATTTTAAATCTTGTTTTTCAAAATTAAAAGTTTGGGGAGTTTTAAGGATTCATTTAGAAACATATCAAAGAAAAACATTGTATGTGAAGATTATGGAGACATTTTTAATTCCACCTATATTTACAGAATATTCTTTGCCCAAACTTTCCCAAATTAGTAGCATGTTGACATCTAAAAGAATCCCAGCATACATGTGGGATGTAGTTTGGCTTGCAGTACATTCAAAATTGAATGTTAAAGGGAATCTAAAGCATAAGGGTGTTACGGATAGAGGTTGCCCAAGAAGAAGATCCTTATGTAATGCTACATAAGAGACTGTTCAACATCTGTTTTTTGACTGTCCATATGTGGTGGAATTTTGGTCATATATTATACATAATTGGTCAGAATTCTCTTTACAAACATTTAACAGCTGAAGTATTATTTTTCTGTATTTTGTCTCACTCATGGAGTAAATATTTTCCTGATACAATTCATGTTATTCTGTCTTGCATGAAATATCACATTTGGAAGGCACGTTGTGCGTGGTCCTTGCAAAAACAATACCTGACCCCAATTCAGTTATTTTGGAAAGTACAAAATACAGTTATAAAAATTAAACTTGTAGAACAACTCCATTTTTTGGAAGTTCAGTTTCAAAAATATTGGAAACATTTAAATTGGTTAGATACAGGGTAAACTAAAGGGTGCTGCTTTTAAAGTCCAATGTTTTCCACTCTTTTCGGTTATTGTATATTAAGAGACATAGTTATGATTTTATATATTACTTTTCTGGTATAAATGTTTACATTCCTTACTTTTCTAGTTAGGATAGGGAAAGTAGGTTACTTTGTTTTCCTTATCTATTTCAGGATTACGATGTGAATTTATAATTCTTTCAGCTTTATATGTATAATTTTTTTTGTAATTTTTTCCTTTTACAACCATGTATGATGTACTGGTTTTGATTTCCTGGTATATTATTTTGTTTTTTTTATGCAGTATAAAATGAAAATTTCTCTGCTCCTTTTGTAGAGATGGACAGGGGATATAGATATCTAAATGAATGGTTTAAGTTTCTAAGCATGCTGTAATACTTCTTTCTGTTTTTTGTTTCTTTCCTTTTTATGGTTATGTATGATGTCATATTGATTCATTTATATTTTGTTGTGATTTTGTTCAGACTTCAATAAAAAATTCCGCTACTCTTGCAGTAGGGGGCCCCCTGAGATGGCTGGACTGTGCTCAGTATATCTCAGCCGGTGGAGTGTGAGGAGGTGTTAGTGGAGTGCTCTATGGATTCAGTTTCTGTCTTCACGGAGGAACCTGTTCGGATGGAAGAAATGGATATTCTAAGTGATTCCTTACCAGTTGAGGATTTGGCTCGGCCGTTCATTACAGTTGCCAGTTCCCAGGAAATGGTTGTGTCTGACCCACTTGTGGTTTTGTCCATGGAAAATGAAAAGAAGAGAAAACACCTGGACTGTTGCCAAATAGCCCCTCTTGGTGTGGTGAAAAAAAGTAATTTAAATGTGGTGGAAAACCCGACGGTCGACCCTGCGGGTATGTCGGCTGCTGACTCAGAAGACGATTTGTTCCCGTTCTCAGCAAAGTTTGCCGCTTGGTCTCCACAAGTGGCTTTAGCAAATGAGGGATGGTTAAGACCCCAAATGCCTGGATTCCTGACCCCAGTATCCCTTTACCAGGGGAAGGACTGAATTTGCCAGTGGAATCCTTGGCGTTGCAGGCTTCAGAGGGAGTGCTTATTTCAGAGCCGGACCGTGACATTGCGTCATTTCTGCCTGCCTGTAATGGTGCTGGGGGTCTCGTATCAGATGTTGCTGTGTCTGGCTTGGAGTATCCTCTATTGGGACCATGTTTACTGGCTTCTTTGGCTCACGGGACTGCTGCTGCTGCTGTTGCTATTTCTAGATCCCCGGACCAGCAGACTGGGGTTCCTTTGCCAGGTCAGTGTACTCAGACTTTCAGAGAAGTCCTACCATTGGGTCCTATGGGAAGTGTAGTTCATCGACCCCTTCGGGTGGATTCTGCAAAACCAGCCAGTTATGCCTCTCTATTTAAAACTTCGGACATTCCTGCAAGAAAGTGGTTTGTGTCACGCAATTATTATAAGGGGGGTTTGGATCTCTCCCCAGATCGTAACTATCTGGGTAAATCCCTGACTATTGACTCTTTGGGGATTCAGCCATCTGAGGTTTATGCATTTACACATTCTTCTGGGGACCATAATTTTGATATTTCCTTTCGCTCTGCAAATCTGTTAGATAAATTTTGGACCGCATATTATGCTGCTCGTTCAGACCCTATTTGGAAACCCTTTGTTGTTATCCCAATTACTAGACCTACTGCTAAAGTAATTACTGTTCTTTTTGCAATGAAGGAGATAATGTCTTGGATATTTTGTACTGGTTGGAAAAACGCTGTACTGTTAATGGGGTGCCTCATACCATGATTGACAATAATGGGTTTTGGATGGCAGGGTGGAAATTTAATGTTCAACTTAAAATGACTGAGGCTGGGATTCAACATCTTCCTAATTGTTTCTACTTAGGGAGGGACCGTGGAATTTTATTTTATCCAGGTCAGCCACGTTCTTGCTATAGATGTGGCTTACTGTCTCACTTGAGTTCAGATTGTGATCAACTGAAATGTGCATCTTGTGGGGTGTTGGGTCATTCGGTTTTGTCTTGTACTGTCCCCCCACTTGTAATTTATGTGGTGAAGATACTCATGTTTTTGTAGCTTGTCCAATGGGCAGCCCATAATACCACTGATTATGTTGAACATGATTCTTATATTGCTAAATCCTTTTCCTCTTCTTGGACCCTTCCCCCTGGTCCGGGACCAGTTTCCACTTCTAAGTTAAAACCCCCTTTTTTTCCGGTTTCAATTGGTGATCCGGTGGTCTTGAGACAACTGGAAACCCCGGAGATCCCTTCCAAGAGACACCTCCTTCACCTATTATTTCTGTTCCTCCCTCTGTTCTGCCCCCTCCTCTCCAAGTAAATGAGGATTTGGAGGCAGGGGAGGTTTTGGAGATTTCATCCCCAGTTGCTTGACGACTTCGTTCCACCAAACAGTTGGAGGAAGTGTCACAGTTATCAGTTTCAGGTAATAATCCCTATGAACCTCTGCAGAGTTGGGGTGATGCTATGGAAGAGGAAGATATAGTGGAATCTCTTCCTTCATCTTCTCTTCCTGAGGTTTCCTCTTCAACATTACCCCCAGTTGATACCTCTGGGACTACCCTGAAAAAGAAAACTACTAGAACCAGTAGAAAGAAATGATTTTGTCCTTCTCATTGGGGTTTCTTCCTTTTCTTCTTTTTTTTATGTCTTCTGTTCGGTTACCTAGTTTGAATGTTAATAGTATTAGAACACAGTATAAACGTACAGCTACTTTTGCAGCCTTGCATAGTCTACCATATGAGGTTTATTTCTTACAGGATGTTAGGTTTTATACTACCGGGGAGGCTGCTACAGCCACAAGAGCTTGGCTGGTTAGGGCCCTCTTATTGATCTCTAGGTCAAGACCTCTGTTCAGGTGTTGGGTATTGTTTTACCACGTCAGAGTTTATTTTGCAGAAATTAGTAGGTTTAGTTCCTGGGAGAGTGTTATTGTTGGACGTCTTATGGTATGATTTGCCTTATCGTTTAATAACTATTTATGCTCTGTTAAGGTGCAACTTTTTTTGGTTAATTAAGCCCTATTTGTTTACTAACAGGATAATCCTATGGGGTGGAGACTTTAACTCTAGTTTAGATGTCCTTCCTACTAAAAAAGTATCTTGTGTCACTCAAGCATTGCGTACCCTTGTTACGGAGTTGGATTTAGTTGATGTGTTTGCTCAAACTCCTTTACATATGTTTTCAAAAGGTAGTTTGACCTCTAGGATAGATTTTTGGTTTTGTTCACGGACTGCTGGGGAGGTTAAGGGTGTAGTGGTACCTATGGTGACTTCGGATAATCATTTATTAGGGTTACAGATTCATTTGGGGGATGTGATAACACAGGGGCCTGGAGTTTGGAGGGTTAATATATCCTTATTATTGTTTCCAGAGTTTCATCGAGGTTTTTTAGAGTTACTCTCGGACCGCACTTCTGCGGTTTTTCTTTATGATTCCATGATTGATTGGTGGATTGATACAAAAAAGTGTTTAGTGGCCTATTTTAAATTTTATTCTAGATTGTTAGCTGATAATAGGCACCATACCTCTCAGCTCCTTCGAGCCAAACTCCTTGCATTATTTACAGCATCCTATTTGTCCCATTCTGACTGTACTGAACGTATAAAGGATGTTAAAGCAGCCTTGACACAAGTACAGTATGATAGGCAGAAATCTATAGGTTTTGAACAAAAATTTTGGACTTCTGGGAAGCAGAGTGAATTTAACCCTTATGATATTAATAGGGGGATATTTAATGGTAGACAGATGTTTCAACTTCTTGATGACCAAGAACATCCTGTTAAAGGGAAGTTACAAATATTACAACATGTTACAAATTTTGTGAAGCATACTTTTGAATCTCAGTATCGGAATCCTGAAATGAAGATATTATTGCAAGCGTCCGGATGTACCTACCTTGACTCCATTCAGCAGCAATGATTTATAGCCCCTTTCACATTGGAGGAAGTGAAGGTGGTTATTTGTGGCCTTAGGGATAAGGTGGCACCGGGCTCAGATGGGTTGTCTGCTGAAATTTATACATTTTTATGGAATTTTATGCCAACCCAGTTATTGGCTGTATTTAATGCTTTTTTGATTGAGGATCATTTGTCAGACCAAATGTACGAAGGTTTGATGCTTTTTCTTTATAAAAAGGGTGATAGAGCTGACTTGGGGAATTGGCGACCGATTACTCTATTAAATATAGATTATAAATGTTTTTCAAAATTACTGGGAACAGGATTTCAAAATTTTTGCCTTATTTAATTTCAACATTTCAGTATTGTTCAGTTTCAGGTAGGTCCATCCGAGATGCTTTGATTTTGGTAAGGGAATTATTTTCTCAGGGACATAAGGCAGTTCTTGCAGGTTATTTATTTAATTTTGATTTATCAAAGGCTTTTGATGGGGTATCCCAGGAATTTATTTGGTTGACTCTTCGAGCTTATGGATTTCCCCAGATTTTTATTAATTGGCTTAGTCTATGTTATTCATTGGCCTATGTTAGACCTTATGTAAATGGGTGGATTGGATTGCCCTGTTACATTCGTCGGGGAGTCCATCAAGGTCATCCCCTGAGCCCGCTGGTATTTGTAATAGCATTGGACCCCATTATTAGATTACTTCATAAATCCCCTAGACTTTTGGGTCTTTCAGGTCCAGGTTTAAGTAATCAGAAAATAATATGTTATGCTGATGATTTATGTGTTTTGGTGCCAACTATACAGGTGGGTCATTTATTATGTGCTGTTCTTCTGTTTTTTTTACATGTCATTGGTTCGAGTTTAAATTTTCGAAAGAGTGTTTGTTTTAATTTAGCTGGATCTTTGGTGGAGCTTTCTTATATTGGAGGTATCCGTTTGGTGGATTCTCCACATAAGCTATTGGGTATTTATTTTGATGCAACAGATATGGCTCAGTATCACTGGGAAATATGTCTGAATAATGGAAGGGAAAAGGTGTGTAAGTGTAATAAATGGTTTATGGGGAAGAAGAAATTGATTTTTTTGATTAAAACTTGTTTATTGCCTTTATTTTTACATGTTGCACATATTTTTCCTTTACCCAAACAGTTTTTTGAGCCCCTTTTGAGTCTTTTTTTCTCTTGTTTTTGGGGTAGCTGCCTCAATCCGGTTAAAAGAACTATTTATTAAATGACTATCATCGGGGGGGTTAATATGGTTCACCCGATAGTATTTTTTTATTCTATTTTTTTTCCACGAATTTAAAACCTTTAGTTACTAATTCATCACAGCTTTGAATTCCTTTAGTATGTGTTTCAATTTCAGAGATTTTGCAAGAATGGTTTCCAGAGAGTTTTTATACATAAAAACAAACAGAAATATGTTTTATCTTCGGATTGGGTAATGGTGTTTGATATGCTCAAAACATGGCGTATTACGGTATCCATGGTTACGGAGTTTTCTCACAAAAGGTTGAATGCAGTGATAGTAGAGTCTTAGATTTCAGAAGAAGTTTTTCCAGATTTTATGATGACGGAAAAAGCTCAGATTGGAAGTCGTCTTACTGATACCAGAATTCCTGTGGCTATGTGGGATATTGCTTAGTTGGGGGGGTGCATAGTAAAATTAATGTATCAGGAAATCACAAACATAAACAATTGTTGGATCGTTATTGTTTTCGTACTTCCTGTGCGACACTTACTGAGACTATGGTTCACTTATATTTTTCGTTGCCCTTTATTATGCAATTTTGGTTTTTGTGGCGTCGTCGATTTTGGAACAGGGTATGGCACAAGTGAGATCAGAGGGCTTTGTTTTTTGGTTTATTCACGGCCTCATGGGATGAGTGTAATCCTAGTACTTTAAATTTAATAGCGGTTGTGATACTGTATTGGGTGTGGCAGGTTCGGTGTTGGTTTTTGTTTCAACAGTGCTCTCTTACCCCTGTAGAACTGTTTACTAAAGTTGTGGATCATATCGATTGTCTTAAAGAGGGGGAAAGGAAACTTCTCAAACAGAATATTTGGGAACGATATTGGAAATTCTGTTAAACTAGTTACCTATTTTCGACTGTATTATGATTCCTCCAATGTTGTTATGTGTTTCTTAAATTGATTTAGGATGACAAGTTTTTTTTTTTATGTGTTCTCCTCTTCTTTGGTATTACCATATTAATTTAATATTACTTCTGTTTGATTTATCCTTCTTGTATATTATTTTTGTTTGTGCTTGTTTTGATTTTAATAAACATACCCCTACTCTTTTTGATAAGTGCCATGGGATCTTTAACATCCACCTGAACTACCACCAATCCAGGCAGATGGGACCTCAGTTTAACGTCTCATCCGAAAGACAGCACCTCTGAAGTGCAGCACCCCTCTCATGCTGCACTACAGTGTCAGTACTGAGATATTAACCCAAGTGCCAGATGTGGGAACTGAACCCACAGCCCTCTGATCTCCCAGCCTCAGAGGAGAGTGTGCTAACTACTGAGCCACTGACTTCTCATAGTAACTCAATATATTTCCAAATCGAGCCATGTTCTAAATTAAATATTTTAATGGCCAATCTCGAGAACTGCTAAAGCTCAAGGATGCCTGAAAACTTGTTAATCAGTCAGCATGACCGTTAAACAACGCGCTCAGTTCTGCCTTTCCAGCAATACACATTCACCAGAAAAAGCTAATTTCAAGCTAAAAAGCCAAAATAACATAAGTTTCAGTCAGTATATTCAAACTGAATGCAAAATAAAACAGTCAAATGCCAAGGAACTCAGAACACATCATGCAGTAGCGGGGAGTGGAGCAGCGCTGCAGCCATCTTGCCGCCGGCAATGTAAATAGTGGCCAACAAAATGGCATGTATAGTCACTAAAGGTGAAGCCCTTAAAAAGAGATTATAGAAGCTGAACATTTTCAAACTAGAAGCAAGTCCATAATCAGTCTAACCTTGGAGCCTTAAGCACAAGACACTTCAACTTTTTAAGATGGGCAATGTGTCAGAAATGTGAGGTTTTCAGGGCTCTCAAAGTGGGGGTCTCTGATGCTCATGATATGGTCTTGCCCTAAGGTACAATCATTTTGGTTAGACATTATGTGAACATTTTCATATGTCTTTGTCTCTATGGTTTCTTTCTCAATAGACATATATATAATTGGTAACTACCAATCAATACAGTCTTCTAGAGACAAGACCTACATGGCAGCCATTACTTCAGTAACTAAACTGATTATTACAAGACATTGGTTAAGTGACAGCTTTCCCACTTTGAAGGAATGGAGGCAGGAATTGATGACAGCCATTAATGCGGACCGGGCTATAGCATGGAACCAGGTTTTTGTTAAAGGAAGTGACATCAAATGAAGTTTTTCATCTTCTGCAGTCTCTCCCAAATAAAAGGACAGACTGTGGGGAAGGGTTGGATGCCTGCTTCTTAAAATTGGCTATCCCCTTTATTGCAGATCCCCTTTGTTATATTTTTATTATGTCATTGGCTGCAGGTGTTTTTCCCCTGTCCTGGAAGAAAGCTAAGGTGGTTCCAATTTCAAAAAAGAGCTGTGCTACTTCCATGGATGATTATAGGCCAATATCAAAACTGAATCCCCTTAGCAAACTACTTGAGCATTTAGTGGCTAAGCAAATTGATACCTATTTGGTTACCCATGATTTGTTGTCAAGGCAACAACATGGGTTCTATAAGCATTTTGGTACAGGCACGGCCTTGGTTGGGTTCACGAACACTGTCCTACATGGGTTTGAGAAGGGTTTGATGGCTGGAGTGGTGTTCATTGACCTAACCAAGGCTTTTGATTGATCACAGTTTGGCTTGCACAAAATAGAAACAGCTGGGGTTTTCTGATGTCGCTGTTTCTTGGTTCTATGATTCTATGATTATCTGAGTAATGGGTGTCAATTTGTTCAAGTAGGTTCTGTGGTTTCTGATGTCTTGCCAATTAGTTGCGGTGTGCCTCAGGGGTCCGTTTTGGGACTCCTGTTATTTTCTAATTTTATTAATCAGCTTCCTGGAGTTTGTAAGTTTAGTGAATCACTGCTTTGTGCAGATGATCTTGTAATCTGTGCTCAGTCAAATTTTGTGCCTGACGTTTCTTGTTCCCTAGAAAAGGATTTTGGTGCCATCTGTTCTTGGCTTACTTTAAATGCTATGGTTTTGAACTTAGCTAAAACAAAAGTTATGTTATTTGGTATGCAATTTATGTTGGTGGACACCCCGGAACTGAGGATATCTGATTTTCGGGGTAGTCTGCTTGAACAAGTGTCTCAGTTTAAGTATTTGGGCACACTATTGGATCGTAGTTTGACTTTTTCACTGCAAATTCAGTATATGGTTAAGAAAGTAAATCAAAGAATAAGGATGTTGTACAAATTCAAGTCATTCTTCTCAAAATCACTAGATTAGCAATTGCTATTGGTTCTCTTCTTCCATATTTTGATTACAGTTCTTGTTTATATTATAACATAGGTACAAAAGAAGTGCAAGCACTAACTGTGGCCTATAATAATATTTGTAGATTTATTTTAGGAGCCCCCAATAGGACACATCAGTCCAATCTTTATTCTTGGTTGAGGTGGTTTTCCCCTAGTTGCAGAATAGAATATTTTATTGGCTGTCTGATGTATAAATGTTTTTACTTTGGCTCTCTTTTCCCCTTTCTGATCTTGTTATAATGAGAGAATTGCTTCCCAGTCTGAGGTCGGCTGATGGCCCCCTATGTTTTGTCCCCAGGTCTCGGCTTAGAATAAGTTCTAGAGCCTTTTCAATAGCAGCACCCTTGTATTGTAATTAACTTCCACTTGATGTTAGGCTTGCTTCCTCTATTTTAACTTTTAAACAAAGGTTAAAAAGTTATTTATTACATAAATCTGCTTGTAACTGTAATTTGAAATTTGTATTTTTTGGTATTGTATTGTTGTTGCTTGTATTTGTGTATTCTTGTAGTTTTTTTTTCGTCTGGGTAGGGTCTGAAAGGGACCTTAGGTCCAATGCCTTTACCCAGTTACCAAAGAATAAATGAAAATTAAAATGAAAAAAAATTATAGAATCATAGACTGATCCCTTTTGGAGAGCTTTGGGATCCTTTGCTCCGTTACTTAGCAGGGAGGTGAGTTCATTTTTTGTGGGGGACTTATATTTTCTCCTTCTGCTCCCCAGGGAGACAGTATCTTAGAGGTAGAACCTTATCTTGGTATAAATATACGTAGTAAAGTTTGTGATGCTATACTAGATGCCTAGAAGGCTACTTCTCAACAAGGGAAGGGGGTAGAGAGTGGGGGTTGTGGGGTTGGGGTTTTGGGGTCTCTGTATTGCATAAGGAATGGGTTGCCTCAGTTTTTGGTCCTATTAGGTGAGGAGAGGTTTCAATGTTATATGAACTGCACTTTGGTATATGTTTGTGCTGTGTGTAATGGACATTTTAATAAAATACATTCAATAAAAAAAAGAATTTCTACGGAAACGCATAACGATATTCAACCATGTTGAAAGCTTTTGTCTAATCTAAGCTTACTAAGAAGCCATGCGCTTCTTCTGTGTTTCCTTTCTCCATGATTTCCTGAACCAGAATTAGACCATCTGTTATTTTTCTTTCTGGTACTGCACTAAAATTGGGAAGGACGAATTATACTATCCAGAACCATCGCCATCTAGTCACTTAGAATTTTTGTGAAGATCTTGCAATCTGCATTTAGCAAAGTAATCAGTCTCTAGTTGATCAAGAGTTTAGTTTAGTTTAGTTTATTGTTCTAGGAATTACTACCTTTGAGCCAGAGGCTCTTTTACAAAGGTTCCATGTCAATTAGGTATGGTACAAAAGGTTACATAGATAACACAACAATTTGTGTTGTGTCAAGAGCAAGAAAACATATACAAATACATATCAAATCACTTGTGCAAAAGGACATGAGATATCAATAATCACATTATTATTACAAGAAAGAGGTCATGCCAGATTAGGAGAAACAAATAGAGAAAAAGTGCAGAAAAGAGAGGTTAAGTGAAAGGTGTGGGGAGCAGACAATAGCAGGAGAAAAGGTTTCCCAAACATGTCTTTTTCAAATAACGGAACAGGGTGGGTAGTGAGAAAATAGGAGGTTTAATCAGGGCAGTCACAGCAGCTGGAGGTGGCAAGGTGAGAGAAAAGCCTTGATTTGAAAATACCTAGAGAGGTGGAGGCAGTAATATAAGTGCTGAGGGCATTTAGCCAGCTGGGGGCATGATAGGCAAATGATCTTTGTCCCTGGGAAGTCCGGCATCGGGAGACTTGGAGAGGCTGGTGTTCTGATCTTCTGGTAAAACAGGTGCTAGCGCTTGGGCATAACAGGTCTTGGATACAAGGTGGAGTGAGGCCCAGAGTAGATTTTTTCGCCATCAGGCAGGTAAGGTACTTTATCCGGTTTAAGAGTTGCAACCAACCTGAGTCAGCATAGAGTTCACATGTGTGGGTACGTCGATGTGCACCAGTGAGAAGCCGACAGGCCTTATTTAGGGATGTTGTAATGCGACTAAGTGCTGTAGTAGTGGCAGATCCGAATATAACTAAGCCATAGTCAACGACTGAGATGATAGAAGATTGGATGGCAATCCTCAGTGCAGAATGGGTAAGAAGCTGTCAGTTCCGATACAGAATCCCAATTCACTGATTAATAGTTTTTGCAGTACTAACAATGTGAGTTGCAAAGGTTAGGCCTTGATCAAAGTTGATTCCAAGATATTTGAAAATTGGCACTTGTTCAAGGGTATTTCCCAGGTATGTATTAATGGTAAGTGGGACTTGCCATTTCTTGTTTTTCGGGTTAGAGAAGAGCATGGATTTAGTTTTTTTGTGGTTTAGAACCAGCTTATGTTCAAGGAACCACATCTCAACTTTGAAAAAACATGCTGAAGGTTGAGGCGTAAGAGGTTGGATCTTTATAGTGGCAAGAATCACGGCATCATCGGCATAGAGGATTAATTGTTCAGGGCAGGATTTGGGGAGGAGTTTAGGAAAAGGCTGAAAAGGAGGGCCAGGATGGATCCCTGGGAACTCCTAGCGAACCGTTTTGAGTCTGAGAGAACTCCAGCTACTTTTACAGATTGAGGCGCTGAGCAAGGTAATTTTACCCAGTCACCAGGACCTCACGAGAGCCCTAGGGATAGAAGTTGTTTGATATGTAGGCCATGGTGAACTGTATCAAATGCCTTGGTTAAGTCAATGTAGACTGCTCCAGTTAGGTTTCCTTTGTCCATGGCATTGTGGATTGCTCCTGAGAATTCAAGTAGGGCAGTCAATGTGCTGTGCCCTTTCCTAAATCCATGCTGCTGAGTGAATAGGATGTTGTTCTTTTCCAGGTAGTCTGAAAGTTGGTCCTCCACCAAGCGTTCAAGGGCCTTAGAGAGAGGTGGTAGTATTGATATCGGTTACTTATCCTATGATTTGTATAGTAGGGTAAGTAGCTCTTCATACATGCTTTTTGGAAGTGTATCAAACTGTGGAAAATAATTATAAACTTGGACAATTTCCATGGATGATTCACTGAAGATAAATTTGTATAACTCATTTGGGAGCCCATCAGGGCCTGGTGCTGACCAATTTTTATGTTGGCGTGCTTGCACAGCCAACATCTTGTGGTAGTAGAGATTTGGACGCTGTTGGGTGAATGCAGGGCATGCACCAGTAGGTGCGTCCCTCATTCATCAATCCACCTGCATGTCGACACCACACCATGTATACATAATGTAGTGAGCACATCTAAGTAAAGGCCTGCTGCAATGCAAGCAAAGCTTGTCACATGCAGCAGACCTTCCTATGTGCTTCACCAGCTACAAACATGGTGGTACAGTGGCCGCTAAACTACTGACTTCTGGGGTCCCGATCCCCCGGTCAGCTTACCCTGCCCTTCACGTATGTGCCAATGGGGAGCCCACTTCCCATCAGCATAATGTGTCCCCTCTTTTTTGCTTGCCAAGGGAGTACCCAATCCCCCTCAGCACATGCACCCCCCACTTTTGTGGTTTGCTGATGGGGGGTGCCCAATCCCCCTCAGCATCCATCTCCTCCCTTTCTCACTTTAATGTGCCGACAGGGGAACCCACTCCCCATCGGCATGATGTCCCTACCTTCTTCTGTGCTGAGGGGGTGCTCGATCCCCCTCAGCAAGTGTCCCCCACTCCGCATGTGCCGACAGGGTGCCCAATCCCCCGTCAGCTACTGTATCCCCCTTCAAAAAAAAACACCTGTAAAAAGGAAAACTATCTGTTATGTTTTTTTTTACACCAGTAAACAGAAAATGGTCCCTTGTAGTCTCCCTACCCCCCTCTCACCACCCGCACCCACCCACTGCTCACATTGCCTCCCCACACCCCGATCACCCCATAGTTACCTCCAGAGCCCGATGCGACGATCTTTGGTGGACCAGGAACATGTCTGCACTCTTCAAAGCTGACCGTGAACTGAGAAAATGCTGTAAGCTGTATAATGGAATAAATTAAGTTTTTTTCAACTTTGATGCATATCTCGGGCACTTTTTAGAATTTTTGCACCAAATTTTCAACATGTTTTTTTTTGGGATCACTCTTCTTGAATTCTGGCACTGTTATGATGTTAATCAGTCCTGAAAGGTGATCCATGGAATCACCTTTCAGGACCAATTAACACAAGGATAGTGGCAGTGTTCATGAGGCGGGCTCTCAAAAAGCCTATGTTCCAAATTTGGTGGAAAAAATCCCAAAAATAGCTGTTTTATGAGCATGCATTGTGCAGTTGCTACACATGATCATAACTTTGTGAATTTGCAATATTTTCATGACAAATTTTTAACATTGTCATTTTTCTTCACTTCCTTGTGAACAATACAGTTGTCATTTTTCAAATCCTGGCCGAAATGGGTTTCCACACTTTCGACACACAATAGCACGGTTGCTGTGGGAAATCAGCATTTGGGGCAGATTATGAAAATGACAGTGACACTGTTAATGAGCAGAGGTCCTAAAATGCCTATGTTGAAAATTTGGTGACAATACTCCATAAAATGACTGTTACGATCGTGCGTTGTGCAGTTTGCATGCACACTCGTAACATTGTGCATTTGCAATATTTTCACTCTGGATTTACACCATTGGCATTTTTCCACACCGCTTGATGAACAGAACAGCTGTCATTTTGCATATCCTGCCCAAAATGTGTTTTCGCATCGTCCGTGCACAGAACAGTGCGGTCGCTGTGCAAAATCACTTTTTGGGACAGTTTGAGGAAATGACAGTGACACTGTACATGAGCAGAGGTGCTAAAATGCCTATGTTGAAAATTTGGTGCTGAAAGTCCATAAAATGACTGTGTTACAAGCGTGTGTTGCGCATTTCCCATGCACCCTTGTAACTCAGCAAATTAGCAATATTTACATGCCACATTTTCAACACTGCCATTTTTTTACACCTCCTTATGAACAGTACAGCTGTCATTTTTCACATCCTGCCCAAAATGTGTTTCTGCACTGCACTACCAAAGCCAATGCCATCGCTCAACATTTGGCATTAACAAATGCTTGTTTAAATTGCCAACTACTAATTGTAATTCTTGTATGGTTATCCCTTTAGTTAAAGAATCCCAGAAATGTGGGGATTTGTGGTATGTCACGAGAAATGACCCATTCTTTTATGGCGGGTTTTGGTAGACCTCACTCCCTGAACATGTGGGAGACATATGTTTCTACAGTAGCTCTGCCAAAATCTCCCTATTTGTGTTCAAAATCTGCCCTCTCTTACCTTTCAAATGATGTCTTACTTTGTTATGTCTTTGGTTAAAGCAACTCTCAGACAGATTAATCTGCCCATTTACCCTGTTTTCCAAACCTTTGTTCTGTTTCCAGGAACTTTATCTGATGATATTGAATGTTAAGCATTTCTTCTATGATTTCATGGATTTGCTCAGTCTACAATGTTTTAGTATCCTGTTGTAATGTTTGAAAACAATATAATTAAGAGTGGAGCTCAAAATAGTTTTCCTTTTTCATTTTCTCATTGATTTTCCCTATTGTTTTAAAATACTCCTGTAAGTCCTTTTTGTCATCCTCCCATCATTCATCCAAAGATTCATACAAAAATAGAACTGACTTTCTGGCTGCTAAAATGTGCTGGAAACCTTCCAAAATGACTGGATTATCTAATAAACTTAAATTCAGCCTCCAGTAACCTGGACCTTTAGAAGTTTCCACACAATTTGCTATGAATAAACTAAACAAACCATGATCTGAAGATACAGCTGGAATAACATTTATGGATCTAATTGGTACTGTGGGGGGAATGAACCAATAATCCTTCTGTGTTGAAAAGGCACCACTAAAATAAGTGTGGGGAGCCTGGTTCCATGTTTGTGCAATTGCATCCTTTATTTTTTTTCAATTCAAACTTCATTGATACATTTTTCTCAATAAGAGGCAGTTACTATGAGAATGAAACAGGAGTACAGCCACTTATTAAGATATAACTGCCCGACCCTCCCTCCCTCCCCATACATCAGTAACAAGTCCATATATCCCATAAAAATAAAATCATTACATAGAAACCTACAGGGAAATTTGACATGAGACGTAACTAAGTCTGAGCAACTAGAATTAGAGAGTGAAGGGGTTCCCATATTTTTGTATAAACTGCCAATCTGTTGTGGAGACTGGCAATCACTTTTTCTGTACGTAGACTGGCAAGAATTTCATTCACCCATTCTTGAAAAGTCGGGGTGGACTTGTCTTTCCAGTGACGTAGAATAAGCTTCTTGACAGATAAGGCTATCATTGATATATGAAACCTTCTGACTTTAACTCTAATAGAAGACTAGTCCCCTAGGAGACAAATATCAGGCATGAAATACTCCTGAATGCCCAGTAAAGGATCCAGAGAAGCCTTGATAGAATCCCATAGATAAGAAATTATGGGGCAGGACCAAAACAAGTGAAGAAGTGTTCCTTCTTCCCAAGAACACTTAGCACATAAGTTGGAGTCCAAGAGACCCCATTTCTTTAACTTAACCAGAGTGTAATACATATTATGTAAAATGTGATATTGCATAAGACGCAATCTGTCTTGAGAAACATATTTATGACAGGATCTCCACAGGGATTGCCAGTTGGGATGATACTGCAGAAGAATGGAGTTCCAGAACCTCGTGGGTCCAAACGAGTCCCATATCTTTTATGAAACAGCACCAGGTATAATTTAGATATGATGCCCGAAGATCCAAATAATGAAGAGACTTCAGGTATCAGGGCCGTAACAGTCTGGGAAGGAGGGGTATTGCCAAGGACTATTGTAAGTAAATGCCTGAACTGTATGACTTTGAAGTGTGAGAGAGCCGGGATATTAAATTTCTGAATAATATCTCCTACTGACAACCATTGCCCCTCTTCATCCACAAAGGAGAGCACCTTCCCATCCCCTAGTTGGGACAACCATTATGGGGAATCTGTTTCTTGTTAATGGTGAAAGATGGGGAATTCCAGATGGGCTGGGCCAAGTGTGACTGAGGGGTATATTGCAAAAAGGAACATAATTGTGCGTATACCTTTAATGAAGTAGCTACTATCAGGCATTTCTGAGCAGCACGCACCTGAGACATTTTAAAATAGAATAAAGTTAGGGGATCCAGATTCATTGACCTAATTAAATCCAATTCAATCCTAAGCTATACCGGTTGCTCTTTTTCAGGACCGGGACATACCCATGCAATTGCATCCTTTAAACCAGTCAGATTAAGGAGTTGCTTTAGAAAAGAAGAGTTGCAATATGTTTTTGAATTTCTTAGCCCTCTATCAGACAAAGTGAGGCTGCAATTAAAATCCCCCGCAGAGAAACTCTTTTGCTGTAAATAAAAATGGTTGTATCTTTTTCAGTTAGTCAATATGGCCCACCTTTGTCTGTAGAGCGTACATATTAATTAAATGAAACTCCATATCATAGAAACATACATCTAATAGTAATGCTCTCCTAGGATCAATGTCTACCAAATGCATGATTTTAATGTTTTGGTCCATAAAACAAATACCCACCCCACTGCAAGTATCTTCCCTCATGGACCAAAAAATAGGGCCCCATATCCAAACAGTGCTAGCAGTAGATATATCATGCATAGAAGACAATCTGAAGTCTTGAAAAAACACCACATCAAAAGCTTAGTCAGCAAAGAGAGCTTAAGTTGCCAGTCTTTTCCTCTCTACCAAAATACTATTCACATTGAGTGAGTGACCGATAATTCAAAATGCGTAGCATAAGTAATCTTAAGTTAAGAAAAACCTCTCATGGAACTTTTCTTTACCTTGCCATAGTTCCGATATGTCTTCTCTTTGGTTTCTCATTTTCTTTAGTCAATTTTTCTGTATCTGACATTGCACCAACATGTGAAGAGGTTATGGAAGCACTATCTGGCTTAATTTCAGGCTCTGACTCCCCCACTCCCACGTAGAACTGGAAAAGTATTGTAATTTGAAAGTATGTCTGCAGAAAAGTCAGTAGCAGGCAGGATAATGTTCTCTTTTCCTTTTTTTCTGCACAGCTGAAAACTTAGGTACTCCAGGAATGGAAGGGGGACATGTCTGCAGGTTCTAGCTCCAGTTCTTGCTCTTAGTCAGGTGCCTGTTGAGGGACCTCCCCAAGCACATTTACTTGTGGTAGAATCAAGTCTCCTGGGGGCTCAAGTGCACAATGGACTTTTTGTTCTGGAGGCCTATGCATGAAGTAAACCCTTGATGCAACTTTGGCTGCTCTATTTATATAGAAATCTTGCACCCCACAGTCTGCATTTTCAGTATCATGGGATGCCATGGGACAATCTGTGAAAGAGTGGCCCTCTTCATCATAATGGTTACATTTCTGTGTATTAGTGCAATGGTAACCAGAGTGGCCCATTTCACCACATTGTGTACACTTCAGAATGTCATAGATTGGATTAATGTGTCTGGCTGAACCACATTTAAAGCACCATCAAGGTTGTCCAGGGTGGAAGATAAAATCTTTATCTCTACCTATAGAAAGGCAATTTGGTAGGTGTTGCAAATCATTCATCACCTAGTGCAGCTTGATTTTGATACACCATCCTCTATTCCAAAACTCTTTCCCATCCAAAACTTGTTATGGGGTACCTTGTATCGTATATTTTTTTTCAAGCCAGTAAAGTATGTCTGTGATATTGACCCCCTCATGTCTAAAAAGAACTGTAATAAAATGAAAAGATTGTTTCACCAGGGGGATTACTGAAAGGGTGTCCATAGGGGTTAGTTTTTAAAATCATGTGTATACTCCAAAAGCACTCCAGCAAGTCTGGAGTATGAAAAATGATGGCAAATATTGATTTGCCATGAGCACGTATAAGTGCATAAACATCTGCAGGAGAAAAGCCCAGGGCTTGTTTTATTAGGCATTTCCGCCTGAAAAAACTATCTGGTGGTGTTTCCATGCCACCCAGGTACCTGAGTTTGATAGCATTCCTTCTCTTTGCAAGTTCCACGGGTTTGTGGAATAAACTGGCATATGTTGGATTTTGTTCATGGGGGGAGGGGTAGCCTCCATATTTGTTACAGTTTTTGAAGCTCCCTCTTTATTCAATGAGACTGATGTTATATCTGTCTGTGTGATCTGATCCCCAGGTTGTGCATCATCAAACACTGCTGTATTATTGTCAAGCAGTGAAAAAGAAACTGTACCTGGTTGTACATCATTTGTAGAAGTCCCAGGGCCATCTTCCTGGATTGGTACTGAATTCTCAGTGGAGTATCATACTGACCCATTATGTTCTAGCACAGGAATCAGAATTATCGGGTCTAGTATCCATGTACCTGCCAGTGTGTGTATCTAGCTAGCTCTTAGTAGGGCTCATTCTGGCGACCATTTTCCCACTTCACTGAATGGTGGCTGAGGTGTCTCTGAGGTAATCTTGGCAGAAGTCTGATCTGGGGTTTTACTCCTCGCACCAAAAACAGAAACTTTGTTTGAAACTGTATTTGTTGCACCGGGTGAGTTTTCAGAAGTCCATTTTCATTTTCTCTTCCTCTTGCCTGTTTTTAGCAACTTGAATTTTTTTGCCCAGGTCAAACGGTTGAGATTTTAACAGCTGTTTTTGTTTGTAGAATACTATTTTCCATATCCGTTATATCCAACATTTCTGCATCCACTGGCACTTCAGGATCTTCTTCCAGCTCCAGTGCAAGCATGTCTTGATTATTTTGAGCAGCATTATTGGTGTCTACTGCACCCATTACAGCTCCTGCTATACCTCTTCCTCTGTCATCATCCAGCTCCAGACTGGATTCCTCCATCATGCTCACAGATAGCATATACCCCCTGCAGCAGAGTGGAAAAATGTCCCTGTTGTCCTGGCCAAATTTCCCCCATTCACTAAAAAAATACCACCAACAGCTTAATCTTGTTCAATTTCAGTTGGGTACCATGTGTATCCCCCTCTCCCCCAGGTCGCCCCTGAAAAAGGGACTTCTGTTCTCAGTGGATTTACCCAGTCAACAAAATTCAATAAATAAATAAATGAGTTTCCTATGTGGAACAGTGTTGAAACCCTTACTGAACTCTAGGTAGGCCATGTCACCACTCCAACATGATCTATTTCCCTTGTCACCCTGTGAAAGAAATCTTTCAGATCAGACCCCCAAACCTATGTTTCCTCAAATCTTGTAACCTGTTGGATACAAGATACTACTCAATCCTTTCCTTCAGCAGTGTTTCCATTAACTTTCTCACAACTCATTTCAGGCTAACTGGCTTATATTGTAGTTGCCAGCTTCTTCACTGCTACCGATATTGTGAAGTGGGACTACATCTGCCCTCTTTCAGTTCTCCAGAATCACACCTGTTTCTAGTGGACTGTTAAATAGGACTGTCAGAGGTGCAACTGGTACCTCCCTGAGCTCCATCAAAACCCTTCTCAGTTACAGGTGGGTTAAGATTGATGTGTCCTATGCAGTAGTTTTTACTGAGAAATTGGCTGGAGGGCTATTTCAGACCACCAACAAGGTAGATTCATTGGTAATCATAAATAATACATGATAGTTTAGATTTTTTATAAACTATTATAATCTATTATGTTTACATGACTTGTTAACCTGCTGTGCATTCATCTTTGCACCCTCTTTTTGCCACACCATTGGAATGTCACATTCGGGTACAACAATGTGCACTCACTATCTTGTTACTTTTTCTTGTATACATTAAATATATTTTGGAAATCTATGTATTTTCTTTGCTCCCTCCTGTTCACCCCTTCATTAGAGGTTGTGGTACATTGTAAGTTTTGGGCATGTACTATTTAGGGGGAAGTTGGTATAAATAAAAATGTTTTTTATGAGATTTGTTTACTTCCAGCCCCACTGGGATGTTATTTATTAATTGAAATCTAATGTTTTTTTACAGGGTGCTGAAGTAATGCAGAGTCAACAGGTCCTGTTTGCAATTTTATTTTTCAGGCCCGTGTCTGATGATGAATAAGTTTTAAATTAGTAATGCTTGAGATTTAAAGCACTTTATTGGTGAAATGCACATATGAAAGTTCTGTCCATTAGATATAATGGTTCTGAAATAACGTGTTTTTCATATTTGCTCTGCTAAGTTCTTTGACAATTTGGTGTTGCAACTGTCAAGCAGTATGCACTGTGTATAAAACAGTAGTATGAATTCAATAGCACCACCCCTTTGTTGAAGTCTTAAGGCAAATATGCATGGCGTAGTTGTCTGCCAATCAGGCAGTGAATACATTTAGCACAGGTAATTTTATTTTGGTCTGTGCATCTATCTTTTTTTGTTTTCCAGAGAACTTACTTGCATATGGTAGAGGAAGACAGACTCTGTGTATCATGTTCCATTCATGTGGCTTTTCTTGTTATAGTAATAGCAGGTTAATTGCTATGACAACAGTACTTGTGCCTAGTGGGCTTTACCAGTTATCAAAGACTGAAATAAAAGTATTGGGTCAGGCAGGACATTTAACTTTTCTTATTCATCCAGTGCTTGTCCAATTACAACACTGATGCCTCAGTGGTGTAGGGGTCTATAAGCAGAAACTAGTCTTCATGTTGGACTCCTGTCCGACAACTTCACCAATGCGTGTCTCAAATGTCTCACAGACAGGTCCCACATCCAAAACAGCATTCCACTCTATACAATAATATGCAAACACAGACATTGTTTGTTGTAATTAACTCTTGCCTAGTTTGATAATGTTTGGAAGAGCTCTTGGAAACCAGACAATAAAGAAAACAAGAGTTGGCTGTAGCCAACTCTGTGCAGTGGCTGAGCCATCTCAGGGGTAGCGTTCTACATTTGGATGATGACAGGTTGAGAGGCATGCCCCTAGGCCTACCCATTGTGGTCAATCTTCCCAACTTCCTCAACACTGTATTATTAAACATTCCCCTTCGGTTTAAGAAAACTTTTTTTTTTAATTTCGCACTCACCCATGTGGCACACAATGAGGCGAGTCTTTGCCTAAAAAAGAAAGAAAAAACACTAAATCAATCAGGACTTGCATCCACTGGTATACTTTAATTCATTGCAAAAGCAGCAAAGTGCGGGCAATGATCCACAGACAATGAAAAAAAAAAGTGTCATGTATGCATGCTTAATCAAGGATCTAACACTGTACCTCTAACAACCTATTTAAACAACCATCTTAAATAGACAGTATCATCATATATGTAATGAGTTTATAGGTGCTCAACAAAAGTGATAAAAGAAATAGCTTAAAACTCTATTGTTCCTGACCATAGTAGACAAATACACCTCATATATACATTAAATATATTCATACCAAAGCCCAGATGTTTGGCTTCCTGGACCATTCTTCCAGTGGAGGTTGTATTGGTGAAAACAGTGGTTGTGTTCAAGAATGCATGGGATAGGCATAAGCCAATCTTAGTGGAAAGCAGGAGAGAGAGAGAGAGACCAAGTGATCATGTAGCATCTCTTGTGACACTATAGGCAGGGGAAAAAATGTGCAGACAAGATGAATTAAGTGATCTATATCTGCCATCAAATTCTATGATTCTATGCTTCACTGTCTTTACCAGGCACCTTTAAATGGGTGCACAATGCCTCTTAGTGGTATGTGCATTGGTTCTGGAGTGATCTGCACTGATTTGTGCATCATGGAGTTGTTTAATATTTTCACAAGAAGAATGACTGAACTGTGTATATTTTAAATTCAGATACATGTTGTTAAAACAGGACTGATATCACTGGAACTGTAATGGCACCACTATGAAACCAACCTTGGTTCATGCCCCATGCATGGGACATCAAAGTGAGCTGGCAAAAAGAGGAAGACATTTTTTAAAAACATATCTTACTGATCAAGTTCAGCATAACAAACAACATCATATCACCATGAATATGCAATCACCCTCACACACACACACACACACACACACACAGATATGACCTTTAGTATAACTAAAACTGTAAGTATACATTAAGATAGTTATCACATAGAACCTGGGAAGCAATGAACTGATTTACTATATGTATTTGCCAATATCAAAGGCCCTGTAAGATATCAATGTATATTAGTTAATTTTAAGGTCAGGCTGTTGTAGGGGCCAAATACCATCTTCAATTGTCTTCAACATGGGGTCCCACATCTTATGAAACTGTTTGCCCTGACCATTTGTTAGACGCATTCTTTCTATTTTTAGGTACAGCCCTCGGTTTTTGTCTTATTGTGCTATTGAGGGAGGATATGGGAACCCACATTGCTGGGCTATGGTTTTCCTAGCATTTATTAGAGCTATGGACCACGGCATTGAGGCCCCTGCCCCCAGTGAGCTGTGCCCTGCATCTGCCCCAGCAAGAGTTTAATTAACAGAATGCATTCCATGATTCCATGCATGGTATGCCAAAATGGGCTGACTTTGGGGCAAGTCAGGGTCACGAGTATAAGGATACCCTCTCCCAACTGGAATTTAGGGCAGATCAAGGTTATCTTGGGGCATCTAGCATGGACCCCAGCTGGATAATAATACACTCAAGAAAGTTTAACTGTAGTTGCCTTAATTTGTTTTTTCTGGAACAATTAATCATATGATTCACTACCAGTTTCCGTGTAGCATCTGTAATGGGTGTGTCAAGATTATCTATCCATCTCTAGCAAATTCACTCTGTGGGTGAGTACTCTTCCCCTCTTAATAAATTGCAATACATCAAGAAGGGTTTCTGAAGTGCCTGGGGTGTATAAAGCTCCACTTCAAATGAAGTATTAGGTGCAGGAATTTCCACCCAGTTTCCCTGTCCTCCATGGGACCTCTCTCTGAGTATGTGTCTGACCCTTAAGAAGGCAAAAAGACCCTCCCCGGGTGGAAATTCCAATCCCTCTGTAAT
Organism: Neoceratodus forsteri; assembly: GCA_016271365.2. Classification (NCBI taxonomy): domain Eukaryota; kingdom Metazoa; phylum Chordata; order Ceratodontiformes; family Ceratodontidae; genus Neoceratodus; species Neoceratodus forsteri. The sequence continues at coordinate 714,484,960 of CM057449.1, read as the reverse complement.
CCCATATAGTCCTACAAGAGGCCACCCTCATATAACTGATTGAGGCAACACAGACCTTTCTTCTCCGATTGAAGTAAGAGCAGATGCAGGGTAACACTGTACTGGGTCACTACCTCTAGGATGACTCTAAAGGGAGTCTTGGCTGATATGCCCCTGGGACAATGAAATGCATGATGGGCTGTGAGCTACACCTATGCCATGAATTTTATGAAGGGAGTCATAATACACGAACGTACCATGTTTATTAGTGAGGTAGACAACAGTCCCCTCCTTATGCTGCAGCTGAGTTCATCCTCTTCCATTCCTATTCAAGCAGGGCTTTGAGGATGCTCATCAGTGAGAAGGAAGCTCATTTGTCCAGCTGTGCAATAGAATTTTAACATTTTGAAATGAGCGCCCGCCCTCTTGCATCAGAAATTGCAATATCACTCTTTTTACTCTGGTAGCTTTACCTTGCCATTGAAACTTACATATCACACCAGAGCTGTGTAGAATGAGAAAATTCTGAATATGCACAATTTTGATAGAATTCTGTGAACTTCCATGAAATGTTTCAGAATTTCATTAGAATTTTTCTTGAATTTTTTAAATTATTTAATTTCAACATATCCTGCGATCAGTTGAGCTAGAGATCTGACATTTGGCATGGTTACTTGATGGCAAGTTCTCTAATGCTGTGCTAAGTATGTTGATATTTGGATGCATTGTCTCAAAATTATAGGTGCTTGAAATCTGTCATTTTATTTTTGAATGCTGTTGTATTTTTTTTTGTGGGAAATCTCATACACATTTTTATCTGCATGTAACTTATGCACTTTTGGAGCTGGAAATCTGAATCTAGTTACATATATAAATGTTATAATAACCCTTGTGCCTGCAAATGTTATAACATTTCGATCAATGGTTTCAAAATTATACTAAAATAGACTAAAACCGAAATTTTGGCAAAATGTTTGGCTACCTATTGCACTGCCCCTTTGAAGCTTGATACTTAAAACATGGTGCACATACCCATGTTGCATGTTTTTGCTACATCCTGACACTGTGGACAAATTTGGATAACAATTTTGAAAATAAGAGGGAAATAACCACAAATTAAAGTTTGATTAAATATATAGCCACTTTCAACTCACCCCTATTCAATCTAGGACTCTAAAATTTGGAACAGTTATGACATCCATTATAACACATGTACCTGCCAGATTTGGTATAATTTAGATATGTACTTTGAAAACTAAACTAAAATAATAGAAATTTTAAATTTAACAAAATTCTGTAGAATTTTTTAAATGTATTAATTTGGTCATACTTTAACCTTCTGTTGAGGTAGAGATCTAAACCTTGGTATGATTACTCACTTATACAAGTTCTGGTGATGTGCCAGATATCATGACATTAGGTTGCATTGTCTGAAAATGATAGTTGCTCAAACTCTGTCATTTTATTTTCTGTGGGAAATGTCGTGAACATTTTTATCTGCATATAACCAAGGCCCCTGGAATTCTGCCTTTCTGTGGTTGTGGAATTTGCCGCAGAATTTGCATCATGCCACAGAATATATATAGTGCAGCAGAATTCATTGTTTTTGGTGAATTTTCATATAAATATACTGTTTTTCCATAGTGTCAGGCTTTTTTTCCCACCTCGTTTATCCTGAAGCCCCTCCTCTATGCTCAGCATATGATGTCATTGATGACATCACATCATATTTAGCCAATGACAGGACTGCATTCTGCCAGAGAAATGAATAAATCATGCCGCAGAAATCAGAAAATGCTGCCGCAGAAGTCAAGGAGCCCTGCCGCAGAAATCAGAAAATTCTGCCACAGAACACCAGGGGCCCTGCATATAACTCAGGAACATTTGGGGCTAGAGATCTGAAACTAGGTACATGTATAAATGTAGTAAAATCCCATATAGCTACAAAATTTCATAAAATGTTGATGAATGCTTTCAAAGTTACATGAAACTAAAATATAAATTTTGGCAAAATGTTTGTCTACCTACAGTATAACTCAGCCCCCTTTAAAGCTTGAGACTGAAAAACATGGTACACATAACCATATTTCAAATTTCTCTGAATCCTGAAACTGTGGAGAAATTTGATTAAGAAATTTTAAAATGATATGAATAAAATTGAAAACTAAATTTTGATTAATTCATTGGCAACTCATAACTCAGCTCTCTTTCAATCTAGAACTCTGAAATTTAGTACACTTGTGGCAACCATCCATACCTGAACACCTGCCAAATCTGGTATCAGTTGAGTATGTACTTTAAAAAGTAGATCAAAATAACCAAAGTTTTTAAATTTGGAAATATTCTGCAGAATAATCATGCTGCATGCAAACTCTTTAAATCTCTGTAGAGTCAGAATGGTGATTCTGTGGGCATTCAGTCTGCAGACTTTTAAATTCTGCACAGCTTTAATCACACCATCGATTTCTTTAAAGAAATGACTGGGTAAATTAGTGTGGAGTGACTGGAGCAGACAGAAGCACCTAGGTGGAATATTCATTTTAACTGCATTTATTCTTCCTATATTTGACATTGGCAAATGCTCCCATCTGTCACAGCCAACCCTGATGTTTTCCAGTAGTGCAGGGAAGTTTATCTTAGAAAACATGTGGAACTTAACAGAGATTTTGACCCCAGGGTATTTAATGGTCATAACAACCTGCAGCCCATTAGCATTATGAATCAATTCAACCCAATGCTGCCTACCCACTCAGAGTATTTCACTTTTGGTCCAGTTAATTTTGTGGCCCAAGAGCTTGCCGTATTCCACTGATAGAGTACGATGATCCAGCAGGCCCTCCAGGGGGTTAAATAAATAAAGCAAGAGGTCATCAACAAATAGGGCTTTTTTGTATTCCCCTGCAGCCATCTTTACTTCCACTATATTTGTGGTGCCTGATGGCTGCAGTCAAGGGTTCCAATTAGAGTAACTAAAGGAGTGACAAGAGTGGGCATCCCTGCCTGGTGCTCCTGGAGAGCCTGAAGGCCTCTGTGAGCCAACCATTGATCTGAATTTGGACTGACAGGTCACTGCAAACAGCAGCTATCCACTGGATCATCTGCTATTGCAGTCCAAACTGCTGCAGTGTTTCTGTCATGTATCCCCCCCCCACTCAATCCTGTTGAATGCCTTTTCAGTGTCAATGACCAGGATTGCAGTACCATGCTTAGTTTTTGGAAAGCTTGTGAATAATGTTGAGAGTTTGTCTGTTATGTGTTCCCTGCCTTCCTTTTACGAATCCGACCTGATCTTGGCAAGTAAACTTAGGTAGGCAGCTCTCCAGCCTTGCAGCAATGATTCTAGCAGTGATTTTATAATCAGCTCTTAACAGTGAAATGGGGCAGTATGATGAGCACAGACCCCTGTTTTTGCTTGACTTAGGTAGGACAGTAATATTAGCAGGGCAACCTCCCATTTTTAAAGTTTTTATCAATTATATCAAAAAATGGGTCAGTCAATACTGAGTTGAAGTGCTTTATAAAATTAATGAGTATGCCATCTGGCCCAGATGCCATTCCCTCCTGCAATGCTTTAATGACAGCCTGCACCTCACTTTTGATAAGGGGAAGTTCCAGCTCCTCTTTCAGAGTAGGAGGGATCAGGTTGATTGGGGTCTTTTGGAAAATGGACTGATAGTACTTTGCAGAGAGGGAAGTTTTGGATGTGTACAGTGTCATATAGAAGATATTAAAGGTGCCTCCTATATCTCCATGGCCAGTTACCATGCCCTTTACAGGGTGCTGTATCAGAGATATTGTTTTCCTTCACTTTGTGCCTGAGCTGCCATGCTAGCAGCCTACCGCTCCTGTCACCATCATAGAACTGTCCAGCCTTGCCTAGGAAAATAGTCCTTTCTATAGTTGCACTCCCCAATGAATTAAATTTCCATTTAAGTGTTTGTAAAAGGTTGTACAGTCTGGGAGAGGGATTCACCATGTACAGCTTCTCAACCTCTATTGTTTTCTTTTCCAGTGCTTCCAATTCATGCACCTCCCCATTCTGTTTGCATTTTGTTTATATGATGGATTACTCCCTAATGTAAGCTAAAGTTTCCCAATGAGTGGCATGTGAAGTATCGTTGCATTTATTGTGCTGCAAAAACTAATACAACTTGCCCTATTGATTCACAATATTTTTAGTCCTTTAGGAGAATAGTGTCTGGTCTACATGATATAAGAGTGCTCTAAAGGGAGTGGACTCCAATGCTGCGTGACTGGTAATTTCAGCCACTTTGGACAGCAAGCATGAGAAAGCAAGCTGGGTAGCTATGCAGGCATATGACTAATGGGCATGAGAGTAAAAACGATATGCTCTACCAGCGGGATTATTGTGTTGCCACAGAACACTCAGTGTGAACATTTCCATTAGCTCCTCCAGCCCCTTTGCATTTTTTGACTTCTATACTGGGTAGAGATTAGTACTGTACCTAGGACACTGTTCATATCCCACTCCCCCACCCTCCCCCACCGAGATTCCAGAGTCCTGATTAATGTGTCATTTCTAATGTTACTTTAAAGAAGAAGCTGCCATCCTTGACATTGGGCCCATACATTACCCCACTGATATTGTGTTGCCATCATTGAGTGAGACCTCAGCTACTATAGATCTGCTTTGTTTATTAATTGTGGGTCTGGCAATCACTCCAGGGAAGCCTGAATGGAGCCAGATGGTGATCCCCCCCAGTCCTGGTGGTAAACTTAGAGGTAAGCCATGTGCCCTTCCACCAGACTGTTGGTCATTCCACCTCTTTGTGGGTCACATGAGTTTCTTCTAATAGAAGGATATCTGTCTAGTTTTATTTTTTTGATTTGGTGTGCAATTCTCTTTCTCGTTATCATGTGCTTTAAGCCATTGACTTTCCAGGTTGTGATATTACATGAATCAGTCATTTTGGAGACAGTAGAGGTGGTTAGGGAGAGGTTCATTAAAATAGGTAAGTTGATTGAGGAGGTAGGAAGCTCAGTGGCCTACTTTGAGGTACTCCCAATACCCAGGGAAAGTATGGCAAGGAAAGATAAGATAGAAGAATTCAACAGTTGGTTGGAAAATTGGTGTCAATCCAAGGGGTATGGGTTAGTGAGAGGCTGGGGCAGGGTGTGGGACAATTGGGATCTGTCTGCAGGGGACAGATTGCATTTCAGCAGGGAGGGGAATGGGGTGCTGAAACAGACGTTAGAAGAATACATAGAAACAAAGGTTAATTTGAACTAGGCGGGGGGGTGGCGAGTGGTACAGATGGTTACTGAACTGACTAGGTTGGGGAATACAATGGATCTAGTTCTGGCCAACAGGGAGGCTGTAAGGGAGGTGGGGGTGGAGGACCCGCAGTCTGGGAGATACCTCCACTCTAAGTGGTTCACACTTAATATGAGCAGAGAAGGAGTGGGTACAGGGACCAAGGTGGTGAACTTCAGACAGGCTAACTTCGGAAAGATGGTGAAATCTTAAGAGGGCATCTGGAAGGAATATAGCCACACTAGGATGCAAATCAGAAATGGGGAAAAAATCTAATTGGGGATATTGGAGGCTACTGAGACATGTACCACATTGCAGAGCAAAAGGAGAAGGGCTAAAAAACCAAGCTAGCTAAGTAGAGAGGTCTTAGAAATGATGAAGGCTAAAAAAGAAGTGTTGAAGAAATACAAGAAATCTGGGAAGGGGGAGGATAGGGAGGAGCATGTGAAGAGGTCCAAGGAAGTTACCAGGAGAGTCAGAGCAGCTAAGGCCTCCAGGGAACTGAGGCTAGTGCAGGGCATCAGGGATGGGGAAAAGGGCTTCATCAGATACATATGGGAGACAAGGAACTGCAAGGATCAGATAGATAGGATAAGGAAGGACAGGGGTGGGCATAGAAAAGGGTGGATCAGGTAGAAGCACTGAATGAGTACTGCTGTTCTGTATTCACCAGGGAGAAAGGAGGGCAGCTATCACAGGGGTGGGCAGGGGGGAGAGTAGGTAATGGATGGGGTGATTACTGAGGGAAGGATATTAGAGGGACAAAGGCCTCTGAGGGTGGATAAGACACTAGGACCAGTTGGCATTGGAATTGTTTAATACCACCCTGGACACAGGGTGCATACCACATGACTGGAGAATGGCCCATGTGGTACCCATCCATAAAAATGGATCAGAGGATGAGCCGGGTAGTTATACACTGGTAAGCTTAACTTCCATCATGGGGAAGCGAATGGAGACAACAGGAAAGGCTGGTGACCTTTATGGAAGACAATGGGCTTCGGGACAGTCACAAGCATGGGTTCATCTCCAGAAAATCCTGCCAGATGACTCTAGATGAGTATTATGACTGGGTCATGAGGGAATTGGACATGGGTCATGTGGTGGATGTCCTACACTTGGACTTCAGTAAGGCCTTTGATTCAGTGCTGCAAGGGAGATTAGGAGGGAAGTTGAGACCTGTGGGTGCAGGGACTAAGGTGGTTAAATGGATTGAGAATTGGCTGTGAGAGAGAGACACAGCAGAAGGTAGTGGTGGTGGGGGGGACTCATCACCAAGGGCTGTGACGAGCAGGGTGCCACAGGGGTCAGTACTGGGGCCAGTACTGTTTGAAATATTTATAGCAGACATCTCATATAGTGTCAGGAATAAGATCAGTCTATTCACTGATGATACTAAATTGGGGGTAGTGGTGGATGATATAGCAAGTTGGCAGGGGCTGCTGGATGACCTGTCCAAACTGGTGGAGTGGTCAGAAGTGTGGCAGTTGGGGTTCAATGTGAAAAAGTGCAAAGTCCTGCACTTTGGAGTAAATAAACCAGGGAGGGTCTACCAGCTGGGAGGGGTGCAGCTAGGCTCCACCAAGGAAGAGAAGGATCTAGGAGTGGTTGTAATGGGGAAGATGAAGAATACAGAGCAGTTTAGGAGAGCAGCGGTAAAAGCCAACAGGATGGTGGGTTGTATTGCGAGAGGGATCTCCTCCAGAAACTGGGAGGTGATCCTGCTTCTCTGCAGGACACTGGTCAGGCCACACCTGGAGAATTGTGTGCAATTCTTGTGCCCATATCTAAAGAAGGATGTGAAATTACTGGAAGGGGTACAATGCAGGGCAACAAGGATGATCCAAGGATTGGAGGACAGACCATATGAGGGGAGGCTGAGAGAGCTAAACATGTACTCCTTGGAGGACAGAAGGGACTGGGGGGATATGATTAAGATCTTTAAGTACATAAAGGGGATAAACAAGGCAGGCACTGAGGGGATACTCAGGCTGAGGAGAGGGAGGGACATGAGAGCACATGACCTGAGATTGGAGGGAGGAAGATTTAGGATCAAAATGAGGAGACACTTTGTCATGGAGAGGGTCATGGCAGAATGGAATGCTCTACTGGAGGAGGTGATAGCCTGTAAGATAGTGTGTAGTTTAAAAAGGGGATGGGACAAGGTGAAAGGGGGTTAATTGGGATAGGGAGAGGGCAAGGGAGCTGCAAGGTAAGGTTGCTAACTGCACAATTGAGCAGATTTGATAGACCAGATCACCTATTTCTGCTGGCAAATTTGTATGTTCATAATTCTCCTCAAAATAACCCACATAGTGAAAGATAATAGGTTTGATGAGTATTCAGACCTTTTTTTTGCCAACATAAAATGTCATCCCCCTATGCAGATCCTACTCCCTAAGACAAACAAAAATAAGAAAACAATAATTCCTTAAGCCATGTCCATTGCTTCCCTGTTCACTTCATTAGAAAGGAGAGAACCTGTTTAGTCAGGTTTGTTGAACTAAAACAAGCAATTGAAATGTTGGTTTCACAGAAAAGGAACTACCATTCCCTGGAAAAAAAACAACCCCAGTTCGCTCAAGATACTTACATGACCAACATATTTCAAACAGAAAAGGCTATAACTGTCACCACTAGGATTACCCTCTGGTATCAATCAATTTCCTGAATGACAACATTTAACATATAGCTTTTACACAGCCTTTATCCTGTACACGTGTCTACACCTCTGCTGATACACTTTTTGGAACAGTGTGACTTATTGTACCTTTTTATGTCTTGTAATGCCTGGTGGATAGTCCAGAACAATTGTTCTGCTGTGATCTCCTTTTTTGTAAGGTAAACTAACATCTTGTGTGCTAGATGTGATATTTAATCAAGAGTAGAATTACATGGGTAGTACCCTGGTCAAAGTGGCTCAATTTTAAATATAAAATCCCTAAATATAATATATCTATGGAAAGCAATAAAAAGGGTGAATGTTTCCAATTATCATACAAAATGGACCAAAATGACAAAATATTGGGGAGACACCCTTTTCATGGACTCCAAGTTAAAAAAAGCATCCACATGTCTGGGAGATGCATGAATCCATTTGAAGGTTCTCCACTAATCACTTGTGGATTTTTTAGGTGAAGACACTTTATTTCAAAGAAGCAAATTCAAGCAGCTTTTTTTTTAACTCCTCCTCCTTCCCCCTGGCCATCCACTCCTTCAGGTCAGCCAAGGCGTCCTACTACCACTGCTGAGTCCTAACCACCATCCACTGCCCCTTACTGCTATGCTACCAGGTAACCCAAAGTAACCCTTCATTGAGTGGGCCCCTACCCCTGTGGGAGGCTACCAGGGGAGGAGAATTGCCCCAGTGAGCTTCCTACGTATCCTGGGCATGGCAGGGGTCAGAACAGACACATGTCTGGGGCTTCTGGCTTATGGAGGGACTCGCAGCTGTCCTTCAGTTGGCCAGCGGGTGTTTTCCCATTTTCTTGGGAGCGTGACAGGCCACATGATGTCAAGGCACAAGCCGATGTCCATCACGCTCCCTCCTGCAGTGAGGGCAGACATGTTGTCATGCCTCTGGCCTCCACCAGGGGCCAGCAAATACTGAGCTGTGAACCCACCCTCCTTCCCAGGAGAAGGTGAGTGGTCATTGGACACTCAAGCCTTCACCCACCAGCTGGCCCTCCAACACCCAAGTCCGTTCCCAAACCCTGGTCAGCGGTGTCACAGGCAGAAATCCAGTTCAGGCAATTAAATGATAAATAGGAAAAAACAAAGGTAGTCCACCTTAATGGTGATGGTTCAGATTAATTCACATCTGAGTTCTAACAAGCACAGACCAAGTCATTTGTAACTTGTGTATGTGGCATGTGGGTGTTGAAGAAAGGAGATCATAGGGATGTGGACTACATTGTTGCTGCTTCCATCACACCAGAGGGTTGGGGGCCATAATGCTTCTACCATCACCACTGGTGGATGGGGATTGTAGTACTGCTGCCATCACACCTAAGGGACGGGGGCAGCAGTGCTGCTGCTTCTGTCACACCTGAGGGAGGGAGGTTGTAGTGCTGTTGCTGCTGCCATCACCATCACAACAGAGGGATGGGGGCCACAGTGCTGTTAGTGCTGCCATCACACCTGAGGGATGGGGCCGTAGTGCTCCTTCCATCACACCTTAGGGATGGGGGCTGTAGTGCTGCTGCTGCCATCACATCTTGTACCTAAAACAACTTTAAATTGATACAAGGATGGAAGGATGTGCAATAGTGGAGGTAAAAATTGCTAAAATGCATGTTAGCAGAGTTAAAAATTGTTAAATAAAGTACACAGAATCAAATACCGTTAAAACTGGATTTTGGCTTAGCAGACACTGGTGACAATACCGTTTTTTACAATGTGCAAAATGGTATATGCCCTTTCTCAATCCCTGCAAACCAGTGTCCCTAATTATCTGAGTAACAGGTGTCAATTTGTTCAAGTAGGTTCTGTGGTTTCTGATGTCTTGCCAATTAGTTACGGTGTGCCTCAGGGGTCCATTTTGGGACCCCTGTTGTTTTCTATTTTTATTAATCAGCTTCCTGGAGTTTGTAAGATTTGTGAATCATGGCTTTATGCAGATGATTTTGTAATCTGTGCTCAGTCAAATTCTGTGCCTGAACTTTCTTGTTCCCTAGAAAAGGATTTTGGTGCCCTCTGTTCTTGGCTTACTTTAAATGCTATGGTTTTCAACTCAGCTAAAACAAAAGTTATGTTATTTAGTACACAATTTATGTTGGTGGATACCCTGGAACTGAAGATAGCTGATTTTGGGGGTGGTCTGCTTGAACAAGTGTCTCAATTTATGTATTTGGGCACACTATTGGATCCTAGATTGACCTTTTCACCTCAGATTCAGTTATGATTAAGAAAGTAAATCAAAGAATAAGGGTGTTGTACAAATTCAAGTCATTCTTCTCACAAACAACTAGATTAGCAATTGCTATTGGTTCTCTTCTACCATATTTTGATTACAGTTCTTGTTTATATTATAATATAGGTACAAAAGAAATGCAAGCACTAACTGTGGCCTATAATAATACTTGTAGATTTAATTTTAGGAGCCCCCAATAGGACACATCAGTGTAATCTTTATTCTTGGTTGGGGTGGCTTTCCCCTAGTTGCAGAATAGAATATTTTACTGGCTGTCTGATGTATAAATGTTTTTACTTTGGTTCCCTTTTTCCTCTTTCTGATCTTGTTGTAATGAGAGAATTGCTTCCCATCCTGAGGTCGGCTGATGGCCCCCAATATTTTGTCCCCAGGTCTCAGCTTAGAATAAGTTCTCGAGCTTTTCAATAGCAGCACCCTTGTATTGGAATTCACTTCCACTTAATGTTAGGATTGCTCCCTGTGTTTTAACTTTTAAACAAAGATTAAAAAGTTATTTATTACATAACTCTGCTTGTAACTGTAATTTGAAATTTGTATTTTTTGGTATTGTATTGTTGTTGATTGTATTTGTGTATTCTTGTAGTTTTGTTTTTGTCCGGATTGGGCCTCAAAAGGGGCCTTTGGTCCAGTGCCTTTACCCAGTTACCAAAGAATAAATTAAAATGAAAATGAAAAAAATTACAGAATTATAGACTGGTCCATTTTGGAGAGCTTTGGGATCCTTTGCTCCATTACTAAGCCGGGAGGTGAGTTAGTTTTTGTTGGGGACTTATATTTTCTCCTTCCGCTCCCCAGGGAGACAATAGCTTAAGGTCGAACCTTATCTTGGTATAAATATATGTAGTAAAGTTTGTGATGCTATGCTAGATGCCTAGAAGGCTAATTCTCAACAAGGAAAGGGGGTAGAGAGTGGGGGTTGTGGGGTTGGGGTTTTGGGATCTCTGTATTGCATAAAGAATGGGTTGCCCCAGTTTTTGGTCCTATTAGGTGAGGAGAGGTTTCAATGTTATATGAACTGCACTTTGGTATATGTTTGTGTTGTGTGAGTTGGAAATTTTAATAAAATACATTTAACAAAAAAAAAAGAATTTCTATGGAAACCCGTAGGACTTCGTACAATGCCATTAATAAGGATGTTCAACCATGTTGAAAGCTTTTGTCTAATCTAAGCTTACTAAGAAGCCATGCACTTCTATGTCCCCTTTCTCCATGATTTCCTGAATCAGAATTAGACCATCTGTTATTTTTCTTCCTGGTACTGCAATAAAATTGGGAAGAATGAATTATACTATCCAGAACCATCGCCATCCAGTTACTTAGAATTTTTGTGATGATCTTGCAATCTGCATTTAGCAAAGTAATCAGTCTCTAGTTGATCAAGAGCTTCTTATCCTATTGTTTGTATAGTAGGATATGTTGCCCTTCATACGTGCTTTTTGGAAGTGTATCAAACTGTAGAAAATAATTATAAACTTGGACAATTTCCATAGATCATTCACTGAAGATAAATTTGTATAACTCATTTGGGAGCCCATCAGGGCCTGGTGCTGACCCGTTTTTATGTTGGCTTGCTTGCACGGCCAACAACTTGCGATAGTGGAGATTTGGAGGCACAGTCACTTTTGGGCGAATTCAGGGCATGCACAAGTAGGTGCAGCCCTCATTCCTCAATTAGCCTACATGCCAGCACCACACCGTGCAAACATAATGTGGTGAGCACATCTAAGGAAATGTCAGCTGCAATGCAAGCAAAGCTCATCACATGCAGCAGACCTTCCTATGTGCTTCACCAGCTACAAACATGGTGGCAAAGTGGCAGCTGAACTGCTGACTTCGGGGGACCCAATTCCTCAGCCAGCTTACCCTGCCCCTCATGTATGTGCTGACGGGGGAGCCCACTCCCAGTCAGCATAATGTGTCCCCCCCCTCCTTTTTTGCTTGCCAAGGGGGTGCCCAATCACCCTCGGCACATGTGCCCCCCAATTTTGTTGTTTGCCGACAGGGGTGCCCAATCACTGTCAGCATCAGTCTCCCCCCTTTCCCACTTTAATGTGCCAACGGGGAAGCCCACTCCCCATCGGCATGATGTCCTTCCCTTCTTCTGTGCTGAGGGGGTGCCCAATCCACTCAGCTAGTGTCCCCCACTCCCTATGTGCCAATGGGGGTGCCCAATCCCACATCAGCTACTGTATCAACCCAAAAAAAAACACCTGTAAAAAAAGAAACCGTTCGTGATTTTCTTTTACACCAGTAAACAGAAACCGGTCCCTCGTAATCTGCCTACACCTCCCACCACCCGCACCCACCCACTGCTCACCCTGCCTTCCCACACCTCCCTTACCCCATACTTACCTCCAGAGCATGGCACAATGATCTATGGTGGACCAGGAACGTGTCTGCACTCTTCAAAGCTGACTGCGAACTGAGGAAATGCCGGAAAGCTGTATAATGGAATGAATAGGGTTTTTTTTTAACTTTGATGCATATCTCAGGCATTTTTTGGAATGTTTGCACCAAATTTTCAACATGGGGTTTTTGGGACCCCTCTTCATGAATTCTGGCACTGTTATGACGTTAATCATCCCAAAAGGTGATTTCACAGTCACTGTGTGGAATCACCTTTTGGGACTGATTAACACAAGGACAGTGGCAGTGTTCATGAGGTGGGCTCTCAAAAAGTCTATGTTGCAAATTTGGTGAAAACATCCAAAAAATGGCTGTTTTATGAGCGTGCATTGCGCAGTTGCTACGCACGCTCGTAACATCACAAATTCACAATATTTTCATGATGGATTGTCAACATTGTCATTTTTCTACACCTCCTTGTGAACACTACAGCTGTCAGTTTTCACATCCTGGCCAAAATGCATTTCTGCACTTCTGGTGCACGATAGCATGGTCACTCTAAGAAATCAGTGTTTGGGGCAGATTACAAAAATGACAGTGAGACTGTTCATGAGCAGAGGTCCTAAAATGCCTATGTTGAAAATTTGGTGATGATACTCCATAAAATGACTGTGTTACGAGCGTACAATGTGCATTTTGCATGCACACTCATAACGTTGTGCATTTGTAATGTTTTCACTCTGGATTTTCACCATTGCCATTTTTCCACACCTCTTGATGAACAGAAGAGCTGTCATTTTGCATATCCTGCCTGAAATGTGTTTTCGTACGTCCGGCACAGAACAGAACGGTCGCTGTGCAAAATCACTCTTTGGGATAGTTTGAGGAAATGACAGTGACACTGTACATGAGCAGAGGTGCTAAAATGCCTATGTTGAAAATTTGGTGCCGAAAGTCCATAAAATGACTGTATTACAAGCATGTGTTGCGCATTTCCCACGCACCCTTGTAACTCAGCAAATTTGCAATATTTACATGCCACATTTTCAACACTGCCATTTTTTTACACCTCCTTATGAACAGTACAGCTGTCATTTTTCACATCCTGCCTAAAATTTGTTTCCGCACTGCACTACCAAAGCCAATGCCAGCGCTCAACATTTGACATTGACAAATGCTTGTTTAAATTGCCAACTACTAACTGTAATTCTTGTATGGTTATCACTTTAGTTAAAGAATGCCAGAAACGTGAGGATTTGTGGTATGTCATGAGAAATGACCCACTCTTTTATGATGGGTTCTGGTAGATCTCCTTCCCTGAACATGTGGGAGACATATGTTTCTACAGTAGTTCTGCCAAAATCTCCCTATTTGTGTTCAAAATCTGCCCTCTCTTACCTTTCAACTGATGTCTTACTTTATTACGTCTTTGGTTGGAGCAACTCTCAGACAGATTAATCTGCCCATTTACCCTGTTTTCCAAACCATTGTTCTGTTTCCAGGAACTTTATCTGATGATATTGAATGTTAAGCATTTCTTCTTTGATTTCATGGATTTGCTCAGTCTACAATGTTTTAGTATCCTGATGTAATGTTTGAAAAAATATAATTAAGAGTGGAGCTCAAAATATTTTACCTTTTTCATTTTCTCATTGATTTTCCCTATTGTTTCAAAATACTCCTGTAAGTCCTTTTTGTTATCCTCCCATCATTCATGCAAAGATTCATACAGAAATAAAATTGACTTTCTGGCTGCTAAAATGTGCTGGAAACCTTCCAAAATGACTGTATTATCTAATAAACTTATATTCAGCCTCCAGTAACCTGGACCTTTAGAGGTTTCCACACAATTTGCTATGGATAAACTAAACAAACCATGATCTGAAGATACAGCTGGAATAACATTTATGGATCTAATTGGTAATGTAGGGAAATGAACCAATAATCCTTCTGTGTTGAAATGGCACCCCTAAAATAAATGTGTTAAGCCTGGTCCCATGTCTGTGCAATTGCATCCCTTAAACCAGTCGGATTAAGGAGTTGGTTTAGAAAAGAAGAGTCTCAACATGTTTTTGAATTTCTCAGCCCTCTATCAGATAAAAAGAGACTGTAATTAAAATCCCCCACAAAGAGGAATTTTTTTCCTGTAAATAAAAATGGTTGTATCTTTTCCAGTAAGTCAATATGACCCACCTTTGTCTGTAGAGCGTAAATATGAATTAAATGAAACTCCATATCATAGAAACATACATCTAATAGTAATGCTGTCCTAGGATCAATGTCTACCAAATGCATGATTTTAATGTTTTGGTCCATAAAACAAATACCCACCCCACTGCAAGTATCTTCCCTCATGGACCAAAAAATAGGGCCCCATATCCAAACAGTGCTAGCAGTAGAAATATCATGCATAGAAGACAATCTGAAGTCTTGAAAAAACACCACATCAAAAGCTTAGTCAGCAGAGAGAGCTTAAGATGCCAGTCTTTTCCTCTCCATCAATATACTATTCACATTGAGTGAGGCGACCAATAATTCAAAATGCGAGCATAAGTAATCTTAAGTTAAGGAAAACCTCTCATGGAACTTTTTTTTTAACTTGCCCTAGTTCCCATATGTCTTCTCTTTGATTTATCTTTTTCTTTAATCAATTTTTCTGTATCTGACATTGCATCAACCTGTGAAGAGGTTATGGAAGCACTATCTGGCTCAATTTCAGGCTCTGACTCCCCGTAGCACTGAAAATGTATTGTGAGTTGAAAGTATGTCTGCAGAAAAGTCAGTAGCAGGCAGTGTAATGTTCTCTTTTCCTGTTTTCTGCCCAGTTGGAAACTTAGGTTCTCCAGGAATGGGGGGGGGCATGTCTGCAGGTTCTAGCTCCAGTTCCTGCTCTTAGTCAGGTGCCTGTTGAGTGACCTCCCCAAGCACATTTACTTGTGGTAGAATCAAGTCTCCTGGGGGCTCAGGTGCACAATGGGCTTTTTGTTCTGGAGGCCTATGCATGAAGTAAACCCTTGATGTAACTGTGGCCACTATATTTACATAGAAATCTTGCACCCCTTAGTCTGCATTTTCGGTATCATGGGATGCCATGGGACAATCTGTGAAAGAGTTGCCCTCTTCATCATAATGGTTACATTTCTGTGTATTAGTGCAATGGTAACCAGAGTGACTCATTTCCCCATATTGTGTACACTTCAGAATGTCATATATTGGACTAATGTGTCTGGCTGAGCCACATTAAAGCACCGTCAAGGCTGTCTATGGTGGAAGATAAAATCTTTATCTCTGCCTATAGAAAGGCAGTTTGGTAGGTGTTGCAAATCATTCATCACCTAGTGCAGCTTGATTTTGATACACCACCCTCCATTCCAAAACCCTTCCCCATCCAAAATTGGTTATGGGGTACCTTGTATCGTACATTTTTTTTCAAGCCAGTAAAGTATGTCTGTGATATTGACCCCCTCATTCCTAAAAAGAACTGTAATAATATGAAGATTGTTTTGCCAGAGGGATTACTGAAAGGGTGTCCATAGGGGGTTAGTTTTTAAAATCAAGTGTATATTCCAAAAGCACTCCAGCAAGTCTGGAGTATGAAAACTGATGGAAAATGTTGATTTGCCACGAGCAGGAATAAGTGCAGAAAAATCTGCAGGGGAAAAGCCCAGGGTTTGTTTTATTAGGCATTTGCCCACTAAAAAACTATCTGGTGGTGTTTCCATGCCACCCAGGTACTTGAGTTTGATAGCATTCCTTCTCTTTGCAAGTTCCATGGGTTTGTGGAATAAACTGGCATATGTTGGATTTTGTTCATGGGGGAAGGGGTAGCCTCCATATTTGTTACAGTTTTTGAAGCTCCCTCTTTATTCAATGAGACTGATGTTATATCTGTCTGTGTGATCTGATCCCCAGGTTGTGCATCATCAAACACTTCTGTATTATTGTCAAGCAGTGAAAAAGAAACTGTACCTGGTTGTACATCATTTGTAGAAGTCCCAGGGCCATCTTCCTGGATTGGTACTGAATTCTCAGTGGAGTATCATACTGACCCATCATGTTCTAGCACAGGAATCAGAATTATCGGGTCTAGTATCCATGTACCTGCCAGTGTGTGTATCTAGCTAGCTCTTAGTAGGGCTCATTCTGGTGACCATTTTCCCACTTCACTGAATGGTGGCTGAGGTGTCTCTGAGGTAATCTTGGCAGTAGTCTGATCTGGGGTTTTACTCCTCGCACCAAAAACAGAAACTTTGTTTGAGACTGTATTTGTCGCACCGGGTGAGTTTTCGGAAGCCAATTTTTATTTTCTCTTCCTCTTGCCTGTTTTTAGCAACTTTAATTTTTTTGTTCAGGTCCAACAGTTGAGATTATAACAGCTGTTTTTGTTTGTAGAATACTATTTTCCATATCCGTTATATCCAACATTTCTGCATCCACTGGCACTTCAGGATCATCTTCCAGTTCCAGTGCAAGCATGTCTTGATTATTTTGAACAGCATTATTGGTGTCTACTGCACCCATTACAGCTCCTGGTGTACCTGTTCCTCTGTCATCATCCAGCTCCAGACTGGATTCCTCCTTCATGCTCACAGGTAGCATACACCCCCTACAGCAGAGTGGAAGAATTTCCCTGTTGTCCTGGCCAAATTTCCCCCATTCACTAAAATAATACCACCAGCAGCTTAATCTGGTTCAATTACCACGTGTATCCCCCTTCCCCCCCAGGTCGCCCCTGAAAAAGGGACTTCTGTTCTCAGTGGGTTTACCCAGTCAACAAAATTCTGTAAATAAATAAATGAGTCTCCTATGTGGAATAGTGTTGAAACCCTTACTGAACTCTAGGTAGGCCATGTCCACCACTCCAACATGATCTATTTCCCTAGTCACCCTGTCAAAGAAATCTATCAGCTCAGAACCCCCACCCCCAAGAAATATATGTTTCCTGAAATCTTGTAACCTGTTGGATGCAAGATACTCCACAATCCTTTCCTGCAGCAGTGTTTCCATTAACTTTCTCACAACTCATTTCAGGCTAACTGGCTTATAGCTGCCAGCTTCTTCACTGATACCGATTTTGTGAAGTGGGACTACATCTGCCCTCTTTCAGTCCTCCAGAATCACACCTGTTTCTAGTGGACTGTTAAATAGGGCTGTCAGAGGTGCAACTGGTACCTCCCTGAGCTCCATCAAAACCCTTCTCAGTTACAGGTGGGTTAAGATTGATGTGTCCTATGCAGTAGTTTTTACTGAGAAATTGGCTGGAGGGCTATTTCAGACCACCAACAAGGTGGATTCATTGGTAATCATAAATAATACATGATAGTTTAGATTTTTTATAAAGTATTATAAGCTATTATGTTTACATGACTTGTTAACCTACTGTGCATTCCTCTTTGCACCACCTACTTGCCACCCCATTGGAATGTTACACACGGGTACAACAATGTGCACTCACTATCTTGTTACTTTTTCATGTATACATTAAATATATTTTGGAAATCTAAGTATTTTCTTTGCTCCTTCCTCTTCACTCCTTCATTAGAGGTTGTAGAACATTGTAAGTTTTCGGCATGTGCTATTTAGGGGGAAGCTGGTATAAATAAAAATGTTTTAATGATATTTTTTTACCTCTACCCCCACTGGGATGTTATTTATTATTTGAAATCTAATGTTTTTTACAGGGTGCTGAAGTAATGCAGAGTTGACAGGTCCTGTTTGCAATTTTATTTTTCAGGCCAGTGTCTAATGAGGAATACGTTTTTAATTAGCAATGTTTGGGATTTAAAGCACTTTATTGGTGAAATGCACATATGAAAGTTCTGTCCATTAGATATAATGGTTCTGAAATAACATGTTTTTCACATTTGCTCTGCTAAGCTCTTTGACAATTTGGTGTTGCAACTGTCAAACAATATGCACTGTGTATAAAACAGTAGTATGAATTCAATAGCACCTCCCCTTTGATGAAGTCTTAACGCAAATATGCATGGCGTAGTTGTCTGCCAATCAGGCAGTGAATACATTTAGCACAGCATGTAGCATGTAGCTCATTTCTACCTCAGACTGTGTGGTTACATCACAAAACAGACAATTCCAGGTGCATGGGAGTTATACATGCTTGTCACGACATGTTGTTTATTTCATTCAGTGCAAGAGATGTCCACAAACAGGTTATGTAGGAGAGACACGCCAACAGCTCCACACTAGGATGAACTCACACAGACATACTATTACAGCAAGGAAGACTGAAAAACCAGTGGGGCATCACTTCTCACAGCCTGACCACTCAGTCTCAGATATGTCAGTAATGGTCTTAAAAGGAAATCTCAAAACACACAACAGAGACGAGCTTTTGAGATTAAACTTATTTACATCTCAATGTGGTAGCAGATGGGATGAGCGTGGATCTTGGCTTTATGGGACACTACAGAAATTAACATCCACAGACCTTTTCTTCTTCAAACTGACATATTATAGGACTTCAGCATGTGTGAGATGTGGATGCGTGTGTGTATGTATGTTTGTGGGTATGTGTTGTGAGGTATGTGATATAACAGATGTGGGGCTTGCTGTCACATTGAGGTAAGTCTCTATTTAGCTATATGGGGTTATAATGTGTTACTATTTTTATTTCACACACATAAAGAATTTCTCCTTACTTTTTGTCTTTGCCTGTGAGGGGGTTGGGGGGGAGGATTGATTCCATTGCACCATATTCAGATTACCCAGCCTGCTAGTGTACATACAGGAGTGTTATCTTATACTGTTATATATAATTTTTGTAACTCTGTACATATTGGGATGTGTGATCTCATTTGCTTGGGGGTCCTGCACAGATCTTTTTACATTAGGCTAATATTGTAGTAATTTACTCAGGATTTCATGACAAGTTGTATTCCTTTGGGGAACAACTGCAGTAACTGAAGTTAATATAGGTTCACTAGGAAAGAGAGTGAGTGTGTGTGTGTGTGTGTGTGTGTGTGTGTGTGTGTGAGAGAGAGAGAGAGAAAAAAGAGGGGGCAGAGAGAGAGAGAGAGAGAGAGAGACAACATCTCCTTTAAGCTATGTATCTCCCCCACCTACATTATTGTGATGTGGGATGGGTTAGGTTGTATTGGTTGTATGAACAGGAGGAGATAAATTACATTTTTATCTCTTTTTCAGATTCCCTAGACACTTGTGGTACATTAAGTTGCTACATTCTCAGTATATATTGACATCAGTACATATCAGGCTGCATGGTCTTAATTCCTTGAGGTTCCTCGACTAGAGTTTTTTTGTTTGACACTAATATCAATTTATATTTAAATTATCATTTATATAGTCCTGAGGTTTTTGTGATTTCTTGGGCCTTTTATTTAGCTTGAGAATACAGCTGGGTGACATGTCCAGCTAGGTTTTACACATCACACAATGTGCACTGATGTTTTTTTAGACAACTTTACTGGTAATTCTTGTCTTTAATGCATACATTGTAATTTCATGAGCCCTATAACTATCTTAGTTTGTCTTTAAGCTGGGTGGGGGTTGCCTTTCAGTAATCACATCCTTGTACTGACTGTGACACTCATGGCTTGATTTGGGAGTTATCTGCTTCAGCAGTGTTATCTTATGTCAATTAAATTTATGTGCAGTAGGATTCTTTGTATGTGTGTTGCACCAAGCACATCTGAACCCAAGGTTCTTTCGGACTGAGGGCAGTATTGTACTGTCAAACTTCTCTGACATCATCTTCTGTTTGTTTTTTTTTGTTTGTTTTTAAATGAGTATTTTAAACCAATGGGGATTTTTTTCTGTTTTTCTCTGCATTATCTAGCTGTTATAAGTATTGTATTTTCTAAACAACTGCCATGAGCTTCTGAAGAAGGACTGGTTGGTCCGAAAGCTAGAGCACTTTGTTCTTGTTGTTACATCTATGTTGGTCCATTAAAAGGTATCAAATCATTTGCTTCTGGATCTACAGTTAGCACAGGTAATTTTATTTTGGTCTGTGCATCTATCTTTTTTTGTTTTCCAGAGAACTTACTTGCATATGGTAGAGGAAGCCAGACTCTGTGCATCACGTTCCATTCATGTGGCTTTTCTTGTTATAGTAATAGTAGGTTTATTGCTATGACAACAGTACTTGTGCCTAGTGGGCTTTACCCGGTTACCAAAGACTGAAATAAAAGTATTGGGTCAGGCAGGACATTTAACTATTCTTGTTCATCCAGTGCTCATCCAAATACAACACTGATGCCTCAGTGGTGTAGGGGTCTATAAGCAGAAACTAATCTTCATGTTGGACTCCAGTCCGACAACTTCACCAATGTGTGTCCCAAATGTCTCACAGACAGGTCCCACATCCAAAACAGCATTCCACTATATACAAGAATATGCAAACACTGACACTGTTTGCTGTAATTAACTCTTGCCTAGTTTGATAATGTTTGGAAGAACTCTTGGAAACCTGTCAATGAAGACAACAAGAGTTGGCTGTAGCCAACTCTCTGGTGTGGTTGTGCCATCTTAGGTGTAGCATTCTACATTTGGATGATGACAGGTTGAGAGGCATGCCCCTAGGTATACCCATTGTGGTCAATCTTCCCAACTCCCTCAACACTGTATTATTAAACATTTCCCCTCGGTTTAAGAAAACTTTTTTTTTAATTTCGCACTCACCCATGTGGCACACAATGAGGCGAGGCTTTGCCTAAAAAAGAAAGAAAAACACTAAATCAATCAGGACTTACATCCAGTAGTATACTTTAATTCATTGCAAAAGCAGCAAAGTGCAGGCAATGCTCCACAGACAATGAAAAAAAAGTGTCATGTATGCATGCTTAATCAAGGAGCTAAATTGTACCTCTAACAACCTATTTAAACAACCATCTTAAAGGGACAGTATCATCAAATATGTAATGAGTTTGTAGGTGCTCAACAAATGTGATACAGTAATAGAAACATCTTAAAACTTCTATTGTTCCTGACCATAGTAGTCAAATGTACCTCATATATACATTAAGTATATTCATACCGAAGCCCAGATCTTTTGGCTATCTGGAGCATTCTTCCATTGGAGGTTGTACAGAGGTTGTGTTCAAGAATGCATGGGATAGGCATAAGCCAATCTTAGTGGAAAGCAGGGGGGAGAGACCCAGTGATCATGTAGCATCTGTTGTGACACTGTAGGCAGGGGGAAAAAATGTGCAGACGAGATGAGTTAAGTGATCCATATCTGCCATCAAATTCTATGATTCTATGCTTCACTGTCTTTATCAGGCACCTTTAAATGGGTGCACAATGCCTCTTAGTGGTATCTGCATTGGGTCTGGAGTGACCTGTACTGATGTGTCAATAATGGAGTTGTTTAATATTTTCACAAGAAGAATGACTGAACTTTGTATATTTTAAATTCAGATACATGTTGTTAAAACAGGACTGATATTACTGGAACTGTGATGGCACCTCTATGCCACCAACCTGGGTTCATGCCCCATGCATGGGACATTGAAGTGAGCTGGCAAGAGGAGGAAGACATTTTTCAAAAAACATATCTTACTGATCAAGTTCAGCATTACAGACAACATCATATCGCCATGAATATCCAATCACACACACACACACACACACACACACACACACACACACACACACACACATATATGACCTTTAGTATAACTATACCTGTAAGTATACATTAAGATAGTTATCACATAGAACCTGGGAAGCAATGAATTGATTTACTCTATATATTTACCAATATCAAAGGCCCTGTAAGATATCACTGTATATTAGTTTATTTTAAGGTCAAGCTGTTATAGTGGCCAAATACCATCTTCAATTGCCTTCAACATGGGATCCCACATCGTATGAAACTGTATGCCCTGACCATTTGTTAGCTGCATTCTTTCTATTTTTAGGTACAGCCCTGGGTTTTTGTCTTATTGTGCTATTGAGGGAGGATATGGGGAACCACATTGCTGGGCTATGGTTTTCCTAGCATTTATTAGAGCTATGGACCACAGTATTGAGGCCCCCTGCCCCCAGTGATCTGTGCCCTCCATCTGCCCCAGCAAGAGTTTAATTAACAGAACACATTCCATGATTCCATGCATGGTATGCCAAAATGGGCTGACTTTGGGGCAAGTCGGGGTCACGAGTATAAGGATACCCTCTCCCAATTGAAATTTAGAGCAGATCAAGGTTATCTTGGGGCATCTAGCATGGACCCCAGCTGGAGAATACTACACTCAAGAAAGTTTAACTGTAGCTGTCTTAATTTGTTTTTTCTGAAACAGTTAATCATATGATTCACTGCCAGTTTCCATGTAGCAGCTGTAATGGGAGTGTCAAGATTCTCCATCCATCTCTAGCAAATTCACTCTGTGGGTGAGTACTCTCCCCCCTTTAATAAATTGCAATATATCAAGAAGGGTTACTAAAGTGCCTGGGGTGTATATAGCTCCACTTCAAATGATGTACTAGGTGCAGGAGTTTCCTCCCAGTTTTCCTGTCCTCCATGGGACCTCTCCCCGAGTATGTGTCTGACTCTTAAGAAGGCAAAAAGACTTCCCCGGGTGGAAATTCCAATCCCTCTGTAATCCCATATAGTCCTGCAAGAGGCCACCCTCATATAACTGATTGAGGCAACACAGGCCTTTCTTCTCCTATTGAAGTAAGAGCAGATGCAGGGTAACACTGTATTGGGTCACTACCTTTAGGATGACTCTAAAGGGGGTCTTGGCTGATACGCCCCGGGACAATGAAATGCATGATGGGCTGTGAGCTACACCTATGCCATGAATTTTAGGAAGGGAGTCATAACACACGAACATACCATGTTTATCAGTGAGGTAGACAACAGTCCCCTGCTTATGCTGCAGCCGAGTTCATCCTCTTCCATTCCTATCCAAGCAGGGCTTTGAGGTTGCTCATCAGTGAGAAGGAGGCTCATTTGTCCAGCTGTGCAATAGAATTTTAACATTTTGAAATGAGCGCCTGCCCTCTGGCATCAGAAATTGCAATATCACTCTTTTTACTCTGGCAGCTTCACCTTGCCATTGAAACTTACATATCACACCAGAACTGTGTAGAAAGAGAAAATTCTGAATATGCACACTTTTGATAGAATTCTGTGAACTTCCATGAAATGTTTCAGAATTTCATTAGAATTTTGTTGAATTTTTGAAATTTATTAATTTCAACATATCCTGCGATCAGTTGAGCTAGAGATCTGACATTTGGCATGGTTACTTGATGGCAAGTTCTCTAATGCTGTGCTAAGTATGTTGACATTTGGATGCATTGTCTCAAAATTATAGGTGCTTGAAATCTGTCATTTTATTTTTGAAGGCTGTCATTTTTTTTTGTGGGAAATCTCATACACATTTTTATCTGCATGTAACTCATGCACTTTTAGAGCTAGAAATCTGAATCTAGTTACATATATAAATGTTATAATAACCCTTGTGCCTGCAAATGTTATAACATTTTGATAAATGGTTTCAAAATGACACTAAAATAGACTAAAACCGAAATTTTGGCAAAATGTTTGGCTACCTATTGCACTGCCCCCTTTGAAGCTTTATACTTAAAACATGGTGCACATACCCATGTTGCATGTTTTGCTGTATCCTGACACTGTGGACAAATTTGGATAACAATTATGAAAATGAGAGGGAAATAGCTGCAAATTAAAGTTTGATTAAATATTTGGCCACTTTCAACTCACCCCTATTCAATAAAGGACTCTGAAGTTTGGAACAGTTACGACATCCATTAGAACATGTATACCTGCCAGATTTGGTGTATTTTAGATATGTACTTTGAAAACTAAACTAAAATAATATAAATTTTAAATTTAACAAAATTCTGTAGAATTTTTGAAATGTATTAGTTTGGTCATACTTTGGCCTTCTGTTGAGGTAGAGATCTAAACCTTGGTATGATTACTCAATTATACAAGTTCTAGTGATGTGCCAGATATCATGACATTAGGTTGCATTGTCTGAAATGGTAGTTGCTCAAACTCTGTCATTTTATTTTCTGTGGGAAATGTCGTGAACATTTTTATCTGCATATAACTCAGGAACATTTGGGGCTAGAGATCTGAAACTAGGTACATATATAAATGTAGTAAGAGCCCATATAGCTGCAAAATTTCATGAAATGTTGAATGCTTTCACAGTTACATGAAACTAAAATCTAAATTTTGGCAAAATGTTTGGCTACCTACAGTATAACACAGACCCTTTAAAGCATGAGACTTAAAACATGGTATACATAACCATATTTCAAGTTTCTCTGAATCCTGAAACTGTGGAGAAATTTGAATATGAAATTTTAAAATTATAAGGAAAAAACAGAAAATTAAATTTTGATTAAATCATTGGCAACCCATAACTCAGCTCTCTTTCAATCTAGAACTCTGAAATTTAGTAAACTTATGGAAGCCATCTGTACCTGTACACCTGCCAAATCTGTTATCAGTTGAGTGTGTACTTTAAAAAGTAGATCAAAATAACCAAAATTTAAAATTTGGAAATATTCTGCAGAATAATCATGCAAACTCTTTAAATCTCTGTAGAGTCAGAATGGTGATTCTGTGGGCATTCTATCTACAGACTATTATACTCTGCACAGCTCTAATCACACCATCAATTTCTTTAAAGAAATGACTGGGTAAATTAGTATGGAGTGACTGGAGCAAACAGAAGCACCTAGGTGGAATATTCATTTTAACTGCATTTATTCTTCCTATATTTGACAGTGGCAAATGCTCCCATCTGTCACAGTCAACCCTGATGTTTGCCGGTAGTGCAGGGAAGTTTATCTTAGAAAACATGTGGAACTTAACAGAGATTTTGTCCCCAGGGTATTTAATGGTCGTAACAACCTGCAGCCCATTAGCATTATGAATCAATTCAACCCAGTGCTGCCTACCCACTCAGAGTATTTCACTTTTGGTCCAGTTAATTTTGTGGCCCAAGAGCTTGCCGTATTCCACTGATAGAGTACGATGATCCAGCAGGCCCTCCAGAGGGTTAACAAAATAAAACAAGAGGTCATCAACAAATAGGGCTTTTTGTATTCCCTTGCATCCATCTTTACTTCCACTACATTTGTGGTGCCTGATGGCTGCAGTCAGGGGTTCCAATTATAATGACTAAAGGAGTGACAAGAGTGAACATCCCTGCCTGGTGCCCCTGGAGATCCTGAAGCCATCTATGAGCCAACCATTGATCTAAATTTTGACTGACAGGTCACTGCAAACAGTAGCTATCCACTGGATCATCTGCTCTTGCAGTCCAAGCTGCTGCACTGTTTCTGTCATGTACACCCCCCCCCCACTCAATCCTGTTGAATGCCTTTTCGGTGTCAATGGCCAGGATTGCAGTACCAAGCTTAGTTTTTTGAAAGCTTGTGAATAATGTTGAGAGTTTGTCTGTTATGTATTCCCTGCCTTCCTTTTACGAATCCCACCTGATCTTGGCAAGTACATTGAGGTAGGCAGCTCTCCAGCCTTGCAGCAATGATTCTAGCAGTGATTTTATAATCGGCTCTTAACAGTGAAATGGGGCAGTATGATGAGCACAGACCCCTGTTTCTGCCTGACTTAGGTTTGACAGTAATATTAGCAGGGCAACCTCCAATTTTTAAAGCTTTTATCAATTATATCAAAAAATGGGTAAGTCAATACTGAGTTGAAGTGCTTTATAAATTTAATGAGTATGCCATCTGGCCCAGGTGCCATTCCCTCCTGCAATGCTTTAATGGCAGTCTGCACCTCACTTTTGATAAAGGGAAGTTCCAACTCCTCTTTCAGAGTAGGAGGGATCAGGATGATTGGGGCCTTTTGGAAAAAGAACTGATAGTTCTTTGCAGAGGGAGAAGTTTCAGATGTGTACGGTGTCATATAGAAGATATTAAAGGTGCCTCCTATATCTCCATGGCCAGTTACCATGCCCTTTACAGGGTGCTGTATCAGAGATATTGTTTTCCTTCACTTTGTGCCTGAGCTGCCATGCTAGCAGCCTACCGTTCCTGTCACCATCATAGAACTGTCCAGCCTTGCCTAGGAAAATAGTCCTTTCTATAGTTGCACTCCCCAATGAATTAAATTTCCATTTAAGCGTTTGTAAAAGGTTGTACAGTCTGGGAGAGGGATTCACCATGTGCAGCTTCTCAATCTCTACTGTTTTCTTTTCCAGTGCTTCCAATTCATGCACGTCCCCATTCTGCTTGTATTTTGTTTATATGATGGATTTCCCCCTAATGTAAGCTAAAGTTTCCCAATGAGTGGCATGTGAAGTATCGTTGCATTTATTGTGCTGCAAAAACTAATATAAACTGCCCTATTGAGTCACAATATTTTTAGTCCTTTAGGAGAACAGGGTCTAGGCTACATGATATAAGAGTGCTCTAAAGCGAGTGGACTCCAAGGCTGGGTGACTGGTAATTGCAGCCACTTTGGACAGCAAGCATGAGAAAGCAAGCTGGGTTGCTATGCAGGCATATGACTAATGGGCATGAGAGTAAAAATGATATGCTCTATCAATGGGATTATTGTGTTGCCACAGATCACTCAGTATAAACATTTCCATTAGCTCCTCCAACCCCTTTGCATTTCTTGACTTCTATTCTGGGTGGAGATTAGTACTGTACCTAGGACACTATTCGTATCCCACCTACCCACCCCAGAGATTCTAGAGTCTTGATTAATGTGCCATTTCTAATCTTAGTTTAAAGAAGAAGCTGCCATCCTCCACATTGGGCCCATACATCACCTCACTGATATTGTGTTGCCATCACTGAGTGAGACCTCAGCTAGTACAGATCTGCTTTGTTTATTAATTGTGAGTCTGGCAATCACTCCAGGGAAGCCTGAATGGAGCCAGATGGTGACCACCCTGGTCCTGGTGGTAAAATTAGAGGTAAGCCATGTGCCCTTCCACCAGACTGTTGGTCATTCCACCTTCTTGTGGGTCACATGAGTTTCTTCTAATAGAAGGATATCTGTTTAGTGTTAGTTTTTTTTATTTGGTGTGCGATCCTCTTTCTCTTTATCATGTGCTTTAAGCCATTGACATTCCAGGTTGTGATATTACATGAATCAGTCATTTTGGAAAATATTTAGGGAACTTTGCAAGAGTCTCCACAGATGCAGACTTCCTCCCCATCCCTTTGTGCGATATGGACTAATAACACCCGTATATGCTGCCTTGCTTTATTTTACAGTAAACGTGAACTTCACCCCCCTACATATTCCACCCCAAATTCTACTGTAATGACAACAACTGTGAGATAGTAACCCCCATTCCCTCTTCTCCCCAGATAATCCAGACATTCTTAACAGTATTTTATACCCCACTCCCTCCTGGAAAATTCTACCCCCCCCCCATTTAAAGAACAATACAAAACGATCAGGAAATTTATTAAAATAGTAACCCATCTATGAACCCTTCCCCCCTGGACTGAGTTTTAATTCACTTGACCTTGCATCCCTCTAAGCTGATATGAGTTTTTTGGTGCATTGGACACCATAACATAAACAGTATTGAATAGTTTAAACAATTGGTAAACAGTAAACATTAAATGAGTCACCAACTCCAGACAGCTTGGAGGTAGGGTATTCAATTGGTTAACTGCCATAACGTTTACATGAAACACAATTTCTGTCATGCCTGTGGTTATAAGATTTTGTGATGAGTGGCTAAACTAATAAACATGAACAGTTCTAATATCTGTACTTGTTCAGGAATTTTACAACTCCCCACAGTATAGGTTTTACCTACCAGGTCATAATGTTGCATGCTTAATAGCATACAACATTATGGCTAAACCAGTGCAGCGTAGTATGCAAGCGCTAATGGTGCTATACCACATATACTGCTGTACACGGTATGGCACCATTAGTGCTTTGTCAGGCAGAGGATAAGACCTTTGCTGGGAGTGGATTCCATCCAGCAGCTGCCATGGCTGACAGGACTGAGCCACAGCAGTAGGAACCCAGGCACTGAGTCTGGGACTGGGTTTGATTAACGGTCCCAGAAACTTTTATTGTTTTTTTGACTTGTGTGCTCCCCGAGTTCAACACCCCCTGGAGCTGAGAATCTTTATTGGGGTGGTTTGGGGGGGTGCAGCCCCCCTTAAAAGGGGGTGTGGGGGTGGAGCCCCCTACAGAAAAAAGACTTTTGCCATGTGGCATATGTCTTGTGACATTATGACCTCATGCCTAGGTTTTAGTTTACCACCGCTGCCACACCATGCCTTTCTAAGCCTGTCAAGCAGGTCTGATCTCCTGCACCCCCCCCCCCAATTTCAGCAGGACTTGAGATCAAACTTGGTGCCTTTTTCTGAACGCCTTTTCTACCTGTGTTTCAGCTGTTTTTCTATGGACAACTACACTGTGAAGGGCTTTTTAGTGAATCAGGTGCCCTTAGGCAATTGCAACTGATGGAATTTAACCGCAGGCTCTCAGTGCAATTTATTTAAAGTTTGAATCAGGACAAACTGGTGAAGCCTTACTTGGGGGCTAATTTTAATTAAATTTAAAATGGAGCACAGCTAGTAGTGTGCAGTTGCTCTATGTGTAGGCAACATTTTGCAGTAGCTGTTTTTGCTGTCGCTCATTTGTTTTCGCAATTATCACAAGTAACCGAATAGACTGTTCAGTAATGGGTATAGTGAAACTCTTGCACTGTTTACTGTAATGAAGTACATGCACCTCCCACATTTGAAAGCATTCATTGGGGGAAGTGTCATCCATGTTGGCAAAATACTCGGTGCAACATGATCCCTAACAGATATAGGTCACCTAAACACAATCGAGGGTCCTTCCTGGACCAAGCTCCATAATCTGGGCTCTACACTAAGAATATGCCAATTGGTGTGCATAATGTTGGACACTTGTCTAGATCTGATAGAATATGTAGTAACAATATATAGTAACAAAAGGACATGAGAACGGGGCAGCTTGAGTATGTGGTTTTAGGATGAGAATACGACAGGGCCCCTATTCCAAGACAGCAGATAGAGCAGTACAGAAAATATGTCAATGCGTAAGCTACACCAAAAAGCCTATGACATTCGAGCTGCACTAGATTCCAAGAGAGTAGAGAGATATGCCAAGAAAAGCTGAATTATACAAATCCTAACATACTCTGCCACCACATGGCACAGCCCACAAGAGCAGTGTAGCACTACACAAGTTGCAACCCTATGACCATAAAATCATGCACAGGCCCAAGACATGTCATAGGGGCTATGCGATGGCAGGTAGTGGGGTAGGGGAGGCAAGCAGAAAAAGGTAAAAGTGGAATTTTAGCTATGAAGAGACGGATATCCTCCGGGATGAACTGGAGGCAAACCCAGACCTGCTGGGGAAGGGTGGTGAGTGACAGGACTGGCTAAAGAGGAAGGCAGCATGGGATGAGGTGGTACAGAAGGTGAATGCAGTGGAACATGCGTGCTGTACCACATGAGACCTTCAGAAGTGGTACAGTGACCTGAAGTGCCAAGCCAAGGCACAGGCACACAACAGGAGGCAGGCAGTGACCACAAGAGGTGGCCCACAGGACGTGTGCACATTAAGCACACATGAGGAGAGGGTCCTGGCATTCGTGAGCCAGCATGCCATCCACGGGGACTCTGAGCTGGACACCTTCCAGATGGATGCAGAGATGGGTAAGTGGATGTGTGAAGCATTGCAACTGTCAAATGTAGATGGCAAGATAGAATAGGATGGAGAGGGGGATGACATGCTGCGAGCACAGTGTTCAAGTTCAAGTTCAAGTTTATTGCAGGAAAACTCCATTGAGCAAGCTCATTCACAAGGAGGTCCTGTGACATAAACACTTAAAGTACAAACACAGATAGGTAATAACAGTATATACATGAAATACACGTTACATGATGCAGGCTGGATATACATACAAGGGTACCACATAGGGTGACCGCAGGTGGTAAACATTGATATGAGACAGGGAAGCGACTTATAGGTCGCATACTGATAAATGAAACATGATGACTGGTGTGATTTGATTTAATCAAATCAAATCAAATCAAATATACAGTATTTTGGCATCTAGGACAAACAACAGTCTACAATTGATATGGGACACAGCACAGTAGGAACTGTGAAGGTGGAGCACAGAAACGCAAAGTGGAACATTGCACAGGGGGTGGGGGCAATGATAGAATGCAGCCTGGCATGGTGCACGACCCTGCTAACAGCCAACATCACAGCCACCACAAGGGCAGTCAGCACTGATGTAATGTAACCCCTTCCCCCCACAGGTGCAGCAGAAGCGAACACAGGGGTAAGTAAGTTAGCGGCCAACACCACAGCATGAGGTGCACAGCAACACAGTGGGTGTATGGTAGCACACATGGTGGGCATTGACAGGTGTCCAAGCACTAAAGCACTGTCATTCAATCCATAGAAGAGGAGCCAGAGGACACAGGGGAAGGTAAGGCAATGTCTGACTGCACCACTGCCCTGAGGGAAGGAGCTTCAGGGAAGTAGGCCATGGTAGGCATGGGTGTCACATAATAGTGCACCATCACTGATATCCTCACAATCTCCCACAGGTGTGGATGCAGATGGTGATGGGGCAGGTAAGGACATGGCCAGTGCCAACAGTGGTGTGTGGGAGGGCACTGCAGGGGTGGGATGGATGCAGGCATGACAGTGGATGGTGCACTGATGCACCGATGTCTCCCCACAGGCACAGCAGCAGATGACACAGTGGCGGTTGAGAGTGTGCCAGGCAACACAGAGCAGGCCCAGCAGGACACAGTAGAAACAACAGTGGTAGGGGAGCAGCAAATGGAGGAGGAACAGCCACTGGAAGACCCAGGCCTGGACCTCAGTGACTACCTGAGCTGTGGCAGCCTGTGAGGTGAAATACCACAGGACCTAAGCCCCACATCTTACCAGAGGCAGGAGGAGGCCATGAATTGATGACATCACCTGGGGCAAAGGTGCCACAGACCCCAGCAGACTATGCTGGGTTCTGCCAGACCCTAGTGACAGCCCACGCTGAGCAGTCTGAGGTGCTGGGCTGCATACACCTCAGCATGGACACACCATGCAGCATGAGAGCAGCAAATGGCAGCACTGACAGGAGTGCTGGAGACTGGGGTGCAGACCACCAGTAGTGCCATAGAGTGGATTGTGGAGGCCATAGCCACAGCACAGACCAGTGCACAGGCACAGACAGCTGCCATCACCTACCTAGCCATGGCCGTCGAGGGGTCGGTGGTGCAACAGGGAAAGAAGACCAATGCCCTCATGGTCCTGCTGCAGGCCACGCAAGCAGGCATGCACCAACAGCTGACAGCTGGGCATGACACAGCCAACAGGCAGCACTGGAGGAGTGGTCAGCAACAACCCTGCACAAGGTGCCAGACAGAGGCACAGAGGCCACAGTGCCACAGCCACCGGAGGTGCAACCAGCAGTATTTCCAGCACCACTGCTGCCACCCCAGCAGCACAGAGACCACTGCCACCACCAACACTTACACCAAAGCCACCCACACTACCCCCTACAGCTGTGACACAGTGGTGGCCAGCGGCACCAAAGCCCCCAGCACCAGTGCCGCTGTTCATGGCATGGACACCACAGCCCCCTGTGCTGCCAACACCCACAGCAGTGGGGCAACAATGGCCATCGAAGGCAGCCAGCTATGCACCAGTGGCAGCATGTGTCACAGAAGCCACCAGCAAGAAGGCAGCATCAAGAACCCCTGTCAGAGGCATGGGGAGGAAGGCACTGGGCACAGGGCACAGGACCAATGGCTCACAGCAGGAGGCAGCCCAGGTGGCACGGCAGAAGGCTAAGGACAGTGGTTCACCCACAGGGAGCAGCCAAGAGACACACAACAGTGTGCACCACCCACACTCAGGAGACACAGCAGGACCCAGAGGACAACGGTGCCAGTGGCACCCAGGGACATTGGTGGCACAACAGGGGTGCAGCGTGTGCAGGGTGGGATGTGTGCCACACCAATGTCCACAAAGTGGAAGAGGACTGAGCGGTAGTGACAGGCACAGGACTGATGTACACCCATGGCATGATGGTGCCGGTTGCTGGGTGTGGGGGCCGGCTGACCATGGGGTGGGCACGTGGCATGTTTGGCAGCAGTGTGTATGGGCATGCATGTGTGTACACTGTGTGGGGTCATGAATGTGCTCTGCATGGGCACTGAGTGATGGTGAGTGTAGGGGATGTCACCTGTATATAACTATTGTGCACTGTGTCACCCATGCGTAACCACCTGTCACCAGTAAAGCTCAACACCATACCACTGCGTGGTGTCGCTCTGTGCCACTGCTGTGACTGCACACATGTCACAATGCATCCTGCATAACACAGTACAGCACTGCATGCAGACACATAGGCCACAGCTGCGAGCAGGCAAGCATGCAACTGCGCAGCCACAGGATGCAAACCGCAAGTGATGTATACCATGTAGGCCTCAGTTTCCCACAGGCCACGTATGTATCATGCAGGAGCGCACATTCATACGGCAGGCTGCAACTGCGCACATGCGATCTGCGATATACATGCAGTGTGTACGTGCACCATGTGCATCTACCGGCCTTGTGTGTAGCTATGCCATAGCACTGTCATGCTGGCCACAGGCTGGACAGCTGAATACAATGTAGGAGGACAGCAGTGCCACAGGACAGGTGGAGCAGAAGAGTACCAGTCTGCAGTCAGGTAAATACTGGGACACAGCAGGCCATACCTCTGAACCCCACCACTCACAGGACAGGCCCCAACAGACTGAACAGGCCAGGCCTACCACAGCCCATTGCCAGCCCACCACACACAGGAACACAGCTGCTGGCATGTTCAGATGTGTTCCACAGGCTGTGTACCACAGCCTTCCCAGTATGCATGTCATGTCCACAATGGCAACATGATTGCTACCCCACCTGCTGGCATTACAGGCAGGGTCCTATCCCCACCACTCAGTGATGGGTGTGCCACATCAGAGTGGCATGGGGACAGTCACAGGGCATATTCAGGGACATTCCTGTGTGTGGGGGATGGCTGGGAGGTATGCAGCACCCACAAGCAGCAGGCCACAGTCACATATGCAGCAGTGTACTAACCCATGTCCTATCCAACTGTAGCACCACATCGGATGCACCCAGGCCATAGGTGAGTAGTAACCAATGCACGGCATGCACTGTTCCAATGTGTGTGCTACACTGTGTACCTAACATTGCTGTTCACTGCCCCCTGTGTAGGATACAGTGCCAATGCATGGGACCAGGTAGGGGGACACGGCCAAACCACAACGGCTGCTGTGGTCACTGTCTGTACCACTAGCTAATGATGACCTGCTCATTCTCCATCCAGGTGTGCCACCAAAGCCAGAAGAACCACCCACACCTGTAGACACAGTGCACTGTCCAGATAGGTATCTGCCACTTGTCAAGGGGTTGGCAGTGGTGGGCCATGGGACTGCACCTTGGGCTCATGCCAGGCTGTGTCAGAAGCTGCTACACACAACGGTGAACATGCGGATGTGTGGCAGGGTGGCTTGCAGTGCTGCCCGACCATGCCCACACTATACAGGGAAGGCTGCATCATGCCTCTGCAGTAGGCTGGTGGACTGGTGGTACACTGCTGGCACAGTTGGCGGTGGTGCGTGCCTGGTCATGTGCATGGCACTGCACAGCCGGCCCACACCTCCTGCTGTGCATGTCATCAGTGGGTTGAGTGCCTCCGGTGGTGGGGGACTGCAGTTGCTTGCCTGTGGCTCTGGCCCATTACCATGCACCATGGACGCAGGTGGGTGACACACTGGGTGGGTAATGGTCATCACCGCTCAATGGGTGGGATTGTTTCATTGTTGTGGGGCCTTGTTTTTGGTGGTTTATGGGTGCAGGTGGGCATTTGGGCTTGTTGTAGGTTTCTTCATGGGGTGTTGCGTCATGTTGTTGTTTTCTGTTGTGCCATCTCCTGTTCTACCCCACTTTCCCCATTTTCTGTATCCCTGTGTCCCTGTTGTTCCATTCCCTGCATTACACTGCTGAACCACATCACTGGGTCTGCGTGTCTCTCAGGTGTGCATGGTCATATATGTGTGTATGTGCACGCGCGTGTGTGTGTGTGTGTGTGTGTGTGTGTCACTGGCATATGGGGGCTCACCTGTGGTGGTGCCTGCTGTCCCTGGTGTATCCTCACTGTTCATCTGGTCTGTGTGCTTGCTGTGCAGCTCACGGTCCATGGCACTCACCACTGACCACTTCTGCGCGGTGTCCTGTGTGCGGCAGCTCACTATGCATGGTCTGGCACCCATGCCACCACAGATTGTATATTCCAGCTGTGTGGCGGCTCTGTGCCTGTACGACACCCTTCCACCCAGGAGATCCACTGTTCCCTGTAGGTAGCACCAGTGGCACAGGCATTGGTGTGTCACACCACCATATGTCTATGTGTCTGTGCCACCCAGTGCTGTGTCCCTGTTGTGGTTGCCCTGTTTACATGTATCAGTGGCCATGGCTGGTGCATTGTGCCTGGTGGCACCATCATCCTAGCATTGTGTCTGTGGCATCTGTGCACCCTCTGCCTTCTGTGCTCCCATGCCATTAGCACCTGCATTGCTGCCCCTTTCACTCCATACCTTGTGTGCTGGACACATTGGTTTACATGTGGTGCTGTTTGCTCTGTGTTCCACTGTGGGGCACTGCTGTTTGTGTGCATTTGTTCACCAGTAGTGTCTGCTGTGGACCCTCTCTCTCCTCCCTTCACATGTCTGTACACATCCTTTCAGTTCACTGTCCCTGATGTCTGTGCACAGCAGCTGTTCAGTTGGCTTCCCAGATCTCCCGGGGGGGAGGTTGTACTGTACATGTCTCTATGTCCTGGGTGACAGGTATTTACACAGCTACTACACGGCCTACTCTATCTTGCTTACTCCACAAACTGCTAGAACTGTTGGCAGTGGGGTTTATGGGTTGAGGCGGGTACTCGTGGTACCTATACACATGCTGTTTGGGGGACTGATCTCACTGCCCTCATATTTCACTGTTTTGTGCACTCTGATGTTGTCACGGTGGTTTTATTTCGCTGCTGTGCATGGGCAAGCTACCTTGCCATGTGCAGTTTATCTGCTCACTGGAATATCTTGTGGCTGGCTTTTCAGGGTGGTGCATATGGCTACTGTTCTAGTCCAGCCATGCTACTGTCTTATACAGTGTATGTTCAGTGGGTATACCTGTCTATGGCCTTGTTTGTGTGGTGTGGTGCCATCTGTGTGTTTGTGGGGAGGGGGGTTCACTGGCCTATGCACTGTTTGATAGCTTTTACCTGTTCTAACTTACATGGCCTTCCACTGCCGGATCTGTGTACGCCATCTGTTTTGGAGTAGCGTTTCTGTGCCACTGGTTTTGTTACACCTGTCGTAGACCACATTACACAGTGGCGTATGTGTTTTCTGTCATATCTGCATTGTAACTTGTGGTGTGAGTAGCAGTTGTGGGCTGTGTCATAAGTGTCCTCTTGGAATCACGCATGTCGCATCTCACTGACGTAACCTGCGATTTGCACCATCTGCACCAGCGTACTGCATTTGTGCCTGGCGTAACTGTTTCGGAATCAGGCTAACTATCTCTACTCATATTATCCACCTCACTTACTGCTCCAACAATGCATGAATTACTATAGCCTTGCTGCTTGAACCAGTAGATTTGACCAGACTTTTTTTAGTGTATTTATTTATTTAGTGATTCGGAAAAGACCTTTGAGCGCAAGTTCTTTTACAAAGGTTCCACGTCATAGATTGCAAAACAAATTACAATAGGAGAAAGCAAAGGTACATTACAATGAACAATACAGCTTGGATTCAGAACTTACAGAATAACTGAAAACATAGGTAGAAGTTAAATAATAAGAAAAACACTTTATCAGGGTGGGGGGGGGATAAGCAACCACAAAGTGCCTTGTCAGTAGTTCAGAGGGATGGGGATAGCTGGCAGTGGGGTGAAGAAAGGAGGTACAAGAGAGAGGTATGTACTGCGGTGGAGGTGAAGGGTGGGGGAAAAAGGGTGATAAGGTATAGGGAGAAATGGTCGGGTGAGTGGAGGCTGAGCGGAGAGGACATGCTAGAGTAAAATGGCGAGGTGTGAGGGGGCATGGTCAGGCAGCCTGCATTAGTAGTGACTTTAAGGGAAACTCATGGGACTGTGAGTTGGGGGAGGCGGAGAGGGTGGTGGAAGCTAAAACAGCATGATGCAAACTGATTGCTGAGGAAATTCATGAGAAGGGACAGAGGGAGAGGGTACCTGAGGACTACCTAGTGCTTGCCGGGGGGCAGAGAGAGCAGGTGTGGCTGTACTCAGGGGCAGGTGCACTTAGAGAGTGTTATTATGTGCTGTTTGAGGTCAGTTTTGAATTGTGCCAGACAATTGCTGACCAAGAGGTGCCCAGGGAGTTCATTCATCCATAGGGGGGCCCGGTAGGCAAATGCATGTTGCCTAAGTGAGGTGCAATGAAAGGGATAGCCAAGGCCCCTCTAATCCTGCCTCTGGTGACCTGTAACAAGTTGGTCACCTTGATCAAATTGCCTACTCAAGGTGGTGCTTTACCCAATAGAGCCTTCTTCCCTAGGATGCAACTCTGGAATTTGACCCTGCTTCTTAATGACAGCCAGTCTGCACGTTCGTACAGAGTACAGGTGTGAGTGCCATGCTCAGCATCCAGGGTGAGTCTGCAGGCTTTGTTGAACACCGTCCGAACCCTCTTGAGCACTGTACTCATTGCCGCCCCATAGACCACTATTCCATAGTCAATAGTAGATATAATTGAACTGTGGACTGAGAGGTGGAGGGCCCCCGGAGAGAGGTATTGCCTGTGCCTGTACAGGACACCAATCTTGGTATTGACTGACCATGGGGGCTACCATGCCCCAAGTTATGTCAGTTTTTTTGTGGGCTATTGGGAGAGTCATTGTCTGTATAATGCTGCCACCAATCTATTTTTTTTCCTATTTGGATTTGTGGCAACATTATATACACAATATGCTCATTGTCTAGAAGGGCACTGTGCACCAATTAGAAGAATTTGTCAAATGGCTGGAAAGCACAAGTGTACTCTTCCCTTTCTGTGCAATTTCATGAAGTCCTGATAAGCTGACCCTTTAGAATGTTTCTCATGAGATGGGGTGGTTGGGTGGGAACTGTTGGCTAATAGCAAGATGTTATGATAGGTGTTTTTATTTTTTTAATAATGTAGTGCACACAACGCCAGCAGGATTTGTATACATTTTTAAATTCAAAAAATGAATTTCACTTTGGTGGATGGTGTACTTAAATCTTAGACAGTCACCTGTAACAATTTCACATTATATGTATACCCTGCAAAAAACACTTTGCTACAGAGAAAATATGGCAGCAACAGAAGATATACCTTGCAAAAAAAAACCAATTTGAATCAGAGAAGATTACAGCAGTAATCTGTAAGCACAAAACAGTAATAATCTTGTAGGCACACATTGTAATAATGCAGTAGAAGGTATACCCTGCAACAGCAATTTGAATCAGAGAAGATTACAGCAGTAAAATGTAAGCAAAAAACAGTATCAAATCTTGTGAGCACAAAAGAAAATAACATCACACAGTAAATCTGCCTAGCAAAAAGAAGCCTTAATCTTTTTCCTTGTTCTGATAATGTTGTTCCTTGCTTTGTCCTTATAAGCAAACCTAGAAGAAAAGAGCTCAAGTGAAGCTAGGTGCCAGCAAACCTAGTCTTCCATGCCATTATGGGTTTACATCAGATGTACAGTGACAGCCATAGATGCAAAATATTCTTAAACAGTAATTAACTGAATATAGAAGCTGTTTTTTGTTTGGAATGTGTGCTTTCTTAATTTCTTGTTGTTAATACCACTCCTCTCCTGTGTACTCTGCCCCTGGATTTCTGTACCCCAAGTGCAGTGTGTACTCTGCCCCTGGATTTCTGTACCCCAAGTGCATCATTTTACATTTTTGTGTTCAGGACAAAAATGCCTTTCAAATGAGGGTATTATCTAATTTAAATTCTTCATAGTTTTTGATGTTTCCTTGCACATGTGCAAGAAATATCTTGTGATAGAATAACATTTCAGAGGTGTATCAGGGACGAGTCCAATGCACAGCAATCTACAGTGAGCTTGTCCATAGCAGACCAATGAGCATGCAACCAGATGTAACACTAGTTACAGTTTCACAGCTGGAATCCATTCTCTGTTGAAAGAAATAAAGTGCTGTAATGAGAGTGCTTCATTCCTTTCATTCATGCCCGTACTGATCTTACTGCTTGTCTCTCAACCCATCCTGCAGATGTCCGGGTACCCAGCCATACATTGCAACCCCCGCTCTCTGTGCCTTCCCCAGACAGATGTCCATATTGAACTTGTTTGTGTCTCTGTGTGGATGACAGTGTATGTTCTTGTCCCTGTGCTTCTCTCTCTCCAGTACTTTATGTGTGCCACAATGCCCAGCCCGAGCATTGCTCTCTGTGATGGTACCGCTGACCTGCCCCATGGATCTCCTAGTGTCCATGTTGCCTCAGTGTGCCCCACACCTTGCCACTCAATGCAATGAGCAAGAGTGCTGAAAAGTGAGGTCCCATTGCTTGCAGAGCTGTAGCTTAACCATGGATGGCGAAGAGAGTGAGACATGGGCTGCAGGGACAGACACCAAGAAGAAGAGGCAGCAGCAACCCCCCCAAAAAAAAAGAGTACAGGATCCAAAGAAGTGGTGAGTGGCACCAGTGTCAGGGACAGAGCAGAGAGATAGCCCCCAAACAGTGACAGCAACATGCTGAGATGTGGTGAGTAAGCAGAATGAGAGTGATCACCAGGTGGCAGGCTATCACTGTTACAGCACCACCTTGGCAATGTGAAATTGGGGGCAGTGCAATGTTGTGACCATAACCATGATGACTGGTGGCTCCCAGACCTGCACCTGAACAAACATTCATTTAAATGAGTGGCCTATCCCCTAGCAGTGTCTACTCTACCCCCAGAGAGACACAGCAACAGTGAGAGCTGCTTCCAGTGTGGCATATATGTGTAGGTTCAGTTTGTTATAGTTAGAGATGGTGTCAACCTCCCCAAACAGAGAAGTGGAGCAGTGTGCCCCTGAGCTCAGTTGCCATCTATTTAATTTCTGCTCACTCCTCTGGCACCTTGCTGTCAGTCTGACTCTCTGTTTGTCTTTCTGAAGCTCGGTAGCAGCAGACAGCATATACGGAGAGTCAGAGAAAGTGGCAGCAAGAGTGCTGTGACCAGGATGGAGAGCAGTGCTGCAGAGTTTTCCTTTCACAGTGGGGGAGCAGATGTTAGAGAGAGAGTGAGAGACCAGAAGAGACACAGTGTAAAACAAACTTGGTGCATCTATTCCACCACTGCACAAAAGGAGCACCCAGACACAGTCAGAGGCAAATATGTGGGTCACATATTTTCCCCTTCACATTGACTAGCACAGTGTAGAGTGGGCACTGGATGGGCACCCCTGGGTAGTTGCTGCCTGCTACACCTCCAGCTTAC
Source organism: Neoceratodus forsteri (assembly GCA_016271365.2). Lineage (NCBI taxonomy): Eukaryota > Metazoa > Chordata > Ceratodontiformes > Ceratodontidae > Neoceratodus > Neoceratodus forsteri. The sequence goes on along the minus strand of CM057449.1, from coordinate 714,444,896 downwards.
ATCAGCACATATGGAACAATATTCAGTAGCCAGACTGATATAGGTTACTCATCTTCCCCTCCACACCCATCTCACTCTACACAGGTTGGAACAGTGACAAGGTGACCCCCAGGTAGGCAGTCCAAGGAAAACAGTGGACTGTAACCTGGCTGAAGTTGGTGATTGGTTCCCCCTCCACAACTGTCCCACAACTGCACATTGGCTGCCCCAGCCAGAGACAGAAATGTGAGTTGCACATTTGCCATGCAACATCTGTTTCTATCTAACCTGGTGAGTACCAGGTGAGTGGAAATGGGGTTGCAGTCCAGATCCACTGGGTGGCCTGAGGTCATAGGCACCCAGCACATTTTTCTGCATTTTTGCACATGTGAAGCATTTTCCCCTTCCATTCAACCTTCTGCACGTTAGGAGCACTCAGCAGGAGCCAATGACAGATGTGGTTCACACATCTGTCCATCTCCAACCATCTGAGTTTCATGAAGGCTGGCATTGGCATTGGGTGGGCTCCAGGCAGGTGGCTCTGGGAGAATGATGCCCCATCCCAACTGCACACAAAGGTACTACCCTGCAGCAGCCAGGGATAGCGATTGAAGCAGCACATCTGACCCTTCATACCTGTCCCTGCTCCACCACAACTAGCATGAAGGTTGTAGTGTGATTTTGGGTGACTGGCACTTCCTCACCATATGCCATGCCTCTACACTTGTAAGACACTCGTTCTGTACTCATGGAGATCACTCTGAGGTACTGAGATATAAAATTATGGATCTTGTATCTGCCCCTCCACAACTGTTCCTACTCTGTGGGATGGATGGGGGTGTAGGATACAGTGAGTGCTCCTGAGTGACAGATGCCCCCTCTTGCACCCCCTCCTATCAATCCAATACATTACAGCAGCCAGAGAAAAGATGTTGATTGCACATCTGCCCCATCATAAACTGTACCCATTCCAAAAAGTTTCACACACAGGCTGGGGTGGGGTCTAGAATGGTGGCCATTAGGTGAATGCCCCCCCACTCCATCCCACCTCCACACATGGGAAGCACTCTTCCCCCTCCATGACACATTTGCACATAGAGAGCACTCTTTCCTCTCAATGCCTCCTTTGTATATGGGGAGCAATTCTCCTTCTCCAGCTCTCTTCCTCATGCTGGACATAGTGTCTTACATAATCATATGTGATCTCAATCCTTGTTGAATGCAACATTGTACATATTGTAAACACTAATGTAAAGAAAATTGCTTTATTTTAATTTATAGCATGTGTCCCTACTTTTTGTATCTCACACCATGTATTTATCATTGCTTGTACATGAGACTGCCTTGCAAATGAGCTTGCTCAATAGATTTTATCCCATCACAATAAACTTGAACTTGAACATGGAAAGCACTCTTCCTTCCATTCCATCTCCACACATAGGTATCATTGCTCTGCCTCCATCCCACCTCCATATATTATGAGCACTCATCTTCTGACCTACCCCACTGCTTCTCCCACTAGGGCCTCCTGGGTAAGACTTTGCTTATATTTATGAAATAAACCAATACAGATGTTCACAGCCTTTGCAACAATTTCAATGTGGTAGGCATACAGTATGACATAGTGCTGTCTGTAGTGACCCCCAAATATCTGAAATACTGGATGAGTTTCAATGTAGTTCAAGACTCATTTGTTATATTGAGTGGGTGTGAACAATGCCTATTCTGGGGACTGGAAAACAGCATGGTCTTTTTTTTTTTTTGTACAGTAGTTCATAATGAGTTTTTCTTCTCTGAATCATTTCTCAACTGTAGCAAAGCTGTCTAGGAGCTTGTGTTCCAAGATAAAGGGATCGGGGTCACTTGTATAAAGGACTGAATCATCTGTATAGAGCAGAATTGGACAGCTATTGGCAAGTGGGAGCCTGTTTAGAAACAAACTGAATGAAATGGGGCCCAGGATGGTGCCCTGGAGCACACCGGGAGTGAATGGGGCTACTGTCAGATAGGACATTATTAATCCTAACTTCTTGAGTGCAATTCGCGAGGTAGCTCTTATAATTACACACTAGGAAGAATGGTCTTAATGAGTTCATTTAAGGTTTCATAATTTGACCTTTTGCAATTTTAATGACCTCCTAATCCTGGAGTCTTCAATTTTATTTATTTAAACATTCATTTTCTTAGTTCATCAATAGTCCAATAAGATTTAGAATAAAATTAATTTAGAACAAAAACTGTATAAACTTTGGGTTTGATTTTGTGCAAATATTGACTTCTCTTGGAGTTGAAAATGCATAGATCAGTTGTGCACACTTTTGTATTTCTCCACACTTTTACTTCAGAAATTAAAAAAAAAATATATGAAAAAATAACACTCAACAGTGCAATAAGATTTAGAATAAAATAACTTTTGAACAAAACTGCATAAATTTTGGGTTTTGTTTTGCATAAATTTTAACTTCTCTCTGAGTTGAAAATGCATGGGGAGATTAGCTGTACATACTTTTCTATTTTCCACACTTTTACTTTGTAAATTTATAAAACAATTTAAAAAAATAACATTTGACCTTTTGCACAGGTCTTGGGTAATGGCTTAAAACTTATTTAGGAGCCATTTAAGAGTTATCCCAAGGTCAAGATTTAGTAAACTTTACATTCACTGCACTTCAATAATAGAAGTTGCCAAAGAGGACATAATAAATAAAAAAATCAGTGCTGCAGCATAGATGCCAAAACGTTTTAGCGACAGTCATTGTTTTTCTTTTCTGCCTTCCTTCTTCCGCCTATCTGGTCAGCGTCAGCTTCACATATAGATCTCATATAATATTGCTGGCTAATAATTACTAACATTAATCTGTTGCTTTTGTTCTGAAAAGATTTAACACGATTCCATCCTGAAACTACCTAATATGATCCCAATAAGCAGATACTTTTGTTTCAAGCTGGTAAGCACTAAAGAATTCCATTGAAGCACTAGTAAGTCATGAAGATTGGCAGAAGACACCAGGAGAAAGGACTGCTGTGTGACTGAACTTCTCTACTGGGACTAAAGTAGAAGAACTTTTGTATTTGGACCTTTAATTTAGGGTAAAAAAACTAACATACAAAACAAAAAAAAAGTGTGTGTTTGGGTTAACTGAACTGAATGGGTAACTGAAAAGTCATCTAGGTGTGAATCTCAGGTGACTGAAAGGACTTGACTGCTGTGAGGTTTAAATTACTTGTAGAAAGATCTGGTAAGTAGGGGGAGTGGCTTAGCTAGAAGGAAGCTACATTTAAAGACTGCCTTAGAAAGATTCTGCTAATAGCTTGGCAGAAGACACCAGGAGAAAGGACTGCTGTGTAACTGAACTTCTCTACTGGGACTATATTGCCCTCCTTCCCTCCCCTCCACCCCTCACCCAAAATTAGTTCTATTTTTATAGGCACAGGATTTGACTGACAACAGGAACTTCCTGTTTAGGGGCAGGAAGTGAGTGATCACAGAACCACCAAGGACCCACCATCCTAGAAGGGCAAGAGTAGCTCTCCGGACCCCTCTAGCTGCTGGAGGTCTGCCTCTGAACAAGTAAGTGGTCTACTGAGAAATATAGGATATTCTTGTCTCAGAACAGGACAATCAGGAGCTTAAAGGGCACACAGGCAGAAAGTAAGGAGAGAGAGAGAAAAAAACAGAGGAAAGAGTAAGGATTGCAAACAGTTAAGGGCCAGAAATAAGACATGATTGGAGTGGTGCAGTGCAGTGGCTGTGGAGCAGCAGTCTTCAGGGAGATGTTCTGGAGGATGTGGTGTTGTCCCATCTGCAGGCACCTCTCTGGGCTGAGGGAGAGGTTGCTAATCTCCAGGCTGAGTTGGCCAGGATTTGTGGGACCTCCTCTTCCATCCAGGGACCACCAGTGCCACTGCCGTTGCCTCAGAGGTTGCCAAGAAAGAGGAGCGGTTGGACCACAGTGGGCTCAGGGAGGGTAAGTGTGGTGGAAAAGAGGCACATCCCTCCACTTCTATCTCTCCACAATTCCTATGCCATTCTGGCAAAGTGTGGTTCCTCTATGGAGGCACCTACAGTGGAGACCAAGGAGGATGATGGGAACCTCCACAAAGAAGACCCACAGGAGGGTGGCAGGGGACCCTGCAGGGGAAGGAAACAACTCCTGGTGGGGGACTCCATTGTTAGGAAGGTAAAACTTGGCAAGGAAGGGGAGAGGAAGGTAAGGTGCCTGCCTGGCGCCATGACTTGGAGGGACAGGGAGCGAATCCTCAGGATTGCCGGAGCAGCTGCACAGGGGAGGGAGCGGGATGTCATTGTCCACCTAGGGACAAATGACCTGGCTAAGAAAGGGATTAGAGAAGTGCAGGAAGAGTTTGTGGAATTGGGGAGGGGCCTTAGTCAAGTAGCACGCACGGTAACCTTCTTGGAGGTGCTACCCATCTATGGCATAGGAGAGGCTAGGGTGTTCCATACCATGGGATTCAATCAGTGGTTGAAAAACTGGTGTGGAGATCAGGGATTTGGCTTCATTGGGGACTGGGGGTCCACCTGGAGTGATGCAAGCCTATACTGGCATGATGGGCTGCATCTGTCCGGGAGGGAAACCAGGATCCTAAGTGATAGGTTTAAATGCTTCACTGGCAAGCTTTTAAACTAGCCAAGGGAGAAGGCACTGTAAAGGAGCAGGAAAATCCTAGCCCCCCCAAACAATCACGGTAGTAAGTGTGGCAAAAACCAACATGGAGGTGTCAATAGGGAGAAGGGCAGGGGTAAATGGAGAAAGTGACAAAGGCAAGAAGGACAGGGATGGGGCAAAAGGGGTAAGGCCATCAGGAAATGGAGGTAATGAGTACCAATGCCCGTAGTCTGGGCAACAAGCTCCTGAGCTGGTGGCCTTAATGGAAGAGGGATGCCTGGATATCGTAGCAGTCACAGAAACATGGTACACAGAGAACCATGACTGGGATGTTAACATACCAGGGTACATAACCTACAGGAGAGACAGGCAGGGAGAAGAGGGAGGAGTAGCTCTCTATGTAAAGGAAGGGATAAAAGCAACTGAACAAAGAGTAAACAGGGAGGAGAGGAGGCACTGTGGGTCACCTTGGAGACTGGAAAGGGCACCACAATCCACACAGGGTTGTGTACAGACCCCATGTCAGGGGAAGGAATGGACAAGGATATGATGGAAGGCATTCTTAGAATGGCAGAGAAAGGGGAGATACTGTTGATGGGAGACCTGACTATGCCAGATGTTAACTGGAGCACATTGCTGCAGCCACATCCAAGAGCAGGGCCATTCTTGATGCCCTACAGGTGGCAGGCATTAGACAGCTAGTTCGAACCCACTCATGAGGGAGCAATCTTAGACCTCGTGACTCTCAAACGGTGGGGCAGTGAGAGGATCTCAGATCTAGAAGTGGGTTGCCATCTGGGGACAAGTGACCATCAAACAGTGTGGTTCACATTAAACTCAGCTACAGAGTCAAGCCATACAAAAGTGAGGGTACTGGACTTTAGGAGGGCTGACTTTGGCAAGATGGGAGAGTGCCTCAGAAAAGCACTAGCAAACAGGCTAGAAGGAGGTGTGGAGCAACAATGGGAATTATCAAACTGCCATCACAGAGGCAACAAGCCTTTGTGTGAAGCAAATAAACAAATCAAATGAAAGAAAAAGCCACTATGGTTCTCAAGAGGTGGCTGTGAAAGTCAGGAAGAAAAAGATAGCATTCTGGAAGTATAAGGAAACACAGAAGGAGCAGGACAGAGAGCTGTACCAGTTAAGGCAGAAAGAAGCAGGAGGGAAGTCAGAATAGCAAAGGCCCAAACTGAGGAAAAGATAGCCAACTCAGTTAGAAGGGGATAAAACCTTTTATAGGTACATCAGCGGTAGAAAAGACAAAGGGAGGATAGTGAGGCTGAATAGAATGAGCGGTGGGTGGGAGGGGACAGTGAAAAGCAGGAATACTGAACGAATATTTCTGCTCAGTATTCACAAAAGAGGAGGAAGTGCCTAATCCAATTAACAGAAACACTCTTGATGGGGGTTGATCCCAGTCCTTTCACAGAAGAAAGGGTTCTACAAGAACTCCTAAAACTGAAGGTGGACAAAGCAGTGGGTCCTGATGGAATTCACCCCAGAATTCTAAAAGAATTAAGGAAGGAACTAGTGAAACCACTGGCTACTCTTTTTAATAAATCATGGGAGGATGGTGTGGTACCCGAGGACTGGAGGAAGGCAGATGTGATTCCCCTTCACAAAAGTGGGACCAAGACAGAGGCAGAAAACTATAGACCTGTCAGTCTGACCTCTGTGGTAGGGAAAGTGATGGAGTCACTTCTGAAGGAAAGAATAGTTGAGTACCTAGAGGTCAGTGGAGCACAGGATCCAAGGCAGCATGGGTTCACAGTGGGAAGGTCATGTCAGATGAATCTAATAGATTTCTTTGACTGGGTGACCAAAGTAGTAGACCAGGAAGGGGCTGTGGACATGGCCTACCTAGACTTTAGCAAGGCATTTGACACAGTCCCACACAAAAGATTATTAGTCAAATTAACCAGCCTGGGAGTGGGTCCCAGGGTGCTAGCCTGGGTAAAACATTGGATGGACAACAGGACACAGAAGGTAATTGTAAATGGATTCCATTCTGAAGAAAGGGTGGCTACTAGTGGGGTACCGCAGGGTTCAGTATTGGGTTCAGTCCTTTTTAATGTCTTCATCAGTGGCATTGCAGAGGGATTGGAAGGAAAAGTATGCCTTTTTGCAGATGACACAAAGATCTGCAACAGGGTTGATACACAAGGAGGTGTGGAAAGGATGAAAAGGAACTTGGCAAGGTTGGAGGAATGGTCAGACGTATGGCAGCTAGGATTCAATGCAAAAAAGTGCAAAATCATGCACCTGGGAAACAAGAACCCAGAGGAAGAATACACAATGGGTGGGGAGGTAGTAACAACAACAAAACAGGAAAGAGACCTGGGGATAATCATATCAGATGACTTTAAGGTTAGCAAGCAATGTGAGAAGGCAGTAGGGAGGGCTGGGGGTATACTGGGATGTATAGGAGAGGCATCAGCAGCAGAAAACAGGAAGTTGTTATCCCTCTGTACAGACAGTTGGTGAGACCCCATCTGGAGTACTGTGTCCAGTTCTGGAGACCCCATCTCTGCAAGGACATAGACGGGATAGAGGCAGTCCAGAGGAGGGCAACTAAAATGGTGCAGGGTCTGCAAGAGAAGCTGTATGGGAGAGACTAAAGGAGCTTAATATGTATACCCTTGAGGAAAGAAGGAGAGGGGGCATGATAGAAACTTTCAAGTACCTCAAGGAATCAACAAAGTCCAAGAGGGTAGCATCTGTCAGAAAAAATACTTGCAAGAACAAGGACACAATTTAAAGATAGAAGGAGGACGGTTCAGGGCAATGAAGAAGTATTATTTCACAGAGAGGGTAGTGGATGCATGGAACAGCCTTCCTGAGGAAGTTGTGGGGTCTAAAACTGTGGGAGAATTCGAGAATGCATGGGACAGACAGAAGGCAATTCTTGTGGGGGGCAGGAAGATATAGGCTGTTGGTTAACTAGGATCTGCGGCCTATCCTGTAGGTAGGAAAATGGGCAGACTAGATGGGCCTAGCGGTCCTTATCTGCCGTCAAAGTCTATGTTTCTATGTAAGATCTACTGTTAAATTAGGCATGACAAGATGGTCTGGTCTCATTGCACGTAAAGTGGTGCAGTGCTTTACATAAATGAGGCTGTTATAAGTCGAATAGGAGTTATGGTAAACAAATGTAAATATCTCTAAAATATACAAATTATGCATAAACCATCAGCATGAAAGTTGTTCAGGACAAAATGATCTTTCAAATGAGCTTATTCATTAAGCTGCACTAATTATCTTTTTTAAACTATGGCCATCTGATTACCCAAATTTTCATTTTTCTTCACAGTTTTCACCTTTTGGGTGGCTATATTTAAAAAATCTAATGAATTCAGATTAGTGACTACCCTCATTTGAAAGGTAATTTTGTTGTGATCAACTTTCATGTTGTTTGTGTATTGGTAACTTGTATACTTTCTGAGATATTTACATTTGTTTGTCATGACTCCTACTGTGTTCACTCAGAGAGAAAAAAAATGAGGTTGTTTGGAAGACCATATTTTACAAAATATAAAGAATTCAGATTAGTGGCTACTCTCATGTGAAAGGTCTTTTTACCCTGAACAACTTTCATGCTGGTTGTTTTTGTGCACCTTGAATAGTTTTAAAGATATTTAGATTTGTTTGGAAAGTGTGCACATTTGCTCTCAGAGAAAAGCAGCTTTGAGCTATATGTCTATCATTCTAAACAGAAAGAAGGGAATATTTTTAACTGCAATAGGGATTTGCAGTGTTATAGAAGGATACACTGAAAACTACTAAAAAATGTGTTCCACAGAAACCCCTTTTCAAGCTAAAGAGAAATGGCTGTAGGCTCTACCAACAGCCATAAAAAGGGAAGTAAATGCTTAGGAGATGGCTTGATTTGAAAACCACGAGCAGAAAACCACTCTGTACAGTGGATGATAAGGAACATGCTCACTCTGAGTCAAGTGAGCTGCTGGCTGCAAATTGGTTGGTAAAAAAAACTTTATTTCTTCGTGCTGCTTCAGTGTGTGTGGGGAGTGGAGGAGGTTTTACAGTTACAATCAGACAATGGAAAATGTACAGAACTGCTGTCTGCCTGCCTGCCGCAGAAATATAGTTAAAATATTGGCGGGCTAAAAAAATGATGATGGCAAACTTTTAAAACATTCTAAATAGAATGCATAAAATGAATCACTGAGCCATCAGGTTCTGTGTTCCAGTTTTTTTACTGGGACTGGTTATTTATAGTGCATTGTAGTTCAACATTGCACTACAAATAACCAATCAGATTACTTCACTGTTCTCTGCCAATTTAAAAACAGTCTTAAACAACATGAAACATCATTGCTGGATGACATAACACCTCAGATGCTTACAATTATGAAAAATAGTGTTGCTCATCCATTAAAACTCTTGTATGAAAAATCCTTATATGAAGGAATAGTGCCAAGGGACTGGAGATGCACAGAAGTTGTTCCAGTTCATAAAAAAGATGATAAGCAGAATACTGAAAATTTTAGGCTGATTAAACCAACATCTGTGCCAGGGAAAATTATGGAGCCTATTATAAAATATATAATTATAAAGCATAGTAAGGACAATAATATAACTAACTTGGAGCAGCATGGATTCTCCACAAGGAGATCATGTATCACAAACCTGTTGTGTGTTTATGAGAAAACCAGTAAAACCTTAGATGGCAGAGGATCTGCAGATATCATATTTCTTGATTTCTGCAAGGTCTTTGACACTGTGGAACATTGGGAAATAATAGAAAAAATGATAAAACTAAACATCAGCAGTAAGATTATGGAATGGGTTAAGAACTGGATCACCACTGACAGTGGACAAACGGTATTAGTAAATGGCCATCTATCAGGAGAAGGAGAAGTGGACTGTTGAGTGCCTCAGTGGACTGTACTGGGACTAATCATATTTAATATTTTCATCTCTGACATGAATAATCATGTCAAGAATTGTACAACTAAGTACATTGATGATGCTAAAGTGCGAGGTCCATGTGACACCATTAAACAAATAGAAAGCATACAAAGGGATCTTGATAGTGTCACCAAGTGAGCATATAGATGGGGTTTGTGATTCAGTTTTGACAAATGCTGTGCATTGCATTTAGGTAAAAGACCCATCCCTCATCAGTATTTACTATGCAATACAATTTTAAAAACAAGCAAAAAGGAAAGGGATCTGGGAGTTATAATAAATGACACCTTGGATCAGAAAGAGCACCTCAGCAGCAGCAAAGGTCAACAGAATTTTGGGTATAATTTAAAAGAATATCAATAATCAGAGTAGGTTAGTAATCATATCTTTGTATAAGTCATATGTGAGACCATTACTTGACTATGGAAGTCAGATTTGATGTCCATACAAAAAGTGGAACAGAGCAAGGGTGGAGCAGGTACAGAGCAGGGCAATGAAAATCATTATGGATACAAAAGATATAGGGATGGGAAATTATGTACAACCAGTGTGTTCTGCCACAGAGGGATTCTGATTCCCACTGAACTCAAGAATGAAGCTTGAGAGGTCCATGGAAATCAGAACCACGAGGTGGCAGAACCATTGGTTGTGAATGTAGTTTCCCTTGCAGCATTTTTTATAGTGTGTGGTGCCCCCAAAATAGTTTTGTAAAATGTTACCACTTTTTTCTACAAAAAATATATTGTTCTCTGCTGCATTTTATTCTTGTGCTCAATGCTGGTTGCTAGGTTCAGTGGTGTGGTTGTTAGGGACCAGACATCTGTATGTGTACAGCATGCTATTTTATTGATTGTAAACTGTGTTTTGGAGGGATTTGTAAAAAAAAAAAAAAAACTTGGCGTCTGAACTTTTCACTTAGTGAGAAACTGGTTATCGGGAGAATGGCTTTTAATTTTGTGAGTAGATTTAAACATCTGATTGATCCTGCATTTTTTTTACTACCTGGCTGGTCCTGCATCTGCAGGATTTGTTTGAGTAATCATGCAACCACTGCGAATGTCTGCCTGGTTGATCCTGCAGTTTCTGTTGCTTGTTAAACTGTGGCTTGTGCACCTTTAAAAACAGCTGAAATCTTTTTGTACCACAGTAGGATATCATCACGTTCTATGACTTTTGAACTGTGGGCCAACAATATTTTAGCAAGCATGGATTTCTATGCAGAACAAGCCCTCACAATACTTTGTATAAAATATTGTGAAAGACTTCAAAATGTAAACCTTTATTCTTTGATTGATGACAAACATAGATTGATGTCCCATTATAAGAACTATTAATCTGTGGTCTCCTGTAAGAAAGCAGAGTTCCCATCCAGGGAGATTGCAGCTGCACGAAATTGACCGGATCAGCTCTTCAGTACCGTGGATAGGCTGTGCAATCCAGCCTGTCTCCAGAACCAGGGAGCTTTTTCACAGAAGAAGTGTGATGAGTTCACTCAATTTTTCACAGATAAGTTTGCTGACATCAGGTCGGAGATTGGCACAGCTGGCTCAAATGGACAGAGCCATGAACGGTGGGAGATAATAGCCACCCAGTCTGTCTGGTCTGACTCTGACCAGTAGGTGATCATGGATGTTGTGAAGATTATCCAGGGATTGTGACTGACTTACTGTAGTTTGGACCCAGGTCAAATGTGCCTCCTGGTGGAGTGCGTAGAGGTCACTGGAACAGTCTTGGCTGAGATTGTTGGGTGTTCATTAGAGACCAGGGTGTTTCTGGACTCCCTGAAGGAGGCAGTGGTACACCCCCTTCTGAAAAAATCTTCTCTTGACCCCAACTGTCTTGTCAGCTACAGGCCTGTCTCTATCCTGCCTTTTGTGGGCAAGGTTATTGAGAAGGCAGTCATGTTGCAGCTCAAGGAGCATCTTACCTCCCATGATATCTATGATCCTCTCCAGTCTGGTTTCAGGAAGAGGCATAGTACTGAGACAGCATTGGTTTGGGTACTTAATGATCTCCTGATAGTGAGCTATTGGAGAATTCATTCCATCTTAGTCCTACTTGATCTCTCAGCAGCATTTGACACCATGGATCATGAGGTGTTGCTCAAGAACCTGTGATTACTCTGTAGATTGTCTGGTATAGTCCTCAGATAGTTTAAATCTTTTATCACTGACAGGACACAGAGAGTGGAGTCCGGGTTTTTTTCCTCAGTCCCTCATGCCCTGCCACGTGGAGTGCCGCAGGGTTCTGTGCTTTCACCCATGTTTTTTGCTGTGTATATGCTGCCGTTGGGAGACATTATAAGGTGGTATGGGCTGAGTTTTCACTGCTATGCAGATGATACTCAACTGTACATGTCCTTTGTACCTGAACAAAATGATGCTGTCTCAGTCTTTAATAACTGCCTCTCTGAGATTCAAGAGTAGATGAGTGCCAATTGGCTCAGGTTAAAGCCAGATAAGACTGAGGTGTTGGCTGTGGACTCAGTTCATTGGCTAGAGGGGTCACTGGCAACCCTCTGGACTTTGGCTTGGATGTAACCAGCTGTTGACCTCTGACAGGGTGTGGAATCTGGGCATTGTGCTTGATGATTAACTGACACTTAAGTCTCAGGTGTCGGCCATCATCAATACCTCATTTTACCATCTGAGGAACATCACTCGGATAAAGCAGTCAGTCCCACCTGATGATCTTCCGACTTTGGTCCACGCCTTTGTGATCTCACGCCTTGATTACTGCAATACCCTATACCTAGAGCTGCTGCGGATGGACTTTTGCTGCCTGCAGTTGGTGCAGAATGCAGCTGCCAGATTTTTGACTGGCTTGTCAAGATCTTGCTATGTCACACCTGTGCTTCGCGGACTGCACTGGCTGCCGGTGTATTGAAGGATCACCTTCAAGGTCAGTCTGCTGACCTATAATGCCCTACACAGACAGGGACCATGGTATTTGCAAGATCTCCTTTGCCCCTACAACCCTCTTTGCCTACACTGTTCTGCCAATGAGGGCTTGCTAGAGATTCCCAGGGTCTGCCTGACTATGTCTGGAGTTAGAGCTTTTGCTTTTGTAGCACTGATCCTGTGGAATTCTCTCCCTCATCAGAGTAGAGAGTGCCCATTCAATGATGCCTTTAAATCTGCCTTGGAGAGCTATCTTTTTAACTTTGCCTTTCCTGAGGTTTAATTACTGCTCATTTATTAACTGATTTTGAGTATATGTTTTTATGGTAATTCTGTTTTCGTTTATGAATATGTACAATGCCATGGTATTTTGGAATGACATTTTAGAAATAAAATTTGATTTACTTTGCTTTGGAAGAATGTAGAACAAGAGGGGACATCTTACTGATGTACGATACCATGCAAAACCAATACTACTTGTGTGAATTAAGTATGGAATTTAAAGATATAAATTTAGTAAGAAGAGGCCATCCATTACAACTTCAACCTAGAAAATTCCAGAATAACAAAAGAAAATACTTCTTTACACAATGTATAATACATCTGTGGAACAGCTTACCTGATCATATTACAGTCAGTTCAAAAATAACTTTGACAAGTATATAGCCAGTGGCAGTAAGCTGATATATTATTTGTAATTCTTGGAGCCATCTATGAGCAACTGCCTTCTTCTGCTCTTTAATGAGTTAGTGTACTGTCTAAAACTAATATTAGTTTTTAAAGGCAGTCAACAATTGCTTTTATAACTGAGGTACTTTTTTTTATTCTCCCTTTGCTTAATTAGAAGATTGTTACCTGATATTAACAGGTGTGATGTGTGTCACAGCACTCTGCCTGGCAGATGACATATCTAGCTCTATTCCACCCCAATTTCACATCAGCATTGTGATCTCACTGATTATAACATTACTGCTGCTTAGGAACAGCCACTCTGTGGCTGCCAGGTCAGTAACCTGTGATGTCACTGTCAGTGAGCTCTCAATGTTGATTATTTAGTGGGGGATACAGATAGATATGTCAGCTGCCAGGTTAAGAGCTGTTCCACACATATAGCACAATATTATCACGTATAAAACTTTTTAATGAGCAAAAGGAAAAAGAAAAATACTTCACAAATGAAAAGTTACAACTGGTTACTTCTTAAAATTTGTATTATTTTCCTGTCTGCCTGTTTTGTCCATACTAGCTATTTGACACCTTAGTAAAATAGGTGGGTAGGGCATGTGTGTGTGTGTGTGTGTGTGTGTGTGTCTGTGACTGAAAGGCAAGCCCACCACATAAATTACAGTCCCCCAACTTAAATATAGCTCAAAATGAACAGTAGCTCTACATCTCTACTAGACTGTCAGAACCTTTGTTCTATTTCAACATATGTTGGACCCAAATGGCACTATTCATGTCTCAGTAGTGCTTTGCAGAACAGTCCTTCAAAGCACTACTATTGCGCAACTATGAGTATTATGACTCAGAGCCCATAATACATGATGAGGTCATACTGTGATAAATATGGCCTATCGTTCTTTTTGAGTTATTTATTTATTTGAGTTTTGGAGATCGGGTGAGTTCACTGAGACAATACAGTCCCTTTTTCAGGGGTGACCCAGGAATGGATTACATACAGTATCAGAGCAAAATTGACAGAGCAGTAATAAATTGTACATTATAAGTGCAAATTTACAGAGAGGTAACATTTGACATTTAGAGGAAACAAAAAAGGCAAAGCAATGATTAAAGGCTTAAACAAGGTTCATCAGGGTAAGAGATAAAACTGTGATTAGGCAGTTGGCATATGATAATAGTTACATCATGACATTAAGTAGTGAAGTGCGCATCAGGGGTACATTAGGAAAGGAGGGGGAAAGTGGGGGACCTATTCAGGAGAAGCAAGAACAGGGTGAAGAGGGGAATAATGAGGCAGATAGCTTGGATTGGAACAGAGTGAGAGAGGAGCAGGACAAAATTGTCAGGGAAAGAGAGTTCCAATCCAAGAGAGCAGCAAACGAGAAGGATCTCCTGGAAGTGGCAAAACATAGATTCGGTAGGACAAGGAGTGGAAGTGAGGCTGAGTGAAGGGTGCGTGGTGCATGCCAGAGGTGCATGAGTTCTTTAAGGCAAGGAGGTGTAAAGTCATGGACGAGCTTGAATATGAGGCTCAAGGAGGAGTACCTTAATTTATCAATGTAAGGAAACCAGCCCAGCGAGGAGAGGACATCACAGTCGTGCAAGCTGGATTTGACCTCCAGGGCAAACCTTCCAATCCTGTAGTAAACTTGAGAGAGAAGGGACATGGTGGCAGAGTTGGCAGAGAGGAGCAGGGGAGCACAGTAGGTTGAGAGAGGTATAAGGGAAGAGGAGGCAATTTTCTGGCAGGAGGCAGATGTGAGAAGTGGGCGAATATGGTAGAGGAGACCTAGTTTCTGATTAAGAGATTTGGCAATGATTGAGGCATGGGAGCTGAAGGAGAGCATGGGATCCAAAGTGAATCCCAGATATTTAAATGAGTGAACTACCTCCAGGGTCTCACCCTATAGGGTGGAGACATGAAGGGGTGAGGGGTGAGGATTTGGAATAGGATGAAGTGAGAAGAGCATACACTTAGTTTTATTAGCATTAAGGACAAGATGATTACGGAGGAACCAGCTTTCAAGGGAAGCAAAGTCAGAGGCAAGGTCACGGTTAATAATGTTAGTGTGTCGGGAGGAGCAATAATGTATAGCATCATCTGCATAAAGATGTACAGAGGCACCACCACAATACTGAGGAAGTTCATTAATGAAGAGTGAGACTAAGATGGGGCCCAGGATGGAACCTTGTGGTACCCCATGTGTTACTGGGCGGAGGTCAGAGAGGAAGCCATCCCACTTCACTGTCTGGGAACGTCCAGTCAGATAACCTTTGACCCAGTGGAGGGCGCTGTTGTCCATACCAATATGAAGAAGCTGGTGGAGAAGGAGATCATGATTCACTAGGTCGAATGCCTTGGCGAGATCCACAAAGATGGTGCCTGTAGTAAAGCCTTTGTCCATGGCATGGAATATGTCAGATGTAACTTTTAACAGGGCAGTAAGAGTACTATGTTTTCTTCTAAAGCCATGTCAATAAGGGAAGAGAATGTTGTGAAGGTCAAGATAGTCCTGGAGGTGGTTATAGACTATGCATTCTTGGACTTTGACCAGTGGACACAGGATAGAGATTGGACGGTAGTTGTCTGCAACGTAGTTTGGGCCCCCCTTATACACTGGGATGACTACCGCCACCTTCCATTTATTGGGAACGGAGTTAGAGAGAAAGGACTGGTTGAAGAGGTCTCGAACGGGTTGGGCAAAGGCAGGGGCACCCAATTTGAGAAATTTTGGTTCTAGTGTGTCACGTCTTGGAGAGCTTTCAGGTTTCAAGTTGGAGAGAAGCTGTTGCACCTCTTTGATTGTGGCCAACTTTAGATGGAACTCAGGACGTTCCCCTGTGGTAGTCAAGGGAGCAGGCATATGGGAGGGAGAGTTATGAAATAGAGAGGTGTATTTTTGGAGGTCGGTAAAGAAGTGATTAAAGCCAGCAGTAATGGATGCAGAGTCATCAAGGGTCAAGCCATTGACAGTGATATTAGTAGGGATTACCGTGGTTTTAGCTTTTACTAGTGAATTAATGTGCCTCCAGAATTCCTTGGGATTACTGAGGTGTTCTACTTGCAGAGATTTAAAATGGAGGCATTGAGCTTTTTGGAGTGTGTTTTTGCAACTGTTACGGAGTTGTCTGTAGGTTTGCCAGTCAGGGATAGTTCCACTATTTTTGCAGGTGTACCAGGCTTTGTCTCGAAGGGACATTTACATCCTGATCTCCTTAGTGATCCATGGGGCCTTGACACCCTTGGATCTGCATTTTTTCAAGGGGGCATGTTGGTTTACTATCCGGGATATGGTGTCAATTAGAAAGTCTAGGGCCTGATTTATGTCAGGGAGTGTACTAATGGGATGCCTGTCAGTGTTATTTAGAGAGGAGATAAAGCTGTCTAGGTCAAACCTGGACATGACCCGAATGAGTGAGATTTTCGGAGATGGGTTGGGATGGTTGTTTCTCCACACACAGAAGGTGGGAGAGTGATCACTTATACAGTCCGGGAGTATGCCTGCAGATTTGATCTTCTGTGGGCAATTGGGGATCATCCAGTCGAGTAGGGTGTGTTTCCCAGATTTGGGGTTAATATGCGTAGGACCGTGGAGGAGTTGGGTAAGATTTGAGTTGTCAAAGGATGCACGTAATTTTCCTCCATCAGGGTGCAACCAATCGATGTTAAAGTCACCACAAAGTATTTAGGTAATAGTGTGGGAGACAGGCAATGGAGGCTAGGAGAGATGGCAGACTGGCAGAAGCATGGCTCGGAGGTAAGTACACACATCCAATAATAAGTTTCTTGACATTTTCTAGGGTAACGGAGATGAAGAGAGACTCAGCAGGAGAAGGGGCCGGTCAGATATGTGAAGTTCAGTTACGTCCAGGTCAGCCCTGAAGTAGATTAATATACTTCCCCCCTTCTTCCTAATCTGTAATTTCTGAGGATGCCATAACCGGGTAGGGATATTTCATGATGTTTTATGGCAGGTTTAAGCCATGATTCTGAAATGCACTGGATGGCAGGAGATTTTTTGGTAATCCAGGCTTGAAGTTCAGCCATTTTAGGGTGCAGGCTATGAATATTGAAGTGGGTGATTTTTAGGCCTTTAATTGTGGACACGGGGGAGTATGGTTGGGGGAGAGTGGTGTGATAGGCAGGCCCAGGGTTGAGTTCTATGTCCCCAGCCAAGACCAGAAGGAGGAGGACGGCAGAGAGAGACCAGGTTAGAGCACAGGAGAAGAACATTTCAGGGAGATGCGAAGCATACGGTGTACGAAGGCGTTTATGGACCCAGTATCCCAGCAGTGCAACTTCATGCTTGGGAGCAAAGGGGATGTAGAGTAACGATGGAGAAGAGTTAGGACTGCTGTAGCAGGGTGGAGGGGAGAACTATTGCCAGTCGGGTGGTGCAGGGACACAGCTATTAGTCCGTCCACACAACAACAAATGAGAACGAGGAAGGATAGGGTCATTAGCCATGGAAGAGTGCCCATTATTGGGAATGGACAAGCTGCTACAGGTAAAATGATCACAGTTCAGGAAGGGGTGACAGAGCCAGCGAGGTAAGTAAAAGCACCAGCCACAAGTGAGAGTGAGATATAGAGCAAGAAAGAGGCTTAGAGGGGAAGAGGACAGAGTAGTGAGAGTAGGATTCAGCAGAGGAGAGAGAGCTATACTTATGAAGGGGAGTTAACAGCTGTCAGGATGATAGCATGACAGTGACTAGCCAATGTGAGGGTGATGGGTGGGGTCAGAGGCATATTTAATAGAGGCTGGGGTTGAGGCGGGTGGTGTGGGACAAAAATACAACTTGGAGAACAATTATGCAGCCCCAGATTAAGTGAAGCCAAAAGCCATAGCCAGAAAGGCAGTTGGGAGTGCAGGCTAATCAGCAGGATAGCCGTAGCGTGGATGAGCCAATCGGGAGCCTGCTGGCAGATCAACAGCCAATGGCATTTGTTATTTGTCCCCAGAGGTGGAAGGCAGGCTTACCCCAGTCAGAGAGAGCGGTTCCCGGGCAGCAGAGACAGCGCGCGGATGGCTGGCTTCCCCAGCCGAGACTGCCACAGCAGATGAAGTGGGCAGCCCTTCCAAGCGCTCCTGAATCAGAAGTGAGAGAAAGGAGTTAGCTAGGGGACTAAGAGAGGGAATAAAAGCAGGCTGATTAAGTAAATCGTCGGGTGGGGAGAGAAGCAAAAGTTTAAGAATTAAATGGTTTTGGGGGTATGGGTGGGGGTGGACTATCAGACAGCTCAGCGGTACAGGCACCACTGAAGGATAGATTTAGCAGGATGGGCAATGAGCAAGATGATTCTGGAAGGGGGAGGGAGGTGGAGAGGCAGACAGGCATTAGAGAGGGAAGAAGCAAGCAATTACAAAGCCACAGGGAGCAGACCCACTTTCTTTTTTTCAGTTTTACAGTTAAACTTTTTTATTAATTTTTCATAAGATATACAGACAAACCTCTTACAGTACAGTACAATGTGAGGATTTTTTTTTTAAAGAAATTGAGGCAGCACATAATAAGAGCATTGCTACAATAATACAAGGAGCTTTTGGTTTAAAATATAGTAAACAATACAGGTCATGTAATTAGCATATACTTAACATTTGTAGTGAACTTAAAGCGGATAGTATGATTAGATACGGTTCATATTAAAATGTTACGTAATTATATATAATGCTGCAAAAGGGAAAAAAGTACATACGTTAAAGGATTGTGGAGTAATAAAGAATGATTGAGAACATAGTATAGGAAAGAAAAGATTATATAAGAAGTTAAGAAGAGAGAGAGGGAAACTATAAAAAAAGAGGAAAAAAGGTGAGACTACAATGATGTATCAGTAAAAGGAGAAAATCCATATATATTAAGTCCATACATTGGTGCTGGAAGATTTAGTTGATTCCAAAAAATTAAAAAAGCCCTACCAACAATTGTTATATAACATGAGTCGGTCAGACAAGATATATGTCATACGGTCCAGAGAGGCGTATTGCAATAGTTGGTTAATGATACCGGGAAGGGTAGGGATTATGTTGGCTCTCCAATGCATGAGGATTGTGCGTTTAACTTGAAGGAAGAGTATATTTAACCATCTGCTCTGTGAATATGAAATTTTATAAGAACGGTGATTAAAAATACCAAGAATGCAATGCTTAGGGTCCAGTGTAAAAGGTTGACCTACCACTTTCATTGCAAATCTGTGAGTACAGTGCCAAATATTTTGTATGAGGGGACAGTGCCATAAGATATGCAATAAATTTCCATTGGGAGAATTGCAGGGCCAGCAATTGTTATTGTTCAATAAACCCATTTTTTGTAATATAACAGGAGTTCTGTATCACAAATGAAGGATCTTGGTTTAAATTAGGGAACTGTGTTTATCATTAAAAAAGTTGTAACAGGATAGCCAACATATGGACCATTGTGCATTGGTGATATTCTATTGTAGCAAAGTACTCTATCTGTTTTTAGCTTTGACAGAGTAGTCAGGAAGGATATCACAAATATCTTTGTAAACAGTACTATTTAAATTGGATGTTGTTTTTATCCATTTAGAGATGTGCTTATCATACAGAGAATTGATAGAGAAGGGTGTGAGGTAAGAGTTGCATGCGGTACGAAGCTGTAGATGTTTCCAAAAATCCTGGTGGGGAAGATTCCATATGCCTCGTAGGTCAGTGTAAGATTTTAACTTTAATGACTTGGGTTCAAGTATATCCTGCAAAAAGAGAATACCCTTATTTTTCCAGGTACGACACAAAATGGGGTGATTATCAAGAGATATATGGTGGTTACCCCAGATGAGGGTGTAAGCTAAGGGTTTGTGGTTAGATTTAATATGCATGTGAATGATTTTCCAATAGAATATAGAAGCAGCTATGGTAGGGTGAGACTTTTAAAGAAGAGGTAAAGGGTGTTATAAAGGAAAGAAGTCGCCACATTACCAGGACATAAGGATGTTCCATATTGACCCATAAAGGAGACTGGATGTTGGGTTTGTTAAACCATTTAATTGTTTGAGATGTCACGGAAAGCCCATAAGTAGGCTTGGAACTAAGGAGGCCAAAGCCACCTTTTGACCAATGGGATCTAAGTTTATATGACTAAATCAAGGTATTTTGCCTTCTCAAATGAAGCTGCCGATAATTTTGTCTATTTTGGTAAGGAAACTAGAGGGAAGTATCAAAGGGATATTGGAAAATAGGTATAATATTTTAGGAGTTATAGACATTTTAATGGCGGAAATGTTACCATTAAAAGAAAGTTTAAGTAGCTTCCATCTATCAAGTGTTGTCTGAATACTGGTTAACAGAGGGGAAAGATTAGCATCCCATAATTTATTCAATGTCGGGGTGAATGCCAAGATAAGATATACCTTGGGGGGCTCATCGAAAGCCTAATGAGTTGTTCATGAAGAGACCACAAACGGTATTCAGTGGTAGCATTTCAGATTTGTTAAGGTTTAGAGCTAGTCTAGAGTGGGAGGTGAAGTCATTCAGTAGTTTAACTAAAGGTTGCCCGGAACTTGCAAGGTTTTCAAGTAAAAGAAGGAGATCATCTGCATATGAGAGTGAAGTATAGTGAGAGTTACCAATAGTAATGCCTTTAATTGTACTGGATTGATGTAGAGACACAGAAAGAGGTTCCATGGCAAGTATAAACAATGAAGGCGATAAGGGGCTTCCTTGTCTGGTGCCTCTTGCTAAGTGAAA
Source organism: Neoceratodus forsteri (assembly GCA_016271365.2). Taxonomy (NCBI): domain Eukaryota; kingdom Metazoa; phylum Chordata; order Ceratodontiformes; family Ceratodontidae; genus Neoceratodus; species Neoceratodus forsteri. Next base: position 714,424,071 of record CM057449.1, on the reverse strand, counting down.
GGAGGGGGACAAAATAGAGTTTGTGAGAACTCGAGCTGAAGGGGAGGTATACAATAATTGAATCCAAGCACAAAAATTATTTGTAAAGCCAAAATGAGATAGCACCTGATACAGATATTCCCAATTGAGAGTCAAATGCTTTCTCAAAGTCAATGGCTATTGCAGCTGCAGGGGTTTTAAGAGTTTTTGCTTGTAATTAAATTGAGTAATGAGCGAAGATGATCAGAACTGTTTCTATTTTTGATAAATCCTGATTGAGAAGTATGGGTGAGTTTAGTCATTAAAGATTCTAAGCGGACAGTTAATAATTTGGCAAAGATTTTTCCGTCAGTATTAAGAAGTGAGATCGGTCTATACTTTGAAGGAAGAAAAGGGTCTTTGTCTTTTTTTGGTAAGACTGTTACAATGGCTTCGGTCATTGTGCATGGGAGTTTCTTTATTAAGGTTGCTTCTTGGAATACATTGACTAATACAGGACAAAGAGTGTCAGATAGGGTTTTATAAAAATCAATAGGGAACCCATCACTGCCAGGTGCTTTACCATTTTTTAATGATGATAAAGCAGTTTGGATTTCCTGTAAAGTGACTGGCTTATCAAGCATAGCTTTGTCCTGAGGGGATAGGTGGGGTACTTTCAATTTTTCCAGAAAATGTTGTACTAGGTTGGGATTTGTAGTATTAGATTGTGAGTATAGTTAATGGTAAAAGGATTGCATAATACAAGTGATTGAAAGGTTGTCTGTGTGTGTCTGATCTGACAGAATCTTTTAGACCTGCTATATGTCTCTGCATCTGTTGAGTTTTTAGCTGGTAAGACAGCAACTTTCCGCATTTATCCCCTTGTTCCCAGTAACCGTGTTTAATCCTAAAAAGGGAAAGTTCAGCTTTCCTGGATATCAACGCGTTAATTTTAATTCTTAATTGTAGAATTTCCAGATGAAGCTGTGAATTATGATTGGGTTTATTTAATTTATAGCATTGGGTTTCTTTTTCTTTAAGGGATTTTTCTAAATTAGCTAATTGTTGTTCTTTTAATTTCTTTCTATGCGCTGCATAACAAATAATTTTATGTCTAATAGTGGCTTTTAGTGCTTCCCAGATAGTACCTTGAGACATATATGGAGTATCGTTAATAGAAAGAAAATCTTGAATCTGGGTTTTAATCCAAGGAGTAAATTCAGGGTCTCTGAGTAAAAGTATGTCACAGATTCAAAAGGTAAACCCTCCCACCCAGGCTGTGGGACCCCTGGAAGAGGTTCCCTTTTTATGAAACCACTGACTACATCAAATCAACTAGTGGTTCCACCCTAGACTCTGGTCCCTCCTATTGTAACAGTACCAGTGGTCCAGCCCATGCTGAAATTCCCACAGCCCTGCGGTCCACCCCCAGCAATTCTGGCTGTTCCACAATCTATTACACCCCCAGCAGGTCCATCACAGCTCAAGCAAAAAGTGCAACAAACTAATGGCTTTTATAGAGGACCAGGAACATAGGTGAATGGACCCTCAGCAGACAGACAGTGCCAGGACTGGGTCAGGGAAAAGGGGTTCCACCTACAGCTGAGGTTCAGGAGCAGCAAGGAGGCTCACAACCTGCAAGTGGTGGCTACATGAGCTTGGGTGAACTGGAAGGCTTGCACCTTTCTTAAAAAGTAAGACTGTAGATGGGGAGCAGTGAATACATGGATATATTTACACTGATGAACAGGCCCAAGGATCATGAGGAGGAAAATGATAAGAAAGGCAAGGATGAAGGGGTAGAGGTTAAAAGGAAGGCACCAATATGTCATACCTGTGAGAACTGGTCAGTTGGTTTTGCTATTTCTGTGGGGATACTGACTCAGGCCAGTCAGTCGAGGGCAGCCAGCCTTTAGACCTATTTTAGGTGGGTGATGGCCATGTGCACAAGTAAACCATGGAGTCTGGTTGGCTGGAGTAGGACTAGGAGTTTTATCAGAGGAAGCATAAAAAAAAACACAGCCAGGACCTAGGACATGCTGGATCTCCTGTTGTTGTAGGCCATCAGAGTTGGTGGGTTGTCCAGCATTCCAACAGTGTTTTTTCTGGTCAGACAACAGCAGCCATCTAACTAGAGAGACAGGGCAGTAGAGTGAAAGGGTTAGGAAGAAGAGAAGTTGCTACAATTGCAATCAATGGGCACACAAGGCAGATCATTATAAGTACAAGCATGAGTGTATGGTGTGCAGCCACTGCACCCTTTCACTCAATGTAAAAAAGGAGCCCCACATGTGACCCTTTCCGAAATGCAAAACAGAGATCCCAATGACAAAATGGCAGATAGAGTTGAGGCATGGTTGACCAATTACCCAGATTGGGTGGCCACTTGTGCCATGGCAGATGGATTCAAGGAATGTTTTAGGATACTGTACGATTGCCCCAGATAGTCATATGAGGTGCAGAATCAGAATTATGTCATGGTGGTTGTCCAATCCAAGTTGAAGGATGCAGGTGACAGTAGGTAGGATTAGTGAGCATTTTGCTCTGCCACCCCTGGCCCCACTTTAGAAACCTGACTCTGCAGTTGCTAATTGTTCAGGGTCCCCCTGGGGTGGCTTCCGAGACAAAGGCAATCCATGTTTAGTTTGTGTGTGACCCCCTGTTATTTGCATTTCAGTGAATTGCTAGGTATCTACTGGAGCTAATTAGAGCACACAGCAAAGGACCCTCTGATTTTCCTCTCCGTGTATATTTAAACTTGAATCAGAGTTGCACCCACTAGAATGCTATGAGAGTGACAGGGCCACTATGTGCCAAGACCAGATACCTTCGGTAACCCGTGAAGTGGGCGCATGAGGAAAGGCGCTGTCCATTATGGTGACTCCTTCCCGGTGCAATCCATTCACGGTGATGGAAAGGTAGGGCTACTGGATGAGGGGGTGGGAGAACTAGGCAACAGGATGTCGCTATATGTACGCACATGGGGGGGAAGCGAGCACATTGAGTGTGGGCTGGGAGGGGGTGGAGAGGCTGTAGGGGGTGACGCTGTGGTTGCTGGTTGAGCTGCATCTTGGCGTCGGGGATTGGTTAGTGGCTGGGTTGGCTGAGGTACTGGGTTCAGGTCCGGGTGCTGGTGCGATTTTTTTTTTTATTGCACCTGGCACGAACCTTTTCTTTTACTGCTTTCACCCCCCCCCCCAACATGCACTCCCCTGGAGCTGAGAATCCTTAAGTGGGGAGCAGTAAAAATCTGTCCTGGCACTGTTATTCTGGTGCACCGGGGTTGTCAGACTACCGAAATTGTGTTTGGCACTCTGACTGAGTGATAACAGTGATCGCCTTTAGGCATTCGCCGTTATCACATAGACCTGATACCTTCCTCATGTGGGTGCACTCCCCATCTCATTGGTACCTGCACCTCCAGATGCAGTCAAGGGGGAAACTGATCACAATCCTGATAAACTGAGAAAAGATCCACATTATCTGATGTGTTGAGTATTTCAGATAGGTTTGCCTGTCTCTCACTAATAGTCTTTGATTAATGTCCAGCATTAGTGAGAGCTGTAGTGATGTCCGCGTCTAGTTCACACATTCACAAGGGCTCTATAGTATATGGTTAGGGCTTACTGTGTATGGAAAACAATGGTTTTCCACATGTTGTTGTAGGACAGTTCAAAGGTCAAAAAAGTTGTTGTACTATTGTTCTGATGTCATATCAATAGTACAACAACTTTTCCCCTTGAACTGTTACCTGATTGGCAGAAACTGCACTGGTTCCCAAAAGAAACAGGTTAAAATGGTCATCCTGGTTAGTGAGTGGATGAGGGAGTGATTGTTGGGAGCTTAGACATGGACTGCCATACTCAGCTCTGTGTGTCCAAACTACCAGTTTGGCAATTATCTTTTTTTTTTTTCCTTTTTAAATTACTGGCACTGTAAAGCATAGAGGTCAGCAGAGCAGAACTGCGATGAGGACCAGAGTTGGGTGCAGAATGGTATTGCATTGAGGAGCGGTACCATGAACACAAGGTATGACATCACCTTGTGAAATTAAAATTTCTACATTTTGGGGAACCATATACTATATAAAATAGTATATGGTTGCCCAAACACAACAAGGCATGTTGCCATCTCGGCAATGTGATGTCGTCATATGGACCTCAAAAGCTTCGCTCTCGAGGTCTGTATGACGTCATCACATCCCCTCGATGGCAACATAGCCTTGTTGTGTATGGGAAACCATACACTATTCCATATGGACAGGTTCCCCCTCTCAGATGCTCACTGACAAATGTTGAGTGCTGCACAATGATTTGGTAGCCATTTTGTTGCAGAAGCAGCAAGGGTATGATAGGATGGCAGCCTCAAACCACTTTCAACAAATAATAGAATTGCCCCCCCAGTAAGTTTCCCCCACAAGCACTGGCTCAGTCAAAGTACTGAGCCTAAGGTTTTCAGGCTCATTTTTAGTTGGCAGGATTCTGCATTTAAAAAAGATGTCTCATCCAACGTCCCTACCCCTGTCACAAAACACAGAGTAGTTTCAGTGTGTATGGCTGGTGCAAATATTTGAGAGAGTTTCTACACAACTGTCCTCCTCAGTTATCTTCATGCTGTTGATGGGAATGACTCAGGGTTCTGGCATTTCTGGGCTTATCATTACAGGGGTTGAGCAGGCAATGTTAGACTCAAGCTTAACACAAACAATAACATAACCTAAATCCCGGCATTCAAATGCCAACCAGAGTTTAATAACTTATGTAGACACTCAGCCAAGATGCATTATTTACAAATCTCTGCATACTTACTAGGCTTTTGGGTCTGTAGTCTGAGTCCCAGCCTCAATCCCCATGCATCAGTCTTTGCCTTTGGCCCAGAGTTCATATTACAGGCATTAGGATCAAGATTTTACATTGCCCATGCAATAGATACTGTAGTTGTAAAATCCTATGGAGACATTAAGTTCATCTTGAGTAACAGTTTCTCATCCTGATGGCAGAAGAGACTGGGAGCTGCACTGTACGATATGAGCTCTTCTTGGGCACAGAGGTGAGGGGAGGCCAACTGTCAACTGAGGGGAACCCTAAGAGCAATGAGACCACTGAAAGTCATCCCTGTAATTCATGCCAGTGCCGTGCTTCTGGCCTGTGATCACCTCTTGAGTGCAACATCCTTTTCCTCTATGAAGCACTGTGCTAGTAGGGGATCACTGAAATAATCCTTGGCGGACACCTCAGCCTAGTGACCCAGAGTTTGGAGGGGTACAAATGGGTGACATTCCAGCTTCTAAGGTGCAGTTTAGATTTCACACCATTGAATGTCTCAGCACTGCTGCAGGTCTCAGCTGTAATCTTGGAATACAGTTGCACGTTGTCCTTCTTCTAGCTGGATGGGTCCAATTACCTTGGCTGCACGGTGGACATTTTTTCTATCAGTATACTGCAAATATTTAATAAGGAAGTGCCTTGGGCATTCACCTGAATGTGGCTTCAGTCCAATCCAGTGTGCCCTCTCAACCTCAGACTGTAGTGCTTCCTCACCCATCTTCAGATTCTGTACAAGCCAGAGGAGGGACCGTTTTGTGGGTTTTCTCCTCTCAACAACTATAGGCAAGCTGATGATCCTGAGGTTGGATCAACATGATTGGTTCTTCTGATACTTGACTTAGAACTGCAGCTCCTCCAGTTCTTTCTTTGAAGAGTTTCTTTCCCAGCTGAGGTCAGAGACAATATCCTCGACTTCACTGATGTGCCTTTCCATTTCAGGTGTGAAGAGTGGGACACCACAGTCTGGGAGACACCCGTGACTACTGACATCAGGTGGGCAATCTGAGCTGTAATATCTGAAAATCCTGCTTTCATTACAGCTTGCAAGTTAATGAGTTTGGCCAGCATTCCAGCCAGGCATTTTTCAAGCTTAGTCATTGTGCAGTCTTCCTGAGCACTGGTGGTCTGAGAGTGAGTACGGGCCTCATGATCCTGCTGGATATCGACTGGTGGCTGTAGTAGCTAGAAATTTAGCTGAATTTGCCATTTTCCCAGCATACTCATTACCATCAGTTGGTAACTCACCAGGGATGCCATTTAAGTTAAAAAAGAGGCTGATTTACATAGTTAACTGCCGTTTCTATTTCTGCCCCACCGGATCTATACTAAGAAGCATCTGCCATCTTACCCAGTTGGCCACACCCCCTACTCAGTAATTCCTTTGCTCCCAGCACAAGGGTGGTATACCAGACAAGGGTGGAGAAATTTCTGAGCATGCTTCAGTCCCAGGGGTGACAGAAGCCATGGCTAATCCCAGTGGTCCAGCAATGCTTATATGTATTCCACATGAAATGGGAAAGGGGTGATGCCAGGAGTGGTGGGTCAGCACCTGGCAGGCATTTCATGGTTCTCAAAGGAGAACAATGTAAAGCCTTATGCCTTTGCAAAATGCAAGAAGGTTGGATTCACGGGGATTATACACCCAGCCCGGCTTGCACAGCTGTGTGATGAGCTGCCAAAAGAGTGTTCATCACCATCAGAGGCATGTTTGTTCCTCACGGTATTCCCAGTGGACATTTGTGGAGCTGTTTGAATGTCACAATTGGTCCAGCCAAGTAAAGTCCCAGCAATACCAGTGGCCTTGGGAGATGACGACATGGTTGTGACTCAGGAAGGGGTGTTTTTCATCCTGCAGAAGATCAAGACAGACAGGTTGGTCTGGATTTGCCAGTGCAGCCTTAAGTTACTCTCAGGATGTAATGGGACATCTGTGCATGGATGCAGGACTATCCCACTAGATGGGTCACGTTCTTTTGGCATGATAATGGGTTCCAGTTTTGCCATGTCTTAGAGAAGGTCATGAAGGGGTTGGGGGTGGGCTTGAAGGAGTTCAATACCCATTCCTTCTGTGTTGGGGATGCCACATACCCTAGGGCAGAAATGCTTGCAGACAGCCAGATTTAGGTTCAGATTTGGCTATTGGCGGTCACAGGCTTTTGATAGATATGTACCATCACATTTGCTTTAACTTCTGGTTTTGTTTTCTGGCAGGTGACGTTTCACAAGACAACCAAGTATGATATGCGGGTGTTCCATTATTCATTGGGCTGCTGTCTGAGTGAGGCATTTCCAGGGGGGCTGAGAACCTTTTTCTGGACATCCAAAAGGCACAGGTTCACTGGATGGCATAAAGGGGAATGAAATGGGGTGCTTTGTTCTTGTGGGTCTTGGCTGAAGGTCAGTGGTGGGGTTCACCCAGCATCCTGGTGGTATGCCTGACAGGCAATGATTTGGAGGCTGTGAACTCACTTGAACTGTTGCACCAGGTAAAGGAAGGCTTGTCTTTGTTACCAGTGACCTGGCCAGAGGTGCACATTATCAGGTTGCACATCATCAAAGGAGGTATAGGTGGTATTCTGGGATCTCAGAGCAATTGAGAGAGCCTGCAGACTGACTAATATGGCTTTGCAGTATATGCACAATATGGGGGGGGGGGATCTATCCTGAAGCACCATGCAATATTCACAAAAATACCTAAATGTTATACTTGGGCTGGTGTGCATTTGTCTGACCTAGGGTAAGACAGATTTTTTGCTGGCTTACTGTACATGGTGCTCTGGAGAAAAGAGTAGAGTGAAGTGTTTGTGGGGGGGGGGATGAGCATCAGGAGCAAAGCCCATCCTGTGATAACATAGTAGTCTCACATGGTATGTACAAAGGTGATAACAGGGAGCCAAGTATCTTTGCAGGCAGTTCACGTGGATGCTAGCAAGAGGTGAGGGTCCAGATGGCTGAAGTTCCCCCTTCGAAGGACAGTTGGAGGGATAGAATCTTTAGGCAATGCCCTGGTTTTGCAGCACCCCCTGATTGAGGAGGGGGCACTGGCACCACGCCCAGAGCCATCCCTCTTGCCTCAGAATCCACAGTACCTCACAAGGTTTGCACCCATTCTGCCAGCTCCCCTAGGGGCAACAGGATGGGCATATTATGATTTGATTTGAATTTGACTTGCTATGACTACCTTGCTGTAGACATCACGGTGCTTTGGCTGTGACTGTTGTTATAGTTGCATAATAAACACAAGACTGTGGCTATTTTCTCCAAAGCACAGTGGTTGTCTCAGTGTGTTCAGACATGTGTGGGGTAATGTGGCCCAATAAGAAAATTAGAGAGCCTGCAAAGTATTACTGGAGGTGGAGCTTTGTCTGTGGCCACTTTCCCTCCTGGCACTTGAGCCAGCAGGCAGCCTTAGCTATGCAGATGCCTAGTAGGGGCTGGAGTTAGGCAGGTAAGACGGAGTTCCCTGACAGCTGGAGGATTGCAACTGGAGGGGAAGAGCAAAGGTCCATATAGGCAACGATAAGAAAGGCTTATTTCCACCTTGGCTCCTTTCTCTCCAGTTGAAACCACACCTAAACTCAACCTCAAAAAAGTAGGGAGTGGAATAATAGGGCATAGCAAACTTACTGTCTCAATATTGGGAATCGTATTATGAGTGAGAAGGAATCCCCCCCCCCCCCCAAGTGTTTTTCAAATTTTCACCTTCTCTAGCGGGATTTAAAAATCAGATTTAGTTCAGGAAAAGTTAGTGACTGGTCATCACAGTCATGTAATATGTGGCGGTATGGTAGTCTTGCAAAGTATGAACAGAGGAGGTAATGAGGAATCACATATCTTCGCAGGTAGCTCACCCTGAGACTGCCAAGAAGTGAAGGGCCCATGCAGTGCCCTCTGATGGGGCACATCGAGACCCAGCCAAGATCCATCCCTCATGCCTTGGAGGCCAGAGTACCTTGTGAGGTCTGCACCCATTTTGTTGGCTCCCCTGGGGTAAGGGGATGGCCATATTATTAATTATTCGATTTGAAGAATGATGTGCTATGTCCACCTTGCTGCAAATATCATGCTGACTTGATTGTAACTGGTGTTACAGTTGTTAAAAAAAACACATGGCTATGGCCAATGGCTAAGGCACAGTGTTTGTCTTAGTCTGTTTTGTTGGGGGAGGGATAATGTGGCCTAATAAGACAATGCACTCCCAATCATGCCTTACGGCTTACAGTTAATTATACAATGGGGTCCAAGAACCTGTGATTCTGATTGGTTGACAGGCACAGTTGAGCATGGGTAAATTAGGCAATAAGCTACGGGGTACGGGGGGTGTGGGTTATCAGGAGATTTACCATGGCTGGAATGGGTAAATCCTCGCCAGCCATGGTAAGTCCCCAGATAACCCACATCCTCCGAGTGGCTTATTGCAATTATAGCAAGGTTAATTTTTTTACTATAATAAAATACAATTTTCAAAGAGGTTGCTTCGTTTTTTTATTTTTATTGTATTTATTCTTGTGCTGCAGATGGCTAGGATGTAGATGACCACCACCGTTCCTTGCTCATTAACAGCCAGTGATTATCAAAGGATTTACACCAGTGGTAAACTGCCAATCTGACCATTTCATTGGCTTTTCACTTATGTCCATGGTATAATCCTACAGCAACCCATGCAAAAAGTGTCAGCCAGCCACAGTACCAACTGCATAACAAATGGAATCAGTACACCTGCCTGAAACTTCTTTTGTGTCCCTGTTTTCTGCTCACCTCCAAACAGAAAACCAAGATACATCTAAATGGCATCCCGTTTCACCAATAGAGCAGTAACCTGAACTTGTAGCAGTGCCATCCACTCACAGTTCACTCTCTCTCCCGGTTGATTGGGGAGCCCCAAATTATCATGGGGCTATTGCTGTTGCTGATTGCAAACTTTCTAAAACATAAATGCCAGCTGCTCACACTTTGCTCGCTTCTGAATACAGATTCTCCCAGCTCACAACACAAAAATCTGTACTCATTATCTCTCGCTTTCCTGGGCCACTCTCTATATGTGTGTGTACTACAGATCTCTAGCAAGTCCATTGCTGCTTATTTTCCTTTTAGACTAGCTGACTGACTCACTCCACCACTGATGGCTGCTCCTGCATGCTGTCTTGCTATGTTACCTAGCACCGTTGCTTGCTCTCTCATGCTAATTTGCTCTCCCAGACTGCCAAAAAATATTATGATCAGGACCGGATTTACTATAATGCAAACTATGCATGTGCGTAGGGCCCATGATTTTCAGAGGCCCTCTCAGCTGAACAAATTTCACTGCTTATTAGATTATGTTTTGGTGCCATCCCACGCTGAGTCTTATGATGTGTCTGTGACAAGGTGCTTGCTGCAGTTTGTGGAGCCTGTACATGTTTAGCTCAGGGAGGGGCGCTGCATGCATATGTTCTAGTCTGGCTGCTTCTGTTGCTCTTGCACAGTTTATCTCAGCTCTGCCATTTTTTTATTGGCTGAGAGGATCTGAGCAAGTGCAGACTCTAAAATTTGCCACCCATTCAGAGACTTTACACAAGATTGATGCCAGTCAGCAATCAGCGCTGACGTGATAGGTGTGTATGTGTTTACCATTGGCGGGGTAGCAGATGGAGAACAAGGATTTGGGCAATGGGTATTCTAAACATAGACAATGACAACAGAAAAAGACCAGTGGTCTGTGGTCTGTCCAGTCTGCCCAAGTTCTCTAAAAAGATGAAGACATCCATCACCTCTGAAATAATAGGTGGGTCGGCTCTGTGGCGAGTCAGTGTTGGTCTGTCGGCGATTGATAATGGCCATTTTTTTTTTAATGAAGGAATGAGCTTGGCCCACTGGCCTTCAAGATCGCCAGGCATAGGCAGTGAGTGGATCATGACCTAGGGCCAAGATGGGTCAGTTGCCATTGCATGGCAGGAGCTGAGTGTAGTGGGAGGAAGGTCAGTGGTGGTGAGCATGAGGACTGCAGGGTTGATGTGGCACAGTGACAGGCAGTCATAGACAGTAAGCAGCTTCCTAAAGTCCCAGACCATGTTCCTGTTTGGTCAATGATCTGTAATTTGTTTACACCGTAAAAGCTGCTTATAATGGACTACTCTGGGTAAGGCACTTTTGTCCATTATAAGTGGACATCTGTCTCTGACCCAAGTAAAATAAAATGATTACAGTGCTGTCTATACTGTATTGTACATTTGCAGTTAAGTGGGTTCTGTTCAGCTACACAGAACCAGTTATAGCTCACAGTTCAAAAAAGTTAGCCATCCAGGATTTGAGTACCCGCAGCCTCAGAGGGATATCTAAAAATAAAAAAAAAGTGTTCCTGTTGGGCTCGAGAACCAGCTGCAGGCTGCAGCAGGAATTTAAAAAAATGAAAGTCAGCCTTTCAGGTAGGCCAGGAAGCTTTTCTTTGGAGCTGAACCATGGCAGGATGTTTTAAAAACAGAACAAGTCAGCCATTCTTCCACCCAACTCCATAATGTTGATGTTGTCTCTTACTTTCTATCTAGGATTTTGATCTTCAAACTCGCTACCATGATATGTACTGCTAACTAGATTGGCTTCCCTTCACCAACTGTTAAGAGAAGCTTCACCTTGCTCATTGGTCTTTAAACGCCATCTTAACGCCCTCCTTATTTCCTGAGCATTCAGCTACAGTCTGAATTATTAGTTTTGAATGGCAGGGGTTCCTGCAGCAGACTGGTTTTGCTGTTGCAGCAGAACTTACTGTATTTACTTTTGTGACAGTTTCTGTCCTCCTGGTTGCTAACCTAAGATGTAATCTAATGTTATCAATGAGATTTGATATTGACCCTTTGGAGGGTATAAGGACAAATAGAGACTGGAAAGAGCCTGAAATTGTTAGAAACTAGCATTTTAAATATACAGACCACCAGAAGAGTGAATTATGTGGCAAACTAAGTTGTGACATGGGACTAACCCCTTGCCAGTGTCTAGGTGCATTTTCCATGCAGTTATTGCTATTATTGTCAGCTAATGCAGTTTTCACTTCAACCTTGTCAATAAATGGATTCCATAATTTGTAAGTAAACACATGCTTATAGATAGCAAAGTTATTTGACCGATCCCTTGTTTAGCTACATGGGATCTTCATTATTGTTTTATTTCTACTTATGTGAGAGCTTAATTATATTGCTGTTCTCCTCAATGTATGTCTTAGGCAACAAGTAATCCTGGTTTACCAATTTATTCAGGATAAATGTTGGTATTAACCTTATCAGTTTATTAGTTTTTAAAGTTTTCTAGTTGATGGTAAATTATCAAGATGGTTTTACCAGTGCACCAATGTAATTAGAATTAATTGTTCACTATATACTGTATATACTGGTTTAACTTGTTTGTCTTTGTACCTTCTGATGAAGACCCGAGCGGTCGAAGCACCGAGGTTTCCAGTCAGTGCTCTCGTTTTGTATTAAATAAAATCACATCACGTTTTATACTTTAAATATTTGGTAGTGCATTTATTTTCCAACCAGAGTGCAACCTCTTTTTGCTTTTAATTCTGTTGATGATTTTGGTTTGCACCAGCCTAGCTATCTGCAGCGCTCCATTTTTTAATTTGTAGATGCAGTAGCATAATTTTGATGGGAGTGACCAGAACACAGCAGTGTTTCCAGTTAAAGCCAATCGGTTGGAAAGGCACACAATGAGAAATTCAAACATTTGTGGTGAGTTTCTTCTATCAAGCTTTAGCTACCAGTCTCCATAGACTCTTTGGAAAAACATTAAAAATGGCTACTAGAATGAGCCAAACTCCAGCCCTCCCAGGGTACACTCCAGAGGAGAGTCGAGATGGAATTAATGAGCATTTTGAGAACACTGAAGCAATACAGCTACGTAGAAAGCAAGCAGGAAATGTTCTATTTGAAAGTCAAGAGCAAACAGCCACACAAAATAATGCAGAATGCTTTGATTCATTTAGAGCTTTGGAAAAATTAAGAACAAAGGAATTGAATCATTACTTTAATCTAATCTCCTTGTAGCATTATTTGGAATTGGGACACAGCCTCCGAGAGCCTAGACTTGACAAATTCCTGACTTTTGGGTTAGAGGAACCCGAGTTTAAAGATGAATGGGAACAAATTTTGTCTGAGTGCACTGACAAGTTAAAGAGAATCCGATTGATTCCTTATGAAATTATTGTGAAGGTTACTATGAGAATTCCGTATGTAAATTGTTAGGTTATAGTTAGGAAATATTTTCAGTAAGACAGAAAAATAAATTTAAAATTGTGATGTGGGGGCATCCATTTTGTGGACAGGAAGTGTGCTGTGATGATATCAGTGCCTCACCAAAGCTAACAGTATGCAATCAAGCAGCTTAAAACAACTGCTCCTACAGACAGCGATCCTGTTCTATCATTAAGAGAAGCACTGGATTCTTTTCTTGCACTTTGCCAAACATAAAATTCTGGGTGTTCCTCAGAATATAATAGAATCCCTGACAGCACAGTCAAACTGTTCTCACTAGCTGCGCTGTACACTGTTAACACTGGTGAGGCAGTGGCATCATCACAACACCTTTCTTGTCCACAAAACTGATGCCTCCACATCCCTATTTAAAAAGCATTTTTTCTGTCTTACTGAAAACATTTTCTGAATATAACCCATCAATTTACATACTGGATCCTCATAGTAACTTTTACAATAATTTCATAAGGAAATGTATGGATTCCCTTTAATGCAACTTATAATTAAAAGGGACAAAAACATCTTGTCATGTTAAACAGAGAAACTGACAATGCACAATTAAAACTCAAAGGTTTAAAAGATCACCCAAAGTTTGAAAAATTGCATAAGAATTAAATTGCCAAAACTAACAAGGTGGAAAAGGAATGGATTCAAAGAAAGAGAATAAAATTAAGAAGAGACAAGGGGGACTACAATAGAGGTGAAATATTTGTGTGGGACAGACCCAACCAAAACAACTATAGGTCATCACAGAGCAGGGGAAGGTCATGCAATGTGAAAGATAATAGAAATAGATCAAGGTCAGTGCACTTTCAAGACCACATGAAAATGAATATACCAGCATCCAATATCACCTCGAGTGGTCCTTTTTTGGCCAAAAAGAAAATGGCCAAGAACCAGCCCAAGAAAGTCTACACAAATGGAAAACAAGACATGATAGACAGGGAGGCAAATGCAGAAACAAGCACCTTGAGGAACCTGAATGGGAGAATATATCAGCTGCAAATCTGACAAATATAGAACTGAGTCTGATACAGATTTCTGTGCTTCAGACAGGACTGAGTTTTGTGCCTGTTCCTAAACCTGATTTATTCAAAGTTACAGATGTTGTTTTTAAATTGATGCGCAATCTCAAGTTAACAGTTTTTCTTTCAGTGAAGATAATTTGAATATTAATCAGGATGGAATTGCATCATTAGATAGGAAACATGATGATGTAAATGATGAAGCTAGTAATCATTTAATTGATGACATGTAGGCGGACACTCTATTACAGAATGAATTCTACTCAAGTAGTAATTTGGATCTCAGCCTTCTAATTGAACATATAGAAAGTAATGATGGTCAGTGCCAAAGTTCCCCCTTTAGACCTAAATCAAAGTTTTTTCCTTTAATAGGCAATAGTGCCACACTAGCTACATTTGAAAAATTGTTAATGGAAGGAATTCATCAAATTTATTCGGACTCACGTAAATAATAATAGCAAATACAATCTAACCCTAGCTGAAAAGAAAGCTTTTTCAGAACTAAAACAGTTTCCGGGGATAATAATTAGACCTGTGGATAAAGGAAGAAATCTGATACTGCTACCTGAGGCATGATATGTAGCTAAAGTACTGTAATTGCTTAAGTGCACAACTGGATATAAGAGGTTAGAGTGAGACCCAACTAGTATATTTTTACTTGATCTTTATAATTTTGTGGACATGACTGAGCGCAGAGGTTAGATTACACAAAAAGAAGCTAAGTTTATAAATATTGATTTTCCAATAATGCCTACGTTATATGCACTCCCTAATATTCACAAAAATTCTACAGATCCTCCTTTGAGACCAATTTCGGATATTAACTCAGTGTCTTACAATCTATGTAAAGTAATTGATTATTGTTTACAACTTGTGGTAACTGAGTTCCCCTCTTATTTAAGATGCAGTATGCATGTTCTTACTAAGTTACAGGATCTTATTTGGAAAGACAGTTTTTCTTGGATTACCATCAATGTGTGTAATTTATATACCAGTATACCGCATACTCTCAGTATAGATGCAGTGGGATTTTTTATAACACAAACTAATGGTTTTTCAGGATAAAAGGGAATTTATCTTGATGGTTCTTGAGTTTATTCTGCATAAAACCTTTTTCACTTTCAATAAAGAGATTTTATCCAGATATGTGGGATAGCCATGGGGACCACTATTTCACACACACACACACATATACCAATATCTATATGACATTCTGGAACATAAATATATCATGAACAGTAAATATGTTGAAAATATAATTTTTAGGCCATTTCATTGGTGATTTGCTGATAACCTGGGATGGTGATGATCATAGTAAGGCAAAATGTTTTGAGTATAGTAATTATAATAATATGAATCTCAGGTTTACCATTGAATGTAGTATGGGTAGTATACATTTTCTAGATTTAACTTTAAGTGCCTCTCCCAATCAAAAGATTAATTCCTCTACCTACAGAAAATCCACAACAGGTAATACAATTTGACTTTATAATAGCTATCATCCCAGAAAGCTTAGAGATTCTGTCCTATATGGTCAATATTTACATATAAAAAGAAACTGCACTGACTTGTCCATTTTTGAAATGCAGGCACATTAGCTTACCCAGCACTTTTTATATAGGGGCTATAATGAAACAGTCCTTTTAAATGCTTTAAACAAGGTGAGAACCTTGGATAGCTCCATACTTCTACAATCAAAATCTTGCACATCTGGTGTACCACAGGAAAGTGATCAAGCCAGACTGATAACTTTTCAACTGAATTTAGCCCCTTGGCAGGAAAAAGTGGGTGCTCTGTTGCATCAACTTTGGCCCATATCAAAAGCTGACAATATTTTGAAAGACAAAATACAAAACATACCAAGGGTATCTTTTAAAAAACAAGAAACGTAGGTGACATCCTGACTTCGAGCCACTTCATGGCAAGTAAAAAAACTCCAGTAAGTGTGGTTTCAATAAGTTGTCCCCCCCCCCCCAACTACAGCTTTCTATGCATGTAGAAATTGTATTTCGTGCAAACATGCCTCTGAAGGAAAAAGTTTTGAGAAAGATGGAAAAAAATGTAATATTTCATATCTTATAACTTGTAACACATCCTTTGTCATATATGCTGCCTGGTGCCCTTGCAAAAAATATTACATTGGCAAAGCTGTTTGTCCTTTAAAATATAGGATTCAAGGGCATATCAGTGCCATTTATAATGGAGATGCAAGAAATGCATTGGGGGCACATTTCAAAGGATGTCACAGTCCAAATGCAGAAGCATTAAAGTTCTCAGATGTAGAATTTGTGCCATCACCAACCAGAGGGGGTGACAGAAAGGAAATGTTACTGCAAAAGGAAACTAAATGGATATCCATTCTGCATACATTGATTCCTTTAGGGTTGAATAGAGAAACTGACTTTAAACTTTATTTGTAATTTCACTTATACAGTTATTGTATTGGCATTAATATGGCACCATTATATTGTCAGTCGCTGGATGTATTTTACATACAGTTATTCTCATTATGGTCAGCTAATGTAGCAGCTATTATTTTATTCTAGTCATTTAATGGATTTGTCATGTGTCAGCAATGCATACCAATAGATAATAAATCCATTTGAAATGGGACTAACCCCTAGCCAACTTCTAAGTACATTTTCCACGCACATATTTCTATTATTGTCAGCTAAAGCAGCTATCACTTTAACCTTGTTATTAAATGGATTCCATCATGTGTCAGTAAACACATGCTCATACTGTAGATAACAAAGTTATTTGAGATGTGACCAATTCCTTGTTTAGCTACAGGAGATTTTGATTGTTTTATTTCTACTCATGTGAGAGCTAAATTATATTGCTGTTCTCCTCAATGTATATCTTAGGCAACAAGTAATCCTGGTTTACTAATTTATTCAGGATAAATGATGGTATTAACCTTATCAGTTTATTAGTTTTTAATGTTTTCTAGGTGATGGTAATTTATCAAGATGATTTTACCGGTGCACCAATATGATTGTAATTAATTGTTCACTATATATATATATATATATGCCAGGTTAACTTGTTTGTCTTTGTACCTCCTGATGAAGACCCAGGTGCTTTCCAGTCAGTGTTCTCATTTTGTATTAAATAAAAACTCATCATGTTTTATACTTTAAATATTTGGTAGTGTATTTATTTTTCCAACCAAAGTGCAACCTATTTTTTTCTTTTAATTGTGCTGTAGGATGCAGTGCAGGTTCCCTGGCTACAGAACTGAGAAATTCTAGAAGCCTTACCTACAGTCAGTCCCCTCATATATCAGCACTGTGGTCTCAGTCTTCTGATAACTTTACAACACAAACTACAAGGCAAATTCTGGTCATTTCTCCTTTTTTGTAGACCCCCCCCCCCCAGTCTGGAATAGCGTTCTAGATATTATAAGGTGTCATAGAACCTACCTCCTTTTTGTTAAGTCATTAAGAGCACACTTACAAAATATCTGTGAATGTGTTTAACTAGTATTTTATCCATTCACTTTATTTATTAAGCTGTTCACTGTAATATGCCTGCTTTCATTCTTGACCTGTTTGTAAACGTCTCATAGTCTGTTGCTGAATAATAAAATTCATACTGTGTGTAATCTATTAGGATTCTCTGTGTTTGCACTTTTCTAATGTTCTAATATGTTATTGAATTTTGATTATTTATATACATATATATATTAATTGCAAAAAAACTCTAATTATGCATCAGTTAGGGTTTCTGATACAGTGACGAAAGTATGGAAATTCAGTGTTAGGTTTCCCATTCCAGCAACCCAACCACCCTGCCCACCTCCACATACCACCAGGCATTGGGGTGTGTCTTGGGGTTGTCAGGCCTAACTCTTACTCCATCTCATGTGTAAGGAAGCTGAGATGGTAAAGTACAGGAGAATGGGGTGAGAGTTAGGCCCAAGGATCCCAAGGCACACCCGGACACACCTGTTGGTGTGTGGAGGGTGGGGAGGTGGGGTGGTAGGGTTGAGAACCCTAACACCAAATTTCCATACTTTTGTTGCTAAAATAGGAACCCTAACCAATGCATTAATGGAGTTTTTTTACAATGAATTTCCTTATTTTTTGTGATAGTATAATAGTATCCTTATTTTACTGTGGGAGCTTCCAATCCCTCTGTAGATGCACATATGTATGTAAGTGTGGAAGCACAGGGCCCTCTGGGCCATTCACTTCTATGTGTTGAACAACAGTGATCAAATTGTCAGCATAACCATCCTATTAACCCGCCTTGTGTTCCTTGTAACAGAGAAATTGAGAAATGCAAGGCAAAACATAATTATGCACCACTGCAACACCATTCTGCACCACAGGTGCTAAAACCCATTTTGGGCAGGATGTGAAAAATAACAGCTGTACTGCTCATGAGGTGGTGTGAAAAAATGGTGATGTTGAAAATTTGGCACCAAAATATTGAAAGTACCAAAGTTATAACCATGCATAGAATAAATTCAATGGACGCACGTAACTTGGGTATTTTTAGTAATTTTTTCACCAAATTTTCAACATTGCCTTTTGGGAACCCCACCTCAAGAACACTTGCACTGTCATTTTATTCATTAGTCCCAAAAGGTGAATTTGTACAGCAACCGTGCCATTCCGCACCACAGGTGTGAAAACACATTTCGGGAAGGATGTGAAAAATGACAGCTGTGCCGTTCGTGAGGCGGTATGAAAAAATGACAATGTTGAAAATTTGTAGTGAAAATATTAAAAATTACGAAAGCTACAAGGGCACGTAGAAAATTTTCAACAACCACATGTAACTTAGGCTTTTTTTTGTATTTTAGCCCCAAATTTTCAACATGGGCTTTTTGAGATCCTACTTCATGAACTATATTACTGTCATTTTGTTACTCAGTCCCAAAAGATGATTTTGCACAGTGACTGCAAAATCACCTTACGGGTCTGAGTGATGAAGCAACAGTGACAGTGTTCATGAGGTGGGATCCCAAGAAGCCCATGTTGAAAAGTGGCTGAGATATCAACGTAAGTTCAAAATGCCATTGACAGACATTATATGGCACTTACCTTGATTCTTCAGTTCACGGTTCGGCTTTGAAGAGTGCAGATGTGTCCTGGTCCACAGAAGATGATCTCTCGTGGTAAGTATAGGGCAAGAGGGGGCGTGGGGTGAGGTGGTGGGTTGCTCAATGTAAAGGTCTGGATAGGAGAAGGGGGATGAGGAGACAACAAGGGAGCACTTTCCTTTTTACAGGATTAAAAAAGGTGAGGACAGTTTTCTTTTTTACACGGTCAAAATATTTATTTCTGGACTCTGGGAGTGGGCTCTCCAGTGTCCATTAGTGTTGGGGGGTCATGGGGATTGGACACCCCAATGTTGGTGGATAGAAAGGTTAGAATGGGCTTGGAGAGGTATCTGACACCGGGGTTGGGCACCCTGGTATCTGATAAAACAGTAACAAATTAAGTATTTAGGAACACTGGGGGTGGGCTCCCCAATGTGCCACACTACTGGGGGGGGTTAAATGCTGACACTGGGATTGGGCATCATGATCTCGGCAAACAATAATTACAATGGGCTTGGGGGGCATCCTACACTGGGGGTGGGCATCCTGGTTTCAGAAATAAACAGTAAAACACTACTAGGGGGAGTAAATGCTGACACAGGGATTTGGTTAACCCAATCTTGGCAAAACATTTTTTATTATCAAATCATGCCTCAGCCCCCTTGGAGGCAGTAAAAGGAGAAAACACCAACAGGTGTTTACCAAAACGGGGGCAGAGGAGTGTGATTCTGGCTCTATTTTGGCCAACAAATGGCCAGTAAAGATTTTGGCCATTTACAGGGGCTGATGTTTTTCTATTTTATTAAAGTAGTGCAGCACATTTGTGGCAGTTTTTGTGCAACAGTGCTGTTAGTTGTGTGAAAAAAATGCTACAATCTGCAGCAGTTTTGCAAATGTTTTTGCGGCACTACCAACAGCCGAACACAAAAACATATTTCTGTCTGTCATTAAAAAAAATAATGCCAGACTCATGTTCCTCAGGCCCCCGATTAGGTAAACACAACTGCTGGTAATTACAAATGGGCAGTATATTTGAATTACAGCATTTCTTACCCGTCGCTAACAGAAAACAAGATGGCGGCAGTACAACCCTACTGAATCTGTTTGCAGCAGTAAAAAGTGCTTTCATGAAAGCAAGAAGTGCTTCTGGGGCGTAGATATATTTTTTCCTTAGGCTAAAATGGGACAGTGTAAAGTTTTATAACTTTTGAACAGATTTATATTTTTTCACTAAACCTTCAAAAGGCACATCTGCAGCCCAGACATCATCTACTCTAACAATTTTAGACCAGATCCCAAAGCCATTTTGGAGATGCGGCCAAGCAAAGAATTTGTACCTAATTGGTAACTTTCATGTTTTGTGGCACTCTGCATCTCTGCAACCACACCACCGACATGAGCAACACTTGCCAGATCCAGAAATCTATGGCACCATACAGAGCATGAAAAATTGTGGGCACATTGTTCATACAATTGCAGTTATTAAAGTGCAAAATTTGTGTTTAACATGGAAGTGGCCAGACAACCTTAACTATACTGGCATGATTGTACCAGTACAATATATCTGGATATATAAAATGGGTCTAAAATGTCCTGATTGCTGATTGGCTGAAACAGTCTTTCAGCCATGTCCTTATCAGAACATAACTGTGCAACCTGAGTCCCATAACATAAGGGTATCACTGTGATACCATCAGCAAAAAATGGTGACAGTTGGCCACGATCAGTTAGCGAAACAGTAAGTCAGTTAGTCACCCACCCAGTTGTCCATTCATGAGCAACAGCAACCCCAATTTTATAATGCAGACTGTTAAAAAATAAATCTCACCTGGTGATTGTTATCCCTGCAGCTCCAGGACATGCCCACTCCACAGTACAACACTGGCCATTTCATCTGTGTTCTGTCTCTGGTCACAGCTATGTTCAAAAAGCACCCCCCACCCGTGGAAGGTACTGCCCTGTACTGTAAACCCAGCTGATCTCCTCACTACTGGCTTTACTAGCTGCTTCTCCTTTATTGAAGTGGCAAATATTTGTTATTCTAAAGACGTGGCTGCTCTGACAGACTCAGTTAAGAGAATACCGCTCTGAGCTACGGCAGCTGTAAAAGGACATGCTCACAAACAGACTCAGTCCCTATAAAGCCTCACAGGAAAGTAAAATAAAAAGTCACTAGATGTGTCTCTTCAATAAGAAAAACTTTCCATGCCAATAAAGAGAAGACACTAGCAAAGCCTGTAGTGAGGAGATCAGTGGGGTTTACAGTATGGGGCAATGCTTTCTGGGGGAGAGCTTTGGAATACTGGTACAAAAAAAGAGAGAGTGCATCCCTATCAGAAAGGACCTAATCTCAGTACTATGTGTCTTTTTTTGGGAGGTAGGAGTCCCTCTACATGCCACGTAGCCAAGGTAAATACATAACAGTACAGTAATAGGGGGACTATTTTTCCTATTACAAGTGCTAAACAGCTCCTTTCTTAAAACATTTAGACATTTTCTTTCTTTCTTTTTTCAATATTTACTTGGGGGACCCATTTTAAAAGCACAGTAACACACTCTGAGGTGTGGGTTATCTCCTGATAAGAGCACACCAAGGTGCATAAGGCACGTGGCACAAGTGATTCATGCCTCATAATGCACCTGGGTGTGCTCTAATCAGGAGAAAACCCACACCTCACCATGTGTTATTGCATTGCTTGCATATATCTATAAATATATATGTATATATATATATATATATATATATATATATATATCTGCTGAACCATTGTTGTAATGCTATATAATACTGTAACTGGTAGGATCTGATATCAGCCAGAACTCAGACCGTGCTTTCTCCATATCAGCCTGGTATGATGTCACACAGGGTTGATACAGAGAAAGTCACAGTTGATCAGTCACCTGTTTGGGAGACCATTATGATGTCACGCTAACTGAAAACAGCAGTAACAGCATCCGTTGACTTACTCACACACTGAAGTCAAACCCTATCAGATTCTATAAAAAAATAAAATATGTGCGACTATGTTATTGCTTGTTCGTTTACATAACCTCCATTTGCTTGACCTTTATAAACCACCCAGACTTCTCTCTCTTGCTTTATGTGGCAACAGAACAACCCCCATACCTTTAAAAATGATATGCAAAAGGAATTTTTTAACAGTTTGCTGCTAGCTGTCTGCTGACTGGAAGGCCAGCTCCTAATTTCAGTACATGCTTGATAGACTTATGGTATGCAGTGTGCATACTTGAGTGTGCCCGGGGAAGCCTTGTATGGCAAAACCCACCTCTGGAGTATTAATAAACTGTATCATACAGTCACCATATGTTATTCTATATGTACTTACCCACAGAGCACCATTAAAAGTGAACTTTTGCTCACTGGCTAAATACAACTCCTATTACAAATATATGTATTAAAAAAACTGTATCCACTGGCCCCATGGTGTGGAGGGATGAAGCATCACTGCCTTACCTCCTGCCATGCCAGCAAGCCATGTTCATGGTTCGAGTGGGTCACCAAGGAGGGAGAGCATTGAATGTCCAGAGGACCACTCTCCTCTCCCACTTGCACTGTTGCAGGGGATTAGTGACTGACTGGTGCCATAGATGGTGGCCACAAGCTTTTTGCAAATGAAAAATGTTTGATATAAATGGTTATCCAGCTTATGCATGGATACTGTAAGTGGTGTACACTGTATCTCCTTCAGCTTCCAGTTAGCAGCAGGTACTGTGTTTTAAATATGTGTATCCTCCTTTCACAACACGTGGTAGAATACAGAAGCAAACTACCATTTGGTGGTGTGGGCACTCATTTATGCTGTCTTTAGCAGCACTAAGGAAGGTAGGGTAGCAGATTTAATTAAAGGTAGGTAGTGGTCTGCATTACATTGTTGAGTCAGTGAGAGTTACATTGGTGACTGGATAGAAAATCTAGAGTTGGAGGTAGAGACAAGCAATGAGTTGAAATGAGAAGGTAAATGATTCAGAGTGTATTTGAAGGATATGACATACTATATTGCCCCCTCTCAGTCTCTGAAACATTGCTGCAATATGGGACGGGAGTTATGAGATGCTAGGTGCCCTACAGTACTGAGCAGCAGTGCAGCATAATGAATGTGCTAACAGATGTAGGGACTTTGCAGTCCTCATAGGAAAAGAAGGCACCATAGGCAGTGTTTTGATCTGTCTGTGAGCATATGCACTGTATGAAACAAGAGGAAGGTAATCAAGATAATAATGGACTATGAAAAATTCCTGAATCTGATTAAGTATCGAGTGCTTTGTGTGACACCACAGGGTTGGGGGTGTAGCAACACTGTGTCTGCGCATGTGTGTGTGGTGGGGGGAGTGTGACACAGTGTGTGTGTGTGTGTGTGTGTGTGTGACACCAGGGAGTGTGACACTGCGTGTGTGCAGGGTGGGCCCATAATTACTGTTGTGCATAGGGCCTTTGACCATGTAAACCTGACCCTGATTATGATAAAAACAAATAATAAAATCAGGGGGGAGGGACAAAGCACTCCAAAATAACCCCCCACACCCAAAAACAATAACACTCTTGGGAACTCAGGGAGGGACAGACAATATCTTCATTTATAATCTACTTAGCAATAAAGGACTATTTAACACAACAGAACACTTCTGTAAAAAAAATTAAAAACAACTAAAATACAACACATTTTTGTTTCTTTTTAATTTAAAATGTATTTTCATGAATTTGCCCTCTATAATCTCACTAATCCACTCCAGAGTGTGGGTTAATGTGGGATTTATCCACTTATGGTGTGGTTTTCACTTTACAGTCTGTGATCTTGTGACACACCACACCAGGCATGGATGAATCCAACAACAACCCACACCCTGTTGTGGATTATTACTTAATTCACCGCTGGTGTGGTACATACAGTAATAGCTTCTCTTTCATTTTTCAAACTGTAGTCCTTAGGTTTTTTTTTTCCTTTTTGTTACTTTTTTGGCCTGTTACTTGTAAGCAGAAATATCCATTTAATAAGTACAATAAGAGACTTCAAAAGGTTTTTTGTAGTGCAAGAATACACTACAGTAGCTAGTGCTTGAAGACTATTGGCTTTGCCTCATGTCTCCAACACCTGTGCCCGCAGTATATTTCAGCACAATCCGCACCCTGTTGTGTATTATTGCTTACTTAGTCACCATTGTTCAGTCACTTATTATTTGTTTATTTATTGTGGTTTTGCTTCCTGGGACAAAGGCTCTTGAGATGAAGAATGCAGCATGTAATTTACAAGGCAATACCCAAGGACAGCAGCAGGTCAGAAAGGCATCACAGCTGACATTCCATAGTCATTATCACACATAGGTTAGTACACCAACATCATTAAATATATACTTTAATATGGAAATGATTTATGAGTTTAACACTTTTGAAACAAACTCTAGCCAGAGTCAATATAGCTGTGACGAGCTGCCAAATGAGCAATGTTACACGTGTGCATATAAAATTTGGAACACCCAGGCCTAACTTGGCCATTTTTGGGAGTTCTTGCACCACATTTTCAACATGGCCTTTTGGGGATCCACCTCATGAAGAGTGCCACTGTCATTTCATTCACTTGTCCCGAAAGGTGATTTCACAGAGCGACTGTGCCATTCTGTGCCACAAGTGCAAAAACACATTTTGGGCAGGATATGAAAAATGACAGCTGTATTGTTAATAAGGAGATGTACAAAAATGGAAATTTTGAAAATCTAGAGTGAAGAATTGGCGAAGTTAGGAGAGTGCACAGAAACTGCACAATGCACTCTCATAATGCAGTAATTTTTGGAATTTTTTTTACCAGATTTGCATCTTGGGCTTTTTGGGACCACGCCGCATGAGCAGTAGCACCGTTGTTTTGTTAATTGGTACCAAAAGGTGATTCCATGCAGTGACCACAAAATCACCTTTTGGGACCAAGTAACAAAATGACAGTGACAGTGTTCATGAGGTGGGGTCCCAAAAAACCCATGTTGAAAATTTGTGGCCAAAATTCAAAACAATGGCTGATTCATCAACATAAGTTGAAAACCACACTGACTGCTATTATAGCATGTTTACCTTTGATTCTTCAGTTTGTGGTTCCTCTCTGAAGAGTGAAGGCATGTCCCACTGCAAAGAAGATGACAGCGCCAACCTCAGGAGGTAAGTGTAGGGTACTGGGGGGTGCGGGAGGTAGGTGCTCAGTGGGTGGGTGGGGATGGGGGAGGGACTGGAGCAACGATGAGGGACCATTTTCCTTTTTACAGGTATAAAAATACATCGGGGACAGTTTTCTTTATTTACAGGGGGAAAAAAACAAAACTTTGAGCACACTGGGGTGAGCTTCCAGTGTGCCACATGAGTGGGGGATACATGATGCTGACATGGGGATTGGGCACCTTGATGTCAGCATGGGGAACATACATTTAGGCACACTAGGGTGGGCTCCCAGTGTGCCACATCAGTTGGGGGGCATATAATGTCAACATGGGGATTGAGAACCCCAATGTCAGCATGGGGACATTGAACAGAGGGAGCAGGGAGGACAGTAGCAGTGGGAGGGAGCAGGAGAGTTTCCTTGTCTGCCAGTGCTGGGAGGGAGTGGGGAGGACAGGAGCAGTGGGAGGATGAGGGAGGAGTGCCATCCAAAAGATGGTGGTGGTGATGCAACTGTCCATGCACGGCACTCATGCATGTATAGTTGTGGTGAATGGCATTCTGCTATTCATAAGATGGCAGCACCAATGGAACTGCGAATGCACACAAGTTGAACATGCACAGTTCTTGTTCCAGAATGCAGAAGTAACAGCCAAAATAGTGCAGCTGTTACTCTGTAGTGGCTGATCATGGCAGAGTGTTTCAAGCTCCATTGGACTTTCAGAAGGATACTTCCAAAAGTCCAATGGAAGGTGCCACGATTGGCCATTTTTTGGCAAGACATGCCAAAACAGCAGTTGGTTCTGCCCACAGCAGTAAAAAACTGTAAACAAATAATTTTTTTGACACATATCAGCTTTGTATACTGCATATTGTCTACATAGCTCTTCACTTTATTTATTTATTTATTGAATTTTGTTGACCGGGTAGGCCCACTGGGCTCCGGAGGTCCCTTTTTCAGGGGCGACCCGGGGGTAAAAATAACATACAAGTAACAGAACAGTACAAGTTGATAGATGACATATTGTGTTACAGAGCTGGATTACATAGGGTTACAATCAGAGTAGGAGAGGTTGGAACATACAGTCAGAGAGACCTCCAGAGTAGGAAATAAAACAACATGTTGCATGCACATAAACAAGAAGATCTAGGAGAGCAGGATAACAGCTACGTTGCTAGAGAGTCAGTCACCTTCCTAAGAGGGATCAGGGGTGGCGTGAGGTCAGGTCCTAAGGCATTGGCAAGTACTCCTGTTGAGCAGGTGGGCTTTGAGTTTGGACGGAAGCAG
Organism: Neoceratodus forsteri; assembly: GCA_016271365.2. Classification (NCBI taxonomy): domain Eukaryota; kingdom Metazoa; phylum Chordata; order Ceratodontiformes; family Ceratodontidae; genus Neoceratodus; species Neoceratodus forsteri. The sequence goes on along the minus strand of CM057449.1, from coordinate 714,397,539 downwards.
GGCCCGACCGGCCTCCCTTACCTCCTGTGGGAGGTTGTTCCAGCTGGAAGGGGCTGTGAGCCTGAAGGATCTGGACCCAGCTTTAGTCCTTGTTTTAGGAACCACAAGGAGAGTTTGTCCTGAGGTGCGGAGGCTCCTATGAATGGACTTGACCGTGATTAGCCCTTTGAGGCTAGGGGAGGAGAGGGCCCAGTAACTTTGAAGCCAGGCAAAGAGTTGGGTAGATGAGGCGGGCTTCAGTGGCCACCTGAGCCTGGCCTGGGCCTCACAGTGGTGTGTTCTAGGGTGGGACATTGTGGCAAACTGAGCGATCTTGTTGTATAAGGTCTGGAGCGGCTTAGTTCCGTAGAGGCCACACCGTGTAGAATGGAGGCTGCATAGGTGAGCTTAGGGAGTAGGACACTGGTTGCAATGGCAACCCTGGCTCTGAGGATAATCTGGTCCTTTAATCTATAGAGGATGCGAGTTTCACATGGATGGCTTTGGTGAGTTGGTCCACGTGATTTTTAGGGAGAAGCCCTGGTCAATGGTTAGACCGAGTGCGTCGTGTGGGTAACCACCTCGAGTTTATCTCCCCCTCTGGACTGCAGTTGAAGGAGCATTGAACGCTCAGATCCCAGGGATCTGGGCCCAAACAGCATCATCTTGGTTTTGCTGATGTTTAATACCATTTTGTTCAATGTGAGCCAGTCCTCCATCTGAAGGATGTCCTCTTGGAGGGCAATCTTCAATTCCTTTACATCAGGGGAGGCTCGGTAAATGACAGCATCGTCCGCATATTGGATGACGCTGCTGCTCCCACAGTGTAAGTGCAGGTCATTTATGAGTAGGGTGAAGAGAAGGGGCCAGTATTGACCCTGTGGTACACCCTCTTTAGGTGATGCGGTCTGTGAAACATTGTCCCTCCACCTGACCCTCTGGGTACGGTCAGTGAGGTAATTCTCAAACCAACCTAGTGCATGGGTGTCCAGGCCTATAGCGCTCATTTTATGCAAGAGGAGATTATGATTTACCAAGTCAAAAGCTTTGGAGAGGTCAATAAATACCGCGCCTGTACTGGCCCCTGAATCAGTATTGCACAGGACATCCGCTGAGAATTTGGTTAGGGCAGTATCTGTCCCATGCTTGGCTCTGAAGCCGTGCTGAGACGAGGAGATTACCTGGTGTGTTTCCAAGTATTCGCGAAGTTGGGAGTAGACTAGCTTCTCCTGTATTTTCGCTTTTGCAGACAGCAAGGAAATAGGCCTATAGTTCTCTATAGGCTCAGTAGGCCCTCCCTTGTGAATGGGAATCACTATGGCCTGTTTCCATGGTTGGGACCAACCCCTCCAAGAAGGACCGGTTTATCAGCCAGGTTAGTGGCCTCGCTAGAGCTGGGGCCCCTTCCTTAAGGATTCTTGGCTGGATCCCGTGAGGGCCTCCAGTGCCTCTCACCTGTAGGGATTTAAAGATAAGCAGAACTTCCTTTACCTTAACCATCCGCAGATGAAACTGTGGGCGGTCAAGTTCACGGGGCAGAGGCTCATATGGCTTATGCCCGTTGTCTATGTGCCCCACCTTGTATGCATCCAGATTCATAAAGTAGTCGTTTAGGGCCTCTGCGATGCGAGGCCCCTCATCAAGTACTTGCCCGTTCACCAGGATAGGGCCGGTTGTGGATTTTTTGTGACCCTTTAGGAGTTCATTAATATGCGACCAGAAGAACTTAGGGTTTCCCAGGTTAGTTTTTTGGAGATTAGAGATATAATCTTTCTTAGCTTTTTTTATGTTCTGTTTGCATTGGTTTCTCAGGGCTCTGTATCTGACTAAGTCCTCAGGAAGATTAGTTCTCCTGCACTTTTCCAAGCTTTGTCCGGGAGGTCATCTGGGCTTTTAGGTGGGGAGAGATCCACTTATAGCAGTTCCCTTAACCCTGTGAGTTTTCATAGGGGCTACAAGGTCGGTGACCAGTTAGGGTGGTTTGGAAAAATTTGACAGCTTCCTCCAGGTTGGGTAGAAGTCTTATGGGGTTCCAGTCAATGCCATTTAGGTAGCCAATGAACTGGTCGGATGGAAGTTAGAGTAGTCCCTGGCAGTGATAATTAGTGGGACTTTAATCCCATTATTCTTCCATATGGCAAATATCGGTGAGTGGTCACTTAAGGCATCTGCCAGAGTCCCAGCCAACTTACGTTACTTGGGATGAGGTCAGGACCCAGTCTATTGTGGAATGTCTCCCTGATTTGTAGTTCAATCTGGTTGGGAGGAGATAATTTGAGCAAGGTGGGAGTCGTGTAAGACTCCGTTTATTGGACTTAGCCTCTTGTGTTCAGTTTAGGTTGAAGTCACCCAATAGGATAATCTCGGAAGCTGAGTCCACCACAGGGCTCTTCAGGAGCAAATCAAGGGAGCCGAGGGCATTGGTTGGGGGGCTGTATATACAGCCAATAGTGAGGTGTTTAGCCCCACCTAATGTGACCTTCAGAAAAACTGCTTCTGAGTCCAGGGACAAGTCAAGGGGCTGCCTAACTAATGAGGCTGAGATAGTGTCTTTAACGTAAATTAGTACTCCACCCCCTCTTTTCGAGGGTCTGTCCTTTCTAAAAAGGGTGTAGCCGGGGACTGCAATCTCGTGATCCAGAATGTGGGGTTTTAGCCAGGTCTCAAGACCCTTGAGTAAGTCCAGTTTGTACACAGCCAGCCATGCTTGTACCTCCTGGATCTTTGGCCTCAGGCTGCGGATGTTCATGTGGACCAGTCAGAGACCCTTAGCTCCATCCCAGGCCTTATCCATTGGGGAGGAGATAGATGCATTCAATGTCCCTGGTCCAGGGTTAGGTTGGATGTCCCTGGCCAGTAGGAGTAAGGCAGCGAGAGAGCTAGAGAGAGAGAGGGTAGGGGAGGTAGCGCCAGCAACCTGCCATAGGGTCGGGCTCCTGGTACAGAGAAGGACTCTGAAGAGGACCCCTTCCTAGAGAATTCATGGCCGCTAGAGAAGGATGTTAATCCTGGCGAAGGGCATAAGAAGTGCCTCACATATCCTTTCTTCCTGACCCCCCTCGTGTCGGGGGCTGAAAGCATTTCTGATTAGGGTATCGGTCCCAAGTTGAGCCAGAATGTAGATTATGGACAGGAATACCATTGTTCCAATGAAGCGGGTACATGATGTTTCCCTGTCTGTATCTGGTAAGGGTTTAATAATCAATTCAGTAAGGAGTTAATAATCAATTCCACTACGAGTCTGTATTTGCATTGATCTGGTAAGGATACTTAGGTGCAGACAGGATGCAGGAGATCATGTAGCATCGGCTTAGCTAGTAGCAGCAGACTAAAGGATTTGAGCTGACAACACAGTTGACTTAAATTAAGTATACAGCATTGACAGGGCTAACAGGTTGAGTTCGCAGGTACAGAAACCTTGTGATGTATGCAGCAGTACCCTAAATCAAAGATTATATTGGCCTTTGGAGAAGTCAGTTGAAATGAAATGCACAGGATATATATGATGCAGCTGGAGAGAGTCTTTGATTGCCATACTTATTTAATTTGCATGGCAATAGAAAGTTGTTTGACACAGGGCTTGACAAATGCCCAGCATTGCCCTTTGAAAATCAGGCCCAATATCTTTACTCTGCAAAAAGATTCTCTTTTGTTTCTCCCTTAATTCTAGGTAAATTAATAGTATAATGAAGACTAAGAGGAACAAAAGTGTACCTCTCAGCTGTTCCTGATTATGAGGGACGTCCCTCATGTTACACCTCAAAATTACTTTGTCCCTCACTTGTCCCTCATGGAAAAGGTACTACCCACACAGAGGAAGTTCAGTAAAATAAGGCCTTAAAACAGACCAACATTCTAAAATACTAAATAAAAATTACATTGTGTTCAAGTACAGGAGGGGTTTCCATGGTGTTCTGAACTTTTAGCATCATGTTTGAAGATCTGTGCCTCATTATAAGGTTGAGTCTCCCTCATTGTCCCATGTTTTGAGTGCCCATGTCTCTTATTTCACTGACAAAAGGCTGAGAGGTAAGATCATAAAAATGTGAAGAATAAATCAATAAATTATAAGCTGAATTGATTCTAAATATTATCTTTTTAAAGGTTAAATTGGCTGGAAAAGGAAATTGATGAACAAATGTTTCAGAAAGAGACCAATATAAATCAAATCCTGAGTTCTAAGGGTCACATGCCTGATATCCCGATGCTACAGTAGGAAGCAGAGGCTGTCTTTGTGGTTTGCACAGATCAGCAGCTGCAATATTAGCTGTAAAGTTGGATTTTCTCAGGTTGCACCACAACTGTCAGTTTATCAACTTCTGCCTTTTATTGCTGATTTGGTCACTTCCTTCCCTCTGGTACAAGAATTGTTGCAATGTTGAGTGAAGCTTGCTCCAGATGTAACATCTAGTTTTCAATGTGTGCAAGGAGTTAAGTTGCTGACATACTTACTGTACATTTTCTTGGTTTAATGGGGAAAAGTAATTGTACATCATACTGAGCATTAGTTCTTAAACACTGTCATAGTAAGAGCCCCCTAAAACATGGGAAAAGTCCTGGGTATGTATCAGCACAAAAAGCACTGTACCATATTTTGCAAGGTATACACTGAACATAGTTTAATTATTTTGAATAAATGACTGAGTTACAGAAATAACATCATTCATGTTTAAAGGAGAATTGAGCTGAACCTGAAAGACTTCTTCTCCTTACAGAGCTTACTGGTTCAAATGTTGTTATTGTTCCATCTATACTGGTCTTTTAGTAACCATAGTTGACATTTCTGAGTTACACTCTGGTGGTAAGTACCATTTTAGAACTGTATGATGTCGTTTACATTCCTCTCAACCAGAGAAACCCATAGTTGAACACTGATGCATTGTGTCAACAATAGAAGGGAGCTCAGCAGGGACATAAACTACATCACATAGTTCTAAAATAGTCCTTTCCAGCAGCATGTAAATCAGAAACACCCATAGGGATAAGTAAAAGAGTTGGATAGCTATAACAATAACATTATTTTCACCAGTAATTAAAAACAGGTTCTGCTGGAAAAAATAATAACTTACTAATTCAGTGCGGTTCTCCTTGAATGTATTTATTTTGATGCTTGGAAGAAAGATATACACATAATCATGTAGTTTGTAGTGGCTGGCCAGCATGTTTCCTAAAGAGAACATCCAGAGTTCTGCCTGAAACAGTTACTACCGTATGTAATATCTGCCCCACATCTTACCATAACACAGCCCAACCTCTCATTTTCAGTAACTGATACACAATGCCCTGATTCTTCTGTGGCAGGTTTGGTCTAAATTCTGCGACAAGTCCCCCTGTTGCCACAGAACATCTGCAGTGTTAGTTTCCTATTTCTGCAGAAATTCTGTAGTGGCAGTTGATGGCTTTGGTAGCAGTCAGCAACCCCAGCCCCAGTTAGGTGAAAAATGCTAGTTTTGAGCTGGGACCTACAAATCAGAGAAACCTGTCAATTAATTCCTGAGTTATTAGTATTAGCAGGTAAAAAAATCCACCCGCTCTATCTCAGCCCCATCATCCTCCCCACCCCAGACTGAGAATCCCCAGGGCTACCAAATCTGAATGAATAATATTTGTAGTGGTTACCACACTGCACAGTGATCCTCATCCTTCTAGTTTTGCCACTAGGCCAGAATGCCTGTTTATCATTCCAGCAGTGCTTTGTGCAGCTGTGCTCAAAGCACTTCTGGGTCAAGAAACTGGAATTCGGATCTGGTGGAAAATTAGAAGGATAAGGATTGCTGCACTGTATGGAACCTGATAAAAACTATTTCTACTTCAAATAAAGGGACTCAAGGAGGTTCTCAGGGTGGCGTAGGGAGGGTGGTGTGGCTGAGCTGGATGGGAGGAGTGGATTTACCTGTTTTGATTTTTAAGGTAAAGCCCTAGCAGACAGATTAGGCAGGGGCAGTTCCAAAATGATTTTCAGGTTTTGGTTTTTAAATTCCACAGAATTCCCAAAAACATTCTGTAGAATTTAATATTAACTGCAGAATAGTTTTCCTGGGTTTATATGATCCATAGAGTAATTTCATTGGTCAGAGTCAATGAAAACTGCAGATTTGTTTTAATCACAGTTTATACTGACTCTTCATTTTGGTTTTTATTTATTATGCTTTATGTCCTTATCCACTGGCCCCTATTGGTTCAGTCTACACAGGCTCAGCCCCGCCACACATCCTGGGACTTACCTCACTCCTAAACACCCCAGCACTTCCCCAGGGTGGAATCCATAGGGCCCCTTCCCTGACTGAACAGTAGAACAGGAGTGAGAGACCAGTCGGTGGCATGAGGTCTGCATCATGGGGGCAGACTTCAGCGTATGGCAGCAGAACCTCAATTTTCCCATTCTTTCCCTGGGAGGTGTGTCATGCAATGACATTGGGGTGGCATGTAGAATGTCTGACACCCCTCCCAAATCTAGTCAGTCCTGGTTGTTGTACCCCAGGCTACCTCAAGGGGTATCCTAAACAACTGCAACTTCTCCACCCTTACCCTCTGGAGGAGGAGAGCAGTCCTTAGGACACTCGATCCTCCTCCCCCATGCCAGCCCTCCAACTCCCCAGGCTTGTTTCCAAACCTGGGTCATCGGCATCGAGAGCATAGCAAGCGGTAGTGGTAATGCTGCATGGGACAGCCAGCTAAATACTGATTCTTCAGTATAAATTGTTTATTTATTTATTGAATTTTGTTGACCCTGTAAGCCCATTGGGCCTAGAAGTCCCTTTTTCAGGGGTGACCGGGGGAGGAGGGATACAAATAGTAAGCAACTGAAATTGAACCAGATTAAGCTGTTGGTGGTATTTTTAGTGAATGGGAGAAATTTGGCCAGGACACCGGGGAAATTCCCCTACTCTTTGTCAGTAGGGGGAGCTGCCACCATGGAGGAGGATGTGTAGGAGGGTCAGTCTGCTGGTGTACCTGGAGGTGAGCAGGTCTCCCTGCCTCCAGGTCCAGCTTTGGAGACCGATGTAATACTGCCTAACTGCCTGGAAAAAGAAGAATTTACAATGGATTCAGTTCTGCCACCTTTCTGTGCTACAGCAGGTCTGTTTGGCCCTGATGCTGTTTGACTGGATAACGGTTTGCAGCAAAATCAGCATTTAAATCGACCAGGGGGAATGCAAACTATCGGGAATGTATCACACGGTATGCCTATGACTCCTGTGGAAGAACCAGGTGAATTTATTGCTTTTGTCCTCCTGAGAGATGCTGCATACCTTATTCAGGAAGAACTGGTGAAGTCTGTCATGGTGGAACCTCCATCGAGTGGAGGTGTGAGTCAGCAGAATGACGTATCCACTTCAAAGGGAAGAGTTCTGACAGAGCGGCCCTTTGATGTGGGGAAATTGACAACCGGCCTTCAGGTGGATACATTTGGTGTGGTGGATGGTAGGACTAAAATAGGTCTGCTGCTGTGAGTATCTCTACTGTTTCTAATAATGGAAGTTTGAAAAATCAGGACATATCTTTTTCCTTACGAAAAGGCAGAACTGATGTTGAGCCTCCCCAAGCCCCTTGCAAACGATCGGGTACCTCCCTTGATCGCTCACTGCTCAATGCAGTCTGGAAGTGAGGCAACAATGGGGTCTGGGTTCCAGACCTGGCCCACAGTCCCATACCAGGGCAACCTTTGTCGCAAACAGTGGATCCCGCAGTGCGACAGGGGGAGCAGCGTCCCTTGGTTCCACTGCTGCCCGACATGGGAACACAGCTTCAGAATACAGGGTGGCATGATGTATCCTTTTCGGATTCTGAAAGTACAGAGTAGCTGCATATGGAATGGAGAGACTCTGAAGCTACCTCCCCTCAACAAGCACGGCCTTCCCCTAGTCCCTGTCAGCAAGCAAAAACAGCCTGGGAGTCATTTCGGCGAAAAGATCCTTTTTCAGGTGCCCCCCCATTACAACGAAGAAATGCAGTGTGTTTGAAATACCAGGGGGGTTTAACTTTAGCACCAGACCGTCTCTACTTGGGGAAAACTTTGTTGAAGGACTCCATGGGTTTCTTTTCAAATAAAATCCATACGCTTATCCATGTGTCTGGTTCTGTAACTTTTGATGTCAGTTTTGACACTCCACAAAATGTGGATCATTTTTGGTCGAAATTGGATGTCTTGAAATACACTGAATTATGGATGCCTTTTAAGGCCATCCCTTTAACTAAACCATCTATCAAAACAGTGACAGTGTTATTTCGTAACAAATCTATATCAGTGCATGATATTGTGTTGTGGTTGCAAAAGCGGTGTGAAGTCATCAGGGCTCCTGTACCTATATTCGATGATAAATGTATTTGGAATGGAGGGTGGGTGTTCCGGGTATGCTTACGGAATAATCAGCTGGGGCCTGTACATCTTCCAAATAATATTTTCCTAGGTTCTGAGCTAGGGCACTGTTTTTATCAGGGTCAGCCTAGGGCGTGTTTTAAATGTGGGGCCCTTACACATCTAGGGTCTACCTGTGATAGAGTATGATGTAACCTTTGTCTTGACTATGGTCATCATAGTTCTACATGTCAGACTGATTTAAAATGTAATTTGTGCTCTGAATCTGGGCATTCATATAAATCATGTCCTTGGGCCACACATAATCGATCTGATAGGAAAAGTCAGGATAGTATCTTGCAGGAAGCGCAGAAAAAAGAAATGTTGAAGAAAAGGGCTTGGCAGCAGGACCCCCCACGTAATCCAGGCCATGTCCTCCCCAGTCCCCCTCCCGCCATTTTCTCAGTCAGATAGTGTTGCAGAAGACCAATTGGGCCCTTCCACTGAGACTGTTTCAGAGCAGAGTTTAGCAACTAGTACAGTGGTTACTTCTCTTCCACTGGTGATGGGGGACACTCCTTTTGAAATGCCTCCCCCTTGGGGTAAAAGTGTGGCTAAGAAAAGGAGCATGAAACAAACTCAACCCAGATCTAAGGTGGCAAAAGCCTTCTCAGGGAAAGATGACAGTATTGAGCTAATAAATAAATATGAGATTTTGAAACCTCAAGTTCTGGATTCTGAACCAGGCGGAGATTCTGAGGCTTCTTCTTTAGCCCCTCCCTCCTCTGATACTGATAGAGAAGCTCAGGAGCAGTGCTTCCAAGTCAGTGATGGCCCTCGACATAGAACCTGTGTCCGTAGATGCTCTAGGGATCAAGAAGTCACCTTGATTCTATAACATATTACCATGTCGTTTCCATCTCTTCCTAGGTTGAGAATTTCAACTATTAATGTTAACAGCATTAGAAATCCTAAGAGATGTATGGTTGCCTAACAAGGTTAAAAGACATGGAATGTGATATTTTTCTTTTGCAAGACACAAGGCTGAATACGACCTTTTTAATTAATGCTGCAAAAAAACTATGGTGTTGGTGGCCTTCTTTTTTTTCCTATGGAACAGATAAGTGTGAGGGTGTGGGTATTCTATTTAGAGGGGATGCTTTTCATATCTCCAGATTGATCGAGGTATTTTTGGGGAGAGCTTTGATAGTAGATTTCACATATGGACGTTTGTCCTGGTGATTAATTAATATCTATGGCCCTCTTACAAAGAAAGAAAGGATGGAATTGTTTGGGCTGATCAAACCCGATTTGTTTACCACCAAATTGGTTATTTGGGGGGGACTTCAATTGTGTTGTTAATATTGGAGATAGAGGGGCCAAGACTACAAAGGTATATAGCAACACTAATTATCTTCTCAGATTATTAGCTCAAAGTCAGATGATTGACGCCTATAGAAGGGTACACAAGCTCGGTGGGCAAACGTATTTTCGTGGATCCCTTTCCATGAGAATATATTTTTTATTTATTAAAGCTAATATTGGAGTGGAAAAAGCGACAGTGTTGCCAATGGAAATTTCTGATCATGCTATTTTAATGATCACTCTGGGTACAGTTAATGGGCCTCAGTATGGGAAAGGGTACTGGAAATTGAATACGGCACTTCTGCCAGATAAACATCTACAGACCCACATCAGCGAGTATCTTAGAACCCGCATGTCAATGGCAGGGTTGATTCATAATAGAAGCAGTTGGTGGGAACTCACTAAAACTGGACTGAGAAGTATCTTTCAAAAACACTTGGTCAAACAGTCTCAGGGAAAGTATAGACAGTACTTAAAGCTGCGTATGCAGTTAAATAGAATTTATTCAACTGTAAATTTATTACATATTCCCCTGTCAGAGTAGGCCCGTAATATTAAAAAGGAGATGTTTTTGTTGCAATACGACAGGGTCAAAACATTGTTATATGAACATAAAATTTGCACACAGGGAAAAACAGGACTGGGAGATCCCTTTCAGCTCAGTACTCAGAGGGCAAATGCGCGCTTTATGTCAGCTGTCACTACAGACACGGGTGAGATAGTTTTAGATGGGCCTGGTATTTTAAACGCAGTCTCACAATATCTGGAGTCAATATACACCTCTTCTACATTGAGGGTGGAACAGACAAAGCAGATGCTTTCATCCATTATAGTGTCTTCACTATCAGAGGATCAGTTCTTGCATTTGACAGAGCCCATCACGGAACAAGAGCTTGATCAAGTTATCACTCATCTCAAAATAAATATAGCACCTGGTATAGATGGTTTGCCTACTGAATTTTATCAGATCTTTAAAGATTTGATGGTAAGAATATTAAAAGTTGTTTTTAATTGGGTGTTACTGACGCTACAAGTAGATTTTCATTTTTGTATAGCAGTGCAAATTATGGTATACAAGAAGGGAGAGAGGGTGTGTTTGGATAATTGGAGATCTTTAAGTTTATTAAATACAGATTACAAAATTTTAATGAAACTTCTACATTCCCGTTTGTTGCCGTTGACACCAAATTTACTTTCAGTGGCCCAAACCTGTACTATACCAGGGCGTACTATACAACACAATTTATTGTTAATAAGAGAACTGGTAGAACAAGGCAAAGAGGAACTTTTACAAGGGTTTATAATGGCATTGGACCAAGAAAAGACCTTTGACTGTGTCCCACATTCTTACATTTCTCTTGTATTACAGGCCTATGGGGTCCCTGAGCAATTTGTGAGGTGGATAACCACTTTGTATTCCCATGATAGGGCTATTCCTTTGGTTAATGGTCATTTAGGGAAATACATAACAATTTCTAGGGGTGTAAGACAGGGATGTCCCTTAAGCCCCCTTCTTTATGTATGTTGTTTGGATCCTGTGTTAAGGATTATCCAGCAAGATGCACATGTGAAAGGTCTTCTACCGCTGGGGGGATTCAGAAATTCGAGTTACTGCTTACGTGGATGATATCTGCGTAGTAGTGGCAGATGAGTAGTCAGGTCTGAGGGTGCTAACCTTATTGGATGAACTTGCCAAATCTACAGGTGCTAATTTGAATAAACAAAAAAGCATAATTTATCCCTTGGGTAGGTCATATCAGGGCTCTACGGACTGGAAGGGTATTATAGTATCACACATGCCATTCCAATATTTGGGCATTTGGTATGGGAAGGAGGATAATAGTGTGTTTAACTGGTCAAGGAAATTGGAAGAAGCAGCTGTTAAAGTCAATATAAAGAAGTCGTGGAATCTAGTGAAAAAAAAAGAAAGTCATGCTAGTTAAAACATATCTGTTGCCACTTTTCCCGTTTGTCAGTGCTGTCTATCCATTACTGCAGCATTCGGAATCATGTTTGTTAGGTCTGGTATTTCAGATCATCTGGGGATGTAGGTTGAATCCAATAAAGAGAGAGGTACTGTATTTCCCTATAGATAAAGGAGGTTTAAATTTGACAAATCCTATTCTTTTCCTGTTTACTATTTTTTTTTCATCATAATTTATTGGATATGTCAAAACCACAGCTAGCTGTATGGATACCTTTTGCTGACCATTGGTTGGGTCCTGTATATTCTGAATGGAAAGAGCAGGGAATACTGCATGCCCAGGTCAAAACTCCTTGTGTATATTTGAGGCCTGTTCTGGGGAAATTAAAATTATGGAAGGTGTCCTTCAGGGTTCTTACTTCAACATCAAATAATGTATAAGGCTATCCAACAAGAAATTCTTGAGTTACAAGTGGAATTTCATGATGTGGAGCCCCAATTTAGAATGCATGTACTTGATACTTTGCGGGATCCTAGACAAACATACTAACATACTATTTACCAGCAGATTAGGCCTTACTGTCTATCGAGTCTGCTTGAACCTTAGATCCTTAGTTGGGTGCCGAGGCCCTCCCATCCCTTGTGCTCCAGAAACCCCTATCATCCATCCCAACCCCCCTGGGACAGGCCATCATCTGATACATCCACTTTCTGTGTCTGTCCCACCCTCTCTTGAAGCCCTCCACTGTGGATCTCTGAACCAGCTCGCCAGGCAGTGCATTCCAAGCGTCACCCTCTCAGTGAAAAACCTCCTCCTCTTTTCCCCCCTCACCCTTCCACCTTCCAACTTCAAACCATGCCCTCTGGTGATACCTCCCTGCTTTAGTCTAAAGATCCCCTCCATGTTTACCCTATTTATTCCCTTGAGGTATTTGAAGACCTCAATCATGTCCCCATCTCTCCTATCCTCCAGTGAAAACAGGCAGAGCTCCTCAAGTCTGTCCTCATACGTCAAATCCCCTAGCCCTCGTATCATCTTAGTTGCCCTCCTCTGTACCCTCTCCAGGAGCTGTATGTCCCTCTTCAAGTGTGGTCTCCAGTACTGTACACAGTACTCAAGGTGTGGCCTAACCAGTCCATTGTACAGCAGCAGAATCACTTCCTTGCTCCTAGAGGTGATCCCCCTTACGATGCATCCCAACATCCTGTTTGCCTTGCTAGCCGCTCTCCTGCACTGCTCAGAGTTATTCATGCATGCATCCACCATGACCCCAAGTTTTTTTCCCTTATTGAGGCCTCCAGTGCCTCCCCTTCCAGGGTGTACCTGTGTTTAGGGTTTCCCCGACCAAGATGCAACACCTTGCACTTGGTGATATTGAAATTTAATTTCCATGTGTGAGCCCAGCTTTCCAGGGTGTCCAGGTCCCCTTGCAGGGCCAACCTCCCCTCTTCTCCCTCTACTACTGCTCCCATCTTGGAGTCATCTGCGAAGAGACTCATTTCACACCCTATACCCTCCCTGATGTCTGATAGCACCTAGAATATGGGATGTGATGTGGTTGAGCGCTCATGGACGTCTAAATGTGAAAGGCAATGCAAAACATAAAAATGTGATGGACATTTTTGCCCAAGACAAGTCTGTATTGAGATGGTCAAAACTATGCAGCATTTTTTACTTTCATGTCCATTTGTACAAACAGTATGGCGCAAATTGGCTACTCGATGGAATCAACCTTATTGGAAGGCTCTCACGTGTTCAGAAATAGTAGGAGGTTTCAGTCTTTCAGACCTAGCTTTGCAAGGGGACATGGTTAGACTTATTTTATCATTCATGAAATTTATCCTTTGGCAAGTTAGATGCAAACTGATGTTGCAGAAGTCTATCAAGATCCGGATACAGTTATCCTTAGTATTGAATATGCATTATGTAAGCAGTGTTATTTTGAGCAGCAACACATGAATGAAGGGGTATGGCAGCTCCGTTGGTTGAACGTACCTTTTATGAAAGATAAAATTGGATAGTGTGTTCCAAAATGTAAGAATGTATGTTAGTTATAGAAAACTGATTGTTTTCCACTGAATGCATTTGTAAGTTCTATATTATTTTTGTTGTTGTTTCTGTTCAGTTTCTTTTCAATAAAATTTTCCCCTACTCTACAGCAGGAGGACCCTTTGGCCATCTGTTGCTTGCTAAGATGGCTGCCTCCCCGAACCCTGGTGGAGGTGGTGGTGGTGCTGCTACTCTTTGTCCCCAGGGTTTTTTCTTCCTTTCAACCTGCTCTACATCCTGGAACTCACTGCAATAGTCGTTCAGACACAGTGCCTGCTATGGATGGTTTTCCTCCCGTGCTCTCTTCTACATCTGCTGTGCTCTCAGACTCTGACCAGCTTTTTGTGACCTGCCCTCCTGCTCCTGCTACAGAGGCCTCTGCTACACCCATGACCTCATCGCAACTGTGCTCCCTTTACTTGCAACACCACTCTGTTTTACGGGACTTTGCCAAGGAAGACGATGCTAACAGTACTGACCTGCCTCCCACTACTGTTCAGCTTCTGCTTATCACTGCCATTCCTTCCACTACCTTGCCGGTTCAGCATGCAACTTTCTCCAGACATGTGTTGCCTGATTCTGCTCCTCAGCTGGCTGCTTCTACAGCTCCTCCTGACAATGCTTCCTCTTCTGACCTGGCCTGGTCTCCAGCTTCAGCTCTTCAGGCCACAGGATGGTGGCAACAGTTTCCCGGCACCTCTTGGACCTCTCCGCGGGCTGTCAGCACCCAAACCATTATACTGCACTCCTTGTCCTCCAGTGTGCCCATTTCCAATACTCCTCAGCTTGTTTGTTCCCCTCACATGGACTCTCCCCATGGTGATACAGCTCCCCCACAGATTTCCTGTGTGGACAATCCTCCAGTGCATCATCCTTCTGCTTCCCTTCTCCTGGCTCCCTCTTCTGCATCATGGCCTTCTGCTTTAGCACACTCCTCTTCAGACGATGGCCCTCTGCACCCTCAGGATGGTTCTCTCTTGCCTTCTCTACCTGCAGATGAGCCCTTGGAGGCACCTCCTTTTCACCTCAGTGACATGTTTCAAAATTTGGGTGCACCAGCTCAGCGCAGAAATGCTGTTTGCCTGAAGTACTTTGGGGATCTTTCTGCTGCTCCTGATAGGAGAACTGTGTTGCATTCTATGCTTACAGACCCTTTGGACAGTACTGCAAGTGAACTGTTTTCCATTTATACATGTTAAGGGGGAATCTGTTTATGATCTTTGTTTCAAAAATGTTTATTCTCTGGAACAATTTTGGTCTAAGTATGAATTGGTGAAATCTCAGGCTTTGTGGGCCCCCTTTATGCTCATTCTCCTTACTAAGCCTACGATAAAAATCATTACCCTGCTTTTTCAGAATGAGGGTGAGAGGATAGTGGATGTCCAGTATTTGCTTAAGCAGTGCTGCAATATTCCTAAGGCCCCTTGACCTATTTTGGACTAGGACCTCGTATGGACAGAGGATTGGAAAGTTAAAGTACAACTGCGGCAGACTGACCGGGGCATAACACATTTACCTGGCAGCTTCTATATTGGTTGTGACAGGGGTTTATGCTTTTACTCAGGTCAGCCCCGCACTTGCCATAGATGTGGTGCTCAGACACACCTTAGCCATTCATGTGACAAGCCACAGTGCTCTATCTGCTTGGCCTATGATCATGTCAGCCTTGGTTGCACTAACCCCCAGAGATGTAACCTCTGTGGCGAGTCGGGTCATACCTATCAACAGTGTCCATGGGCAGACCACAACAGGCTGGATCGCCCTCCTCAAGACCTGGTGGCTTTTATATGTGACTCTCAATCTCAGGTCCTTCACCAGCGTGACAAGAAACTCCAGCAGGTAGTGCCCTTCCCCCCCATTGATGTTGTCCTGACTTCTCCTTCTGAGTCTTCGGTACACACTTCTTGATCACAAAATCATGCTCCTCCTAATGAGGACCCGGCTGTAGAGGTTGTCACCTCCTCTGATCCTATGCCCACCACCTCCCCTAGACTTTGATCCCATCAAGGAGGTCTCTTAGGGAAAGAGGAATAAGTCCAAAGGTAAGCGGAAGGCTCCCGGTTACCCCCCCGACAGTCCATTCTGACTAGGAATCGTTACCAGACTTTGACTAAACAGAAGCAGTGGAGTGACATAGTGGATGAGAAAAATGATTCTGACTCCTCTCAAGCCTCTTCTCTCCTTATGGATTACTCCTCTGACTCCCAGCAGGATCCTTCTTCTTCTAGATCTGCCCCCGGGTGGCATTCTGCGGTTACTTAACTGTTTAGTTTTTTTTCTTTTATTCCCCCGGATTCTTGTCATCCACTCCATTTTTCCTATGTCTGGGAGCTTGAGCCTTCACTGCCTCACTCTTAATCTGTGCAGAATAAAGTCCCATAGGAAACTTCTTGTTTCTTTGCAGTATCTTTTGGCTTTCCCACATGACTTTTACCTGCTCCAGGATAATAGACTGAAAACTCATTATGAGCTGTCCCAGGCTTCTGCCAGTTGGAGCAATGGCCTTTCCTATTGGTCCTTTGGTGAGGATAAGTGTGATGGCTTAGGCATTCTGTTTTCTAGGTTCGATTATACTATTACAAGACTGGCAGACATTGTTCCTGGCTGTGCATTATTGCTTGATTGCACTTTCCACTCTCTGCGACTCTGGATTCTGAATGTCTATGCACCCCAAAGTATTGCTGCTCATTCTGACTTGTTTAGACTGTTACAACCTTATTTACACACCTTCCGCCATCTTAACCTGGGGGGGGATTTCAACTGTGGTCTCACCCTAGCAGATAGAGGGGGCTGCACTCAGAAACTATTTGGAGGTTCTACTGCATTGCGTTCTGTACTTCAGACTGCTTCTCTACAAGATGGCTACTGTGCGGTGCACCCCAAGGGGGCTACAACCTATCATAGAGGCCCCCTAGCCACTTGTATCGATTTTTTCTTTCTTTCTCAAAATGTTCGGGTTCACAAGGCTAAAGTAATTCCTTGTGAATCCTCAGATCACTTGGCCATTTCCTTGCTCTGCTCTCCCTCCACAGCGTCCCACCCACTGATTGTTTCTTGCCATTGGAAATTGAATAGCTCTCTGTTTTTCTGATGGTTGCATTGTTCGGGATTGCCAGGATTTCTTGTTGGCTCGCATTTCAGTGTTGGATACTTATGCCTCCCCCTTACAATAGGGGGAGGCATAAAAGGCATATTGGATGTTAAAAGTTTCTTTCTTCAGCAGGGTGGAAGGAAATCAGCCATATGAGGAGATACTAAAAGAGCTTAATATGTGTACCCCTGAGGAAAGGAGGGAGAGCGGGGACATGATAGAAACTTTTAAGTACCTCAGTGGAATCAACAAAGTCCAAGAGGGTAGCATCTTTCAGAAAAAGAGACATGCAAGAACAAGGGGACACAATCTAAAGTTGGGGGGGAAGTTCAGGGGCAATGTGAGGAAGTATTTTTTCACAGAGGGTGGTGGATGCATGGAACAGCCTTCCTGAGGAGGTTGTGGGGTCTAAAACTGTGGGAGAATTTAAGAATACATAGGACAGACATAAGGCAAGTCTTGTGGGGGGGTAGGAATAAATAGGCTGTTGGTTAACTAGGATCTGCAGCTTATTCTGTAGGTAGGAAAATGGGCAGACTAGGAGGGCCAAGTGGTCCCTATCTGCCTTCAAATTCTATGTTTCCATGTTTCCTCTTATCACTGGTATTTGCTCCCGCTGCGACATTTCCAGGACACTATTTCCAGGGCATGCGAGTCCGGACAGGATTACTCACCTCTTCTTACTTTTCTGAAGACTCAGATGGAGGTGTTTCAGTATGATAGGGATCATTCCTTGCATCCTGAGGCTTCTTACGGCACCCGCTCTTCTAAGGCCTCCTTTGACATTTATAAGCATTATTCTGACAGAGTGACAACCACACATACTGAACATCTTTTTGACCCGGACTCCTCGGTGATTTGTGATACTATGGCCTCTCTCCAAAGTAAGTTTTTTTCTCATTTAAATAGCGTCCTAGGCACCTCTTCAGTGACCTCGTCTGCTGTTGCTTCTTTTCTAGATTTCCAGCTTCCGTCTCCTTCTTCTGATCTCTGTACTCAGCTGACTCTTTTGCTCCCTTTGTTGAAGGTACGGGCAGTGATCAAGAAACAGAAATAGTGTACTTCTGGGCCTGATGGCCTGACCGTGGAACTTCATCACACATTTTCTGATCTCTTTTCTCAGATCTTTACCCTGCTCTTTAATGCCATCATTTCTATTCATTCTGTTCCCCTTCATTTCTCAGATGCGATCATGTTTCTCCTATTTAAAAAGGGTGACAGGATGGATATTCAGAATTGGAGACCATTGAGCCTCCTGAATGTCGACTACAAGATTTTTGCATCTGTCCTGCTCGATCGGCTTCTTCGTTTTTCTTCTCAAGTTATCTCAGAAGTTCAGACTTGTGCCATCCCTCTCCACAATATTGTTTCGAATCTTTCTCTCCTGGCGGACATCTCTGCTTTCAGTTCTTCTTCTTCTTCTTCTCCTCCCTCACTACTCTTTTCTCTTGATCAGGAGAAAGCATTTGATAGGGTGAACCATGCTATTCTCTTTCATGTTCTCTGTTATTACAGTGTTCCACAATGCTTTATTCAGTGGCTACGACTATTATAGTCTACTGCTTGGATCTAACCTTATGTAAATGGTGCCCTTTGCCCTTCTTTTTTAAGTCATACTGGTGTTCATCAAGGCTGCCCTTTAAGTCCTCTTCTTTATGTTTTTCATATTGACCCTTTGCTTCGCAAGCTTTTGCATCATCCTACTATTCCACATTTTTCCTTTTCTTTTATGCACCATCTCCCTATGGTATTGGCTTATGTGGATGACCTTTGTATTCTCACTACTCCACAACTTCAGGAGTCGGACTTGCTCCATCTCCTTACAGATTTCAAATGGGTCTCAGGTTCTAGGCTGAATTATGATAAGAGCTCTGCTTTGCACCTCCCACTGTTGCCTCTTCCTGATTCTCCTCATTTTATTGCAGGGGTCCCTTCGTTCTTGGCTCCAATCAAGATTTTGGGATTGACTTTTGGAGCCACTGATGATGCCCTTACCAACTGGACTGCTATTTTGGATAAGGCTTTACACACAGTTGCTTCCTGGAAGGGATATACCATTGCCAAGCGGAAGCAGGTTTTACTTTTAAAAACCCTTGTCCTTCCTTTGTTTCTTCATGTCGCCTCAGTTTTCCCTGTTCCCTTTTCCTTGGAAGCACGTTTGTATAATGTTTTCTTCCAGAGCTTTTGGGACAGTCATTTAAACTCGATTAAATGGAATTATACATATCCTGATTATTGCCATTGCAGAGTTTGGATGTTGAACCCTTTAGTGTTTTTTCACTGTTTGTTTCTCATATCCACTTTTCCCTCTCTATTGCAAAACCGGTTGGTCTTCTGGTTATCTCTTCTTTGTCATCGAGTTGCTCCATTGTGTACGGTGTAGAATCTCCCTCCTTTAGAGATGCCTCAAAACTTTCGGAAGTACGATCTTCCTTTTTATATTGTCCCCTCCTTTTTGAAGATTCGCCAGTGGTCTCTGACTCCCACAGTGATTCTTTCTTCCTCTTGGAGGCATTTTTATCAGTCTATTTTAGGGTTTTCCTTTCTGGATCTTACAGTGTTATGGAACTCCCTTGGCACCATCCTGGACTCCTCCTGTGTTTTTTGTCAATTGACTAACCCTAGTATTCCTCAGAGGGTTTGGGATGTTACTTGGATGTCCTGTCATGGATGGCTGGGTGTCCATGATAACCTGAAACACAAAGCACAGGAAGACAGGACTTGTCTTTCTGACTCATGTCCTTCCACCCCAGAATCCATGTTTCATTTTTTTGTGGATTGCCTGTATCCTTGACCTGTTTGGACACCTTTTCTTCATAAATGGAAGGAAAAAGACCTCCTCTCTCTCTCTCTCATGTATGATATTTTGATTTTTGGCATCTATCCTCCCTGACTGAAATCATACCATCTTAGTACCCTACATTTCATTTTGGTTTTTTGCTGCTACTATTTGTAGCAGGCCAGATGTGCATTTTTGTTACAACAAAAACTGTGTAGCCCTGCTCAAATTGTTGCTCAGATTTTGCAAGGTTTACACAATGTTTATTGCTCCAAGAAAGCCTCATTGCCTCCTGAGGATGTTTGGTGATATTGGGTTCTCTGCTCCTGGATTCTTCCCTAACGGATAGCTACTCTTATAGTAGAGATGAGCTGGGGATTTTGTACACAGGGTGATTGTCCCTGTTTACTGTTCCTGTATACTGCACTTCTCAGTATTGTTTTTGCTTTCTTGCATTTTTGTTTGTATGAAGTAATACATTTTTTGTATGTTGTGTTTTTCTGTTTTGATTGACAATTTCCCCAATCTTTTTAGTGAAGATGTGACGGGGATTATACTTCACTGTGGAATATCTATGTTTGTTGTTTTGAGTATGCTGTTACATTCATTTTTTGTTTTTGATTTCATTTACTATACTTTTGTATGATGTGATACAATTTTGTATGTTTTTATTGTAAATTTTCAATAAAAATTTCCCCTACTCTCTCAGTAGGGGTGCTGCTGCTATGGAGGAAGGAGTTTTGGAGACTCATTCTGCTGGTGTACCTGTGGGTGAGAAGGTCTCCCAGCCCACAGGTCCAGCTCAGGAGACCACGTCTGTTATTGTTGCATTAATGGAAACTGAGATTGCTGAAGCTGCTATGGCTACGGTGTTTGAGGACATGGTGAATGCTCCATAAGGCCTTTTTGCATTTGCTGAAGTATGGCTTGATAACATATTGAAACAAAAATCCTTGTGGTATGGAGATTTAGAAAGCACTGCTATGGAATGGATAGTAAATATGACCATTGAATGTACTACTACTCAGTCTGCTTTGATAAATCCTGCTGTTTTGCAAGATGCTGTAAAAAGTCCTACTAGACATTCTAGTACAGGAAAAAGCAGACGCAGATGCAGCACAGAGTCGGGTGACTAAGCCCAGTGATATAGAAGCATCAAATGCATTCCTGAGGCCTGAGTCAGTTTCGGCGGAGGAGAAACTGACAGCAGAATTGGGGCCTGCCACACTGAATATGGCTATGCCTCCACAATTGAAATCTACTGACACTGTGAGTACTGAGCTGCATAGTGTCTGTCAAATTCATAGTAATTTGGCTACTACTCTTGGGTTGAGGAAGGGAAGAGCTGTTGATCTTACTGCTGTGCCAAACCGCGGGAACTCCCCTGACATCTTTGGAGCTTTCTTTGCTGTCTTCAGGGTGGAAATGGAAAGCTGCTGGTATTTGGGTTCCAGACCCAGCCCACAGCCCAATTCCAAGACATTCTTCCCCACCTGTTACTGAAAGGCTTAGTTCTACAGAACTTACTAGCACAAAACAGGCTATTGATCCTGAACAGTCTCCTGTTTGTAGCATTTTGTCTTGACCTTTCAACACAGGAACACCACAGCATATGGAGTCATCCTCCTCAGAGTCGGAGGGTGAAGTGGTGCATCCTGCCAAGTGGGGAGATTCAGGAGAAGAAGAGAATGAACTACCTAGTGTTAAACCAAATTTTCAGGAACATTCAAAAACTGCTTGGGAGTCCTTTTGGAAGAAGGATCCCTTTTCAGGTCCCCCCCCCACAAAGATGTAATGCAGTCCGGTTGGAATATCTTGGTGGGTTAGATGTAGCCCTTGATCATATTTACATGGGACATAATTTATTGAAGGGGTCATTGTTTTTTTTTCCACCGAACTTCATGCTTTGATTCATGTTTCAGGGTGAGTACTGTACGATGTCAGTTTTACTTCTCCACAGGGTCTGGACTGTTTCTGGACTAAATATGATACCCTGAAATATACTGAATTGTGGCTGCCTTTTAAAGTCATACTTTTAACAAAGCCTTCTATTAAGCATGTGACAGTTTCATTTTGGAACAAATCAGTGTCTATTCATGATATTGTTTACTGATTGCAAAAGAAATGTGACGTGCTTGATAGCCCACAGCCAATATTTGATGATGAATGTATTTGGAATGGGGTTGGATATTAAAAGTCTGTTTAAGAAATAATAGTTTAGACCCTGTACACCTCCCCAATAGTCTATTTTTTGACAATGAGAGAGGCCATTGCTTCTATCCAGGACAGCCAAGGGCCTGCTTTAAGTGTGGGGCCTACACTCACTTTGGCTCTGCCTGTGATAGAATGAAATGCAATCTTTGTTTGGCCTTTGGATATCACAGTTCTGATTGTAAAGAAGAGTTACAGTGTAACTTGTGTGATGATACTGGCCATGCTTATAGGTCATGTCCTTGGGCTACTCATAACTGTACTGACCGTAAAAATCAAGATTTGATAATCCAGGAAGCACAAAAAAAGAAATGATAAAAAGTAAACATTTTTGCTAGTAGACCTCCCCCAGAATGCATGAACACCCCACCCCCGCCTTCCCCACCTATGTCTGTGGTGACGGTTGTTCATATTGATGATACCCCTGCACCTCCCACAGAACCACTTCAGCCTTTAGACCCTGAAAATCCTTTACTGGATATAACACAGGCCCTTGTGAAAGAGGTTCTAGTAGTTGAAATGCCTCCCCCAGGGTGGTTAAAAACATAGCAAAAAAAAAGAAGTATGAAACAAACTAGGCTGAGGTCAAAGGTAGCGAAGGCTTGTGCTCCAGAGGAAGAAGGAATTGTACTAACTAATAAATTTAATATCTTGGCAAAAACCACGATAGACTCAGAATAGGAGGGGACTCAGAGGCATCTTCTCTAGCTCCCCACTCCTCAGAATCTTGAAGGAGAACAGCTGGATTTAGGAGCCGAGGAGGAGGAGAAAAAAAAGGGTGAATACTAGAGTGAGGAGAAGTTCTAGGCAGAGGAAACCACCTTAAATATATTCTGTCCCCTTCTTCTTCACAGACTCTTTCATGGTTGAGTGTTGCAACCATCAATGTTAATAACATTAAGAATGCTAAAAGACGAGTGATTACACTGACAACATTGAAAGACTTGAGTTGTGATATCTGCTTACTGAAAGATACATGGTTAAACACTGTCTCTTTGGTTAGATCTGCACAACAATTGTGGTGTTGGGGCCTTTCTTTTTTTTATTTTGGTTTGTGATTTGTCTGATGTTTGTGAAGGCGTTGGTATATTGTTTAAAGGCGATGGGTTTAGAGAAATATCCTCGGGTAGGGCATCACTATTAGATTTCATGTTTAAGGGGGTAGGGTGGAGATTTTTAAATATTTATGCCCCTGTTACTAAAAAGGAATGGATTATTCTCTATCAGGACATTAAACTTTATTTAATTACAACCAAAAATGTTCTTTGTGGAGGAGACTTTAATTGCATGGTGGATAGAAGAGATAGAGGTGCAGTTACTAGGAAAATATATTGCGATTCCAACTGTCTCAATGGAATTATTGAACAGAGTGGTTTGCAAGATTCTTTTAGAGCTCTGCATGGAGAGGGTGGTCACACTTACTTTAGGGGAGTGTTATCCACTAGAATTAATTTTTTGTTTACATAGAAAACTGTTAGTATAATTAAAGCTGAAACCATTCCTCTGGAAACCTCAGATCATGCAATTTTGCACGTTATCACAGGGGGTGAGAGTGGGCCGCAGTATGGACGAGGATACTGGAAATTAAATATGGAAGTACTGAAGGAGAAATGAGTGAGGGTGCAGGTCATGAATTTTATTAAAGCAAGGATGACAGTGGCATTTCTGGCTGTGAATAGAAGCACTTGGTGGGAAGAAACGAAATGAGGTTTGAAATCTTTGTTTCAATCTCACTCTACAAAAACTAGACAAAGTCAGTATAGGGAATGCCTTAAACTTCGAATGCAACTGAGTAAACTATATTCAGTCATTAATATTCAAGATATTAGTTTAACTTTTCAGGTGCTTAACCTTAAGAAAACAATGTCAAGTTTACAATATTCTAGGGCTACGGCAATGCTGAATGAACATAGGATCTGTTCCCCAGAAAAAAAACTGGTTTTGGTGATGCCTTTAAAGGCTGCTCACAAGCAGCATCAGAAAGGTTCATGGAGTCTGTTATAAGTGTTGACTGTGCTATAGTATCAGATGGGCTGACAATCCTGCACACTATAACGCAATACTTGTCAAACATGTATGAATCATCCCCCATTAATGAGACAGTGGTGACTGAATTCTTGAATTCAATTGAAGTCCCTAGTATACCTTTCATACTTTTAAGAGACCTTACTAGGCCTATCACAGAGGCAGAAATTGGGTTGGTTATTGACCATCTTAAAAAGTCTACAGCCCCAGGTACTGATGGTCTCCCATCTGAATTTTATGATACCTTTAGTCACTTATTACAGTCTGTATTAATTATAGTGTTTAATAAGGTGTTGGATGGTTTACAGGTGGACTTGCATTTTTGCATTGCTATTCAGATATTAATATTTTAAAAAGGTGAAAGGTCAGTTCTTGATAACTGGAGATCTTTAAGTTTGTTAAATACTGACAACAACATTTTAATGAAAATATTGCATAATCATTTACTAAATATTGCTTCGGTACTTATTACAACAGCACAAACTTGTACAGTACCGGAACATTCCATTAAACATAATTTGTTATTACTTCGAGAAATTGTAGAACAGGGTAAGGATGGTATATTGCAGGGTTATGTTATGTCTTTAGATCAAGAAAAGGCCTTTGATCGAGTGCCACATCATTATATTTATCGTATATTGACTCATTATGGTATACCAACCTTTTGTGTAAATTGGATTTCATTATTGTACAAGAATGCTAGGGCAATTCCTTTAGTCATTGGGCATTTGGGTACTTATATAGAGATATCTCGGTGAGTTCAACAGGGGTGCCCACTCAGCCCCTTGCTTTATGTATTCTGTTTAGATCCTTTACTACGACTACTGCAACAAGACTCCTGCATTAAAGGTATCACGCCAAAAGGAGGTGGTATGGATGCTAGAGTAACAGCATATGCTGATGATATCTGTGTTATTGTAGCAGATCGTAAGTCAGGTATATGGGTTCTTGAACTTATTGATGAATTTTCAACACCAACAGGAGCGCACCTTAATAAAAGGAAAAGCATTGTATACCCCTTAAATGATACTACCATTTCACATGACTCTTGGAGGGGAATAAAGGTGTCTACTGAACCATTTCAATATTTGGGTATCTGGTTTGGGAGAGGTGATAATTGTGTTTTAATTGGAAAATCAAACTGGATTTAGCCACAACTAAAGTTGCTGTATGGAAGACGTGGAATCAGAACCAAAAGAAAAAGGTAGCAGTAATTAAAACATTTCTGCTTCCAATATTTTATTTCTTAGTGCAGTTTATCCTTTACCTTGGACTTTGGAAGCCTCTCTTTTAAGCTTAGTTTTTCAAATAATGTGCAGTTGTCATTTAAATCCCATTAAGAGGGAGATTATATATTTACCAGTGGAAAAAGGAGGTTTAAATCTTATCAACCCTGTAGTGTTTTTTACAGTAATTTTTTCCATACTAATTTGATTGATCTATCAAAGCTGAGTTTTGCCCTCTGGACTATCTTTGCTAGCCATTGGTTAAGACCCCTGTATCAAATATAGGAGATTCAGGAGGCTTTGACAGCCCAGGTTAAGACTGCATGTATTTTTGTAGGCCTGCACTTAGGAAATTCAAGCAATGGAAATTGCAATTCACTATTTTATCCCTGCCTACCATTAAAGTACTTTATAAATTAATTCACACCACTGTTAGTCATCCAGTGGTTAATTTCAAGGATGTAGATCCTCAATTTTGTGGTGCCATTTTGGAATCCCTCAGGGATCCTTATATCCCACCTTGGATTTGGGATAGCAGTTGGTTATGTGCACATGGGTGTTTATTTGTGAAAGGGAATGCTAAACATAAAAAACTTGAAGACCACATGTGCCCTAGGAAGAGTTGTATAGCCCAGGTAGAATCCATGTCACATTTTCTCATTGGCTATCCATTTGTTAAACACGTGGGAAAGAAAAGCTATTGTCTGGTATAACCCTTATTGGAAATGTTTGACATATGCAGAAGTGTTAGGGGGATTTAGTTTAGGAGAACTTGGTTTGCAAAAAGGGAAGGTATACTTCATTCTCTCATTTATCAAGTTTATATTGTGGCAAACAAGATGTAAGTTTGTCCTGCAACAATTTTATCAAGAAATAGAGCAGATTGTCACTATTGTTGAGAACAAACTTTATAAACTATGTATGTATGTATGTATGTATGAACAACAGCATATGTCTTCCAGTACTTGGGTCCTCTGTTGGAATGATGTGCCATTTGTGAAAGACACTGTTGGATGAATTTTTTTTCTTTTATACATTTGTTTACTGTCATAATGTTTTTTTTTAGTTTTGTACATTGTACTTTTTGAAATGTATTGTTCAGTTTTCTTTAATAAAATTTCCCCTACTCTTTTCCAATAAGTGCCATGGGATCTTTAGCATCCACCTGAACTACCACCAATCCAGGCAGATAGGACCTCAGTTTAACATCTCATGTGGAATAATATTCTACATTTCATGTAAACCAGTTCATGTAAACTATGGAATAATATTCTGCAGTTTATGTAAACCATGGAATAATATTCTGAAGTTCATGTAAACCATGGATTACTGTTCTGAAGTTCATGTAAACTATGGAATAATATTCTGCAGTTCATGAAAACTATGGAATAATATTCTGAAGTTCATGTAAACTATGGAATAATATTCTGCAGTTCATGTAAACCATGGATTACTATTCTGAAGTTCATGTAAACTATGGAATAATATTCTGCAGTACATGTAAACTATGGAATAATATTCTGAAGTTCATGTAAACCATGGATTACTATTCTGAAGTTCATGTAAACGATGGAATAATATTCTGCAGTTCATGTAAACCATGGATTACTATTCTGAAGTTCATGTAAACTATGGAATAATATTCTGCAGTCCATGTAAACTATGGAATAATATTCTGAAGTTCATGTAAACCATGGATTACTATTCTGAAGTTCATGTAAAGTATGGAATAATATTCTGCAGTTCATGTAAACTATGGAATAATATTCTGAAGTTCATGTAAACCATGGATTACTATACTGAAGTTCATGTAAACTATGGAATAATATTCTGCAGTCCATGTAAACTATGGAATAATATTCTGCAGTTCATGTAAACTGTGGAATACTATTCCGCAGTTCATGAAAACCAAAGATTAATATTCCACAGTTTTTCACAGTTTGCACTAAATTCTGCGGCCATTGCCATGGCCACAGAATCACAAAAAAATCAAGGCCTTGCTGATACAATATCAGATGCACATGAGTTTCCCCTAGGCAGCTACCCTTACATTTGGAAAAAAAAAATAAAACTACATTAGAGATGAATGAGTTTGGTGTTTGATTTTTGTGGTTGGCACCAATAGTTCATAACACTGTTAGTATTAGCTAAAGCAAGAACAATTAATTTCTGCCCTTTTCCAAAGGCTCATTGCATGTTATAAACTACAGTAAAACTGCATACAGTAATACATAAATAAAAATAAAATAAATCAAGCAAAAATAAAACCTCACTTAATTAAATCCTATGATTAGTTCAATAAGCAAGTTTAAAAACATAGGATTTAAATCCTTTGTAAAGGCTTCTGCCAAGGGGGATTCATGAGGGATACATGTACTGTATGTACAGTAACTAGATAAGGTGTTCCAGAGCAATGGAGCAGCCACCTCAAAATCTCTACTCCATGATACAGTAGTAGCCACAGACATTGCCAGCTATTTCCCAAAATTTCTCTGATATTTCTAGAGAAATATCCTGCTTTCTGCATTATCACAGTAGGGGTAGCAGAGAGAAATTCTTTAGAAATTTTGCAAAATATCTGGAAATAGCTGGCAATGTCTGTGGCTACTACTGTAACTCCATACAAGATGGAGAACAAATGCAAGGCCCATCTTAGATGAGAGAAGAGAGCACAGGGCATATATGGAAAAGAGAACTTTCAGATAGCCTGGGTCCAGACCATGGATGGCATTGTCAATTTGCAAACCTGTCCTGAAGGTTATGCAAAACTTTTCTGGCAGACACTGCAGTGTGTGCAGAACTGGTGTGATATGCTCCAACCAACAAGTCCAAGAAATCAGATGAGCTGTAGCATTTTGGATCAGCTACAGGTGATGCAGCAAGCTTACAGATAATATTAGGTACAGAGTGTTACAGCATCCAGGTTATAAATAACAATGGCCTGTACCAGCATAGCCTGATCACCGGTTGCTAGATATGCTTTATTCTTGCAATATTGCACAGGTGGAGAATGCCACTATGGACTACTGTTATTTATTTATCTATTTCAAAATTGGTAACTGGGAAAGGCACACTGAGCCTCAGCTCATATCCAAGTGTGACCTGGGGGGGGGAATTACGGAAGGAAAATATTACAAAACATAATGTAGCAAACTAATACAAATGAAATGGCAAATGAGATGACAAAAAAATAACAGCATGGAATAATGCAGTGAAATGTGGACCAAAGCATGCATAGTGTCTGTTGTAGTGGGTGACAGTGCTGAGTAACATCAGTTGAAGGGGGACAAAGTAGGAAAGAGTCAGACCAGAGCAGACAGAAAGCAAGATGGGGGCTGACAGGAACAGGAGGATGCAGGAAGATGCCTTAGCTGATGTCCAAAGGCAGGAAATGAGTGGAAGAGGCAGGGGGCAGAGGGAAACAGATTTCAGAGGGAAGGGAGGCAGTAGGAGAAAGAAACTTGTCTAGCAGAGGACTGAGGATGGGGAATCAAGAAGGTGCAGGAGTGTCAGGAGTGGAGAGAGTAAGAAGAAGAAGAAGGAATGGGGTGATGAGTGAGGAAAGAAAAGAGGGAAGGGACCCAAACCACTATTTAACAATGAAAGTGGCACAATGGGATAAGTGGTGTGATGGTAGTGGGTGGATAGAGAGGTAGGGATAGAGGGAGCAGTGATGAGTACTGAGGGGCAAACTGGTAGCAAAATGGTAGAAGTCATTGTAGAAGGTATCCAGTCTGGCAAGGGAGGAGGAAGAGGTGGTGCTGCAGACCACATCCATATAGTCAAATACTGGGAGAATAATTCTGGTTACCAGCTCCCAGTGAACCTGATGGGAAAGGCAGTCTTTATTGTGGTAAAGGGCACAGAGTTTAGGTTGGAGTTTGGCATGGATGCTGTCTATGTAGTAAGAAAAAAATCAAGCTTACTGTCAAGCCACACTCCAAGGCGCTTGAAAGCAGGGACAACCTCCAGTGGTGTGCCATCTAGTGTGGAGAAAATGGAGGAGGGGGTTGACATCATGGCCAGTTTATGACTGGTGCCAAAGATCATAGACACAGTCTTCATGGTGTTGACCTTGAGTTGGCTGGCATGGAACCAGCAAAATACACTATAGAAGTCCTGCTGGAGCAGACCTACCATGGCCGAGGACAAAGGGACAGAAGTTTAAAAGACCACGTCATCTGCATACATGTGGATCTGCACAGAGTCACAGGGCCTGATTTTAGAAGCCACCTGCATCAGACTCAACTTATGGAAGAAGAGGGGTCTGCACCTGACGCAGCTGTGGTAAACACAAAAGCTGCTATTCCAGAAGTTTGGTGACTTGCGTCAAGCCTTCTGGAATAGCCACAAATGTCAGCCTTGCAGCAGAAAGATGACTGCAGTTGGGGTTCCTGGTGCAAGTCCATGGATGCATCTCTGGACATGTGCACAGGGGCCAGCCAAGATGCCCTGAGGAGCAACAAGCCCAGAACCCAGGCACAGAAGGCGCAGCTGATGCTAGGCTGTGGCATGGGGCATTTTGGCCCCATAGGGTACTGTCCTGCTATTCTCAGGACACTTGTGTGCCACTAGTGTGTGCTGCTTGCTGTGACAGGCTATTGCCAAACCTCACAATCCCTGTTGATGGGGTGAAGCTATAGTGGCCCCATGAACTGTCATGTATCCCCAGTCCTCCTCCTCCCTGACTGTAAACAAAAAGCCCAGTCCCAGTCCATGTCCCCCTCCCTCTGTGCTCCTGCCATGGCCGCACACACCTGCAAAGTCATTACCTGGTGGTCTAGTGGCTCCTCACACTGACAGACAGCAGTCATGCAGCCCACTCCCCCCCATCCCAGGCCTACTTCTGTGACTGGCACTTCCTTCTACACACCACCACTGCCAGCTGCAGACTGTGATCACTCAGATCACAAAAGCATAATGTTCACGTTTGTGGTCCATGTGATTGCATTCTGCGACTGGCTGTGGTGCTGTGCTGAGGGACGTGCCAGTCACGGAAGTAGGTTGGGGACGGGGGAACAGGGTGCTTGACCATTGCCTGTCGGGGTGGGGAAGGTGGGGGGCACTAGACCACCAGGAAGTATGAACAGCATTTATGTGTTTTTGTTTTTCCCGGAGATTGGGGATTGGGGATTGGGGGCACTCTACCACCAGAGCAATTCTAACAGTAGTCTTAGGGGAGATCGGGGGATCATGGGAGGGGAGTAAAATGCCACCAGGACTGCTACATTTGCATTGGGAGCTAGGGGGGCTACACTAGCAGCGAACTTGTACATGCACTTACCTGCAAGATTTCCATGATGACAAATGGCTGTGCCCTGACAACATAGAAACATAGACTTTGATGACAGATAAGGACCACTTGGCCCACCCAGTCTGCCCATTTCCCTACCTACAGGATAAGCTGCAGATCTCAGTTAACCAACAGCCTATTTTCTCCTACCCCCACAAGAATTGCCCCCATGGCCCTTCCCCTGCTAGTACAGCACCTCACTGTCCAGTGCCCTCCCAAGTCCCAGTGGTGCAACCACTTAGACCACCTCCTGGCCCCCTGCTACATCTATGGTGGGGCTTTGAAAATACAAAAAAAAAAGGCTGTGGCAGGGCCACCAAGGTGTATGCCCCCTTGTGACTGGATGCATTGGGTTGTTGGATGCAAACATAAGACAAAGCCACCCCACGAATGGATGTGCACATAAAGAACTGAAAGTAATACTGATGTTACAGCAACATCCACAAACCATGAAGTAGCAGTCATACACTAGAGGGTACTAGGTGCATTAAACTTTTATTGTAGTAGTCATAGTGAGGAATACCTCATCATGATGATGCACTAAGTGAAACTGGTCAGATGTTTCTGTGTGATGTGCTCCTGCTGGTGTTCCTGTGAAAAGGTATTTCTCACTATGGCTATTACAATAAAAGTTTTATGCACCTAGTACCCTCTGGTGTATGACTGTTATTTCATGGTTGGTGGATGGTGCTATAATTTCAGTATTACTTGTTGACTGGCCCAGTGGTGCTGAGGGTTGAGGCGTTGGATGCCACACCTTGCACCACACCGGTGACCCGGGTTCCAGAGTGGACTCAGGCTGCTGGGGGCTGGCAGGGGAGAAGTTGGATCAAGCATCCCAGGACTGCTCTCCCCCCTCTAGGGTGGGCTTTTAGGGTTACATCATGTTTGCACAACCCCTGGTGACAACCGGGGCTGGCACAAGACGCAGCGCCAGTATGGGAGGAGTTTGGCAAGATGCATGCATATGCATTGTGTGTCATTGCACTGCTGGCTCCTGGGGTGAAACTAAGGTGGAAAATGGCTAGGTGCGACAATGCAACTTGATGGCCATGCTCCCGCTGACTGGAGGCCTGTTGTGGAATTGTGTCGGGGGGTCTGGTAACGGCCATGCCGGACCCTCATGTAATGAGTGAGCCTGCTGCACCCTGGGTCGGTGGGGGCTGGCGGGTGGATGCCCCTGCCGGAGTGCTGCATCAGGGCACAAAAATTAAAGTAAGATAAAAAAAAAGTATTACTTGGACACAACCCTGGTGTAAGGGGGCTTTGCCACAGCTGTCCCTGGATCAGACACAGGCTGGTTAGAAAATCCTGTTTGATACAAGTTGTAACGCAGATCAACACTTGCGCTAAACATCCTTACATAACTCCCTTGCATCTACATGACTGAAAATCAGGGCCACAAGCAGAAGGGATGTCATTTAAGAATCTAGAGAACAGGATGGGACCCTGGATGGAGCCTTGTGGGAGCCCTGCTAGGATGGAGAAGGGGGACAGGACACCTTCAACTTGTACTAACTGTTGAAAGCCCATAAGGTATGAATGGAACTAGTTTACAACGGATGCAAAGAGACCAGCAGAGCTCAACTTGTTGAGGAGAAGAGGGTAAGGCATCGAGTCAAAGGCTTTGGCCAGATCATGTAGAAACTCAATATGATAGGGAGGAAAAAACTTTGTGAAAGTAGTAACCTAGTAGACAATAAATTAAAAAAAATCAATCTGTAGAAGGCACCCACTCTCTGAACAGTTTTAGTCATTTGTGAAATGTGAACGTTATACATAAGTATGCTATCAATATATAAACTTAACTAAAAATTGAATCATGTTCTATATTAGTGCCATTCAAGATTTTTTGTTCTGTAACATTATTAGGGGCACCTTTCTCCTGGAATTATGAAAAGTCATGAATTTAGTTTTTGTAGCATTCAAAACACATTTCTGAGACAGGAACCAATGTAGAATAGAATCAAAATCATGATGTACTGTTTTCTTCCAGGTCCACCAGTTTATCCCCACTTGTAAAAACCACTGCATCGTCTGCATGTAATAAAATTAGACTTTTCTTACAAGCCCTAGGGAGTGAATTTAGAAACAAACTAAACAAAATTGGTCCCAAGATAGTGCCTTAGGGTACCCCCAAAGAAACGGAATAAAGAAGAAAGGGAATTGAAGACTGTTGTTTTTTGGAAGTATCCACAAAGGTAGTTTTGACACCAGCCTAATGCATCACCAGAAAAACCCTGGGCACCTAAGGCCTTAATGAGGAGCTGATGATTAACTTTGTGAGAGCCACAAAAAACTGTCAGTCAGAGTAGTGTGTCAGAGTAGTGTCCCTTATGAAGATTCTTGTGTACAGACTGTGTGAATCCAATCAGAGTTGTCTCAGTACTGTGACCAGGGCAGAAACCGTGTTCTGCTAGGATCAAAACATAATATTTAATGAGGTAGTCAAGAAATTGATCAAAAACAATACATTCCATAACTTTTGCTAATGGAGTCAAAAGAGAAATTGGTCTGTAGTTTTGAGTACTGCATGTATCACTTGACTTATGCACAAAAACATGAGGCTGGAGGTATGGAGGCTTAGGGGGAATGCTAGGAAGTATTTCTTCACAGAGAGGGTGGTGGATCCATTTGAATAGCCTACCAGCAGAGGTGGTGGAAGCAAAAACAGTATGGGGATTCAAAAGTTCATGGAATAAGCAGAAAGGCACTCTGCTGTACAGCAGAGTGGGGAAAGTCAGTCCAGATAAGAATAGGGATTACCAAACCAAGTAGGGAAATGTGCAGACTAGGTGGGCTATATGGTCCTAATCTGCTAACAGATTCTATGTTGCTATGTAAGAAGAACTAGATTTCCACACTTCAGAAACTGACCCAGGAAAAGTGAATAATTAATCATTTTTGAAGGGAAAACACAAAATGTCTGTGGCAATTTTCACAAGCCTATTCTCTATGTTATCAATGCCCACCAGGAGCCTTGGATTAATTTGGAAGTATGCTCATACATCTCATGTGGATTCAGTGCATGAAAGCAAAACTTAGGAAGAGACCTATTATTCCAAGACAAGAATGTATTGAAGTCATTGTGTGATTTAACAGTATCCTGAGGGATATATTTTCTAAATTTTTTTAAGAAAATTAGTTAAATTCTTCTGGAATTCTGCCAGTATCAGTGAGTACTCCAGGGCTGGTTGTAAGCACATTCGGGCCAGCCCAAAGATTATTCCCCAGCAACTCATTAATGAAGCCCCATGTTGCTGCCGCATCCTTACCAGCAAATTTTTGTTGTTTTTGTATCAAATGCTCTTGTTTTAATCTTCTGAGAAAAGATTTGCTGTTATTTCACCATTGTTTATACTCAATTAATGCAGCAGTTAAAACAGCAGTTACCAAAAGAATAACAAAACGCAGTCATGTAGTCTCATTTGCCAAGATGTTTGTATGGCTGTGAGTAAATCTGCCAACAGTGACAACCCACACATCAAGTGGCAGCCGACCAACTTACAAATCTAGCAATCATTACACTATTTTGCAACTCTTGAAAACTGATTTGTTGCCATTTTGTTTTTTTCAGCTCTCAATCTCTCCCAGCTCCTGGCTGTCTCCTAAAGTATGACTGCCTGACAACTCATAAAAATTTTAAAAGAAAAACTTCCCACATCAAGACCATGTGAAAACAGGTAACAATAAAAGCAAACTCAGGCCAGAGCCAATAGGGCTGCAGGTGAGGAATTTGGGGTAAAAATATGGAAAATTTGTTTTTTAATGTTTGCACCAAATGTGCAACATAGCTTTTTTTTAAGAATCTGCCCCATGAGGAAGGGCAGAGGAAATGTTCAACTCCTGGACTAAAGGTGATTTACTTTTGCACAGGGTACTGTGAAATCACCTTTCAAGATTAAAAAAAAAACATCTTGGCCAGGATTTGAACAATGACAGCTGTCACACATACAGTATGCATATCAAAAGTGTTGTCGGGTTGTCATGTAATTACTAGACTGCCTCAAATATAGATCCACTGAATTGGAGCTCCATTCTCAGAGGCAACAGTGAAGCTAACACCAGTATAACTAGCATGTCAAACATTAAACCAGAGCAAGTTGAAACAAATTCAAAAGAAGCACTGGAACAACTGACTGACACTGCCCCAAAAGCAGCATCTAATGAAAGCAAAATCCATTCCTTCAACATGACCGGTATTCCAGGACAATTTCAGATAACAGCATTCAATATTCTTGTACATTTTAAAACTTATTATTAGCAACATTTTCCCCAGTTGCTTTGTTTTGATGATTTTCAGGCTCTGATTTTTGCCTCAAAAGGTGTTTATGGTCATTCCTATATGTGGCATTTCTTATGCTAACCACAACAACAACAAAAATCCCAGTAAACGTAAGACTTGAGTTTTAATATAGTTCAGCAGAAAATGCTGTTCACACTAAACCACACACTATAGCAGGCTTTTTTGGCAAACTTAAATAGAATATTAGATAGATAAGTGTGTATTAGAAGGCAGTAAGACTATTGAGATGTTTTGAGGACTTTTAACCTCGAGAGCGAAGCTTGAGAGGTTCCCAAATCCTACTAAGTCAGTCTTACTGCCTTGAATCTATCTGCATACCTACATACTTACTGCATTTATTTGTTATTTTTGGTAATATATGGATCTTATTGGAAAATTTGCAACTTTTTTGTTGTAGGTTCTGTGAGATGAGTCAGACGACCACCGCACTGAGGATGCACTCACTCTCAGCCACCCACCGCACTGAAGACTCACTCCGTCATCTCACTGCCTTGTCCCCGCCCCTACATTTCTGATAACAGTTCCCCCTTTAAATTTGGTAGGCAGTCCTACCTTTTAGGTTTTTTTTTATCTTTCAGCAAATGCAGAATCAACCAGATAATCCATTGTATGCGAGGGGGAAACAAAGACAAAGAAATGAAGGGAGGGCATTCATCTTGTTAACCGAGAGTAAACAGCTGCCATGTTTTTTAAGTTGTTCTGCATACCCACAGAGGAAATTTGCCAAGGAGAATGCACACTGTCACTTTGGATGTGCAGGAAGGGAGATGGTACCATGGGAACTGGGTTTCTGTGACAGGCAGGCTTGTGTATGCGCTGTCATTTCTGTGCTAATACAATTGTTCAGAGCTGAAATGATAGTATTATCAGCTCTGAACAATAGTATTGTCACTTTGAAACCAGGTATTGTCAGTACTGGAATGATAGCATTGTGGTATTGGCAGTCATGTATTACAAGAACAGTTTCTGATGGGACATGATAGTATTATTATTAAGGCTTATCCAAATATTACTTATTTTTTTTAATATGAGTCCCCAAGTTTTGGCCATCTGACCCCAACTTTTAAAACTTTGTTTATGATTTGCCTGGTCTGAGGGTGTGCAACCTGAACTATAACAAAAAGAAAAATAGATACACTGATATTTTGCCAGAAATGCATTTTTCCAAAAAAATGATACGCTCATGATTATTTTCTCCTAAAAATACTGCTACTTTAATGTTTCTGAAGTTAACTCATTTTAAAAACACATTCTTTGGAATAGGTTAACTTTGGAACCACTATGATCAGGAGGCCTTTTTTTAAATGAATTTTTGGGGTCAGGTTGACATAGACAAATCATTTTGATACAAGCAGTTGCCTAAATATTGGTCAACAGACATCAGTTAAGCAATAATCCAGGACTGAGGTGTGAGTTATGCTGGCATTTCCCTCTGCCTTTTGTGGCTTGGTCAGGAGGTCACATGTAGAGTGACCAAATCTATACCAGAAATGGATAAATTTCAGCATAACCCACAGCCTGGAGTGTCTTATTGAGATTATAAAATGTGAAAGTTATATAAAAGAAAGAATAAAAAAAAATATTTTTTTTTGGTTTAAAATTATAATAGACATATTCTTCTGCTGTCTATTATTTTAGGAAATTGCAGCCATATATATACATCCAGAATCTGTATACATTCAGAAATACAGTACTCAGCACGCATAGTGCTTTGCTGCTGGATAGACTACGGTTGAAGAAGCTTCATCTTCCACCCAGCTGCTGTGATTTTGTTTCCCTCATTGGGCTGTTTTTTCATGTTTATTTGCTGGGTAGCCCCACCATTTTTTATTTTATTTTAAGTGATGATCGAGAGAGAGAGCTGTGGTGTTATTAGGGCAGCATCTGTTTTGGGGGAGTAAGGCTTTCAAGAAACAGAGGCAGTGTGAAAGAGTGATGGGTGCTGAGAGAGAGAGAGAGCAGTGAAACAGTCTTTGATCGGGTATCACAGCAGCTTGACCAGGGGGAAAAAAATTAAACCTGCGTGTTTTGTGATCTGGCTGAATCAAAGGTCAACAGTGGCATAGTGGCAAAATATAAAAAGCAAGAAAGATGAACAAAATTAAGCAGCTGTGCACAGGAACCTACAAAGTAAACACAGCTGTGGCTTATATACAGTCAAACTCTGAGATGTACGGCATATGAAATTACTCTGAGTGTCCTTGTGGAAATGCTTCTAGTGGAAACCAGTAGCCCAGTGCTTTAGGTTGTCTTCTAATTGATTCGCCATGGATAGCTTAAGTGCTGTACAACATTTTGTGCTCCCTGGGGTCCTGCATTTTCCCAGTCCCAAAGCTGGGAGAACAGAAGCACATGAGGTTAAGTGGCATGCTCAGCATCACAGAGAGAGCTTGTAGTTGTAGTGGGATTCAAACATGGAATGTCTAGTTCTATAGTTCCGTGTTCCTACTATTGGACAACACCACAGCACCCGTGGACTACATTACCTGTCTAGGTTATAACTTTAAAGGGTCACTAGAAGAGCCACTTACCGATGTAAGAGTGTCACCTTGCAGATTCTTAGAGCAAGAGAACTGCAAGCCAAAGATAAGCTGTTCTGATGCCTGTAGGATGCAAGGGTTGACACTTTAATACCTATAAGAGGTCGTGCTAGTGTCCCAATAAAGTTATTATACATTGTGTGCAATTAGTTTAAAAAAAACACATTGTTTATATACATAATTATGCTTTTCTTTTGCAGTATGAACAGAGGATGAAACAAACTGGTTGCTATTGCACATTGAGTGAGACACCCCAATGAAAATAAACATATGTACAGTAGCTCACAACTGAGACAAGCTC
This sequence comes from Neoceratodus forsteri, assembly GCA_016271365.2. Classification (NCBI taxonomy): domain Eukaryota; kingdom Metazoa; phylum Chordata; order Ceratodontiformes; family Ceratodontidae; genus Neoceratodus; species Neoceratodus forsteri. The sequence continues at coordinate 714,360,150 of CM057449.1, read as the reverse complement.
AGTGGTTGTGTATTTCCACTAACAGATTTGTAAGGGATTAAAATGAATTAAACCCAACACTGAATGCTTGAAATAGAAAGGGAGTCAGAATATATGCTCTTTGTCACAGTGAGCTACTAGGTTTTGTGATACCCAAGAAGATATTCTATCTCTCACACAGAGTAATATATTAATTGACAAACTCTCCCAATGAACATAAATATATTCACTTTTGAAAGGGTTTCACCCACTGGCATTTAGCAGCATATAGCAAATAGAACCAGTTAGCAAGCACTTCCACATTGTTATTGTAACAACAGTGCATATAGCAGTTACTCATTGAGCAAGCGTGCAGATGCAGAATTATCAAATAATTCTTAGAGTCCCATTCTTATGCAGAATAATAGAATTATATTAAATAGTTAATCAAATCACTATAAACTTACTTAAACATTAATTAGAGTAGTAATGTCAGCAGGAAACTCTACAATAAAAATCATCTAGGAGCAACACGTTTCTGTATAGTAAACACACTGCTCATGAATTCAGCTTTAAGAAACCACAGCTGAGATCACATTGCTTACTACAGTAATAAAAGTGAATCCATTCTTCCAAAGGAATGCATTCTACAGTATCAAACAATCCCAACATTTCAAAGAAACAAAACGTTATAAATTCACAAATGACAGACTTTGGCCGGCTCGGTGGCATGGAGGGTTGAGGCGCTGGCGTCACACCTCGTGCTACGCCGGTGACCCGGGTTCAGAAATGGACTCGGGTCACTGCGGGTTGGCAGGGATGGGTGAGGGCTCTGCACTGCACTGTAGTGGCACCTGGCAGAAGCTGGGTGCATCACAGATGTAGGCAGCACAGTGGGGTGGAACACGGTGGGCGTCAGCATGTAAGGTGTGCTGACGCCATTTCATGTCCTGCTCCTTGGGGTTAAAAATTGGAGGAAAATGGCAGGGGTGTTTGCATCAGCTAATGGCCATGCCCTGCGCCCCCTGACCCACAAGGCGTAGCCGCTGGGAGTGTGCCACAGGACCCTATGTGGGGGGGGTTCCTGTCATTGGCCAGCCTGTGCAGATGGGCATATGAATCCGCATACCAGACCTGGTCTGTGGGGTGGGGGTGCCGGTGTTAGATGTTAAAAATAAATGTTGATCTTAAAACAATCCTAAGCTCTACAACTGAGTCTGTTGAAATAGCTAAACACATTGTAGCTGAGACCATGCCAACTGTCAGCAGAGAAAAGTGTATTCATACTGTCCAACTAATGCATTCTGTCAAACAATCCTGACAGTTCCCCAAAATACAATGCTACTTATTCACATAATGAAGCACCTAATACTGACAAAGCTGAACAGAATAAAAAAAATATTAACTCTTATCAGTGAGCCTGTGGGAACAGCAGCCTGTAGCAATCAGGAAATGACATCTCACTGTATGGTCTCTCTAGTCTAACTTACTATTCAGTTTGTAGAGTTTATACTTCCTGTCAGCACAGACAATTCTGTCTTTGCTGGCAGCTGCCAATGGCAGAAAAATAATGCCTATGATAAGACTGCGTTGACACAGAAGAGGGCTTCACAGACTGCGTAGGGGACTGTGATGTAACTCTTTTTTTTTGCCATTTAATATACTTTATTCAAATGTTTTGATAATAATAGAAATAACAAAACCAGCAAACATACAAACAGCCAATATGTGCCAACATCACAAAAAGCAATCAAACCAATAATTGCACAACCCCCCCACCCCATACCCTCCCACAGGCTGGAGCACAACCAGAAAGTCCCAAGACAAGTAGAAGTAATGGTATTTTTAGGATCCTTTAGAAAAGCAAAATGACCTTTAGATGAAGAACTAATTATCAGGATAAAAGGGCTTCAAGGGGTTCCCAACAGGATCATACTGCCTGTGTCTGTCTTGACAGGAAGCAATGTGCTTTTCAGTCACCACAGCCTGTAAAATTCCTTGGTGCCATTCTCTGTATGAAAGCACCAGGCCATTCAGCCAATGGTGTAAAATTACCAGTTTAGCAGTGATTGAAATCAGAGCTATATAGGCCTTGCAAGGTCCAAAGAGTTCACCCAGGTAGTGCCCGACAAAAGACAGACCGGAGGAGTAAATAATGAGTCAAGCCCCAAAAAGGTATTGAGGGAAGAGTGGATAGCAGAGATCAAAGGAGGGCCACCTTTATTCATTCCCAAAGAATATGGTAGAGAGAGCCCTTGGCCATTCCACAATGAGAAAAGTGTGCAGAGGCTAGCCTACCCATCCTGTATAGCCTTGAGGGTGAATAATACATGTTATGTAGTATGCAGAATTGAGCTAGATGATATCTGTCTTGTTCAATAACTTTATAAAGCCTGTGCCAGATGTTCTACCAGATTTTAGGGTCAAGTTGTAAATTCAATGCCTGCAGCCAAAATTAACAGGTCCCAGTAGGACTGCCAGGATCAATAGATTGCAAGTGGGAATAACATTTAGATACCGGATGGGATTACTCTTCGATCCCTAGAAAATTGAAGAGCAAAGAGGAATGAGGCCACACCCAAAAATCTGGTGCATGTTCTAGAAAGTTGGAGATATTTGAAGGGATGATACACCGGGATGGAAAAGCACTGTTGCAGTATGCCCGCGAAGCATAATTTATCCTCTTCAGGTAAGGCCTCCACTGAAGCATCCCAGAGAGGTGGGCAAAATTAAAAGAAAGAGAACATTTGGTAATTCGAAAATTAGGATTCCCCAAAACAGATTGAGACAAATTCCTGCTCCAGTCAGCCTTTAAATAAGTACATAATTGAGTGAGGGTCTTAGGAGACCACATCAGAGTGGTTTTATATAATTGTGAAGGAAGACAAGAGGGTTTGATATATAACAGACTGTGAAGTTGCAGACCATATTTCTTACATAAATAGGTATCCAAAGTAAACCAGAGGGGGCAGTAAGCCAAAGCCAGTGGGGACGTGAAGAAGATGCCTCATTGGAAAAACCTACTGCAGTGCAGATAGAGATAATAAAGAAAAAAGTCAGGCAATTTTAAGACACCTCTTTCACTGGGAGCTTTAGTTTAAAGAAAGCTTGACGTGGAGCTCTCTGCTTTCAAAGAAACTCCATGAGGCGGGACTGAAGATGGGTAAACCACCGCTTGGGAAGAAACAAGCCCAGCATACCCATCTAATAAAGAATATGGGGTAAAATGTTCATTTTGAGGACACTGATCCTGCCCCATAAAGAAAGGGGGAGGGCCACCCACCTTTGCAAGTCTTCCTTTATGGTCTGCAACAGGGGTGAAAAATTAAGCTTCAATAACTCGGTGGGGAAATGGTTGTTTCATATTCCTAAATATGTTGTAGCTTGAGGTTCCCAAAATAAACCCAGATCCAGAATCTGCTGTTTGGGGAATAGTCAGGATAGGATCAGAGTCTTATCTAGATTAAGCTGTTAGCCTGCCAATGCCGAAAATTTATGGATTTCTCCTAAGGCCATGGAGATCAATGTCGGGGGTGGGGATTGAAGATGCAGAAGAAGATCATCCACATTCCCTGACCACAATACCATGGATATCTGGGTTCTGTTGAAGTCTATACAGAAGTCTATACAGGAGAGAATCCAAGTATAGATTAAATAAAAATGGGGAGAGTGGGCATCCCATATCATGATCCACTGAAGCGCCAGTGGCACAGAGCTAACTCCATGACATCTGATTCTGGCCATTAGGTTACAATATAAAAAACATTGACCAATTACAAAAATTAGAGGGAATCCAAACTTTCAAAGAGTCACAAAAAAAAAGGCCAGGAGACCCTATCAGAATCTTTTTTGTATCTCGGGAAACCAGATCTGCAGGGGTTTTGCTCTCCCCAGATGTGGAAATAAGATGGAACAACTTCCATACACAGTCCCCAGAGTGACGACCAGCCATAAAACCAACCCACACAGGGAATCATCCCAGACCTGAAGCAGTCAATTTTCAAGCACCTTAGTAACACTTTAAGATCAGAATTAAGCAAAGAGAGGGATGGTAGCTGCCCGGCAACAAAGCATTTTTACCAGGCTTCATCAAATGGGAAATCCAGGCCTGGGTGAAAGAGAATTCAGTGAGGCCTGAGGAAAGAAGGTAGTTAAAAAGGTGGGTTAGGAAAGGGGCTAAGATACCTATGCATGGAAGATAAAAGATATTGAGAAAACCATCCTGTCCAGGGGCCTTATCCTCCAAAAGGTGTTTAATAACTTGGCGAACCTCTGATAAAGTAATAGGCACTTTTAAAAGGTCCTGCTGGTGGGTCAGTAAACAAGGAAGGGAACATGGATGTACATAGGACTCAGTCTTTTCCAGAAGATCAGGAGATGGCAAGTCCTGGCTATACAAAGAACTGTAATTAATGCAGAAAGCTCCATGATCTCACGTGGACATGTGAGAATCCTGCCACTGGGTGTAGGCTGAAGACTGGAAATTAATTTTGAGCAGTTGGCCTGTCATAAGTGAAGAGCTAAGAGTCTTCTGGCTCTTTTCCAGACTCTAAATATCTCAATCTGGTGATCTGTAAGGCATATTCTGCCGTACCAGCCAATAGGCTGTATTATTGTGCTCTGAGAGAGTGCAGGCGGGTCCAAGTGGCGGCATCTGAACTAGAAGAAATGGAATGTCCAAACTGGTGAAATTGCAAGAGAAGATCATTGAGCTTCTGAGCACAACATTTCTTAACAATACATTTGCCCCGCACATTTGGCAGCAGCCCACAGCACATCTAGGATCGCAAACAGACCCCTCATTGGCCAGGAAGAAATTTTCAAGTTAGGATTGAATAGCCATCAATGAATCAGGCTCCATAAGTAAATGAGGATTAAAGCACCAGGTCTTATCACGATCCTCCAACCCATACAGAATATGGTCCATCTTCACTAGCGAATGGTCAGAAATGACCGTGGGCTGGACAGAACATTCCAAAAGACCTGTCAGGCTATCTTTGCTAAATAGAAGAAAATCAGTTCATAAATGAGAGGAATGGGGGATAGAATAAAAGGTATATTGATGCAAGGTCAGGTGGAGTAGACACTATGGGTCAACCAACCCGAGGATATTCATAAACTCTCTTAGTCCCCGCTTTCCTGGGAAGAGGCCCTTCTGACTAGTTTCAGACCAGTCCAAATCAATTTGGAATACCAGATTTCAGTTGCCTTCCAGGACAACAGGGAGATGGGTAAAAGGTTCTAAGTGAGTCATCAAATCAGAAAAAAAAGTGAGGGGAACATGAACTGGGGCCATAAACAGCACCCAAAAGAAGCTATGTGAGACCTAGGCATCCATGCAAAAATAGGAAGCACCCAGCAATGTCCCATCATTACTGTATCAGACTAAAGTGGATCCATTAATCAATTAAACTGGCAAGCTCACCTCTCTTTTTACTCTACTCCACTCCAAAGGCCTGACCTACCTATTCTCTTCAGAATAATAAAAGCTCATCCCTCTGCAGGGTTTTAAATATTGATCAGCAGTTTTTTTTCTTGGGACAGTGCTAACTGTATAGAAAGTATTTATATAGGTTTTCTAGAAGTGTTATGTTTGTTAAACACAGTGAGGCAAGTGCTGTGCATTTTCACAATGTTTTAGCACTTTTAGGAGCAAAACACTAATCAGTTTTTGAAGTTAAATAAAACCCTGCTGTGCATGCGTGTTTCCTGAAGGAAGACCACTCCTGGCTTAAGCTTTTTAAGATGTTTCAGCACCATGGCTCTCTTCCTTCAGCATTGACCCCCTTTAATATTCCAAGAAATAAATCTAAAAGAAACACTCATGTCCACAGTACAGAAAGACAAAGAAAGTCATAGAGAAGGCACATAATCATCAGCTATGGTGAATCCCTGATCCAAATTGTGTTCTACCCTCCAATCCCACACCCCACAACCCAAAAATACAAACTAGATCTAAAGGAAAAGGAGAAATGAACACCTGAAAACAACCCCTAAATACCTCAAGAACCCCATAATCTATCTCCAAAGGAAAATAAACCAGGTCATCACCAGTACCCCTGATCCTAGTGGCTGCACCTCTAATCCAACTTGGTCCATGATGCAGTTTACTCACTGCTGAAGAAACCTCCTCCCTCTGCCTCCCCACAGGAGATGTGCGAATTCGCAGATTTCATTACACTAAATATTTCCTGAAATTTGCACATTTTGCTAAATATTTACTGGGAGCGATGAAATCTTGAATTTCACCCATGAAATGTGAAGTTTCACCTGTGGGCAGTGGAATTTTGACACTCTCGGGCAAAATTCTGCCACTTGCGGGTGAAATTCTACATTTCGTGGGTGAAATTCACAGTTTTGTCACAGAAGTTAGAATTTTTCACCCATGATATTCATTGGTGAAATCTCCAAATTTCGTAAAATGTTTGGCACAACAAAATTTGTGATTCTGCTGGAATTTCACTGCATCTCTACTCTCCACACATATCATGATTACTAGACATGAAAATATACTTTACCTGCCTAATTCTCAAAAATAAGACATAGTGGCTTGTTTACAAAAGTGAGGTGAAATTTAACAGCAGCAATATAATGTAAATAGTAATAGACTAAAACACGCTAAACAAACAATATGTAACCATAACTATAGCAGAACAATAACACCTAAAATATAACAAATGCAATATTGCACAGGTTGGGGATGCCACAAACAACGTACACTGAAGCAGAAAAATGTCCACCTTGTAATTAACAGATATGAAGAAAAGCAAAAATTGTAGACCCATAAGCATTAGAACATGTGGTACTAAAATATGGTTAGAAACAGAAAACAGCTTCATAAAGTCCTAGTATGTTCAAAATCAAAAGGGGTAATAACCTCCTCCATTAAAAAGTGAAAACAAAACATGAATCCTGTAAGTCAAAATATATGAACATACGAAGAAGCCAGCAGAAGAAGGCCATTTGGTCTATCAAGTCTGCTCATATTGCAGAGTCCACAGCTTGAGCTAATGTCCCTGCCCTCCCTCTCTCCCCACTCCTCCCATCCTCCCTACTCATGATCCTTACCTTCCCCCTATGCCTATCCCAGCCTCTATTATAGCTGCTCACTGTCTTCAATGAGATGACCTCTTCTGACAGTGCATTCCAAGTGTCCATGACCCTCTCTATAAAGAAGTGCTTCCTGATCTCCCTCCTAAACCTTCCATCCTCCAGCTTAAGACTGTGCCCCCTCGTGTTATGGTTGCCACTCAGCTTAAAAAGACTCTCCTTATTAACCTTATGTATCCCTTTTAAGTATTCGAAGGAACCAATCATGTCTCTTCTCTCTCACCTGTCTTCCAGGGAGTACATGTTCAGTGCCGTCAATCTCTCCTCATGTGCCTTACCCTGCTGACAAGCTATCATCTTTGTAGCCCTCCTCTGTACTTTTTCCAGCAGGTTAATGTCCTTTTTGAGGCACCAGTACTGAACTCCATACTCTAGATGCAGTCTTACCAGTGACCTGTACAAGGGCAGTATAACCTCCTCTCTCCTACTACTGATCCCCCTAGATATGCATCCCAGCATCTTGTTTGCCTTTGCTGCTGCTTTCTTGCACTGTGTGGAGTGCTTCAGGTCACTAGTGATCATCACTCCCAGGTTCTCCTGCTCTGATGCAGATAATTGGACTCCACCCAGGTAGTACTCTGTCCTGGGATTTTGTAGGAAGGAGGTAAAGAATTCTAAAACCATACCCCCCACCCCCCACCCAAAATCCCAATGTAGTAAAAAGCCCTCACAATAGTAATAACTGAGTGTCTTAAGGTACTCAGACAGATTACAATGCCCAGGAATTTTTAAAAACAGGTTAAGTAAAAAAAAAAATAAGGCAACAGTATTATGCGCCTGCTCAGAAAATCAGTAATAACAATCCAGTAAACATAAAATACAATCAGAGGGGTGACCCTAAGTGGGTCCAAAAGCCCCAAAAGAGAAACTTACTCTCTAATAAAATAACAGCCCATTAGGCATAATATATAATAAGATGGGCGACTGTATGCAAATTTATAAGTCTCTAAACTGAAAACACATTTCTAGTAAAATAAAGTCCAACCTTCCTTTGGCAAAATCTGCATCAGAAGCAGAGTGATAGCCTCTGTGGAATTCTCCAATAGTGGCGAATAGTTGGAGATAACAGCAGACAGATGCTACAGTTCAAAACAAGAGGTCAGTACTCACAAAGTTGACTATTGACATCCCAGAAATTACAGGAGGATCGGGCAACAACTGCAAGAGCCATAAACAAATTGGGCAATAGGCAAAGGCTCAGAAAATACTGACTCGATAAAGTTGAAGCAAGCTGCTCTAATAGGAGTCCATTTGTTGATTTGCATGATGACAGCCAAGCAGAATCATTGCTTTTTTTACTTTCCTTTATTTAAATAACTTTTTATTGAAAACCAATACAATACCCAAACACAAACAATAGCAGTAAGCGTTACAGAGTAAAACTCATGTCTAGTCAGAAATATAAATATAAGTGCACATTAACTCTGTATCTCCCCCCCCCAACTAGTTATCTAAAAAAAACAATAACCAGACCTCAGTTCTGCAAGGATAAACATAAAATTAACTTACACATCACAATGAGAGTAGGATAAAACAATCAAGCTCAGAGTCATCACCACTACATAAGTTTTAAGGTGAGCTATAAACTGTTTTGAATTAGCAGGTTATGCAGTTTACCCCATCATCACTCAAGAAGAAATTGAGCTTATCATGAAATAAATGTATTAATCTTGTAATCTGTAAGTTAAATATTACAATCTCCATCATCTCTTTCATACAGAAATCCTCCTTGCCCAGCCAGTGCTTTGCTATCATTTGTTTTATGGAAATAGCTACTAATGTTAAAAAGAATTTGTCAGCTGTCCCCTTAACCGTGTTTAGATTGCCCAAAATGCATGTCTTAGAGTTTATCGCCTTATGCAGTGAAAGTTTCATCCCTAAGATAGAGTAGGACAGCATGTCATTAAATGTGTGAGAAGACAGGGGGTGAAGTCCCACATAGTGATACACTTCAGCATTAATAACCTGGAGGGCAGAAGAGTGGAGGAAATGCAGGGCAGTTTCAAGGAGTTGGGCCGGTTGTGCAACATCGAGGGACAAACACTCACATTCTCTGAGATCCTACCAGTACCCAGGACAAACACAACCAGGAAACAGAGGATCATAAAATTTAATGCATGGCTGACAGAGTGGTGTAGAAATATGGGGTTTGGTTTAGTAGTGGGTTGGGGAGTAACATGGGATAACAAGAACCTCTATTACTTGCCAGATAGGCTTCACCTGAGCAAGGAGGGTTCCTGTGTCCTGAAACAAAAACTGAAGGAGTTGATCACAGCCAAGTATAATCTTAATTGACTAAGGGGGGGAGGCTTAGCACTGGGCAGAGCCAAAAGGAGAGGGAAGCAATACACCTCCCCCCAGCTAGCAAGGAGGGGAAGGGGAGGCAAACAAAAAGCAGAGGAGCTAGAGAGGAGTACTGTGGTAAGCAAGGGATCCAGCTGGAGGGTGGTATCACTAAATGCAAGGAGCTAGGGGAACAAAATATCTGAGCTCTAAGCATTAATGGCAGAAGGAGAGGTGAATATAGCTGCCATCACCGAGACATGGGCCAACCAGCACCATGACTAGGAGATCATGTTACCAGGATACAGACTGTATCACAGGGATATGATAAAAGGGAAGGGTGGATGGGGTGGCTTTATTTGTGAGGGAAGGGATAGTGAGCAGTAGGAAGAAGGGAGGCGAGGGGAGGCCTGAATCCTTATGGGTTCAACTGCAGAACAATAAAGGTAAAAGGGTCAGACTGGGGGTTGTGTACCGACCAGCCTCACAGTCAGAGGGCATCAATAGAGAACTGGCAGATCAGTTATGGAAACACTGTGGAAGGTGTGGCACTGTGGTGACCAGGGAGTTCAATCTACCAGGGGTGGACTGGAAAACCATATCTAGTACAAGCACTAGGAAGCAGGTAATTCTGGAAGCCTTCCAGTATGTATTCCTGTCACAAAAGGTAGAGGAATAAACAAGGGAGGGCAACATCTTGGATCTTGTACTGAAGGATGAAGACTATGTTCAGGGTGTATGGACAAAGGACCCCCTAGTAGGTAGTGACCACTAAATAGTTTGGTTCTCCCTGGACACGGGTAGGGAGGGGGTGTCTACAAAAACCAAGACAGTGGACTTCAAAAGGGCTGACTTCTGCAGGATGGCTGACATCCTCAGGGGGCGTTTGGCTAGCATCATTCCTGACATGGATACTATCCAGAAATGGGCCATCCTGAAGGAAGGCCTGTTAGCAGCCACAGACACCTGCACAAAGAAATGCAGTAAGACGGCAGAGACCAAGAATCTATGTTGGTGGTCAAAGGAAGTGCAGATAAGGGTGAGGGAGAAAAAGACGGCCTTCAATAGATGGAAATGGTCCAAAAGAAAGCAGGATAAAGAGTAGTACACAAGGAATACCAGGGAGGTGAACAGGGCTGTGAGGGCTGCCAAGGCTTCAAAGGCACTACGGCTAGTAGACGGAATTAAAGAGGGGGAAAAGACCTTCTTCAAGTACATAGGGGAGAAGAGGAACTGCAAGGAGAAAATCACCAGGATAAAGAAGGATGGAGGTTGGGTAGAGAAGGGAGTTGAACAGGCACAGGTGCTCAATGAGTACTTCTGCTCAGTTTTTACCAGGGAAAGAGATGGGCCAATACCACAGGGGCAGGGCAACACTGGCATGGGAGAAGATAGGATAATGGATGGGGAGATCCCTGTGAGCAGAGTGCTTGAGGGCCTTAAGTCACTGAACATGGACAAGGCTCCAGGGCCAGATGGACTGCACCTTAGAATCCTGAGGGATTTGACTGAGGTCCTGGTAGCACCACTGGCAGACTTGTTCAATACCTACCTGCAGACAGGGTGCATGCCTCAGGACTGGAAGATGGCACATGTGGTACCCCTGCACAAGAGTGGTGCCAAGGATGAGCCTGGTAACTATAGACAAGTCAGTCTGACATCCATTGTGGATAAGCTCATGAAAATGATCCTAAAGGAAAGGTTGGTGACCTTCTCAGAGGTGAACTGTTTGATGAACAACAAACACCATGGGTTCGTCTATGGGAGATCATGTTAAAGAAATCTGGTTCACTTTTTTGACTGGGTGACAAAAGAACTAGACACTGGTTGGGCTGTAGATGTTCTGTATCTGGATTTCAGCAAGACCTTTGACTCGGTACCACATGGCAAATTAACTAGTAAATTGAGGAACCTGGGAGCAGCGGAGAAACTGGTTGAGTGGGTTGCTAACTGGTTGGGAGAAAGACATCAACAGATGATTGTGGAGGAGAACTCTCAACTCATAGGGCAGTCACCAGTGGGGTCCCACAGGGTTCAGTGCTGGGGCCAGTGCTGTTTAACATCTTCATAGCCAATATAGCAGTTGGAGTTGACTGCAGAATCAATCTGTTCCTGGATGACACCAAGATAGGGGCAGTTGTGGATGGGGTAGAGGGAGGAAAAGGCCTCCAAGAAGATTTGGGAAGGCTTGAGCAGTGGTCAGATACTTTGCAGCTGGGTTTCAATGCTAAGAAGTGCAAGGTCAAACACTTCAGAGTGAGGAATCCTGGGTACAGTTACCATTTGGGAGGGATTCAACTGTCTATCTCTGAGGAGGAAATGGATTTGGGGATAATGGTCACAAAGAATATTGAACCACTCATCTCAATGTAGGACAGCAGCAGCAAAAGCCAATAGAATGCTTGGGTGTATTGCTAGAGGAATCACCTCTAGGAGGAAGGAAGTCATTCTGCCACTGTATAGGTCACTGGTGAGGCCGAACTTGGAGTACTATGTACAGTTTTGGAACCCATACTTAAAAAAAGGACATCAGATTACTGGAGAGGTACAGCAGATGGTGACAAAAATGATCAGAGTTATGGAGGGAAAGCCTTTTGAGAATAGGCTGAGGAACCTCAACATGTACTCATTGGAGGAGGGAAGGGAAAGGGGTGATATGATCGAAACCTTCAAGTACTTAATGAGGCATCAACAAGGTTAGTACAGAGGGCATGTTTAGCTTAAAGGGAGAAGGGATTACTAGGGGGCACAGCCTGAAGTTGGTGGGGGTAGAGTCAGGAGGGAGGCCAGAAAGCATTATTTCACAGAGAGGGTGGCAGGGGATGGAACGTGCTCCCTGAAGAAGTGGTATCTCTTGAAACAGTGGATAGCTTTAAAAGGGGGTTGAATATGGTTAAGCGCAAGCTACTAGTCAGTGAGAAGATGAGGGGGATGAGAGGGGGAAGGGGCGGGGGAGCAGCAGGAGTCTATCACTGTGTTGCACAATCGAGCTGATGCAATAGACCATTTGGCCTGTATCTGCTGGCAGTTTTGTATGTTCATATTTCACACCTTATTCCAAATCTTCTGTGCATTTGAGCAATACCAAATGATATGTGTGATTGATCCCTCTTCAAGCCCACATTTTATGCATTTATTTGACTCAGCTAGACCAAACGCATATAGTTTCTGTGGAGTCAAATATGCATTATGTAAAATCTTAAATTGGATCAATCTTAAATCATCTAGAGGAATTACTGATATTTATAAATTTTATTTGTAAATATTTTCATTTTTCATTTCATTTTCATTTTAATTTTTTATACTTGTTAGCAGGATTAGCAAAATTACCCGTATTCACCAGCGACAAGTTACACAACAAAAAAAAAACAGAAATATCAGTTACAAACAGTCATAGAAAAACAAAAATACAAAATACAGATAAAGACAAGACACTTAGGGTGGGATATTCAAAGCGGTTGCGTAAGGCGCAAGTGAGATGTGCTAGCGCAACAGCGGCCATGCACCAAAGAGCGACATTCAGTAGGTGACAATATGCAGCGCAAATCGCAGTACGTCAATGCGCAACCCTAATGAATGCAAGCGCAAGTGCAGGGGGTGTAGCCATGAATAAACAGCACAGTGCGATATTCAATGGCAGGCCGATGGCACAAGCACGGAACAACAGGGACATGCGCAAAGCAAAGTTGAAGTTATGAAAGGATGGGGCGAGCAGGGGATGGTGGCTTGCACCCAGGATAGCAGGGGTGAGAGGAGAGAGAGAGAGTGAGAGAGAGAGAGAGAGTGAGGGACAGAGACAGAGTGAGACAGTGACAAGGTGAGGGCCATTGCCCAGGCAGGACAGCAGCAGGTGTGCAGGACAGTCACAGAGGCAGAAGGTACAACGGTCAGTGGGACAGGGTGTGTGACCCAGACCAAGCCTGTGGGCAGGCCAGACCGTGCGTGTGGGTCCCCAACACTGAAGTGCACCCAGTGCAGGAGTCCAAGCAGCAGCATAAAGCCGGGGAAGCCCAGGGAGACTGCTGCGGGGGGGGGGGCAGACAGGCTGGGCCATGGCCAGTGCAATATTCCAGATGGAGGCGGTAATGAGGGGTGTGAGGAGGCAGGTGGCTGAGCGGCGCGGCTGTGGAAGGGCCCGGCGGTGGTATGTCCGCGACAGGTGGTACCGTGCCCGCACCACATTCGAACAGTACAGTGACACTGAGATCGTGGGCCAGTACTGCCAGAACCGGGTGATTCTGAGGCAGCTCTGTGAGTTGTGCAGTGACGAGATGCAGGCACACACAAGATGGAGCCACGCCCTGTCAGTGAAGACCAAGGTCATGGCCATGATGTGCCTGCTCACCACAGGCACCTTACAAAGACCAACAGGGGACACCACAGGCATAACCCAGTCAGCTGCATCATGGCTCCTCACACAATTCCTCAATGCACTGCTGCTACATGATGTGGAATTCATCCACTTCCCCAGCACACAGACGGAACGTATAGCAAACATGCAGGAGTTCCACAGGGTTGCATGTATGCCTGGCATGCTAGGGGCCATTGACTGCACCCACGTAGGCATCCGCACACCACCGGGGCCAGAAGTGGTGGCCTACCTCAACAGGAAGGGCTACTCCAGTGTCAACTGCTAGGCAGTGTATGATGCCAAGGGGCGCATAATCAATGTCTGTGCCACGCACCCTAGGGGAGCACACAATGCCTTCATCTGGCACCAGTCTGCACTGCACCACAGGTTTGAAAGTGGAGACATCCCCATTGGCCATCTAGTAGGTGAGTATGCAGCAGGAAAGGGCAGCTCTGTGCAACAGGGCAGGGCATGGAGGGAGATGCTATGCATGGGGTGTAGAGGGTTCGGCTGTGTAGGAGGGGGCAGCCACATTGACCAACATGCTAACCCAACATGTTCCCCCACAGGTGACAGCAGATACCCACTCAGGCCCTGGTTGCTCACCCTGTACCGGCGCACATCGACCCCAGTGCAGGAGAGATACAACGAGGCACATACCAGCACATGGAACATCATTGAACATGTGCTTGGAATGCAAAGGACACGTTTCTATTGCCTGCAAAGGTCTGGCGGTGCCCTACAGTACAGCCCCTCAAAGGCCTGTGGCCTATTCCTGACCTGCTGTGTGCAACACAACATGGCCACTGACCGTGGGATAGTTGCCGAGGTCGAAGAGGGGAACAGCAGTGGGGATGACAAGGACGCCGGGCCCAATGGTGGTGGGCAGCCCCCCTGGATGACGGGAACCCTGGCTGTGCAGAATGGCCCAGTAGCACAGGGACACCATTGCAGAAGAGCACTATGATGCATGCAGGTAGGTGAACAGGTCCACACACATGTCCCAGGGACCAGGGCATGGTATACAGGCATGGCTGGCAGGACCCCGCAACAGACACAGCTGGAGAGGGGGTCAATGGACATGGGACAGGGCACCATGGAAGCACCCTGACAGAACAGTGGACCCCACCCACACAGCCCCATACACCCCCACCCACAGGTACAGTCATACGGGTACACACACACACACACACACGCACACCCCAAGGCCACCAACGGGCATGTGTCAGATGATGAACACTAGTGCACTGTGGTGGCCGGTGCTGTGATGGTGTCATCATGCACATGCCACGGTGGCCAGCAGCCGGAAGGGTGTGCACAAGGCAGGCATGACATGCGGCCTCAGATGTCATGGCCCAAGTATGTACATGACACACCACACCTCCATGCATACAGGGCTGCAGCAGGCAGTGGACAGGGAGGGCGGCGAATCATGACTGCTGCGCAGGTGCATGGCCACCATGGACATGTGGATGGCCCTGCCTAGACTGCCCAGCAGACGCTGGCTGTGTGGCGGCCACATGGGGTGTTACAGATGTACCCCCAGGCGTGTTGTTGCAAGAATGTGACTGGACCCTCACAGGCGTCTGCAGGCCCCTGAACAGGCAGGCTCCAGGTGTGCCTGGGATGCCCACAGCTGATCCCAGCAACAGCAATGCTGGGGTCACATGACGCAGGGACTGAGGTGTGGAGAATGCCCTTCACAGTGACTGCCACTGACAGCCCTGCACCAGGGTGGCCAGGGGTGCCAGGCCGGCCGTGACTGCAACGGTGAGCCAATCCAGACCTGCGGTCGTGTCCTCCCACATGTGTGTGGCCTCGGCCAGGAGCTGCTCAAAATCTCAGTCATGCCTCCCTGCAGACTGGTGCAGCAAAGTCCGAAGTGCACACACCACTGCCACAACCTGCATCTGTTGCACCACGGATGCCCTGAGCAGACGGGTGTGTTCCTCCAGCGGGTCTGTGCTCTGGGGGGCTTGGCCATCATGCTGACCTGTGGGGGTTTTGTGGCCCTGTGTCACAGCCTCCCGTGCAGATGGGGGCTGCACAGTGGGGCCCTCATGGGTGTGTCTTGTCTGCAGTGCACTGGCAGTGGACACTACACCTGGTCCACCCTCTGCACCATCCTGCTGCCGCCGCTGCCCCTCCAGCTGCTGTGCATGTGATGTCACCAGGGAGACTGCACCCACACCACCAGATAGGCTGGACTGCGCCGCAGGTATGGTGGCCACCACAACACCGGGCAGTGCGGCTGGTGGGTCAGCCAGTGCCACCCGTGCACCATCGGTGCTGCCATGTCCAGTGCATGGCAGGGGTGCCTCCCCCTGTATGGCATCACCACTGTCCTGGGCAGCTGTCATGTTGTCATCAGACATGGACCCCGCCCCAATCACTGTCTCAGCATACTGGATGCCATGGCTGGCATCCTGCAGAAACACTGCCTGGGCCTCGTCCACGCCCATGGCACAGACATCCATGCAGACAGTGTGGTGGGTCCTGCAGGGGTCCGGGCCCCGGACACCTGTGGAGGTGGATGGGTGCTCCTCCAGGTCCCCGACATCACCCAGGGTGGGCACCACCGCCCCGCATCTGTACGCAGGCACTCGGGATCTGTAAGGGAACATATACATGTTAGTGCCACCACCACACACACCTGCCTCAATGCACCCCTTACCCACATCCCCATGAGCCACTGTACCTACCATGCAGTGATGGGCTACCCCCCATCTGCAAACCACCACCAGGAACACCCTCAATGGCACTGTGCTACATAGTCACCACCACAAGCTACTCCTGTGGTGTCAGCTGTGGCACCTCAGGCTGTCCACCACCCATGGTGGCACATGTGGCCCGGATGGCTGCCACCTTCTCCTTGATCCGCCTGTGGTCTGTGCCTACCTTCTTCTTGCATTCCTGCACTGACCTCTGATGGACGCCCTGCAGGTTCACAGCCCTGGCTACACCCACCCATGCTTCTGTCCTGGCTTGCTGGGTGCTTGTGGAGCCACTCAGGAGGGGCTCCTGGTCCAGGTAGGTGTTATATAGGGCAGTGCACTCTGCCCTTGTGAAATTGCGCCTGTGTTTCCATGCAGACCCCTGCTCCTCAACTTCCCCTTGCTCCGACATGATGTTCCTGTGGGTGGGGACATGTGGTTAGTGCTGGTTACCTCACACGAGGCCCCCCTACACCACAGTCCTGACATGCCCAGTGCCCATACCTCTCAACTGTACCACATTACGAGGAACGTTCCTCATTTTACTTCACAAAAGCTCCCTGTTCCACATTGTAAGGACTTGTTCCACATTCAAAGTCAACATTTTGAAGCAAAAATCTATAGTAAATGATGCAAAAAATATATAATTCAATTAATAACAGACTTTCTGAACATAAATGCAACATTTTAACAGTGTTTTAAGCTTCTTAGGTAATGATTTGTTTAAGTGTTCCACATTTTGCCCATTTGTTCCACATTTTGATAGGCAATGTTCCACATTTGGGGGGTCAAAAGTTTGAGAGGTATGCCAGTGCCTGGTGTCCTACCTGTGAAGAATGCAATACTGGTCTGGTGCCTGTACTACCACATGGCACCTTTACAGTGCATCACATACATATGAGGGAATGCGCAACTGTAATGAGATGCAAATGCCTCTGATGCGCTGCGGATATGCTAATCTGCTAATCTGCATATGCCTGCTGAATATCACAGAATTGCGCATTGTGCAGTGAAGTTGCTCGTGCGCGTGCCATGGCACATCTGTGTGACATGCGCAGTCCGCATGGTACAGCGCATGCGCGCATTGACATCGTGCACAGCGGTGGCACTTCCTATCCACAGTGCACTACAGGTGGCATGGCACTCTGCCACTATTGGGCATGTGGTGCACATGCGCTGTACACCCATTGGTGACAATGTGCTATTGGCACATGGCCCATGGGGCACACCGGACCCTATCACGCACCATGCTATCTATACCCTATCACAATGACGCGCATGGTGCACATGCCACCCTTTGACCCCTACATGTACCCCTTGACTCCTGGGTGCCTGTGGCACATGCCAGCATTGCTCCAGTTGTATCGTGCATACCCTGCCGATGCACAATCGGGGATGGCAGTGCATCACCAGGCGTGTCACGCATCCATCGTGCGTGCTTCTCGTGCGCTCACCAGCACCATTATGCTTCTGCGGTTCTGGATGCAGCCATGCCTAGAGCACCCAATTGGATCCAGGTGGAATTGGTCAACCTGGTGGCACTGGTGGAGCCACATATTGATGCCCTCTATGAGCAGGTACCCCTGGACCAGCCATGCACTGAGGTGTAGCAGGGGGGTGGCAGAGGTGCTCAAGGAGGCCATGGGATCATGTCATAGTGGGGAGCAGTGCCACCACAGGTATGGGGACCTGCAGAGGAGGGATCCGGACTATCTCAGGACACTTTAGGCGCGCGTCCGGAGGGGTGCTGTGCCACGACCAGGTGAGTGCACATATCCCCATCCATGCCATGTCGGTGTTGTGTGGGTTGCCAGAGGGTGTCACGCTGTGCTGCTGTGAGTGGGTGGCAGTGGCTAGGAATGCTGCCAGCCATGGCAGTGCACCATAGGTGTGTTGTGCCATGGCATTGCCACTGCGCTGGGTCATGAGGTATACTGTGCTGGTGGGGGGGTGCCCGTGTGTTGCTGCCCGGTGCTGATGTCTCTCTCACTGTCTCCCTGCTAGGCCCTGAAGATCAGTACAGAGCCCAGATGGTGGGTGCCGCTGCTGGACAGCAGCAGGTTAGTGGTGTCACCAATGGAGGGATGCTGCCCAGCTGGGAGCTGCAGGTGGCCAGGCGCCAATTGGGCCACAGCTTGCAGGTAGGCACTTTGGTGGTATATGCTGTTGTGTGGGGTAGGGGTGGGCCACAGCGCCAAGTGCACATGGCCAGTACATGCCATGCTTCACCAGTGTGATCCATTGCACCATGCTGTGCCAGGACACGTGTGTGTGGCCGCTGCAGGTGGACTGTGGGTGCATCCGGGTCCCAGCCAGGCCACCTAATGGACATTCACTTGGCAACCATGGCTGTGGCATGCTGCGCTTGGCTGGTGGTGGTGTGCAGTGCTGTGCATGGCTGTGGATGGTCAGAATGGTGGCTCGTGTGGGCACGCATGCTGTGGTTGGCTGTGTACCCCCTACAGAGTGCATGCCACCACTGTCCACTGTGCACGGTGGGTGGGGCATGGTCATGTGGGCATGCACTCATCCATGTCTCCTCCCTCCTTTGTCCTAGGTGCCCATCTGGTGGATGTGCATTCTTGGCTGCTGGAAAGGATCTTGAGGGTTGCCATGGCCACACTTGCAGTGACCTGCATCATACAGCGGGCCCTGTTCCAGCCACAGAGGAGAAGGCAGCAGAGGTGCTGGTAGTCGTAGACCTGCTGAGGGGCCCGTTGGCCTGCATCACCCTCCCTTCCACTGACACACCTCCCATTCCTTCATTGTACACAGTCTACCATGTCCCCTGTCTCCCCATCCCCCTTCCCCAGCCTATGTTCCAGACTGTGGCCCCCCCAGTCCATGTCCCCATCCCTGTTCACCTGTAAATAGTTTGTTATTGTTAGTTGTTGCTTTTAATACATTTCTATTTTGGTAGCCATCCATGCCTGTGTCTGCTTTGTAGCTGGCTTTGGTGCCATGCTGCTGTGGTGTGCATGGTGGCTGTCTGGTACATTTGCAGTTGCCTGGGGTTTGTCAGGTGGTCTGCACACAGTGGCTTGTGTGTGTGTGCCCAGTGGAGTGCATTTGTTTCCTGCTGGGCTGTGTGTCTGGTGTGTTGTGTGCTGTTGGCTTGTGTGATATCTGCTTTGGTCCTGGTACCATGTCCCATGCAATCCTGTGGGTGTTGCCCATGGCTGCCTGCCAGTGGTCATGGGTATCACACCACCTCCATGCACTGCAGTGGATTGCTTGGTCAGAGCATGCAGCCGTGTGCCTGCCTTGCCCCCCTCTGGTCATCCTCTGCTCTGTGGTGGCAGTGTGTCCTGCTCTTGCAGCCTGCTCCGCACTGTGCCAGGTGCCCTGTGTTATGGCCCATGTGCCTCTGTCCCTTGCCCTTCCCATGCTGTGTTCCTGCGCTTTCTGCCTTACTCCATTGCACAACCATGGTTGCGCAATGACGCCAGCTGACTTGCTCTCTGGCACAGCACTTGTTGTGCTATGGTGTATCCCTGTGATATTCAGCCATCTTGCGCTGTCACTTGCCTTGGTGCTCAGCCTTTGAATATTGCATTGGATGCACACCTGTGCAGTGTACCTGCACTGCACCACCCTTGCGCCTGCTTCTGGTGCATTTCTGAATATCTCACCCATATTATAAACATTTGCAAACACCATTATCCATCAGCCAATATTTTAGCCTTGTTTTAAAAATACAAACTGTTTTACATTCAATAATATCAACAGGCAATGTATTAAAAACAATAGAGCCCTATATAAAATTAACCTCTGTCCAGAGACTGTTTTAAACAAGGGGAGTTCAAAGGTATATCTGGATTGAGAACTACAGTGGTTGTTACAGTGAAGTTGTCTGGTAATGACATATACTGGTCGGTACCACCCCATCAGTGCGGCAGAGATGTGGCAGGTAGGCGGTATACAGTTACCGTAGTGTATGATGAAGAATTCCGGTGTTTGCTTAGATGTGCTTCCTCCTGTAACCACATGATGGCTACCTTGAGCCATCCCCGCAGTATTGCTGTGTTTGCAGTGTAGCATATTCGCTCCCCCGAAATAACCCACAGGTGGTGTCAGATATTCTCTACTTTTTTTCTCTTGAACTCTCTCAACAACAACAACAAAAAATTTATAAAAAAAAGTTTAAAATCTCACTGCAGTAAAGAACAGCATACACACACACACACACACACACACACACACACACACACTGTCATGCAGGACTGCCACATCTAAAATTCCTGCTGATATGGTGGAACAAAATTTGCAGTACTCCCTCCAGTAGCTGATGTTTTCATTGCTGAATGCTGCTCTCCAATCATGTTCACAAAGTGTGTTTTTTTGTTTGTTTGTTTGCTGTTGAGTGGGAGTGTATTTTCTGTTTGATGTTATCTTGTGTAAAGTTGTGTCTTGCAAATTGTTTTATTTAATGTAATAGACAGGGAGGGTAAAAGAGGAGGAGGAGGAGGAGTAGCTTTCTACATAAGGGAAGGAATCAAAGCAACAGAACAAAAGGGTAAACGGAGGAGAGGAAGCACTGTGGGTCAATTTGGAGACAGGCAATGGCACCACAATCTGCACAGAGGTTGTATACAGACCCCCATCTCAGGGGGAGGACATGGATAAGGAAGTGATAGAAAGTATCCTTATAATGGCAGAAAAAAGGGAGATATTGCTGATGGGGGATCTGGATATGCCAGATGTTAACTGGAGTGCATTTGCAGCAGCCACTTCTAAGAGTGGGGTCATTCTAGATGCCCTACAGGGGGCATGCCTTAGGCAAATAGTATTGGAACCCACTCAAGATGGAGCAATCTTAGACCCCATACTCTCAAATGGAGATGGCAAGAGGATCACAGATGTAGAAGTGGATAGCCATCTGGGAACTAGTGACCATCGAACAATATGGTTCACAATAAACACAGCAGTAGAGTCAAGCCATAAAAAGACAAAGGTACTGGACTTCAGGAGGGCTGACTTTGACAGAATGGGTGAGTGTCTAAGGAATGCACTAGCAAATGGGCAGGAAGGGGGGGACGGAAGAACTATGGGGAATGATCAAAATTGCCATCACAGAGGCAGCAATCCTTTGTGTGAAGCAAATAAAACAAAACGATGTAAAAAAACACTATAGTTCTCAAAGGAGGTGGCAGGGAAAGTTAGGGAGAAAAATAAAGCATTCAGGAAGTACAAGGAATCACAGAAGGAGCAGGACAGAGAATTGTATCATCTAAAGCAAAAGGAAGCAGGGAAGGCAGTCAGAACAGCAAAGGCCCAAACCAAGGAAAAGATAGCCAACTCAGCTAAGAAGGGGGATAAAACCTTTTATAGGTACATCAGGTAGCAAAGGAAGACCAAGGGAGGGATAGTGAGGCTTGATAAATGGGAGGGGGTAGACAGAGGGTGACTGTGAAAAGGCAGAGATACTAAACAAATATTTTTGCTCAGTATTCACAAATGAAGAGGGGGAAGTACTGAAACCAAACAATAGAAACAGTCTAGATATGGGGGTTGATACCAGCCCATTCACAGAAGAAAGGGTTCTGAAAGAACTCTTAAACCTGTAGGTAGAGAAAGTAATGGGGCCTGATGTGATTCATCCCAGAATTCTAAAAGAACTAAGAGTAGAACTAGTGACACCACTGACTACCTTCTTTAACAAATCATGGGAGGATGGGGTGATACCTGAGGACTGGAGAAGAGCAGATGTTATTCCACTTCACAAAAGTAGGAGCAGGGCAGAAGCAGGAAACTACAGACCTGTTAGTTTAACCTCAGTGATTGGGAAAATGATGGAATCACTTCTGAAGGAAAGAAATGTTGAGTACCTAGAGACCAGAGGGGCACAGGACCCAAGGCAGCAAATATTCACAGCGGGAAGGTCATGTCAGATGAATCTAATAGATTTCTTTGACTGGGTGACCAAAGTAATAGATCAAGGAGGGGCTGTGGACATGGCCTACCTAGACTTTAGCAAGGCATTTGACACAGTCCCACACAAAAGATTAATATACATGCTAGCCAGCCTGGGAGTGGGTCCCCAGGTGGTAGCCTGGGTAGAGAATTGGCTGGAGAATAGGATACAGAGGGTAATAGTAAACGGAGCCCACTCTGAAGAAAGGGGGGTTACTAGTGGGGTACCACAGGGTTCAGTACTAGGACTGGTCCACTTTAATGTCTTTATAAGCAACATTGCAGAAGGATTGGAAGGAAAAGTATGTCTCTTTGCAGATGACACAAAGATCTTCAGCAGAGTTGATACACAAGGTGGGGTGGAAAGGATGAGAAGGGACTTGACAATGCTGGAGGAATGGTCAAATGTATGGCAGCTTAGATTCAATGCTAAGAAGTGCAACGTAATGCACCTGGGAAATAAAAACCCGGGGGAAGAGTACACAATGGGGGGATGAGATATTAACAACAACAGAACTGAAAAGGGACCTGGGGGTAATTATATCAGATAACTTAAAGGTGGGCAAGCAATGTCAGAGGGCAGTAAGGAAGGCTGGGGGGGGGGATACTGGGATGTATAGTGAGAGGCAACACTAGTAGAAAACAGGAAGTTGTTATCCCTCTGTACAGACAGCTAGTGAGACCCCATCTGGAGCACTGTGTGCAGTTCTGGAGACCCAACCTCCACAAAGACATAGAAAGGATGGAGGCAGTCCAGAGGAGGGCAGCTAAAATGGTGCAGGGTCTGCACCAGAAGACATATGAAGAGAGCCTTAAGGAGCTTAACATGTATAGCCTCGAGGAAAGGAGGAAGAGGGGAGACATGATAGAAACTTTCAAGTACCTCAGGGGAATCAACAAAGTCCAAGAGGGTAGCATCTTTCAGAAAAAGACGTGTGCAAGAACAAGGGGGCAAAATATGAAGATTGAGGGGGCTGGCTCAGAGGTAATGTGAGGAAGTATTTTTTTTCATGGAAAGGGTTGTGGATGCTGGGACAGCCTTCCTTAGGAGGTTGTGGAGCCAAAAATGGTGGATTTCAAGAATGCATGGGACAGTCAAAAGGCAATTCTAGGGGGTGGGGTTAGGACGAAGTAGGCTGTTGGCTAACTAGGATCTGTAGCTTATCCATTTGGTAGGGAAATGGGCAAACTGGGTGAGCCAAGCGGTCCTTATTTGCCATCAAATTCTATGTTTCTTTGTTGCTATTGCAGTCATTTGACTCCTGATTGAACATGCATACCAACAATCTGTTTGTGGACTTGTGCATGTTAGGTTCGTGGATCAACTGCTTTCTAGTGTATAGCATTTTTTTTTGTAGAATGGGCAATAAAAGATACATGTCTTGTTACCTTGTACATCCAAATTTATTTATTCCATTTTTTTTCTGAGTAGCCTGAGCTGCTGTAATGTCACAGACCCTGAATAGTAATCACAATTTAGAAAAAAAAGCAACTGATTTTTCTCCGGATCTGAATCGTTGATCCTTATGTAAATTCCCATTTGTACAAGATTTATCTGTTATTTATAATTGATCGAATATCCCAATTTTCTCAGCGGTTCACAGAGAATCACCATGAATAGTTGTTACATTATTGTATGCTTGCCAGCTACAGAAGTCAGCGAAGGCAGCGATAACTAAACTCGGGTATTTCTTTCAGGCTTTTAAAGGCTTATCCCTACACCCCTATTTTTAGACTACATTCATACTTCCTGTAGTGTAACACTAACCCATTGATCTAGTGTTTGGACATATGATCATGCTTTTTTATTTTGTCCCCATAAAGGCTTGTCCAACGTTTATGGGCTATTGCATCCACAGGTGAACATGTTTCTATTGGTGCAAAATCTTGATAGAAAGTGCTGTGTGCTGATGGCCTATGCCATCTTTCGTCCATCACTATAGTTCCTTGACAACCCTAGAATGTAGGTACTGAAGCTAACAGACCCTGCACAGTTTTGCCGTGAGGACAGTTGTACTAGATCTTTGCTATTTATTTTTGTTCTGATCCAGTTTACATTAAGCTATTCTTATGACTGCACCAGAAAAGTAGCTGGCTATGTAACTACAGTATATCTAATGTACGTCGCTATAAGTAGCGAAAGGTAGCAAATTAGTAGCAAATGGCTACAACATGAATTCCACCCTTCCCCCACCACCAACCCCAATCCACTTCACCCCTCCCCCACTCCTCACACCCCTACCCCAACCCTGTCAAACTACTGTACATCTGATTCACAATGTGCTGACAGAAATGAATGATTAACAATCCAAATACAGTGTACGGAAATTTTATTACTAGCAGCTTTGATGTTCATATATCTGGTGCACCCTGGCTGTCATCATGTCTAGCTCTAACAACATCAATAGAGGCATAAAAAAGAAAATCAGGGCAAAACAAATTAATAAACATAACATACAATTATCTGTAGCTAGAAAATGAGTTGGTGAAACATCCTGGAGTTGAGCAACAGGCATACTATAAAACTGTGGGAAAAAGGAAAAAAAGTGTACCCTGATCTATGCTTCATAGAAACATAGAAACATAGAAACATAGAATTTGACGGCAGATAAGGACCGCTTGGCCCACCCAGTCTGCCCATTTCCCTACCTACTGGATAAGCTGCAGATCCTAGTTAACCAGCAGCCTACTTCTTCCTACCCCCACCCCAGAATTGCCTTATGACTATCCCATGCATGCTTGAATTCCACCACTGATTTTGACTCCACAACCTCCTCCGGAAGGCCATTCCATGCATCCACAACCCTCTCTGTGAAAAAATACTTCCTTAAATTACCTCTGAGCGCCCCCCTCTATCTTCAAATTGTGCCCTCTTGTTCTTGCACACCTCTTTTTTTGAAAGATGCTACCTTCTTGGACTTTGTTGATTCCCTTGAGGTACTTGAAAGTTTCTATCATGTCCCCCCTCTCCCTCCTTTCCTCGAGGCTATACATATTAAGCTCCTTAAGTCTCTCTTCATATGTCCTCCGATGCAGACCCTGCACCATTTTAGTGCCCTCCTCTGGACAGCTTCCATCCTGTCTATGTCTTTGCGGAGTTGGGTCTCAGAACTGCACACAGTACTCAGATGGGGTCTCACCAGCTGTCTGTACAGAGGATAATAACTTCCTGTTTTCTACTGGTGATGCCTCTCCCTATGCATCCCAGTATCCCCCAACCCTCCTTGCTGCCTTCTCACATTGCTTGCCCACCTTTAGGTCATCTGATATGACTACCCCAGGTCCCTTTCCATTTTGTTGTTGTTAGTATCTCACCCCCATTGTGTACTCTTCCCTGGGTTTTGTTTCCCAGGTGCATTACCTTGCACTTCTTAGCATTGAATCTAAGCTGCCATACATTTGACCATTCCTCTAACCTTGCCAAGTCCTTCTCATCCTTTCCACCCCACCTGTGCATCAACTCTGTTGCAGATCTTAGTGTCATCTGCAAGAGACATACTTTCCTTCAGTCCTTCTGCAATGCTCGCTTATAAAGACATTGAAGAGGACTGGTCCTATATGAACCCTGCACGGTGCCCGCTGGTACCCTCCTTTCTTCTGAGTGGACTCCATTTACTATTACTCTCTGTGTCCTATTCTCCAGCCAATTCTTTACCCAGGCTGTCATCTTGGGACCCACTCCCAGGCTGGCTAACTTATATATTAATCTTTTGTGTGGGACTGTGTCAAATGCCTTGCTAAAGTCTAGGTAGGCCATGTCACAGCCTCCCTGATCTACTACTTTGGTCACCAGTCAAAGAAATCTATCAGATTAGTCTGGCATGACCTTCCGCTGTGAATCCATGCTGCCTAGGGTCCTGTGCCCTTCTGGCCTCTAGATGCGACAATTCTTTCCTTTAAAGTGATTCCATCATTTTCCCTATCACTGAGGTTAAACTAACAGGTCTATAGTTTCCTGCTTCTGCCTTGCTCCCACTTTTGTGAAGGAATCACATCTGCCCTCCTCCAGTCCTCGGGTACCACCCCATCCTCCCATGATTTGTTAAAGAGGGTAGTCAGTGGTGTCACTAGTTCTACCCTTAGTTCTTTTAGAATTCTGGGATGAATCCCATCAGGCCCCATTGCTTTGTCCACCTTCAGTTTTAAGAGTTCTTTCAGAACCCTTTCTTCTGTAAATGGCTGGTATCAACTTCTGTATCCAAGTGTTACTACTGTTTGTTTCATGTACCTCCCCTCTTCCTTTGTAAATACTGAGCAAAATATTTGTTTAGTATCTCTGCCTTTCACATTCTCCCTCTGCCCACCCTCCCTCCCTTTATTAAGCCTCACTATCCCTCCCTTGGTCTTCCGTTGCTCCCTGATGTACCTATAAAAGGTTTTATTCCCCTTCTTAACTGAGTTGGCTATCTTTTCCTCAGTTTGGGCCTTTGCTGTTCTGACTGCCTTCCCAGCCTCCTTTTGCTTTAACTGATACAGTTCTCTGTCCTGCTCCTACTGCGATTCCTTGTACTTCCTGAATGCTTTCTTTTTCTCTTGAACCTTCACTGCCACTTCCTTTGAGAACCATAGTGGTTTCTTACATCGTCTTGTTTTGTTTATTTGCTTCACACAAAGGCTCGTTACCTCTGTGATGGCAGTTTTTATTATTCCCCATTGTTCTTCCACCCCTCCTTCCCGCCCATTTGCTAGTGCATTCCTTAGGCACTCACCCATTTTGGCAAAGTCAGCCCTCCTAAAGTCCAGTACTTTTGTCTTTGTATGGCTTGACTCTATTGCTGTGTTTATTGTGAACCATACTGTTCGATGGTCGCTAGTTCCCAGATGGCTACCCACTTCTACATCTGTGATCCTCTCTCCATCTCCATTTGAGAGTATCAAGTCTAATATTGCTCCCTCTCGAGTGGGCTCCAGTACTAGTTGTCTAAGGCATGCCCCCTGTAGGGCATCTAGAATAACTGCACTCTTGAAGTGGCAGCTGCAACTCTTCGCTCCAGTTAACATCTGGCATATTCAGATCACCCATCAGCAATATCTCCCCTTTTCTGCCATTCTAAGTATACTTTCTATCATTTCTTGTCCACTTCCTCCCCAGAAGGGGGTCTGTATACAACTTCCCCAATAACAGTTGTGGTGCCATTGCCTGTCTCCAAATTTACCACAGTGCTTCTTCTCCTCCCTGTTTACCTTTTGTTCTGTTGCTTTTATTCCTTCCCTTATGTAAAGAACTACTCCTCCCTCTTTACCCTCCTGTCCTCCTGTAGATAGTGTATCCTGGTATGTTTACGTCCCAGTCATGGTTTTATGTGTACCATGTTTCTGTGACTGCCCGATATCCAGATGTTCCTCCTCCATCAAGGCCACTAATTCAGGAAGCTTGTTACCTAGACTACAGGCATTGGTACTCATTGCTCTCCATTTTTTGATGGCCTTACCTTCTGTTGCAGCATCCCCCACTGACCGTTCTACCTTGGTCTTTTTCTCATTTAGTACCCTGTTTTGTAGGGAGAGGCTGGGATTTTTCTGCTGCTTGTCAGTGCCTCAGTGTGGCAAATGGGAAACGCATGGAGAATAGCATAGTAATGCAATCTAATTCTATAGTGTTATTTGCTGTTCAGTCAGATGGACAGACTCATTAAAAAATCAGGGCTAAAAAAAGTAAACACAGGCTGCATACACAACACAATAAATGACTGCAGGAAATAACTGAAGGAGACATTGCTAGTTGCTTTAAACACATATTTGCAAAACCCAGAGGCAACATGACAGTCTTCAAAAATTACCTATTTCTCAAATCCTTTACACTTAGGATCTTAAAGAAAAAAAAATTATATATAGGCCAAAACACATTAGGGAAAGCAATTTCCATGACATTAAACTGAATAATCATGCCTGATTTGGTTGTATGATCAGTAGCAACAGTTGATATACAGTAATAGGTTGTAACTGCACATTGTGAAGGATATATTATTTATTTATTTTAGGGTCTAATTATTTTTTTTTACATCCCATGGGTACAAAAAAAGCCTCTACCATTTCAATTACAGACACACTTTTCAATAAACTGACAATTCTCACTTCTCTTGGGTTTCTGTAGATTGTGCTGGGGGGGGGGCTGAGATGGACAGAAAGTTGATTTACAGGAAATCAATGAATTTTTGTCATTTACTTTTAATTATCCACACTGTACACAGTGAGAAAAGGCTTTTCATGATCTGTTTGTTAGGGGCTTTTGGGGGAATGGAGGTGGCTAATGAATTTCCCCTGTGGGAGTCCCTTAGCGTTTCTAACAATCCCCCCCCCCAACACACACACACACAATCCCACTCCCACAATGGATGCCAGATATAAATTTAAAATGTATTACCTGGTGACTAGTGGACCCTCTCCGCAGTGGAATCAGTGCCCTTATTTTTAATATTTATCTCCCCATGCCTAGTGGTCCATCCCCCCATCACATCTGAATGAATGAGTGCTTACTTGTACAGGTACATGTACATTCATTCATTCTTTGACATTTCAGTTAGGAGACAAGCTGCAGCTGTGAGGGGTGGACTTTGCTTGTTGGCCACTCGCAGTCAGGGTACAGGGGTTGAGGCATGGGGGTGAATATGAATATGGTAAAAAAATTATTATACTAGTGGACCTTCCCCCTCTGGAATCAGTGCCCTTATTTGTAATATTTACCTCACCATGCCAAGCAGCCCATCCCCCGTCCCGAGCCCAATGCCTGTTGTTATGTTGGCTTGCAGTGCTTGCGCACAAGTCAGCATCTTGGGAGAGTGCAGATTTAGAGGCACGGCCGCTGTTAGGCAGATCGGGACACTCATCAGTAGGTGCATCCCTCATTCCCCAATCAGCCTGCATGCCGGCGCCACACCATGCATGCTAATGTGGCGAGCATATCTAAGGAAAGGTCCACTGCAATCCTAGCAAAGCTTGTCAGACACAGCGGACCCTTCCTGGGTGCTGCCACATTAGCAGCATGGCGGGTGGCATGACGTATGAAGCGATGCCCAAATTCTCAGCCGGCTTTCTGTGGCTGAAATTTGCCGATGGGGAGCCCACTCCCCATCGGCATACAGCAGCCCCACCTCAATTACCAATATGCCGAGGGGGTGCCCAATCCCCCTCAGTTCTTGCCTCCCCCCACTTTCATTGTTTGGTGACGGGGGTGCCCAATCCCCATCGGCATAAGTTTACCCCCCATTGTCTGCCGACGAGGGTGCTCAGTTCCACCATTGGCTGCAGCAACCCTCACCATTGTCTGCCGACGAGGGTGCCCAATCCCCTGTCGGCTGCAGCAATCCCCCAAAATAGTTAGGTGGCACACTGGGAGCCCACCCCAGCATGCCAAATTCCCTGAAAAGGAAAAACTGTCCTGTGATGTTAGTTTTTTGGTTTTTTTCCTACCCTGTAACAAAAAAAGGTCCCTCGTAGTCTCCTGCCCCCCACCCACATCCACCCACTGTGTACCCTGCCTCCCCACACCTCCCTCACTCCATACCTACCTCCGGAGTCTGGCACGATGATCTTCGGTGAACTGTGAACACGTCTGCACCCTTCAAAGCCGACCACGAACTGAGGAAATGCCAGTAAGCTGTATAATGGAATGAATAGGGGTTTTTTTTCAACTTTACTGCATATCTCAGGCATTTGTTGGAATTTTGGCACCAAATTTTCAACATGGGGTTTTTGGGGCCCCTCCTCAAGAATTCTATCACTGTCATGGCATTAATCGGCCTCAAAAGATGATTTCGCAGTCACTGCACGAAATCGCTTTTCGGGACCCATTAATGAAATGACAGTGCTAGTGTTCATGAGGTGGTCTCTCAAAAAGCCTATGTTCCAAATTTGGTGAAAAAAATCCAACAAATGCCTGTTTTACGAGCGTACGTTGTGCAGTTGCTACACAGGCTTGTAACTTTGCGCATCTGCAATATTTTAATGCTGGATTTTCAGCATTTCCATTTTTGTACACCTCCTTGTGAACAGTACAGTTGTCATTTTCCACATCCTGCCCGAAATGTGTTTCTGCACTTCTGGCGCACAATAGCACAGTCGCTGTGGGAAATCAGTGTTTGGGTCAGATTATGAAAATGACAGTGACACAGTTCATGAGCAGAGGTCCTAAAATTCCTATGTTGAAAATTTGGCGATGATATTCCATAAAATGACTGTGCTACGAGCGTGCATTGGCAGATTGCATGCACGCTCATACCGTCGTGCATTTGTGATATTTTCACTCTGGATTTTCACCACTGCCATTTTTCCACACCTCTTGATGAACAGTACAGCTGTCATTTCACATATTCTGCCCAAAATGTGTTTTCAAACTTCCGGCGCAGAATAGCATGGTTGCTGTGCAAAATCACTTCCTGGGACACTTTGAGGAAATAACAGTGACACTGAACATGAGCAGAGGTGCTAAAATGCCTATGTTGAAAATTTGGTGCCGAACGCCCATAAACTGGCAGTGTTCCAAGCATGCGTTGCATGTTTCCCACGCACCACATATTCGAAGACCCAATGCACACTCACGACACTTGTCGGTGTCTGCAGGATAAGGAGAGGTGAAATGGCATGAGCACTATGGCCAACACCCAAAGGGACACCCCAATGCCTGTCAGTCTCTGCAGTGTGGGGGTGGGTTGGCATCAGTTCAATACTTCATTGCCATTCCTATTATGCATCTCTCTAACTCCTGCACTACCAATGCCAATGCCAGCAAGCCAACATTCGGCATTGACAAATGCTTGTTTTTAAATATAAACCCTGTTGTCTACTTGACCCACACCTTTTTGAGCCCATGTCCACCAGTAGGAAAATAATTCTCTGGTGGATAGTTGACCCTCCCCAGTCCCGAACCTACTGTATGTCTTAGGTTTTAAAAATCAATCCCTTGTGGCTAGGGGACCCTCCCCACTGATGCAACCATTCCTGTAGTGTTCATTGAATGAAAGAAAAATGGATATACTGTATTGAAGTTTTAGCCAGAAACACATTACCTGTGCAAAACTATTTGCTGATCTTTTTCCATCACATACTGCTGCTTTAAGAGACAGTAGCAATTCTGTACAGTAAGTGCTGAAACTGTACTTGCTGCACCCTGGTTAGTTAAATAATTACTACTGTCTTTGGGGAGCCTTTGGAAAAATATAATGTCTTGATGCATTTCAGCCTGTACAGCATACCTTTTCAGTGTTTCCTTTCCCAGTCAACAAAAATGAATTAAATAAATATTTAGCATACCCTTTTTATAATAGGTATGCATATTAATGGCATGGCAGGATCATTCTCCTCTAGATTTCATCTGCTCCGAGTTCCTCTTTGTAGTGGACATCACAGTCCTGTTTGTGACAGCAAGATCATTGCCACAGCAACTGAGTATAACATCAGGTATTGACAAGTGACCAGAAAAGATAACCTCTTGAGGGTAGTGATCCTGTTTTCATGTTAGTGTGTCTAGTTGTGAAAAAGGAGGAGACTTTACTTACTACAGCTAATAAAATAAACATGCTGTAAGGCTAAATGCAAACAAAAATAATAGATTTTAAAGTTTGCCTAAAGAAAGACACAGGGGCTGTTAAGCTCCTGTGACTTAAACATCATTTGTTTCACAGCATAATAAAAAGATAATGGCATATTTACTTTTTTAACCTTTTCGTAACAGGCAGACATGTCACTAGTGCCAGTTTTTAGTAAACTGCATTATACAGTACTACATGCAGTTGACAGATTTTATATGTACAAAATGCTTAAGCAGAGATGGCACCAAATGAATTACAGTACCATAAGATGTCCCATTTGATAGATCCATATGGAGGAAACAGTTACTAGTGATTTGCAAAACACAGAGGCAACATTACAGTCTCCAGAATGAAGAGTCCTTTACACTTAGGATTTTAAAGAAAAAAATATACTGCATTCAGTACAGGCCAACACACATTAGAGAAAGCAATTTTCATGACATTAAACTAAATAATCAAACCTGATTTGATTTGATTACCAGTAGCAACAGTTGACATAATATGTTGGTTCCAACTGCACATATTTCACAAAAGTGAGAATATATTTACAACATAATTAACTATGAGCTCCCTAACCCATCAAACATTCTTGATATGCCACCCTTGCCATATCTGTAAAACTGGAAGTAATTAGATCTAAGGATGTGCTCCAGAGGAACTGACAGTTTTCATTTTCCTTGTTACCGCTCAAACAGTTTAGACGCTCCAAACTGATTTCATACTTTAGTCTGCATAAAATAAGTTTAACGTGCAGTTCCCCAGCTCAGTAAAGACTGCCTGAAAAAAGAGCTCAGCTACTGTGATGTAAAAGATTATCTCTTTTATACCTATTCTGTTATGTCCAGGCTGCCATGATATAAAAATGCAACATTTGAACATGAGGCAACATAGTTGATGCATTTGCATTAGTGCTGACACTGTGGCCCAGATATTTAAAATTGTTGCACCATGCGCAATAGGGTTGCTCCAACGCAAGTCTGAAAATGCACCATTCTGTGATATTCAGCAGGAGGCAGATGCGCCCCCCCCCAAATCACGCTGAGCAGTAGCCCAATGATAATGAATGTATGCGCAACTGAAGGGGAGGAACAATGGAGTTTGCTCCTTAAGGGGCAGACCATGTTGTCCTGGTGCACCCCTTCCCTCCTTTAGGAATGGTTGTGCTTAGAAGGGAAGGGGATAAGGAAGGGAAGGGGCCAAGAACCAGAACAATGGGCAGGCAGCAGGAAGGGGGGGGAGGGAGGTACATAAGGGACAGCACAAGGGGGCCTCAGCCACTTTTGCTGGAGTTTTGATTAATCAGCTGCAGCACGTCAGATTTGGCATTAATTTTGAGGTTTGTTCACAGCAGAAAGAGGTAAGGATGCAATAATTGATTTGTTAGATATGCGAAGTTAATCTAAAAAAAAAAAGGGAGAGAGAGAAAAGAAAATGTGTAGCATTTGGTAGAAAGGAAGTGATCTATTAGAAGACAAGATGAAGCAAGTTTTTTGATGGAAGCTCCTTGCATGGAGGAGAGTGTCAGGGGAGAGTTGCTTTGGGCAGCACAGAGCGGTAGAATAATTTTCTGGAGGGCATCTTGCAATTGTTTAGAGAAGAGCCAGTTGGTTGGGAAGCCAAAAAAATATATATATATAAAAAAAAGAAGGTGTGAAAATGTTGGTTGCTGGTTAATTAGCAGGCCTAGAAAAGGCCCTGAAGTAAGGAGTGAGAGCCAGTCCCGAGGCCACGTGGCGTAGTCACATGCCACGTGGTGCTGGCAAGGAAGGTGGCCCCTCTTTTAGCCTGTTTGCTGCCTTTAGGGCTGTTTGGGAGCGTGTGGCTAATAAGGAGATATGCCTGGTTTTAGGCCCAGAGGTTAGCTGTTGAGGGATCGATCCGTGGCGTGATGTCACACGTGGCTAGGGTCATGAGGAAGCTTTTCCCGTTGTTGCAAGGACAATGGCATGTGCCCGTGAAGCTATTTCTGTGGAGGCCCTGGTGAAAATGAACAAGAGGCACATGGGCAGCACGCCATTTTAGTGTATTACCGAGGCCGCGCGGGCATCACACACCACGTGGTGCTTGCGAGGTGGTTTGCCCCCATTTCTTTTTGGGCTATGTGGTTGCCGTTTGGGCTGGATAGGGGGTTGTTGGTTATGAGGATCAGGTTTGGGGTTGGTAAGTGAAGGAAGGGATTAGATGACCCGGGTGGGGCGTCACAGGCTGCTAGAGTCACAGGAAGCTTTCGACTCATTCGGTGGGCAGGCGACAGTTCAGGATTTGTTTTTCTTGTGTGTGGATTGAGGACCCTTGGTGGCTGGCTGAAGGAGGCTCTGAAGGGCTGGTAGGGAGAATGCGGAATGGTGACCCCGTGGCGTGATGTCACACGCCGTGTGGGGGGTCGTGATGGAGGCCATTTTGCGAAGGGCCCTATTCAGGGCCAAGCAGAAAAGGAAACAAAAAAAGAGGGGGTGCGATGCACATGCATGGCAGCGGGGGCATTAAAAGGAGTAAGTACCACCATGGCATCGCACATAGAAGGCAGGAGGGAGCAAGTGGAGGCAGGATGGCATACAGAGATGGGTGAAAAAGAGGTTTGTGGTGGGGAGCGGGCTGTGGTCCACAAGGCTCAAGCTTTCACTATGGACTTTGCTTTATTGGTGACCGTGAAGCTGGCCACTCACTGTGCTGAGAATTTTTGGGGTGATACAGGATGTTGGATCAAGCATCCCACAACAGAAGAACCTTGCGTTACGTTATTGCTTCTTATGAAGCGTCAAAAAAAATAAATAATAAATATATATGTAATAATATATAAATAAACAGTAAATGAATAAAGGGGGGGAAGGGGCTCTGGTACATATGAGGGCAAATAAGACACGGGACCTCGCAGCAAAGCATTGTGCGCTGCTAGGGGATATGGGGGTCGGGGAAGCTTGCCCTCCTGGGGAGCACACTAGGATATAAAAAAAAAGGGGGAAGTAGGGAAGGAATCCCGACCCAGGAATTCAGGAGGCAGTATAGCGCAGTGGTTTAAGGCTCTAAGCTGCAAATTTGGTGACATCCAGCAGACAGACCTGGGTTTGAATCCCACAGCTTCCACTTGCATACTGTATGACCCTGAGCAAGTCACTTAACTTCCTTGTGCTCCCAAGTCGCACCTGTAAAAACTTTAAAGGGCCTGGAGCACCTCAGGTGGTAAAAGGTTGGCAAGGGATGCGGAGCCCATGCTAGGGAGGGACAACCTGCCAGGTAGGATGGGGGGGCCCTTCACAGGGGGTCCCGGTCAGCATGGCATGGAGGTGATGGGACGGACAGGAGGGAGATGTATAGGGAGGTACTGAGACATGAATAACCCTGTTTTTCATTTTCCTATAGTTGTTTTCACAGAGCACAGGACAGGACGGACATGGCACCCAAGAAGAGCAGGCCATCGAAGGAAGATGTCTACAAGGCTATAATCAAACTGGCTGAAAAAGCAAACAAAATGTGGGAACTGGTAGAGGGGGAGGACCCGGGGAAGCCTGGGGAGAAGAGAAAAGCTGGTACAGAAAAAGGTGGCAAAGGGAAGAGGCCAGCTGAGGGGCAACACAGTCCCACTAGGGTAGCACTGGTGACAGCAGGGCCCACCAAGGCAGTCAAACCAGTACCCACATGGCCGGTTGACCCACTGATGCCAGCACCTACCCCAGATCAAAGGGGAACCTCCCCGTCGGAACCTAGACACGAAGCCCGGAACAGGGGTTCCGGCCCGCAAATCCCGGTAGCTCACCCTCCACCTCCACCTCACCAGCAGGAAGAAGCAAGGGGACCTTTGGAGGCCTCCAGACAGCCCAGCCAGGACAAGGTCACAGGTAACACATCCAACACAGTAGGTGATAGTATAAAAGAATATATAGGGCAAATAGTGGCAGCACTGCGGACAGGAGGGCTGGGGCAGATGGAATCGGCTCTGGCAGAGATTAAGGCAGGAAAAGAGGTGTCAGGAGATACGGGAAACAGAGAGGAAA
The DNA here is from genome assembly GCA_016271365.2 of Neoceratodus forsteri. Lineage (NCBI taxonomy): Eukaryota > Metazoa > Chordata > Ceratodontiformes > Ceratodontidae > Neoceratodus > Neoceratodus forsteri. Next base: position 714,324,302 of record CM057449.1, on the reverse strand, counting down.
GAGAGGGAAAAGGTACAAGAGAGGTGGGGGCGCCGGGGATGAGAATAGGTGAACATGTGCCTGTTGCCACAAAAGAAAAAATATGGAGAGGGGACTATTCGGATATATTCGCTTTGGTGAGCTGAGAGGCAGCAGCTAAATTTGAAGAGACAGAAAGCATAGGTAAGAGTGAGATGGCAGCTGCCATAGTGCTCTTAGGAAAGAAAGAGGACGACAAGTTCACGAAAGGGAAGACCTGGGATGGGTGGTTTCTAGGTTTTGCCATCTTTTCAGCCATAGCTCTGGAAAAGAGGCCGGAGCTGGGTATCCCGCTCATTACCTATTCATTGATAATATGGAGAACAAAAGCAAAAGGCGGGGTGGGTTGGATATACTACAATGAATGTTTTCAGTAGAGAATGGCAACATTTGGGGATGTAAGATGGGACACCAAGCAAATAGATTTATGGACGGATTACGTAACAGATCAGTCCACCGAGGCAGGTGGGGTAAAGGGGCTGCATCACAGAGATGTTGCTGGGCATATAACAGGGCCTTCTGCTCTGTGGCCTCAGTGTCATTTTGACATGCCTGTGCAAAATGTGGGGGCACTCAGCAAGCAAGTGCAGAACAACAGGTATACAGGGAGCACAAGGGCATGGGGGGAAGGATCAGGCCAACAGTTTTCGGGATGGTCAGGGGTTTAGGGGGCAAACATGGAACAAGGGAGGGGCAGGGGGAATGGGAGTAGAGGGGGTCAGAACCACTGAAGCAAGGGAGGTTAGACAGGAAGGAAGGGAGGGAGGGTTCAGGGAAGAGGGACAGGTGGCACAACAAGGAGCAGTTTGGTATGGCCAGAACCCCCATCAACATAGCAGCATTGACAGTTCGCCTGGACGGATATCTGGACACGAGTGTGCGGGATATGATTTTATGTGGTTTTGACACAGGGTTTTCATTGCAGTCTAAAGGACCCAGGCAAGCAAGGAGGCAAGCAACCTGGGGTCTGTAAAGGAAAGAGAAATGCTAAGGCAGGAGATTGAGAAAGAGAAAGCAGCAGGTAGGGTGGAGGGTCCATTTGATACCCCCCCATTGGAAAACATGCGGATATCACCTTTGGGTTTGGTACCTAAGAAACAAGAAGGGGAATACAGGGTGATAGACCACTTGTCTTATCCAGAAGGAGAGTCGGTGAATGACTATCAGGGAGGAACACAGTAGGGTGACATACACGACACTCAAAGACGCAGTCCGGATAATCCGGGCCACAGGGGATGCATGGATAGCAAAAACGGACATTGAGTCCACCTTCAGACTGCTTCCAGTCAGGAGGGAGGACTGGGATCTCTTGGGTTTTAAAAGTGAGGGGAAGTATTATTTCGACAAGGCAATGCCAGTGGGGTGTTCCACAGCATGTGCGACGTTTGAGATGTTCAGCACATGTTTGCAGTGGATATTCCAAGAAAAAACGGGCTATAGGTCAGTCATCCATTACCTGGATGATTTTCTCCTCATTGGGAAGGGCTAAAGGGAGACACAGAGGATGCTGGGTAAGTTTCAGGAATTGTTCCGGAAGCTGGGACTCCCATTGGCACCAGAAAAAACAGAGGGGCCCAGCAAGGTTATGGAATTCCTCGGGATAGAGATAGATGCCACGAGTGAAGTATTCAGGTTACCGGACAAAAAAGTAAGGAGGTTGAAGGAGCTAATCCGGGGTACATGCCAGCAGGAGAAGAGTACAACTAAAATTGGTTCGGCAGGTACTGGGGCACCTGAATTTCACATGCAGGGCCATAGGACCAGGAAGGGCATTCACAAGGAGGTTGGCCAGAGCTACGGCAGGGGTCACAAAACCACATCACTGGGTTAATCTGACTCAAGACATCAGGGAGGATTTTAGTGTATGGGAGGAATTCTTGAAGGATTACAATGGGTGTTTGTTTTGGCAGGAGTGGCTGTACAACACAGACCTGGACCTCTACACGGATGTGGCTGGAGGACTGGGCATGGGGGGTTACCTGAGGGGCAGGTGGTTTGCAGAACCATGGCCGGCCAGTTGGGTGAGGGACAGGAAAGTGAGAGATATAACACTACTGGAGATCATGCCCATATGGGCATGCACTTTGGTTTGGGGGGAGGAATTATGGGATCAGAAGGTGACATTTTGGTGTGACAATAGAGCGGTAGTTGACGTACTGAACAACAGGTCGGATACAGTCATGCAGGTAGTACAACAGTTTTAAGAGCTTTGCAGCTGAACATGTCTTTCAGAGTAAAACACATAGAAGGGGTACACAATACCCTGGCTGACAGCCTTTCCCATCTGCAGCTGGACCGTTTCCAGAAGCTGGCACCAGCAGTGGAAGAACAAAAAACGCCCATACCAACGAACATCTGGGACATTGGCAGGAAGGAGCAGAACTGCTGTTTCACAGCTCATGGGTGCCTCGGACTCTGAGGGCCTACGATGGGGCCTGGAGGGTTTTTCAAACATTCAGGGCTGAACACCAGATGGAGGTAAGTGGGCCACTCTCAGAGGAACAGTTGGGAATGTTCACGGTGGAACAATGGCAGAAAGGAACTGCTCACGCCATAATGGGGGTTTATCTGGCAGGGATCAGTGTGATCTGTAGCCTGAAAGGATGGAATGACCCAACAAAATCAATGCCCATCAGAAGGATGATGCAGGGCTGGGGCAGGTTGAAAAGAGGGCCAGGGGATAATAGGAGGCCTATAGGGGAGCAGTGGCTAATAAAGCTAAAAGAGGTGCTCCTGGCAATATGCAAATCAAAGGAGGAGGCCCAGCTATTTCACACAATTTATATGATAATGTTTTCAGGGGCTATGAGAGTGAGTGAGGTGGTAGGCCATGGAAAAGATGACAGGGAAGGAGGTGTGGAATGGGAGGATGTGAGTTGGGGGACAAGAGAAATATGGATCAAGCTAAGACGGTCAAAGACTGACCAAAAAGGGCAAGGGTGCATGATAACACTAAGAGGGCGGTCAGAGATCACGATATGCCCAGTGCAGACCCTGTGGGTTTTCACCGCAGAGCAGGTAACCAGGACGGGGAAGATGTTCGTGCATGGTGATGGAAAAAGGGTCACCGGCTATCAAATTACGGCAGTGCTGAAAAAGGGCATGGTTTTTTGGGGGGAGAACCTAGCTAATTACTCATCCCATTCCCTAAGGATTGGGGCGGCCTCACAGTGGGCAGCAATGGGTGAATCCGTGAAGGGCATTTTGAAAAAGGGCGCTGGCAGTCAGCCAGTTATAAAATATACATCAGAGCACTGGTATGATAAAAATATATATATATATATATATATATATATATATATAATAATAAGCGGGGAGATAATACAATGAGGACACAGAGTATATGTAAATCAATTAATTTTCTTTGCACCCCATAGGTAGAGGGAGGAGCACAGAAGTCTGGATCTGTGACCATTCCTATATTTACTGGGCTGGTAAGAGAGCAGAGAAAAAAGCTGGTGGAAAACAATTGTACCAGGATGCAAGACAGTGTAGGTTGGTATGGCACAGCCTACGGGGGATGAGATGGGCACAGCTTCTGCCCGCTTTGAAAGAACTCAAGGGACATCGGCCCAGTCTAGACCTAATCATTATACACCTAGGGGGCAACGACCTGGCAGGCAGACCATGGGTGCACACTTATTTACAGATAAAGAGGGACCTGGTGGCAATAAGACAGTGGTGGCCTCAAGTATGCTTTGCCTGGTCAGATATAATACCACGAAGGGTATAGAGACAGGAACTCAGCCACAGGGCAGTGGAGAGGGCCAGGAGAAAGATGAATAGATGGGTGGGAACATTGATAAGGCAGATGGGAGGACAGGTGATACTGCGCGGAGTAGAAGAATGGGTGGATGACTTCTACAGGTCAGATGGGGTACACTTGTCAGATATAGCAATAGACATGTTCAATACGGAAACAATGGGCTTCATAGAAGAAGAGAGAAAACAGACAAAAGCTGGTAAATAAAAAAAAAGGGGGGGAAGGAAGTTTCATCCCTGAAGTAAGGGAGAGGGATACCCTAAGTTGGGAGGAAGCCAGTCATTCAATGCAAGCTGGAGACTGGCTAGTGGGGAAAAAGGGGGAGGATGGGAAGGAGGAAGAAAAAAGGAATAACACAAGAGGAAGAAGAAGATGAAGGAGAAAGCTGTCTCAGTTTTCACCGTTACCTAACAGAAAAGGAAAAGAAGAAGGCACCCAGGTTTTCGCCTGGGGGATGGATAATCAGAGAGTGATATATGGATGGAAATACATGAAAATTATGGAAATATGACAATAAAGAAATAGAAAATGGAATATGGATTTATGAATATAAATAAATTAATTGCCAATCTGAGCACAACAACAAACAATGGTCTCTGTGTTTTTGTGAGGGAAAAGGGGGGAATCCGGGACAATGCATAAATGGCGCAGTGTGATATTCAACAACATGTGCTATGCACAATAGGGGAGCAAGCAGAAGTTGCACGATAGCGGAAATGAGCCAAAATAAAAAGAAACAAGGAAGAGGCGCAAGAACGCTACAGAGAAGACACATGAGGCTGAACCATAGCAAGTCAAACTGGGCAGAAGGAACACACAGGGCAGGCCAGAGAAAGGGCACCCTGAACAGAGAGGCACAGGGAAGGTGTGGGGAGACACAGCCAGTGCAGAACGGGGAAGTGCCACACAGCACAGAGGCCACCACATTTAGGTGTTCCCAGTGCACGGGAAGTAGCAGCCAGGACAGTGGCGGAACACAGAAACAGCTGCCGGGGGGGTGAACACAAGCCAGGGACATGGTCAGTGCCACCATCCAGATGGAGGCAGTAATGAGGGGGGTGAGAAGGCGGGCAGCAGGGGGGCACAGCCGTGGAGGGGCCTGTCAGCAGTATGCCCCCAACAGGTGGTACCGAGCCCACACCAGCTTCGAGCTGTACAGCGATACTGAGATTGTGGGCCGGAACTGCCTGAATCAGGCAATTCTGAGGCAGCTCTGTGAGCTGTGCAGTGATGTGATGCAGGCACCCATATGACGGAGCCATGCTCTGTCAGTGGAGACTAAAGTGACAGCTTGCATGTGCTTGCTCACCATGGGTACCTTCCAGAGACCAACAGGGGACACCACAGGCATAACCCAGTCGGCCACGTCATGCAACCTCACCCAATTCCTCAGCACACTGCTATTACATGCTGCAGAGTACATCCATTTCCCCAGCACACTGGCGCAGCGCACAGCAAACATACAGGGGCTCCACAGGGCAGCACGTATGCCTGGCATGCTAGCGGCAATAGACTGCACCCATGTGGCTATCCGCACACCACCTGACCTGGAGGGGATCGCGTACATCAATCTCAAGGGCTATGCCAGCATCAACTGCCAGGTAGTGTGCAATGCCAGGGGGCGCATAATCAATGTCTGTGCCATGCACCCTGGGGGAGCACACAATGCCTTCATCTGGCACCAGTCAGCACTGTGCCACAGATTCGAGAGTGGAGACATCCCCACTAGCCACTTAGTGGATGAGTATGCAAACCACATGGACAAACATTGGGCTTGGGAGGGGCATGGTCAGAGGTGACATGGGTAGTGGCCTACATGGCCCGGGGCAGGGTGATGCCGATCACCAAACTAACTTCCACTCTCTACACACAGGTGACAGTGGATACCCACTCCATCCCTGGCTGCTCACACCATACCGGCAGCCCGCGACCCCATCGCAGCAACGCTACAATGAGGCACATGCCACCACATGTAATGTTATAGAGTGAGTGTTTGGTATGCTGAAGGCACATTTCTGTTGCCTGGACACCTCCGGCAGTGCCCTACAGTTCAGCCCCTCAAAGGCCTGTGGGCTATTCTTGGCCTGTTGCATCCTGCACAACATGGCCAACAAATGTGGGATAGCTGTACAGGTCAAAGAGGAGGACAGCGATGGGGACGATGAGGACGCCGGTGACAATGGTGATGGGCAGCCCCCCCTTGGGCGAAGGAACCCCCGACTGCTCCAGCTGGCAAAGCTGCACCGGGACACCATCACAGAGGAGCACTTCAGCCTACCCAGGTAAGTCATGGGGCCATGTGCAACCACCAGTGGCAAAGGCACAACCCACAAACATGCATGGACACACACCAGGGGTGCATGCCGTCAAGGGAAGTGGCCGGGCATGAAACCGCACACACTGCCAGGGATGGGCGAGGTCTAACATGGCTCACGATCAGACACACACACACACACACACACACACACATACACACACACACAACTCACCAGACATGCACAAAGGGTAGGAGACATGCCGACCCAGAACGCGACCCCTAGCCACACAAATGTCCACAGACCACCATGCCCATTGCCTGTCATCGTGCATGTGTCAGATGCTGGGCACCATTGCACAGTGGTGTACAGCACAATTCAGGAATCATCATGCACACACAACTGCAGACTGCAGCCAGGAGGGTGTGCAGATGGACTGTGTATGTGCATGCAGGGCTGGGTACGCACCCGTGCATTGCCTGCTGAATGACACAATGCACACAGGGCAGCATCAGACAGTAGCCACATTGGTAGACAGGTCAGTCACATGCCACAGTGCCACAGCCACCACGGATGTGTGGGCGGCCCCACCGAGACCCGCCAGCATTGACAGGCTGACCACTGGCCTCATGAGGTGGCACCGACAGTCCCCAAGGGGTTCCACTGCGTAAATGCAACCGTGCTCATGCAGGGGTCTGCAGCATACCGAACATGCCTGCTCCAGGTGTGCTTGGGATGCCCACAGCTGAACTCGGTGTCGACAAGGATGGTATCGCATGATGCCAGGAATGGGAGGTGGACAGTGCACTGTGTGGTGTCTGTGACGCATGGGCAAATAACTGTGTGCCCATTGTGACCATGACAGCAGTGAATGTCTTTGTCTGCCTGTCAGTAGCAATGGTCACATCCTCCCACAACCGGTCCATCCCTGCCAGGAGCAGAGTGGTGTCTCTGCTGTGACGCTCCTTTGCTTGGCACAGAGCCACACTCAGTGCATCCACCGCTGTCACAAGCCACATCTGCTGATTGACCGATGCTTGCAGTATGCGGGTGTGCTCATCCAAGAGGTCATCTGCCTGATCAGTATGCTGTCCCTCAGGGTGTTCGCAGCCCTGATGCTCATCACCCCTTGAGGGTGGGCACTGCACACCAGGGCCAGGCTGGGGCATGTCCACAGGTGGTGCACTGATGCCACCCCCTGACACTGTACCCCCATGCCCATTGGCCGACTGCTGATGCTGCCCTTCTGGCTGCCGCTCCCCAGGGCTCAATGGTACCACCGCAGTGGCCACAACAGTCCCACTGTCCTGTACACACACCAGTGCTGCCTCACTGGTGCTGACAGGCACAGGCTGGGACTGTGATGACACTCGGGCCTCCACAGTGGCACCACCCACAGCCATGGCCATGATATAACCTGCTGTGTGGCCATCCTGTGGCACACACATGTCACTGCCCATGACATTAGCAACATCATCATCGGTGACGGATCTGGCACCAGCCCGAGTCTCAGCATGCTGACATCCATGGATGCGGGCATGCTGGGACACGGGCAGGACCTCCTCCGCACCTGCTCCACCAACATCAGTCTGGATGTCCAGGCAGGCCCACTGTCACCCTGACCCGCGTATTCCTGTGGAGGTGGATAGGCCCTCCTCCATCTCCATGTGACTGGCCTCAGTGGAGAAGCCCACCACCGCTGACCCATGCAGACGCTCAGGAGCTTTAAGGGAAAACAAAGTCATGTTACTGCATGTGACCTACCCTGTCCCCCCCAGTAGACAGACCATGACCTACCATGCAGTGACGGGCTACCACCTGTCTGGAACCCACCGCTAGGAACACCCTCAATGGTGCAACACTGCATGCAGCCAGCAACCTGCTCCTCCTGTCAGGTCAGGCGTAGCACCTCCAGCTGTCCCCCACCTGTCACAGACCTTGCTGCCCTGATGGCAGCCACCTTCTCCTTAATCCTCTGTCTGCCTGTGCCCATCTTCTTCTTGCACTCCTGCATGGAGTGCTGGTGGCTGCCATGCAGGTTTATAGCATGCGCCACCTCCTCCCATGCAGCATCATGGGCCTGTGGTGTTCCCTGGTGTCCGCTGAGAAGCAGCTCCTGGTCTAGGTAGGCCTTAGACAGGGCATCTGTCTTGACCTTAATGAAATTCGGCCTCCTCTTCCTCCCACGACTCTGTTCCTCTTCCTCCACAATACACTTGGTCGTGATTCAGCCTGTGAGAATGACAGGTGTTACCTGTGACTGTGCAGTCCCATGCATGTCCCAAAATCCACAGTCCACACTCCCAAACAGCATGCAACTTACCGCAATAGACTGCAGTAACCGACTATGGCCAGTGCAGCCCAATGTCGCATTTTTATAGCGCAACCCATGCAAATGAAGCGAGGTGCATCTTTAAGTGGATGCAAATGCAGTGACTGCGCCGTTGAATGGCCGATTAGCTGATTTACATATGCCGGCTGAATATCGCTGTTGCACTTTACTGGTGTGTTGGACTATGCTGAGTCCAGCGCGAGTTCGGTGACATGCACAGTACACACCTAACTGCGCATGCCCAGGTTGATGATGCAGGCACCTGCACGCTGCTGACGTGCTGTGCATGGGAGGCAATGTAGGGCACAGCCACCATTGTGCCAGTGGCGCTACAGTACTGTTCACCTATATGGCGTTGTGGCACTGGGGTGTCGTAGGCGCACTGAGGTAACAGCGCAGTAGGCCGCTACAGGAGGTGGCACACAGGCACCCAATTGTGCTACATGCATTGGGTTCCAATTGCGCTGTGGCTGTCCGTGCACCAGAGACCTTTGACTCTGTGCCCGACCTTTGCCCCCTAGGCACCATGCGTCAGGCATGGGTGCACCACTATCGTGCTGTTCGGTGTCAGCGCAATAGGGAATGGCAGCGGTGTACCGCGCAGCATCTGCACGTGGCAGGACCATGCTGCAGAGTGCCAATTTGACTGAACTGAGCAGCAGAGATGGCACGGAGGCATGCTGTGCAGTGGAGCCAGATGGAGCTGGCAAACCTTGTGGTCATAGTGGAGCCACATGTTGGGCCTTTGTTTGGGGAGGCACCCCTGGACAGGGCCAGGAGTCAGGTCTGGAAGGAGGTGGCCGATGCCCTGAAGAAGGCCACTGGTATGGGACAGATGGCAGAGCAGTGCCACCACCAATATGGGGACCTGAGGCGGAGGGACCCGGACCTGCTTGCCCCCCTTTGGGCACGTGCCAGGCGGGGCTCGGTGCCACGGCCAGGTAGGTACAACATCCATACACTTTTATCGTCCATATGGGTATCACGGTTACATGTGTCTGGCACATGGAGGGGCCATCCAGTGTTGGCCCTGGTGGTGTGATCGGGGTGTGGGGTGGGTGGATCTGGCTGTGTGGGATTGCACACACATGGGAGCGGGGGGAAAATTGCTACAGGACTGTACTGATGTTCCTCTCTCCATGTTTTTCATCTTAGGGCCCACAGAATGCCAGCAGACCAGAGACTGGAGGTGCCGCCTGGAGGAGCAGCAAGCCAGGAGGGGTAACGGTGGTCAGAGGCGCATGGACCCCCCCTGATGATGGTGAGTGCCTTACATCCATGATTACTATTGCATGCTGTATAATTGGGCAGGCAGCGGGGCATAGCCACCATCCATTGACACCAGTGCCATGCATGCAACTTGTTACAGTCAGCACTGTCCAGTGGCACTGCATGTCTGGGAGTGCGTCAATGGTGGTCCACACATGCACCGGGCACATGGCTGTGGCACTGCCTTCACACCGCATAGCCAAGTCACTGTACGGCCATGGTGGTGCTGTGCAGGACATGGGCGGTGGGTGTGTGCAGTGGTCCACATGGCTGTGGCTACCTGGGTAGGCAGGTCTTGTGGACACAGTCTCTGTGGGTGGTCACACACCATCACAGGGGTGTGGCACATGGTTGTATGCCATGCACAATGGGTGGGCTGCAGGAGGCTGGACAGTCACACTTATTGACTCTGTTCCCTTGTCCTAGGTGGAGGGTGACTCCAGGCACTGAAGCGGAATGTGAGGGAACTGCTCCAGGTGGCGAGGGCAATACTGAAGCTGTTGGAGCACATCCACCGCCACGGGGTGAGGAGGAGGAGGAGTGGCAGACATAGGCACCATGTGGAGGAGGACCGAGGCACACACTGAGCACTCCATGCCCCTACTACCACCTTCTCCCGACTGAACCACCCTCACACCCCTTCTACCCTTTCCCATATGTTCACCCCTGCCCCTTACCCACCCCACCTGTTATGTGTCCCTTCCCCCCATGTAAATATTTGTATATATGTTTTGATACTTATTTTTAATATAAGCATTTTGTTGTGACAACTGTGGTGGTCTCTGATTTGCAGTGGGCTACAGGTGCTCAGCTGCAGTGGTGTGCATGGCGTCAGGGGTGGTTCAAGCATGAGGGTGTGTGTGTGTGCAGAGGTGAACCACCTATAGTGTGGGCAGGTCACTGTCTGTGGTTTGTGTGTTGTACTCTGTGCATTAGATGCCTGTGTGCAGTGGTCCATGGCACCCCGTTAGACCATCCATGGCCTGTGCAGCTGACACCCTTGCATGTCTGTGATATGCACGGTCTGCTGGCATGTCAGTGGTGGCTGTTGTGGTCGGTGCTGGGATGGGATGTGTCCTTGGGAGCATGTGCAGGGTGCTGTATCACTGGAGGTGGGATCCGGGGCATGCCCTGTCGCATGTGGGGTACCTCGTGTGCTGACGCATGGTCGGTTTCTCTTAGCTGTACCTCGGGGGTGATGTGCAGGGCAGCACTGTGTATGCATCTGTTGCATCACTGTCTGCTGCCACACGCTGCAGGTTGCCCATGGTGGGGCCGCCTTGCATGACTCCATGGTGCACAGGTTGCATTGTCACAGTGGGGGTGGTGGCATGCATGCATGGGGTGTCCTGCACTGTTGGGTGCTATTCCTGGGCAGGATGTATGGGGATCATGGTGCAGGGTGTGCTGTGCATTGGTGGGATGGGATGGTACGGGGTGGTCGGCCATCCTTGTGTGCCAGTCACAGCTTGCCAGGGGGTGTGATGGGGCACCATGGCTCAGCTGTGGGTTGGTTGCTGGTATCCATGGACCAGTGGTTATTCCAGCTCGCCCCCAGTTGTGCAGTGCATAGGGTGTGGGGGGATGATGTCTGTTCTGCTGTGTGTTCCTCTGCCCATCTGTGGCATGGGTGGTGGGCCCCTGCATCACTGGTTATGCTGTTCCATTGCTGCCCTGTTGCTGGGGGCATCCCTGGTTGCGCAATGGTGCATCTGGACTGTTCAGTTGAACATCTCTTGTTGTGCTATGGTACATCAGATATGCTCAGCTTCACCTCCCTAGTTGCACTATGGTGCAGGTGGTGCGATATTCAGTCGTTGGCCGTAGGCACATCTTGGCCTGCGCAGTTTTTGAATATCGTGCTTCTTGGGCATGGGCGCAGTGGACTTGCACTTGCTCCTGCTGTTGAGCACTTTTGGGGCACAGTTTGAATATCTGGGCCTGTTTGCATATTAGACCTTTCTAGATGTGGACTATTCTGCCCATAAAGGAGGCCTCAATATGTGCTGCAGGAAACTGGTTTGTGCTGTAGCACAAAGACACCGCATGCACACATGAAGCCTTTTGCTCCTGCTGATAAACTGCCAGAGCAGCGCTACCTATGGCAAAGAAAAATCGCTCTTTAATGGAGCACAAAGCATCCCCCACCATCATTCTTTAATAAAACACTTCCCCTGCCCCCGTGCTGACATTTAAATTATCCAGAAATTCAACCCTCATCCACCTCAGTCCCATTCCAATAGTACGGGTACAGTGTTGGGGGATGGAGTGAAGATAGCTATGGTTGAGGAAGTCCCTTGATGGGGTTGGGGTGGGTTTGGGGGGGTCCACTGGGGGGATGGTACACTAGCCACCACAGATATTGTTTTTAAATGCTGACATGGACTTAGAAGAAGGAATGATCCATTATCCAACATGAAATAAGTTTCAAAACAAGGACCATGTGCTTGAGAATAGGTTGATTAACTATACAACCTGGTTCTTAACTCCCTTTATCCCTTTCTACATCCCCTGGTTTCCTGACAGTTGTTTACTGCTGGACAGTTTGATTGTGCATGATCTCATCTGTAGTTTCTGACTTGTGCTGATGGGTGGTAATTTCCAACTCTTTCCCCATTTAATGTTACTCATCATGGTGGTTGTGTTTCACACTGTGGCTGTCAAACAGTTATCGCAATTTGGTATTTTGAAACCCTGACTCATTCTGTAACATGCTGTTTTTCTGAGTTAAAAATGTCATGTTCTCATCGGTAGTTGTTTGTTGGTCTTACACTTTTACAGTAATCCCACTGAGCCTAACCTCCACCAATGAGAAGCTGTCATTTTACAATGAACATCACCACGTTACAGAATATCAGTAATGTCTAATTTTAGCAGCTAGCAATAACTGTAACTACCTCTTTTTTTTTTTTTTTTTTACTTCACACTCTGACTCCTGACATAGTGTGCCTAGAGCTACTGTAGGTTCCTACTGAATAGTAATACACTACAGCCACTTTATTATCGGTGTTGTTCAGGCATGCACATTATGTGACATGACCCGGGTTAATGAATGATGCCCTGAATACTGTAACAACAAATCTATATGTGAATCCAGTTCATGTCCAAAAGCAAAGATCAGTAAATGACTGCAGCTCCTGATTTGGCATTTTTCTCTCTTCTTTGTGTTTACCTCAGTAGTGAATAAATCTTTCATTTAATTTGACTTCACTGCAGATTGGTCACCCATCCTTATATACAGGGAAAAACCTCTTCAGGGAGTCCCCATGCTTTACATGTTATCCAGATCATACATATCTTCGGCAACCTGGTGTAGATTTGTACCCTTACATTACCACAAGGTGTAATTCTACACCCAAATGAATTTGTTTCAAGTGTGTCAGTGTTTATTCCACTGTGTAACTTATGGTAATTTGGTGACATTCAGTTTTAAAAATGATAGGTACTCATCGGTGGTCATATGGGGTGGCAGGACGGGCCTCTCTTACCCTGTTACAGTAACAGAAGTGAGGCTTTTTTGGTTTATTCCATAGTTGTTTAGCCAATGTGCTATCACACAGATCACAACAAAAATAGGGAGTGTGAGGTCCATTCCACAGCCCTTTACAACCACTGATGAGAACATGAAATTTTTTCTTATAATGTCACCAAGTCACAGAATATGTTTTTTTTTTGTACTTCACACTATGACTCATATGAACATACAAACATACGAATGTGCCAGCAGAAACAGACCACTCGGTCTATTTAAGTCTGCTCGTGTGTGCAACCAACACCCTTAGTTTGCAGCTGCCCCCCTCCCCTTTGTCATCCCACTGCCTAAGTGCAGCCTTACCAGTGACCTGTAGGGGGCAAGATCACCTCTTTTCGCCAGGATGAAACCCCCCCCTTGCTATGCACCCCAGCATTTTGTTCACTTTTGCAGCTGCTCTCCAGCACTGGGCAGTGTTGTTCATGGTCCCTGTTATCATTACCGCTAGGTCCTTCTCCTCCTCAGTGATCCCCAGCTTACCCCCCCCCAAGCCTGTATCCTCTCCTTGGGTTCTGCACCCCAAAGTGCATAACCTTACACTTCTTTGCATTGAACCCCAGCTGCCACCTTTCTGACCACTCCTCTAGCTTGCATAGGTCCCCCTGCAGCTGCTTCCATCCCTCCTCTCCATCCACAACTGCTCCAATTTTGGTGTCATCAGCGAACACACTTACCTTGCTCACCATCATGTGTGCAATGTCTGATATGAAGAGCCCAAACAATACTGGCCCCAACACAGAGCCCTGTGGCACCCCACTCATCACCAGCCTTGGAGTTGAGAGCTCCCCTCTCCCCTCAACATAATCTCATAAACTACATAGCGGCATGCTCCTACAGAATAGTACATTGGGATCACTTTATTGTCAGTGTAGTTCAGACATGAATGTTATGTGATATGACCCAGGTTAATGAATGATGCCCTGAATACTCTAACAATGAATCTGCAGTATATAGGAAGTCCATTCAAGTCCAAGAACTAATGTCAGTTAATGTCTACAGCTTCTGATCTGTCATTTCTGCTGTAGTTTTTCTGTTTACTTTAGTTGAGAATAAATCTACAACTCATTTTGACTCCAATGCAGATCCATAACCTATCCTTATTTAAATGGGAGAAAAAAACATTGTGATGCTTCCCTAATGGCACACATGGTTTCCTGATTATAAATACATTCTGCAACTTGGTGAAGAATTGTCCCTTAAATTATTTTAAATATCAATACATGCTATGCATCAGTTATTGGGTGCTTCATTTTTAACCTTTCACCTCATTTGGATCCCATATTTTGAGTCTTAGCAGGACAACAACTTTAAAATATCGTTTTTAATCTGGAAAATAACAAATTAGTGTGCGATATTTCCCCAACTTTTTTGAGCAATTTTTTCATCTGTTTCACATCACCATATCCCCTCTATAGAGTTTACAATTATGGTACTAAATGTGAAGATGGCTGCTTTGTGAATTAGGCATTATATTTTGTTTTTCCTACTGATAGAATGATCAAATTCAGAACTTTACGAAGTAAAACAGGCTTCAATGTATTATGCTCCACATGAGCATCTGGGCTCACTCAATCCACTTACCAGTACATCCTGACAATATGAGTTCATAAATTGTGTATTTTCATTTTAAAAATGTTAACAGCAATTCAGAACCAAACTACAATTTACTAACAATACTACAACTGCTAATGATTTGATATTCATCAGCATCATAAACAAGTAGTATGCAGGGCGATTAATAGGATTAAATACTATATGCATGCCTTGTGTTGATACAGAGTAGGTATTCACAGTACTTGTTTTCTGCACTACAGTGTTTGATAAGTAGCATAATCTTCCTTAATACCTTAAGTTCTGTACCCATCCCCATGCCCTGAATTCCCTAGCCACCCTTGTCCTCACTAGTTGGGGAAAATCTTTCAGCCTACCCTTGAGAGATTGTAGAAAAAAATACCTCGAGTGAACAAAACAAGAGACAGTATTTTTTCTTATATTTCAAATAGCATTGTCACAGTAATGTGAACAGTTTCTGCAACCACTAAGGGGACAATCCTCAAATTGGAATTCACCCCTCAGAAGAATACATACTGTATATGTAGAGAAATGCAATTAAACCACTGTTTAAAAATTATAACCCAGGTCTGCTATATGTTTATTCAGTTTCATCATCAGGGAGTTTCAGCCTCTGTTAGGAAATATTTGATTTCTTGTTGGGGGGGGTGGGGATTGCTAATCTGCTTTCCCTAAATACACCATGCAGATTGCACTGTTTTCTGAAGCAATCAAGACTAGAGATGGGTGAAGTGGCCCCAGTTTGCTCTACGAAGTGATTCACGGAGTGAAGGCAAATTTGTGGAGTGCTCCGCAACATGAAGCGAAGCGAAGTACTTTGCGTTATAGTGGGTAACGCGAAGTCCATTGAAAACAATGACTTCGCATTAGTTTGCCTTCCCAAACCACTACTCCAGCAATTCTAAAGGCGAAGTACATTGAAAACAATGTACTTCACCTCACTTCCTCTTGTTTTTAAGCTCCAAAGGTGAATTTTGCAGTGATTCATGGGACTTCAGTTTACATGGGTTCTAGATTGTTCTGTGCAGCCTCAGTTTGGAGTAGTGTGTGTAGGAAACTGTAGGAGACAATCTGCTCTGAGAACTCTCTGCAATTCAAACCTTCAAAAAGCTGTTAAAAAAGTCTTTTTGAGTCATTTTTTTTTGCTGAAACTTTAGTTAATCGATCATAGGAAAACCTCCTGTGCTCATATCATCGAGCATTTATTGTTTGTGTGTGGATTTTGAAGTGATTAATGTACAACATTCAGTCTGTGTACTGAGAGACAGTGGAAGTGTGCTTTGGGGGAGGGGGAGTATCTGTGGTGTAGATAGATTAACTTGGAGAAAAAGACAGTGCTTTCGGTTTTGGTAATATTTTTCTTGTATGACTGTGTTAATGTACACAATAATATTTTCAATAATTTTTGCCATTTTTTGCTGATTGTTGTGGTACAGCAGTGCATAATTTTAGTTTGTTTAAAATATGTGGTTATTTTACTGACATTTTCAATTTGCTACTCATTACTTAGTGTGTGAGTATGTGTGTGATGCGTGTCATCAAATCAGACACCTTTTATTGTGCCACATAATAATTTTTTATTTAGTTGTTGTACCAGGAGTAGCACACTATGCTGAAAGCTTTCTTACAGGAGTGACCTGGGAGCACAAGGAAATTAATTGACTTGCTCAGGGTCACACAGTACACAACTGGAAGCAGTGGGATTCAAACCCAGGTCTGGTCTACTGGATGTCACCAGATTTGCAGCTCAGAGCCATAAACCACTGCACTATACTGCCTCCCTGGCAATATGAACCTGCTATCCACTGCAGCTGAGTGATTTTTGTACTTCTTTATGGTATCTTTACTGGTACTAGTGCTAGTGACTGTTACTGCAGCAGTGCAGTACACTGCTCACCCCCCCCCGCAGCCCACCCCAACCGGCAAATGTATTATTTTCCAGATTTGAATTTCTGATGGTGAGCACTGGTTAGATGCTGTACCTTTGCGTCTGCATCTCTTCAGTGCGCAGTGCAATCTTAATCTGTCTGTGCATTTGCATCTCTTTAGGGCCCAATCTCCATTTGTAATTTAAGTCACAGTTGTTTCTTTGGCTTCCCTTCAGAGTACTGGACAGGTGTGCTGCATAATTCTGCATGAACATTGTACTCATTAATATGCGCTTTTAAGTCAGGACCATCATTACGAGTCACTCGTGATACAAATCATGTTCTTCATCATCACGGTCACAAATCACGATTCACGATTCATGATCACGACACGAATCACATTAGTTTCTTTACTAGTTACTTGGATGTATTGTAAGCATGTTTTGTAGTATCTCTCCAGGCTTCACCACTCCACCATTGTGCTCATTAATAAGCGTTTTTAAGTCTGGGAGTTTTGTGCTATTGCTCATCAGGGAAGTACAGCCATAGGCATTCTCGTTCCTTCCCGTACTGCATGTGAGTTACAGTACTGTAAGTAGTGGTAGGCGAAGTGGCCCCAATTTGCTCCATGAAGTGATTTACTGAGTAATGTGGAATATGCTGAGAACTCCACAATGTGAAGCAGAGTACTTCTCTTCGTAATGAGGAACGTGGAGTCCATTGAAACCAGTGATTTTGCGTTATTCTGCCTTCCCCAAACCACTTCTCCACCAATTTTAAGGTGAAGTGCATTGAAATCAATGTAATTCACCTCACTTTGTCCTGTAATTGAGCTTCAAATGAAATTCTGCATTGATTCATGGGATTGCAGGTCACATGGGCTCTTGATTGTTCAGCACAGCCTCAGTTCTGGCCTGGGTAGTGTGTGTGTGCAGTGGTAGATAGAGACAGTTTGCTCTCAGAGCTCTGCGATTCAAAACCTCTAAAAGCTGTTTAAAATGCCTTTTTGAGTAATATTTATTGCTCAAAATTTAGTACATCGATTGTAGGAAAACCTTCTGTGCTCATATCATCAAGTGTTTATTGTTGTGTGTGGATTTTGAATGTTAAATTAGATGTCAGTCTGTGTACTGTGAAGTGTGCTTTGGGGGGGGCATATTTGTGGTATAGGTAGATTAACTGGGAGAAAAAGGCAGTCTTTCTGTTTTGGTTCTATTTTTCTTCTATAACTGTTAATGCACACACAGTAATATTTTCAGTAATTCTTGACATTCTTTTGCGGATTGTTCTAGTGAAGCAGTGTACAATTTGTTTGTTTAAAACATTTAGTTATTCTATTAAAGGTTTTCAATTTGCTATGCATTGCGTGAGTGTGTGTGTGTGAGTGTGTGTGCGATGCATGCCATTAGATTAGACACCTTTTATTGTGTTACAGAGTAATTGCAGCAGTAAACCTGCTATCCACTGCACCTACATTAATTTTGTATACTGCTTTGTGGTATCTTTACTGGTAGTGGATTGTTACTGCCATGCACTAATCCCCCAACTGGCAAAATGTATTCCTTTCCAGATTTACATTTGCGACTTGTGAGCACTGGTTAGCTGGTGTTGTGCCTTTTTGTATGCATCCCTTGAGTGTGCAGCACAATCTTAATCTGTCTGTGCATTTGCATGGCACCATTAATTCTGGGAGACTGCATTTCTTGTTACGCTCTCATTTCACTTCGCAGCACTGGGGAATTTTCTGGACACAAGACAGTAGCATTTTGGGGGTGCACATTAATTCTGGTGACTCTGTGTTTGACCTGACCACTATGCACATGGCTGAGTGTGCCATTAATTCTGGGAGTCTTTGCATTTCTTGTTACACTCTCATTTTACTTCATCAGCAGTGGGGAGTTTTCTGGACACAAGACAGTAGCACTTTGGGGATGCACATTCATTCTGGTGACTGTGTGGGTGAGATGCTGCCAATATTGTTGTCACTCCACCTTACTTCACGTTTAAGGTGGAATGACAAGGCGAAGTAATAATAACAAGGTGAAGTGAGCCTCTCCTATGGGGCACTCCGCGTAGCGAAGTGCCAATGTGAAGTGGTCACTTCGCGTTCACTTCACCCGTGGATTTTAAATTCGTTGCATCTCTAATCAAGACCATCCATCCCCAACCCCCAGTCAGTTTCTTTTGACAATGTAAGTGAAGAGCTACCTGCCTTTCCACCCTTTGAATGGAACTGTGAAGCATTTAGCATATGAATGTGTGCATATGGTTACACCACTTTGTTGAATCCATCTGAAGCTGATGACACTTTATACCCACTGAGAGTGTAATGTGGTTCTAAGTGGGCTCATAAATGGTGTTAAACTGCTCTGTACATACTGCTGTCTGTATACTAGCTTCCTGATAAGCAAGTTCATTATTACACTGTGTTTATAAGCAAATTGATTGGTTGTTTTGCTGCCTAATGTAAGTACCATTTCCTCTGCCCCTTTCCCCCAGGATGCACCTGGAATCAAGCACTATTGCTCAGTGTGTCTTCCTGGTAAAACTTTTAAATAAATAAATAAGTGGGTTCTTAGGTGGTGTGCTAAGGACATACCTTTCTCAACTGTCCCTGTTTTTACCACTTAAAGTTGCTCAGTCCTGCATCTGTCCCTCATGGAAAATGTGTTCCCACACAGAGAAGGTGCTGTAAATTCAATCATCAAAGCAAAAATCCATAATAAAATCAACTTTCAATGGATATAACGTGTCAACAGCTTCAGCTGGCTTCAACAAAGGGTTGAACCATATGAGCACATTCATACTGTATGTTAAACAGGTCACAGTTCTGTTCAATGCATGGAAAGGCAGGTACTGTAGATGATCACTTAACATTGTGAAAAGCAATGGGATGGGGATGCATGAGGTGGAGGTGGATGGGCCCGATTGCTTCCAAAGATACTGCAGTCTACATGGTGTATTGTTTTATTTATTTTTGGGCTCTGTTTTGGTTTTTTTATTTTATTTCTCCATAACATTCTAAGTAGCTAAATCAAAAATGAACTTAGTACAAGTTTTCACTGTGTTCTTTGCTTGTATCGCTAGGTTTACAGATGTGTCCCTCGTTATGAAGGATAGTGTCTCTTTTTGTCCCTCATTCTGAGTGTTCCTGTCCCTCATTTCTGTGCTTAAAGGCTGAGAGGTGTTGCTAAGGAAAATATCAAATTATGAAGTTCTTGCCCTACATTTGAATGCCCACAATCCAGTTATGTGTACAAGTAAAAAGAGTGTACTTTTTAAAAAAGCACACACATATAAAGATAAACAATGCTCCACCAGTACTAAAATTAGAAAATGATAGTAATGTACATAGTTTTGAAATAAAAAAATACATAAAGTATCAAAGTAATAGAACAAAAAACAAAACAGATAATATGCAGATCTACAAAACAAAATGTTATCCTATTGAGAAAGGATGTCATATTATATTTAATTTAATTCTCAAAGGTTGACTTATAATCTTTAGGGCACTGGGGACAGAAAGAATTGAATTAAAGTATGAGAACTTTACAAACAGATAAAGTCAATGTAATATAATAGAAAATATATTAGCAAAATGCATAATAGACAGGTGATATAAAATAAAAACATGAACACTTTGTATCCTATTGAGTAGGAATGTCATATTGGATTCCAAAATGGTGATTGGCTAATATTTAGGGCATTAAGACATAGGCCAGGATATTCAAAGTGGTTGCACCTGGCGCAATGGATTTGTGCCGGTGTAACTCCGCATTGCGCACCGATGGGATATTGAGAAGATTGCCTGGCACAGCACAAATCCCGATGTGCCAGGGCACAATGTAATTGTATGCGGTGCAGATGCAGGGGGCGTGCATATGCGTCACATCCCAATATTCAGCCCGGGATGTGCGGTGCATATGCCGGCACACCCCTGCACTGTGCCACATTTGGGGGCTCGAAGTTGAGCCCATGCAGAGTAGGAACAAATCCTGGCCACCCACAGGAGGGCTGCTGTAATACAGGATGCAACACAGTAGCCACAACACCATCCACAAGCACTCACAACCCTGGTGGTTAATGTACCCCCCCGCCCATTGCTGCGAGCGTAGTGATCCACCATAAAGATATGCCCTGGTGATCCAGTGGCACCCCCCACCCTCCCACCCACACGAACTCCGCACCCACCTCACTCCCCCATCATTGGTGGGTGGCTGAAACACCCACCCATTCTGCTGACTGCCTACCAAATGACAGGTACAGTATGGGCTGTAAGTCCATCGGTCCCCAGTGTGGACCAATGGGTTTTCAGGGCATACTGTACTAGACAGTCCCAAATATGTGAATGACTCATTCACATATTTGGGACTTTATCTCTGAAATATGCCCTGAAGCCCATTGGTCCACACTGGGGACCACTGGCTTACAGCCCATACTGTACCTGTCATTTGGTGGGCAGCCGGGTGGTATGCGGGCAGGTTGCAGCCACCCGCCAATGATGGGGTGGGAGTGGGGTGGGCATGAGGTTTGGTGTGGGTGGGAGGAGTGGGGGATGCCACTGGATCACCAGGGCTTATCTTTATGGTGGATAACCATGATCATGGTAATGGGTGGGGGGTCCACTAGCCACCAGGGACATTCATTTTCACATATATCAGGGAATCAGGTGGGAGGGGGGACCGCTAGACCACCAGGATTGGTCTTACAGACCACCAGGGATTGTGTGGTTTACAGTTATGTGATCATGGCTACAGGGTGGGGGATGCCCTGGGATCCCCACTGCACACATCATGTTGTGCAGGGCACCAGGTGCAAGTCATCAGGCTGCCCTCACAAGACATGCAAATGGGGCCATAATGACATGCAAATGGCCCCATTTGCACCTTGCATATATTATGACCTTATTTGCATGCCCCCTGCTGAATATCATGGGTGATGCACCTAGTGCAGCTGCACTTGTGCTGGTGCATCCCCATGCTCCCTATCCATGGCTTGCGCTGGTGCAGTGCCACTGAGCCATGCGGACTATATGCGCTGACCTTGCCATATTCAATGGTGCTGCACCATGCTGCATCACTGTTGGATATCACCTGGCCCTGGCATCGGCACATCCCAGTTGTGCTGCACCCTGGCTTACACCACTGCCTGGTACAGTCTGACTATCCTGGCCATACCATACATAATTGAGATATGACTATTTTGCAAACTAACAGTGTATAAATGAGTCACTGTGGTGTGTGTGCCTCAACACATCAGTAATATTGATGCCTTATAGCTATCAGGGCAATGTTAAAATTTATCACTAGATGGACTAGAGTCAGTCTTTTGTTTTAACACCTGCTGCAAACTAGGCACAAATGATTTTTATCAAGAGGTAGTTTTAAATCCGTTCTGTGTTAAATCAAAACAACTTGAAGTATGGTGTCACTGAACGAGGAGTTCAAGTTAGATTAAAATTAGCAGGCAGAAGAAATAAAATAGAGGGTCATTCAGATAGTGTAGCTTCACAGTAGTGCATGTAAACATTACAGAGCAGTTTCTTTATTAACAAGTGGCAATGGTAATTGCAAGAAAATTGGGATACAAATCATTACCAGAAAATGAACTAAACTTTGAATATATATTTTATAAAATTTGAGAATGAGGGGTGTGGGGGGACCAACTATATGCCATGAAGCAGTCACTGAAAACAAATATGTTGATTGCTAACAAATTAATGATAGCGTGTGCACATAAGATGTGCACCAGAAAAGATGAAGGTCTCTAGCATCATGGTGTAGTTGAAGATGTAATGCTTTTAGAAACATACAAAAAAAGGTAATTCCTGTAGGAGACATTGGAGTAGGTTGAAGTGCATTTAAACACAAGTGTCTATAAGCAATGTCAAATGCCTACCAGGGATAACTTAGAGGAGAAGGGAGGAGGTAACACGACTGTAAGGTAGAGGACTCATCCTTATTTTTAGCACTAAATGCTAGTGAAGTGGGGTGGGAGAAGATGTGTTATGATGGAGGGTCATACAAAACTGTAAAAAAAATGACAACACTGGTGCTTTGACAGCGCAGTGACACAATCTGTACACCTCTTTCATCATCACTGAAAACTAGCATAAAATTTACAGCGGAATCCCCTTCACTCTAAATGGACATTAGACTGTTAATTAGATAACATTCCTTGCTGTGTACTATGCTGTTGAAAAATGAAAATGTGAATAAAATACACCACCGAAAAGTCTTGCACCCCCCAACAAGACGCAAAAGCATAACTACAATTGGCAGTTCTTGAGTTCTTGGTGGCATTGGCATGGCACAAAATCAACACTCAATTCAGAAATACTCTTTCAGATGGATCCTGCCATCACAGTATATCAAAATTATGGTTACCGTAGCTGGAATTACAATGAAATATATTGCGCTTTAATTATCTTATTTTAAAATCATCAGTGCAAGGAGCAGGATGTGTAGATTGTAATCAGTGCAGGGCAACAGATTACTAGAAGCGCAGCTGAGATGAGGTGTTTGAGGTGCTGGCTTGGGAGATGGCAATATTAAATTAAAATAACCAAAACAAATTCAGTAATTCTTTTGACTGGACTCTGGTTAGTGGAGCCAGTCAGAAGCTTAAGAAATAAGCTCTGTTCCATTGGGATGGCTTGTGGAATTTTACTGAATGATCTTTAGGTATAACAAAGGCAGTGCATGTAGCCTCAAGCAGATGTGGACTGTGGAGACACCCACAGGAAAATGTCAGTTTTACTAGTTGAATGTTATTGCTAATAGTGCCACATGGAGCATTTAAGCAACTAAATTACAGGGGTTAATTAATTCTTTACTCAGCATGCTTCAACACATACTTAATGCATCACTGACACTTGGATAGGTACCACTCGGTACACCGCTCAGCTCGGTATACTGCTTCCGTATGTCGCAGGTACCGAGGTATATTGAGGTACCAATCAACTTTTCTTTAACAACCACTGTAGTACCGCAAGAATTAGAAAATCTAGAAAATAATGCTGAGAATGCTGGAGAAAAAAGACCATTCTTCACATTAAACATCAGAATATCCGGTTTATGGGATATTCTATTTTCAAGAGACAGGCTGTCAGAATATTTGAACAGGAGACAGTGGTGAGTTTGAAAAGGGACATCAAGCATGAAACACAGGATAGAGTTATAAATAACCTAAGTCTATCGAATAATTTCCCAGATGTTGCTGAATATATAACAATATCATAATCCATAACACTCATTAAGAAACTATGGGCAAGTAGATTCCTGGATTCCCATGTCAAAAATTGTTTAACCCTATAAAGTGAGCACAGTCCCTGATGGAGATTTCCTTATATTATTAATATGAAGTTCAAAAAATAATTTTGAATCAAAAGTTATTTTTAAATATTAAAAACTGTCAACTAATTCAATTGGGTTTCCATCCTGTGTAACAATGTAATGGAGGTTCGCAGACTTAGTAACTTTGTTAGAAAAAAACATAGCTTTAGTTTTACTCAAGTTCAGAACCATATGGTTAGAGTAAAGCCAATTCTGAAATAAATAAAAATCAGATTATACCTCTACCAAAACTTCATTAGAACTTGGGCCTACACTATAAATTATTGCATCATCTGCATATAATATAATGGATGAACGTGAACAAACAGAAGGAGCAGTATTCATGTAAAATGAAAAAATCAAGGGGCCAAGAATAGACCCTTGAGGTACTCCACATTTAATGGAGTCGGGAAGGGGGCACTACTACCAATTTGATTACAATGAGATCTATTAGTGAGATAATCATGAAACCAGGAGAGATGACATTACCAGAAAAATGAAGATTAGATAGAACAGCATCAAGCAAACTATGTTCAACCAGGTCAAAGGCCTTGATGAGGTCCACAAAGAGTGCCACAGCAGTTTGCCCTTTATCAAGGACTCCCTGAATCACACTTGTGGACCCCACCAAGGCTGTCTCAGTGTTATGTAATGGCTTAAAACCATGTTGACAATCAGTAAGCAAATTGTATTTTTTTAGATGTTCATGAGTTTGATCCATTATAATTCTCTCCAAAATTTTGGAGAGAGGAGATAGCAATGAAACTGGGTGATAATTAGATAACAAAGAGGAATTTTCAGATTTTAATATTGGAATAATTGTGGCCAACTTCCAGAGACTAGGGGAAAGCCCCAGCAGGCATAAAAAAATTAAAAATAACTGAGAGAGGGTATGAAAAGGAATTTATTCCTAATTTAATAACTCAAAAATCTAAGCCATTGTGAGAAACAAGGCCGAGGATCAAATTTCTGAATATATTTCTTATCAAAATCGGGAGTAACTTATTTAAAGTAAAATTTGGGATGAAGGTTCTCATTAACCTGTGAAGTGGCACTAAGAGGTAACCCTGAGGTGGAATTGTATGCTCACCCAAGTCTCAGAAAAACTTGCTAAAGGCTTCAGAGACTAAATGGGTGTCACTAATCAGTTGACCCCAACTTGTATGGAAATAGTAAAATCTTTTTTATTACACCCAGTTCAATTATTCAGTGTATCCCAGGTTCTTTTTGGGTTGCCAAAAGATTTGTTCTGTTCAGAAGGGCAAAACTCAATCTTTGCCTTAAGAATTTCTGACTTACATAAGTTTCTTAAAGTTTTATAATTCTGCAGAGAAGAAGAATCCATATTGTTTTTATACTGTTTCCAACTTTTATGTCATAATCTCATTAGATGAAGCAATTCAGAAGATACCCATTTTTGCTTGCTAGCCTTAATCCTCATTTTCTTTAAAGGTGCAAGCTTGTTAACTATCCTAAAGTAATAAGAGACAAAAACTTCCAAGATTGTATCAAGATTATCGATGGATTCAAGCCTAGTCCAGTCAACCTCTGAGCAGGCTGTCTCAACCAAATCAGGTGTAAGATGCTTCACATTTCTGAATTCTATACATTTAGGAGGGTACTTGCTAAATTTAACTGACCACTGACAAAAAATGGGACGGTGGTCACTCAGAATATCCAGAAGCACACCCGAGTTGACAATCGGATCTGGATGAGTAACCACTACCCAGTCAAGTATATATAGTATATATATATACTTATAGGCTGGAAGGGGAGTTGCTAGCAGTCACAAAGGAAGAAAGAGACTTGGGCATCATCATCACTGATGACCTGAAATCATCCAAGCAGACCTCTAAAGCAGTAGGTAAGGCTAGGGGGGTGTTAGGGTGTATTAGTAGGGGTATCACAAGTCGTAAGAGGGAGGTAATAATCCCTCTGTACAAGACATTGGTTAGGCCCCATCTGGAGTACTCGTGCAGTATTGGAGGCCACACCTTCAAAAGGACATTAACCAAATTGAGGCAGTCCAGAGAAGGCAACCAAATGGTGCAGGGACTGCATCAGAAGACATATGAGGACAGATTAGCAGAGCTCAATATGTATACCCTTGAGCAAAGGAGGAGAGAGGTGATATGATCGAGGCATTCAAACACCTTAAGGGCATAAACAAAGTGAAAGAGTCTAACATGTTTAAATATAAGAAAAATAGCAGGACAAGAGGACACAGCATGAGATTAGAGGAGGCCGATTAAGAGGAATGAGGAAATTCTTTTTCACAGAAAGGGTGGTAGATGCATGGAATGGCTTACCACAAGAAGTGGTGGCTATGAATACAGTGCAGGGCTTCAAACATGCATGGGATAGGTATAAGGGAGCAATACAAATGACTATGAATAGATAGGTCACTGACAAAGGCCAATGGCACATTTATAAGGTAGAAAAAGAAATGGGCAGACTGGATGGGCCTTTCGGTCCTTATCTGCCATCAACTTCTATGTTTCTATGTAAGTAAAATCCCTAAACCAGACCTGTAACTGTGCCTGGTTACCTCATCAATTAACTGGAATAGATCCAGATCCATCAAAGATTCTTCAGCAATATTGCAAGTGCCTGCAACCCAATTACAGTTGAAATCACCTAACAATAGCCACTCTCTGTGTATGAGCAGAGCATTTTTAACCTCAATAATAAGATTCAATCCAGAATCAATTTTTCCTATGGGAACATAAGTGGAACTAACAGTAAGATGCTTATCCTGACCAAATATTAAGTCTACAGAAGTTAGGTCACAGCCGGAATTGTACTAGGGATGCTAAATAGTAGTAAATTTAAATCTACTTTTAACATAAATCATAGTCCTTCCACCTTGTTTACCAATCCTGTCATTTCTACAGTGATTATAACTCACCAAAGAAATATCTGTGTCTTTAATTTTACCATTAAGGCAAGTTTCCAACAAAGTAATAATGTAAAAACTATGTTGTTCAACCCAGGCAACAAACTAAGTCCAATTTCACTGGTAAACTTTGAATGTTTAAATGTACAATTTTAAGTGATGAAATAGACTGAGAGGAAGCATTTTTGTAAGAGAAAGTCAAAATATAGTCAGTATTACCAAAAAAAACCTGGATCAGGATGAGGATGTACGGATCCAGAAATTAATAACAATAAAGTTGATAACCTACGTAGTCTGAATTTATTCTCATGATATCTTTCCCTTTTTGAGCTATACTTCATGATTTTAAGACTGCCATGGGTGAGATAAACATTAACACAGAGAAAAGGGGTGGAAGTGATGAAGGGGGCCACTCCATATCCAAAACTAACTACTTAATATCCCTCATAAAGCTCACTGACCCGAGTCGGGGGCCAGTTAAAATTGGAGTAAGCTATCTCACAGAAAAAAAGATCCATCCAACCCAGTAAGAGGGTCAACAACATGGTTATATGGGAGGATTAAAAATCCCAAATGTATTAACCAAAGCATAGTTACTAGGTACCTTGTCCACTATTAAATATAAATATGATAGGTACACACCTGTCAAGGTCCCACCCTTCAGCACAAAGGCAAACAATGTCAGGACAGAAACTACTTACCTTCAAACAGCTAAAAAAGGGGCCACTTCTTTGATACCATAAGGAAAGTATGTTTTCCTAAAAAAAAGTGACTGATGGTTACCTTAATAAGTTAAACTATACAGTATCTAACAGCACAGCCTAGTTATGGATTGTATGGCCTAGTTCTAAATTATTAAATACCCTGGACCTAATTAATACCAATGCTCTATTAAATAACTATGACTGTTATTTTATAAATGACTGTTGCACTGAGCACCTAAAAATGTGCAAACACATACATACAATTTCAGATAGAAGTTTTACCCCAAATTAAAAAAACAAGCAGGATTTTAAAGTGTTTTTTTCTCGTAGGAGTGGCGCTTGAGCCACTCACTACCGCTTATGCTAGCAAGCGACGTGGGGATTTAAACAGAACTGCCCCATCCCTTTAGATGACCTCAGCAGCCGACTCCCCTGAGCCCCCCTGCTCGTGGAGATAACAGAAAAGGTCACAGGTTGTAAAGGTCACATATTGCTCCAAAGACTGTACCAATTTTGTAGACATTGTTTGGTTTCCTTGTACCAAAATGAGGAGATTTCCAGATTTGGTGAAAATTTCAATCTTATTAACATTTGATAGAGATTCACTATATGATGGGGTTTTGAATTTCTTAGTTTCATATCATTTAATATATCGTTAGGCTCTGACCTCCATAAATTAGCTCCCAAGTGTGCTTTTACAGCTATTTTGACTAGTAGTAATTTTTGTAAATAATTTTTAACTTCTCTTTTTGTAGAAACTCCTGAAATGAAGTTATTACACCATTATTTACTAATAAGTGGAGTTTAAGCTTTTTCAAATCTGGAAACCATTAATAAGGAATTGGTTCACCATCTGTCTTAAAGTTTGGATTCCCTAAGTTAGGTAGGTTAGAACTCCTGTTTAAGTCTATGTTTAAATAGGATGTAATCTGCTGATGAATTCAAAGAGAGGTGCCAATTGCAGAGCGTTTAAGTTCTACATTTAAGATAGTATTACAATATAAGATAGCTTCTGGAGATATTTTATATCTTTTCATTAAATAAAGTTCTAGATCCAACCAAATAGGAATATAGTTTCCTCGATCCAGTGGAGAATAAAGACATTTTATATATTTATTAACATGAGTAGCCATATAGTATAAAAAATACTAAATCACACATGCCCACACAATGCAAAGCATCATGTGCTGCATATGCAAATCACCATAGAATGCTATGCTGGTTCAACTTTAAGCAGAATTGCATGGTGCCAAAAGGCCTCTCACACAGTTTGCAAAGGGTGCTAACAGATGACATAGACAAGTGTTTCATCCTACCAGGACTCATCGGTATGCCTCGTCTGTTTGGCACCCCAGTGGAATGTACCAGCTACCCTAAGACTGTCTGTCTGGGTTATGTTGTGGTGAACCCATTAAAATAAAAAACTATTTAAAAGACAAAGAACCTCTGTGCGCAAACACTGAGGCAAGGGTGACCTCAAAGGGCATTTGGCTGGGAAGCCAAATTTCAAGAAAATACTAAATCACACATGCCCACACAATGCAAAGCATCATGGGCTGCATATGCAAATCACCACAGAATGTTATGCTGGTTCAACTTTAAGCAGAATTGCATGGTGCTGAAAGGCCTCTCACACAGTTTGCAATGGGTGCTAACAGATGACATAGACAAGTGTTTCGTCCTACCAGGGACGCATCAGTATACCTCGTCTGTTGTTTGACACCCCAGTGGAATGAATCAGCTACCCTAAGGTGGTCTGCCTGGGTTATGTTGTAGTGAACCATTAAAAAAAAATTAAAAGACAAGACTAGGCAGAAACACTGAGGCAAGGGTAACTCCTTGCCTCAGTGTTTGCGCACAGAGGTTCTTTGTCTTTTATATAGTATAAAATACCATTTGGTAGTTTGACACCCACTTGAGATTTGAGTAGAAATAGTTTACTTAAGGTAATTTCTGGTGTCTTGCCTCCCCAAAGAAAACTTGAAATTACTGAATGAAACTTGTTAAACCATGAAAAAGGAGTAAAAGAACGTAGCATATGTATAGGGTGGAAAATTCTAGGAAAAATATTCATTTTGATTAGATTATGCTTACTTTTCCCCAGAATGAAAATGAAAGACAGTTCCATCTTTACAAATCTTGCTTAATTGGGTTTAATAGATCATCCAAGTTAAGTTTAATAAGTTGGGAATGATCTGGAGTCAGATATGTAGCTAAATATTTCAAGGTAGAAGGAGACCAAGAAAGACCTAAAGTAATAAGATCTTTTTTACACACTATATTATTCAGCGGTAATACCTCATTTTTGTCCAAATTAAGATTATAGTTAGAATGTTGACTAAATTCTCATATAGCATCCAGTGCCGCTTTGATTGAAATAACTGGATTTGATACATGAAGTAAGATATTGTTGGCAAAGAACAAGATTTTTAATTCTAAATTACCCAATGTAATTCCTGTTATTAAAGGATTAAAATTTAAAAACAACAGCAATGACTCCAAATAAAAAATGAACAAAACAGGGGATAAAGGGCAACCTTGGCGGGTACCACATTGTAGTAAAATTGGGTTACAGATAACACCATTACATAAAATTCTTGCTGTAGGGAACCAATACAAAGTTCTCAACCTGTTAACAAAAAGTTTTGGGAATCCAAATTTAAGCAAAGTTTGAAAAAGAAATTTGTGGTTGACCTTGTCAAATGTCTTCTCTGTGTCTAGTGACACCAGCACCATTGGTGCACTTCAGTCACTGGAAGCAGAGAAGACATGGATCACTATTCTAACATGATCTGAAGCATGTCTATGTACAAGAAAACCTACCTGCTCTCTTGAGATCAAAGGGGTCCAAATATTTTTGATTCTCTGGGCCAGAACTGAAAATAACATTTTTATGTAAGCAATAATACCCAACAGGGTGGGTGGTATTGGGCTACACCAGACCACCCAGGTGCATAATGAGTCCCGACACCATAGGCAGAGGCCTTATAGCCCCTGGAAGGTCCAATATATCCCACTACCACCCACCCTGAAGAGTATTATTGTGCTTAGAAATTGGGCACACTCATAAAAAAAGGTTAATTAAAATGTGAATAAAAAAATAGTTTAAAATAGGTTTTCCTAATAAAATAGTTCCTCCACCTATATTAGAATGCTTTTCTTTCTTTTTCTCTCTCATCTGAGCTAGAGACTTGTTCCTCAGATCAGCTGCATAGCTCTAAATAAATCCGACCATCATGGCTAGCACTGTTCCCCCATTGGGTTGACTGTTTCCATGCTGCAAAGAAAATATTTTAGCCAGCCGAGTTCCTCATGTTAAAAACTGCAGGCAGAAACTACCAAATAATGAAGGATCCAACTGTTTCTCCAGAGCTGTTTTTTTTTTCAATCTACAGTTGACTTGACCCACCCCATTACTCTTTAACTCCTGAACTCCCATCCCTCTATGCAGCTCCATGGTGCCACTGCCCCTGGTTTCTATTCTTGACAGTTTTTTTTTTTTTTTATTTTTTTAAATAGAGCAATGATGAACTGGGAGCTGAAGAACGAGGGGTCAATCAAGCTGCAGAATGCAAAAAAACACCCACCTCTGACGAGAGGGTGAGCTGTCAGTAAACAAAGAAAAAGTAAGCCTGCTAGATACTCTTGGCAGTGATTGGAAAGTATCTGCTTTGTTTTTCTTTGTTCTTGAAATGCTATGTTTTCTTCTGGGGTGCTGGGAGCCAGCAAGTGAATGATCTGGGACATTGGTGAGGGGCGATGGTTGTGGGCAGCTACATCGTGGAACTGTCAAGTACGGGAAGAAGGTCAGTAGATTTGGAAGGATGTGGGTCACCAGAGGTGAGAAAAAAAAACCAGAAAGATTTATGTGTTTCTGTTTTCCGTGATCAGCTGGGGAACTGAGCAGGGTATTGTTCATAAACTTGAGTGTATCTGGAGAAGTGACTCAAGTGGGGATTGTTGATGGGAGGGCATGTATCATAGGCTGGTGCCGTGGGCAGAGTGTGTGGGGGAATTAGTATGTATGTGTGATAGGACTGTCTCGGGCTTTTGTCTGGCAAAAAAAATATGTAGTTGTAAATGAGCCTGGCTGAGTTTGGATGCCATAAGGTCAGGCAACTGGTATTGGGAGAACAGTCTCTCTCGCTAGGTGAGAGAGAAAAATGGTGGCAATTTGAAATTTAAATGAGGTTCTTTTAGCCAGTTAAGGAGCAGGGTGGGCACCAGGATACTTCAGTTGGGTGAAGCGGCACTTTAGGATGGCACTTTTTATTTCCTGGTTGACTACTGAAAGTTAATGTACCCCCCTGGCAGGGGTACCAGCCAATCAGAGATCAAGAAATAAAAATCTAATTTTTTTAAAATCATAATTGATTAAGGAAATAGATTTATAATTTCCTACTTTTTCCCTAGCCTTGCCCAGTTTAGGCAATAGTATTAAAAGTGCATCTAACAATGACTTTTCAACCATATCATTTTCTAAAATATATATATTTTTTTTATTTTAGTCTTTTGTAACCGGATAAGGCCCACTAGGCACAAGTGCCTGTTTTCAGTGTGATCTGGGAGCACTGGGTGGTTAAGTGACTTGCTCAGAGTCACACAGTGTGCAAGTGGAGGTTGTGAGCATCAAACCCAGGCCTGGCCTACTGGATGTACCAAGCTCATTCATAGTTCATTATTCTAACCTCCAGGGTATACTGCCTATATAATTATAGAGTTTGTGTAAAAGAGGTGTTAGAATGCTCTTAAAGGTTTTTTTTAAGTTTTCCAAGTCCATCAGGACCTGGGGATTTATTTAAAGTTAAGTTATCAATAACTTTTTCAATTTCTCCTCTTTCTATAGATTTACATAACTCATTAGCTTGTTCCTTCATTATTGTTGGGCATCTAAATCTATTCAAATATTCTTGTAGTACTGTGATAGAAGGTTGGTTAGGTATTGGGCTATAAAGTAGGGAATAAATCTTATAAAATGCAGAGTATTTCCTTTGGAACAGGCTTGATTGAATTGTCCGCAGTTGAAATAATAACTTCTATGTATTTTAACTGTTCTTGTTGTTTAATCCTATTTGCTAGTAATTTACTGGGTTTATCCCCCAGGTCTATATACTTAGCTTTGCATTTAATTGTGTCAAATTCCACTTTCTGTTTGGTAAGGGAAAATAGTTAATTTTTACATTTTTGTAAATACAATTTTTCTTGATCCATTAATAAGTTTGGGTCTTTATTTTCTACAGGTCAATATTTGTTGATAAATAAGTAATTCTTTCTGTCTTTTGTTTATATCCAAATCTGATAAATTCTCCCCCAATGAAACCCTTAAAAGCTGCCCATATCATATCTAAGTTATTGATGGAGTTTAAGTTTACTTTCCAAAAGTTTGCAATTGCCTGATTAATGTAGTTGATGATGTAATTTAGTCTCAATAGAGAATTATTCAATCTCCAAATAGTTTGTCTTGGGTGGGATTGCGGTAACATGATGTGTAAATCAATTAGTGAATGATCCAAGAGGGATCTACCCACAATGTTTGACTTAATAACATCCTTAATCCATATTTTAGAAATTAAGAAAAAAATCTATTCTCAAATAAGAGTTATGAACTGGGGAGAAAAAAGAGAAATTTTTAACTCTGGGGTTTAAAGTTTTCCAAGGGTCCACCAGGTTGCATAAATCTAATAGCTCAGAAAGGGCTTGGGCATCTGACTGTAAAGATATGCTAGTAGTGTTAGATTGGTCTAGGTCATAATCTGATGAAATATTCCAATCCCCACCTAATAATGATCTCGTAGACAAAAGGGGAGTGAGAAGAGAGATTAAACCTGATAGAAATAAGGAGGTGTTATTAGGGCCATAAACAGACACGATAACCACCTGGTTTGGTTAAAATGTCCTAATACAACTATATATCTACCTTCCAGGTCTTGTATTATATGTACAGTACTGGAGAGAACTTTAGATTATTTGTCATTAAGACGGCTGCTCCCCCTTTTGATGTATATTTTCCTGCTCCAAATACTTGAGTGAAACCATATTTTTTAACTAGGTTGAGTGCAGAATTTAACAAATGCATTTCTTGTAGTAAAACTAGGTTATAGCTCAGGGAGCTTAGGTAGTGTAAAATCTGTGATCTTTTGACTCTGCGTCAGATACCTTTTAAAGCAGAATCATTGTTGAGATGCTTACCATTTAAAATGATCAGTCAAAACATTAAAAAGCATAACCTGAGCAGTCAAGAATGCATAGCGTTCTTGATACTTGCTGAGTTTTAAATCATTGCCATAAGAATTAATGAGCAGCCACTAAACAAAAAATAACATTAGAGCCCCTCGGCAGAGGATCTCGAAAATAAAAGAGACAGCAGTCAATTTCTCATGTACAGGGATTTCAGTAGACCAAAGCAGTGTCCCATTCAAAATAAATAGACAGTCAGCAGCTTCATTAAGATGAACGGCTGGATATTCACAAAACAGCAAGGAGTCCATTTAATTGCAGCAGTTCTTATCTCTTAGAAAGGGCCAAGGACAGCTTAGAAGTCACAGGGATTTGAACAAATTCGGCAGCAATTTGGAGAGTTCTGTTTTCGCTTGTTCTGGTGTGTCAGAACTTATCAAGGCTCTGGAGTGCAAAACTAGGAGATTAACAGGATACTGCACGCCAAAACCAACACTGGCAGCAATCAACTTGGACACAAGTGAGTGGAACACAGCTCTGCGCTGTCGGACTGAGGCAGGGAGCTCCTGAGCTATTCTGATAGGTATTCCTTCCCAGGTTACCTCCTTTAGATCTTGAACCTTGGCCAGCAGGTGTGCAGATCTAAGTAATCTAAAAATATGAAGATTAATGGGCATGGTTGGGCTCCCACGGCAAGCATAGGGTGGAGTGACTGGTGTGCCTGATCTATTTGTAAGCTGCTCCATTGGGTGACGGCCCCATGATCTTCTTACATAATTTTTGTACAGACAATAAGTCTTGGGGACCCTCTGCTCTTTCGGGGAGCCTAAAAACCACCAAGTTGTTTCAGTGGCTGTGGTCTTTGAGATTTTCAAGCCAGTATTCCATCCATGTCACCTTCTGCCTGAGAAAGACAATTTCAGGCTTTGTCCAAGATCTCCAATCTTCAATTGAACTGGTCTTTGCTTCATTGTCCCCAACACATTGGGAAAGCACCTCTATAGAAGAACAGATTAGTTTAATTTTATCAGTCAATGTTTGTAGCACTTCCTTCAAGGTTCTGAATTCACAGAGAAACCTATCCTCCATAAGGACCACTGATGAGGTGACTTCCTTTGGATGCTGCACCACTCTGGCCCTTGGTCAGTTTAGCGGCCTTGTCATGCTCTGGTATTGAAGGAGTCATGTGGCAGGAAGGAACTGGCTTCATGTTGACTTCCATCAGAGCGAAAAAGAGAAAAGCCAAACACCACACTCCACAGGTACTGTGCACATAATATTATTCAATAGTTGAGGATTATTGAGGTAGTAGGACAATTTTATCAATATTAATAATGTGAAGAGGTTGTGAGCAGGGAAGAGAAGCAGCCACTCCTAGCAGCTCATCACGTGACCTCCGATTGTGATGTAACTCTAAATTTTCATTGTCCTAAAGTGTTGTTCAGTGGGAAGGAATGCAGAGTCCTTTCACTCAGTGATCATAAAAGGACTGCAGGGCTATGCCCAACTGCAGCCCTAAAAACTAGCAGCCCTGTCACTCACCCTGTGCTCCAGCCCTGATCTCACCTGTGGATTTCAGTGTGCTCTCTCTCCCTCCTATTATCCCACACTCCACTGATAAACACTGAAATCTCCTCTACATTTTACTGTACATAATGAATCCCAATCTAGCTAAAACTCAGAGTCTCCCAGTACAAGCCACTCCTTCATGTTTGATGTAGCGCCCTCATATTTACTGTGCTGGATGCTCCTTCACACTTGTTCATTCTGCACTCTAACACTGTATGCTGTGCTGCCTCTCTCCACAATATGTCATCTACTTACAACTGCCATTAACAGTGGAAAGGTTGCAATAAAAAACAGCATTTTTACTATTAAAAATCCTAATTTCTTTCCTACTAACCCTTCCAGTGCTGGGGAAGGGGGGTGCTTCTATTGCTAGCTCTGGGGACTATTTTTGAAAAGAGAGGTACATTTCTTAAAAAAAGTTTCTAAAACACATAACAAAGATACATTTCTAAGATTTTTTTTATTTTTATTTTACTAAAGTGTTCACTGCATAATTGCAATAATGCACTCTAGGCTGTGGGTTGTTTGGGAAATTACCAACTTCTGGTGTGGTTAAAGTCATTCGGCTTGTAGCCCTTTGGCACACCACACCAGGCATGGATAAATCCCTCAGCAATACACACCCTGTTGTGCATTTTTGCTTAATTAGACATTGGATCAACACAGAAGATGTATCACCCTTGACTGGTACCAAAGACAGATAAAGCTCCTTATCATCTGCATAGCAGTGAAATGCCATGCCTTATCATCTCATGGCAGGGGTACTCAATTATATTTTCTGGTGGGCCACCTAAGGCCATGATCAAACTTTGGAGGGACACATTTTTGTATCTTCTCATCCATCTTTGTTCACACAATGGAAAAGAACTGCGAAGCACGTATTTAGGTTATCTAATGTAATCATGTCAATTACTGACCTAGCCAAAAGCATCTGATCAAGCGCCTGATTAACTAATGCAATCACATCAGTTACTGATCCAGATGGTAGCCTGTGACATGGGCATTGACGATTGAGCACTTGTAAAAATGGTGACTCAATCCCGATGCAAGTCGATGGGGCTACCAATGAGGAAGGGTGACCAGATGGGGGAGGTTCACAAATATAGTGACAGGACTTCACTGTATGTATACGCATGTGGGGGGGGAGCACAACGGAAGGGAGGTAGGGTTGGTCTGGCATGGTTGGCATGAGACTACCAAGCTGGCCCCATATCATAGTGGGTGGGTGGGTGGCATCCTAGAGCAGAGAGGGTTGCAGGTTTGGGTGGGGGCGCACCTACATTTTTGTGCTCCCAGCCTGAAATTTTAATTTTTTCAGAATTTGCACCCCCCAACATGCACCTCCCTGGAGTTGAGAATCCTTTAGTAGGGGGTGCGGGGGTGCAGACCCCCACATTGCTAGATAAAATCTAAGTTCCTGGCACTATTTTGTTGTGCACTGGGGGTGCACAACACCGAAACTGATTTTTGGTGATGTAACTCGCCCTAACAGCGATCGTCTTTGCGCAATCGCCGTTATCACATGGAACCACCCAGCCATAAGCAGCTAATGAAGTGCCTGATTAAAAGTGCACTTACTGTACCATGAAATTTATCCCCCAACTTCATTTTAGGATAATGGTCCTTGAAACTTTGTCAGTTTGTCTGAATGTTGTGTCTCCATTTTTCTTTAAAGATCTATTTTTTGTTCAGTTTTCTGTTCGGTTCACCTGCTTAATGTAGTACTGCAAATCCAACTATAGAACTCCAATGTGTTTGAAAAAAAAATAAAACCAATGTGTAAATAAGGAACATGAAAATGATTAAATTAACTACATGGCATGGTGGTGGGTAAACTGAGGAAAAGTAATGGAAGTACATCCTGATACATGCCCCCTGATTGGACTGCTCCTGCGCATAGCTTGCCAATCTCTTTTGGCTAGTTGAAATATTAGCACTCTCTCCATGCTGTTTGCTTCCCCACAGCAAGTCTGCCCTGCAGTGAGTCAGCAGAAATTGTTTACATTGCCTTGCATTAGGGAACAGATAACCATCTGGAGAGCCAAAAGGAATGCCATTGCGGGCCGGATCTGGCCTGTGGGCTGCCAATTGAAGAACGTCATCTTATGGCCTTATCCAGTGGCAACATGTATACAGCAAAATATACAGGGGTAAGGATCAAGCCCTAAAGCATCCTAAATCTAAGGGAAGCCAGCCAGGAAGTAATATTAGTCAGCAGAACATGTTGCACCCAGCCCATGAAACAGGACTCATACCACTGCAGCATTCCATAATCCACTGTCTCAAACACTGAAGATAGATCAAGAAGAACAAATATAGAATACTTTCCTCTTTCTGCTGAAAAACCTGTGATGCCTCCGCAAAACATTTCAAAAATCAATATTGTTTCAGTTGCCATTCCTACAGTATATTTCCTGTTTTTATCTTTTCTTGAGTCTCTATTAGTCAGTACAAATTGGGTAGGAGAAATCCTGGAAGGTCATTGGCTGACAGTGAAGAGTTCATTCAATTCTTCTCAGACAGATTGTCATCTATTCAGGCTGTGATCTCTCAATGCAAGCTGTCAAAACCTGACATAGTTGAGCCTGGACCTCAGCAATGTCACCTAAAAAGACATTGAAGGGGACATGATCCAGTACTGATCCCTGTGGTACTCAAGTTGTCACTCTGCCATCATCTGAGTGACTGCCGTTTACCACCCCCTTTGCCTTCTATCTCTCAACCAGTTAGATACCCAGCTTACAAGCTTCTCCCCCACCACCAGATTGCTAAGCATCTTAATCAGCGTCCTGTGCAGCACAGTATCAAGGCTTTAGTGAAGTCCAGATAGGCTGCATCCACTACCTCCCCTGATCTATCTCCCTCATAATCCAGGCAAAGAAATCCATGAGATTTGTTTGGCATGACCTCCACCCTGTGAAGCTGTGCTACCAGTGATCCTCTGCTCTTGTGCAAAGGGACAACATTAGCCCTCTTTCAGTCCTCTGGAAGTACTCCTGTCTCCAGTGAGGAGCTCAGTAGTGTTGCCAGAGGGATGACTAGCACTGTACTCAGTTCTTATTTTTTTAAACAAAGTTTATTGAACACATGTGTCAATACACAACACAACACATAGATAATACGAAGAGTAATGGTGCACTATAATCTAAAAAATCAAAATAGAGTTGAGGGATTGAGGGAGCTTTGGGGGATCATAAGTAGTCCATGAAATTGATCAAGCTCCTTATTCTGGGCAGATCATGGTATGACAGACTGAGTCCAGTGCCTTCAGCTGCAAAGTACTACATCCCCAATGAGGCAACTAGATGGAGGAGCTACAGAGCGGCAAATTAAAAACATAGATGCCTGCAGCACACTTAATCAAAGCAACACTGAAAGCAACCATAATCAAATGCACAACCTATTAAAAAGAAAAATAAAAACTACAACAGTTTATAGCATTTATTCATCCACACAATACATCATTTTGGTTGCAGGAAATTCATTACTTTTGTCCACCTAATTCAGTTCAAGTTGTTAAATAAGGGAGACTGGCTATCTGGTCAAGGGTTAGTGTACCATCAACATCTTCCAAATAATCAAAAAACAGGTAGCCAGTTAGGTTTTGCCTTCTCCACTGTGTGTCTAAGCTTTGCAGTAAGCCACTCCATTAGCATAAGCTGCTTGCAATTGCGAATCCACCCCTTCACATTGGGGGGAAGTGGGCAGAAACTACAACTGAAACAGGTATTGTTTCCCCTCTGTTCATATCCCCCCTTAGACACAGTCCCCAAAAAAGATACCTAATGTCTCTCAGAGGAGGCTCTCAAAAATATTCTCAGTTGCCTCTGTTGATGTATCCCAATAGGCTGTTAGCTTAGGGCAGCCCAATGACATATGCTCATGGTGCTCTCTCAAGTTGTACAATCTCCAACTCTTATCCTTGCTCCCTTGACACCCTTGACCATAATGGCCTGTTAACTGGGGTCCTAAAGAATTGTAATAAGGCTTTCCAGTAGTGTTCTCAACAGTTGTTCGAGGCTGTAGCTTTGTGTAGGTTATCCCAGCACTTACTTTGCTGCTCTTCAGAGAGGACAACCATAGAAACATAGAAACATAGACTTTGACGGCAGATGAGGACCGCTTGGCCCATCTAGTCTGCCCATTTCCCTACCTACAGGATAGGCCACAGATCCTAGTTAACCAACAGCCTATTTCTTCCTACATAGACTTTGACTTTGATGGCAAATAAGGACCACTTGGCCCACCCAGTCTGCCCATTTCCCTACTTATTGGATAAGCTGCAGATTCTAGTTAACCAACAGCCTACTTCCTGCAACCCCCCACTATAATTGCCTTATGTCTGTCCCATACATGTTTGAATTCCCCCACTGTTTTAGACCCCACAACCTCTCCAGGAAGGCGGTTCCATGTGTCCACCACTCTCTCCGTGAAAAATAATTTCCTCACATTACTCCTGAGCCGTCCCCCCTCTAACTTTAAATTGTGCCCCTTGTTCTTACATCTCTTTTCTGAAAGA
Source organism: Neoceratodus forsteri (assembly GCA_016271365.2). NCBI lineage: Eukaryota > Metazoa > Chordata > Ceratodontiformes > Ceratodontidae > Neoceratodus > Neoceratodus forsteri. The sequence continues at coordinate 714,284,494 of CM057449.1, read as the reverse complement.
TGCTACCCTTCTGGACTTTGTTGATTCCTTGAGGTACTTAAAGTTTCTATCATGTCCCCTCCCTCCTTTCATCAAGGGTATACATATTAAGCTCTCTCAGTCTCTCTTCATATGGTTTCTGATGTAGACCCTGCACCATTTTAGTTGCCCTCCTCTGGACTGCTTCCATCCTGTCTATGTCCTTGCGTAGATGGGGTCTCCAAAACTGCACGCAGTACTCCAGATGGGGTCTCACCAACTGTCTGTACAGAGGGATAACCACTTCCCTTTTTCTACTTGTGATGCCCCTCCCTATGCATCCCAGTATCCCCCTGGCTCTCCTTACTGACTTCTCACATTGCTTACCCACCTTTAGGTCATCTGATATGACTACACCCAGATCCCTTTCCATTATTGTTGTCGTTAGTACCTCCCCTGCTATTGTGTACTCTTCTCCTGGATTTTTATTTCCCAGGTGCATTACTTTGCACTTCTTTGCATTGAATCTAAGTTGCCATATGTCTGACCATTCCTCCAACCTTGCCAAGACCCTTCTCATCCTTTCTACCCCCCCCTTGTGTATCAACTCTGTTACAGATCTTTGTGTCATCAGCAAAGAGGCATGACTTTCCTTCCAGACCCTCCGCAATGTCACCTATAAAGACGTTAAAGAGGACTGGACCCAGTACTGAGCCCTGAGGTACTCCACTGGTAACCCTCTTTCTTCAGAATGTGTTCCATTCACTATTACCTTCTGTGTCCTGTTGTGCAGCCAGTTTGCTACCCAGGCTACCACCCTGGGATCCACTCCCAGGCTGGCTAACTTGATTATTAATCTTTTGTGCAGAACTGTGTCAAACCCACATCTTGGTCTCCCATTTATGTTGACATACCTCCAGTACTGTCTGGACAGGCCTGGTACATAATTAATACATGTAGAAAACTGGATGGTCCACTTTGAAACCCTCCATAGTTACCCCAGATAATTCCCATAACAGGCCCAATAGGTGTTGCAAGTGATATGTTATGGGTTCATTATTAAGACAACTCTCTTATCAGCAGATAGTAATAGAAATCCTTTTGGGGTAATTGGAATTCTGCTTGGGGTTGGTGGAAGGATTTGATCCTGCCAGCTGTACAGAATAGCCTCAGTTTACCTAGGCCCCTTTCCTCACATTTTATAAATGTATTATAAATCCTGTCCATTGGAATCCTTAAGCATTCCTTATGGAGGACAGCCTGCACACTCCTGTTTCTTTTTCTCCCTCTTTCAAGGCTGTATACCTTGACTCCATTGTTATTCTAGTATTTGCATTCCCAATGATCTTCATCTCTTTGGGTTCTAATCCTGCCAGGGGCATATCCCCTCCTTCCTCGGTGTCTTCTGAGGCCACAAAACTTGGTTGTCCTTCCGTCGGCAGCTGAGAAAATAAATGACTAATTTGCCCAGCCAGGTAGTGAAACCTTAAGTCCAGTACTCCTAACCACCCCTTAGGCAAGAGCAACATCTGCCAGGTTATTCTGGGTTTGTCTTTACCCCATATGAACTTGGGCCATGCTTTCTAAACCTTTGTCACATGATCTTGTGGATGGGGAGGGCAGGAAAAAGAAACAGCAGCCATGGCAGAACATTCATCCACAGGGTTTCTACTAGACATGATGTGAAGTTTTAATTCACAGGTAAAGTTCAGGCAAAGTTGCCCATTTGCCTCTCCGGGTAAGTTCGTGAATTTCACCTGTTCAATTTTGCCTTTAAACTTTGCTTTTGCATAAGAAAGGTGAAGTTTACCCCAAAACAGACCTAGCCACATGAGAGACCTTCTGAAGGTCACATTTTGTATTGCCAGGGCAGGAAGTGTGTTGCTTTCAGTTTCTCTCAGTGTATTGAGTGAGACAGTGTGAGCTGAGGTTACAGCAGGTGGGTGTGGAGTGAGAGCAAGCCACACATTTCAAAAGGAAATTATGAAAACTTTTATTTCTAAACCTTCTTTTGTTTCTGAACCTTTCTTAATGACTTAATCTTTGTTTATACAGTAATTATTTTTTGCTCTCTTTTTTCATTTACTGTTTGATTTCTGTCTGTCTGTCTGTCTCTCTCCTTTTTTTTTGGAGTTACAGTGCCCCGCCTTTCCCCCAACGGAGCATGGAGTCAGTACACCTGGCCGTTGTGCTGTTTGGACCCATGGTGGGTCAGGGAGCATATGCCTGAATCGAGTGTGGTGCCTTGGGGAGCACTTTCCCAACCATACTTTCAGCTCAAGAAGTAGCAGCAGTAGCAGCCCCACCTGAACTGCAGAATGACAGGAGTGTTGTGCCCCCACACCAGTCCTGGAGCGTGAGGAGGAGAAGCAGCAGAAGGTCCAGCATGAGGGCGAAGAAATGGTAGAGTAACCGTGGCCATCCCCCATGGTTGCAACACCATCACCACCACCACCCCCACCCACAGAAGAGCTCATAATTCCAGCAGCAGCAGCAATAGCCCGCCAACACAGCCCCTACCCTAGGTCATCCCTTGTATTGTCCTTTTTTATAAGTAACCCGAGTGTGGTCACTTACAATATTTGCAGCAAGAAGGTCTGCCAGGGGATGAACAGCAACTACCTTGACACAGTGGGACAGAGGAACCACTTGGTGTTACACCACTGAGTGGACTGGGAGTCCAGGCTTCTGTGGAGGGAAGAGTAATGGGGGTGGGGATGGTAGCCCACCTGTGCAGGCAATGGGTAGGCGGATGCATCCTGAGACTCAACATGCAAGTGCCATGGTGGGATGGCTCTGGGCAGCAGATTCAGCAACCCCTGTTCCAGCTCCTCTTCCTCACCATCCTATGGAAGAAGCAGCAGCAGCAGCAGCAGCAACAGCGCAGAACTGGCCTCGGTGAAGCAGGAAGTGGCTGACCTCTGCTGCCAGCTCACTGAGGTCCAGCAGGACATAAAGTTATTCTTGTGAACCAGGAGAAGGTGCCAACAGTGATGGAGTATCTCCACCATGGTGATGTGGATAGAAGTGGGGCTGTGCGATTGTGAATTGATCAATTTTTTAAACTTTTTTTGTATATTTGTCCTGTTCTCGATTAAGTCTCTCCTATCCTCTTTTCTTTCTTTCCAAGTTTTATACCTCTTATAGCCTTTCTTTTCAAGTCTTTGACTCCTGTGTTCCCCTTAAAAACCAAAACTACACCAAAAGGTATACAAATAACTCAAAAACTGTCTTATCCTCTGTCTCTTTATAGTGTTTAGTGTATAGTCTTTCCAAGTTTTGTAGTCCTTCTTTGTTACCCCCAAAAAGAAAAACAAATAATAAAAGGGTTAAAAAGTCAAAAAGTTGCCTTTTTGGGACCTCCCCTCATGAACAGTTGTACTGTTATTTTGTTAATCTGTCTCAAAAGTTCTTTAGCGCCTGTGCCATTCTGCGCCACAGGTGCAAAAACACATTTTGGGAAAGATGCAAAAAATGACAGCTGTACTGTTCATAAGCGGGTGTAAAAAATGGAATGTTGGAAATTTGGAGTGATAATATTAAAAATTGCTGAAGTTATGAGCATGCGTAGAAACTGCGTGACGGACGCTCATAATGCAGTCAATCTTTGGAGTTTTTTCACCAAATTTGCAACAAGAGCTTTTTGAGATCCCACTTCATGAACAGTGGCACTGTCATTTCATTAATTGATCCTGAAAGGTGATTCCGCAGAGCGACTGCAAAATCACCTTTTGGGACCAAAAAACGAAATGACAGTGCCAGTGTTCATGAACCCCATGTTGAAAATTTGGGACTCCAAAAATTGGCTGAGTTATCAACCTACAGTAAGTTGAAAACCCCCCCATTGACTGACATTATAGGGCTTACCTTGATTTCTTCAGTTCCTGGTTGGTCTTTGAAGAGTGCAGACGTGTTCCCAGTACACAGAAGATTGCTGCTTCTGACCTCCAGAGATAAGTATGGGTGAGGGGGGAGTGCAGGGAGGTAGGGTGCACAGAGGGAGGGTGCAGGTTGGGGGAGGGGCCTGCAGGAACAATGAGATCTGTTTTCTTTTTTTTTTTCAGGTTTAAAAAAAAGTCGGCATGGGACTGTTTTCTTTTTCACAGGTGAAATATTAACAAAATAAATGTTGGCACACTGGGGTGGGATCCTAGTGTGCCAGAGTACTGGATGGAGGATCAATGCCAACCCAGGAATTGGACACCCCAAGGTCATCTGAGAACTCAAGAGTGTGGGGAGCTGGTGCATCCGACACCGGGAGTGGGCATCCTGGTGTCAGAAACATCAAAGAAGTAATTTTTGGCACACTGGGGTGGGCTCCTAGTGTGCAACATTAATGGGGGATACATGCTGACATGGGGGATTGAGCACCCCAATGTCGGCACGGGATGGAGAACGGAGGGTGCAGGGTGAGCAGTAGTTGTAGGAGGAGCTAACATTTAAATTTGTTGTCCTACAGTGTGCGTGGTTGGGAGGGAGGGAGGGGAGACTGCCACTACAATGACAAAACTGCCCAATTGCAGTGGCAGATTTTTCTCAAGTGCGGCACTCATTCTGAAACTGCTATCATTGGCAACTTCAGCATTTAATTGGTGGCCGAGGGATGCACCCTATAAAGCATCCGCTGCATTGGCCACAACACTGCCACACCTTTGCAATGCTCTACTATCTCAATATGTTTTTTGTGTACTTCGCGTGCAAGCAAACATAAAAACTAAGTACAGGAAAAAATCATGTCACATACTTACCATCAGATCATTTATGGACATGCCATTACAGGCACAATGGTACCACAGCAAGTGCACTCAGTAGCTTGTGAGTGTTGTCCAAGGTGAGAGGGAAACAAAAGGAAAGTAAAAACACATTTAAAGCAGCAGAATGTGTTGCTAAATATATACTTTTATTCATATTTGTCTGCCAAAAATATTAAGATCCCCATTTTATTTGTCATTTTATTTAATTCCTGAGACAACATACAGGTCAGTCCCATGCCATGCACGCCATGAAAAAAATTAAATATCATGGCACAGTGCTATCTGTTCTTTAACAGAGCAGAAACGCGTTAATACCATACTAATATCTGAGGTATCCTCTGTAGAATGCATTTTAAAAACTGTGAATGGTGACCATCTTTAATGACGTGCATCATTAATTACAACAGTAGCTGTAAAATACTTTTGACACTATCTGCACATGCAAAGTAAGTATAAATAGAGCATGAAGATAAATTGAGGTATCAGAAATACATTTTGTTTTAAAGTGTAGGATGACAATTTTGGCCGACTAACAAATACTGATGATTTAAATTAAATGAACTTACCATCACAGCATAAACTGTTGGCCTTTGCTGTAGTTCAGGTGGCTGGTAGGATTACTGGTGGCACTGGCAGCATGCCTAAAAGAAGGCTAGCTGGCTGATGGGCTTACTGGCACTGGTGGGATGTCTAAAAGAAAGTTGACTGATTGATGGGCTTATAGGCGCTGGCAGGATGACTAAAAGCAGGCTGGCTGGTTGGTGGGCTTACTAGCACTGGCAAGTAGTGTTGTGCAAAACTGGAAAATTTCACCTAGCAAAACATTTTGTGTAATTAGCATATTTTGCAAAATATTTATTTGGGCAAAAGGTGAAATTTTGCCCTCTGTTGTGAGTGAAATTTCACCCCTAAGCAGGCGAAATTTCATTCGTGGGCAAAATTTCTCCACCCTCAGGTGAAATTTCACCACCCGCTGCGAAAGTTTGCCCCCTGTGGGATTAATTTTGCCTCCTGCAGTGCAATTTAGTGGCCATTGGCCACTAGGCAAAGTTCTCCCTGGTGTCTAATGGTCCCCATGCCCCCCAACCACTCACTGAGACAAATTTTGACCCTGGTGTCCAGTGGTGCCCCCTTGGCCAATCACCAGTGCACTTATTCATTCAAGTGCTCAGTCACGCGCAGTCGGGCTGCCGGCTGTGGATGTGAGTGGAGGGCTGTGCTGGTGGCCTGATCGAGGTACTGGGAGGGAGAGCTGGGTGGGTGCTACTAGCTAATGATGGGGTGGGGGGTCCACTAGACTCTAGTAAGTGGAGTTTGAATTTTTTTTCTTTTTTTTTAATAAAACAATGAGGGGGCCAAGGTAACTTTGGGGGGTGCTTATTTAATTAAATTATGACTGGTGATTGGCAGGAGGGATCACTAGACACCACAGAGTGGGGGTTGATTTGTGTGCATGGGGGCTGCTTCTGTGGTTTGCGGTGGCAGGTGAAATTTTGCTGCAATTTCGCATGGCAAAACTGTCAATTTCACCACAATTTTGCCAATGAAATTTTATTTTGCTGCTTCTCTACTAGCAGGATTGCATTGGCTAAAAGCAGACTGGCTGGCTGGTAGGTTTACTGGCACTGGCAGGATGTTTAAAAGCAGGCTGACTGGCTGTTGCATTACTGCCTGTACTGGTAGGATGTCTAAAAGCAGGCTGGCTGGCTGGTGAGTTACTGGAGGTGGAGGCACTGACAGTATGGCTAAAAGCAGGCTGGCTGGCTGCTCAGATGTGTTAATATGAATGTACTGAAGTGCAGCACAACCTGGGGAAAATATTGACAGAAAAAAATTCTATAATAAAGGAAAAGATTAAACTTATAAGGAGAAAGGGAGGGACTGAGCATTTTTTTCCCTTTATGCGCTGCTACTGTCATCATCCTCATCAAGGAAGCAGCCCTCACAGTCTTTCAGATTGCAGTTGTCCCCGCTTGGGAATTCTTTTTCCATGAGTGCATCAGCCACTTCAATGGAATCCAGTCTGCTGCTGCCACCATGCTGTTCTGCTTCCTCCTCATCACCGTCGCCATCACTATGGGGTACAAATACAGACGTACTTGTCCGAGGTGGAATGTGCCCTTCATTCATTTTAATAAATGCTAGCATGCCAACATTTCTAGACTATAGATTTGTATGCCTATCCTGCACAATTATCCCCACCTAACTAAATACCTTCTCCATGCTTACACTAGAGGGTGGACCATACAGGTATTTCACTGCCATGGAGGTCAGTGCTGATCACTCGGTCACCTTGCTACTCTAGTACAGCAGTGGCTCTTCCAATATGTTCAGGTGCCTGGTGTCTGCCAAATATGTCTGCAATCCTACCAACTCATCAGCCTGCTCATCATTTTCCTCCACATCTGCAATTCCCACCTGTGTCAAAGCATCCCAAAGTTGATTTATGGTCAATTGTCCTCCTGTGAACAGCCCTGTTTTTTTAGACTGCTTAAGCTTAGATTTAACTAACAGTCGATATGTAAAACACCAGATGCCTAGAACTACTTGGCTCCTCCCTCAGTCTTTTGGCTGTTTTCGCTGCGGACATTGCAACATGTGCAAATGTTGTCAACAAGGACCAATATTCTTACATCCATATTTTGATAGGAATAATAGGAAAATTGAAATTTTCCATTTCATTAATTGTTCTACAACATATGTAATATATATTGTACAATGTACCTCTCCTTGTATATATGTAGGTCGAACAAAAAGGATGTTAAGAGAACATATGCAAGAACACTTTAGAGCCATACATAAATTCAAACCCAACACCCCCATAGGCATTCATTTTGAACTATGCCATAATAAAGATGTTGGTGCATTTACTTTCATGGGTGTAGATCATGTAAAAGAAAACATAAGAGGTGGTGATAGACTGAATAAGTTATCAAAACTTAAACAAAAATGGATCTACACCATGCAAGCCCTTTACCCTTTTGGTCTAAATGACTGTCTGGATGTTACAGTATTTCTATAGTAATTTATATTCTAATTTGGATTTTCTGATGAATTATTGGTGAATGTATCTGTTTGGATATGCTTTTTTCTCATGCTGCTGTTATTGGATAGAACTTATAATATATCTCTATTTAAATGATATATTAATTAATATGCATAATATTTACATATTTAAAACAAGATGTGTTTAGTGGTTATGAACCTTTGATACATATGGAATATAACAAATATTTTAAGACTGTGCCTACACTGTTTCAGTGTATGAATGCTATTGTAAATTGAACTGAGAATTTAAATGAAGTTGTTTATTATGTGCTGTCACTTTAAATATTTTTTTGAATAAATACTACCAGGCCAGCTTTCAGGACACACCCTCTGATGAAGAGTCACGCCTTGGACTCGAAGCGCTGGGTTGTAGTCGCGAGCTCTGGCTGTTTGAACCACCACCAATCTGGGTTTTCTCTTATTATTTTTTTGACTTGCGAGTGCTGCCTTGTTCTATGTTTCATGCTTAAGTGAGGTGGTAGCAACACCCAGTATGTCATCATTGCAATGTTGTAGATTGCAGAAGTGTGCCCATGACATCTGTGCCTCATGAATCCATCTTACAAGCTGATCAGTTAGGTGTTACACCTGATCACATCCTGCTTCAATTATGGATAACAGGCCACTTTTATATCAAGGGTCCAGCATTGTAGCAATTCCAAATTTGGCAGAATGCAGAATGGTTAAAATATGGGTATTGCCATATAATATTTGCAACATGTACTCCATCAATGCACAGCTTGACCTATCTCAGCCTACTTCCAGCACCTGCTGTATATTTAACAAGGTCTGCCTCAGCAACCTTACTAGTGGGATGGCCTGACGGATAGAGGCATTGCCCCTACTCTTGCCTGCATGGCATGCTCAAATGGCCTCAGAATCATGATCAGGCCATCCATCAGTCACCATTGCTTGGCTGTCAGAGACACTGGTGCTTCCAAACTGTCATGGATTGTGTGCAGCAACAGGTATTCTGAGATGGCTTTATACTGCTTATACAAGCGAGCAATCATGAACAGTGTCAAGTTCCATCTCCTAACTTCCAGTTTGAGATGGTGCTGAAGCAGCTTGTTTTGGATCTGCAGATGCCAAGCTAGTCACAGGGCTTTCCAGAATGAGCAAAGTGGGTACAGGTGCGACAGGCCACAGTCAACAATGCCTTGATTTCAGGATATGCCAGAAACTCCGGCTGTACAAGAGTAAGACAATGTGCCTTGCAGAGGACCCTGAAAAGCCTACTATCACTGATGCATTTCACCACATTGGAGCCATTATTGCTTGCTATGAAATCTGCTTTCAGGAACAGTTGGTGCTGCCACTCATCAGTTTTGGTCAGGAGCAATTCTAACATTTTTTGACCTGTGTGTCAGATTGGTACACTCCTCATTGCCAGCATGGCATGCTGGTGAATACCTAGAATGTTGCTACCACCACAGTTTTTTTCCCATCCCAGTGTCAAATACTACAACAAGGTATGTGAGTCCATTGGCTGTAATGCTTAGATAAAGCATACCAGTTGTTTGGCCACTGGTCCACATATCCATACTTATGTGGATGTATGGTGATGTGGAATAATGCAGAGCATGTCTTATTATTTGTGTCACAGTCATATACAGCTCCAGAATAGCACAGATGGAGAAATAAATGTGTGATGGGATCTTCCATTTTGGATAGGCATGTGCTAATAACCTGTGGCACCTTGCATTCTCCACAAAAGAGAATGGCAACAGATCAATTGCCAGCAGTTCTGTAGTTGCTGCATTAAGTTCATATGCAACATCATGATTTGGTGGGTATTTGGTGTGATGCTCAAACATGCTTTGCAGTATAGACTTTACCAGTCAGAGTTTTGGGCTAGAGACACCAAACAGCTGGGTTGTGTGCACTGGCAGCATGGATGATGGAGTACATTTAGATTTGGGGGGAGGGGGGTCACAGATCCTGAATGAATGAATGAATGAATGAATGAATGAATGAATGATGTGATTTTTAGATGTTTTAGCCACAAAGGTTGATGTGCTTTGCTGACTATGGCTGCTAATACTCACACCACCACTACTACTCTGCCCACTACTAGGAAGTCCAACCAAGTCCTCCTCCTCCTCCTTATGCCTGTAATAATCCTCCATGGTCACTTCAGAATCCCACCTTGGATCTGTGTCTATGACACTGTCGGATGCCTTTGCTGAATGAGGTCTATAAGAGAAAGCCCCCCCCCACCCCCCACACCAGCCTCATTTGGTGCAGAGTCCAGAGTGCCATGTGCCTGGACTTCAGGTGTGTGTGTTGCCTGCCACTGCTGAGATAACTACCCTTTTCCCACAGCACACACAGAGATGGCCACTGTTTCATCTTTTGGGTCCAGAATGTAAATATCCCAAACCAGGGATTTTGAACCCCGTGCTTTCACTTGATGGCGGTGGACCGGGTAGTGGGACGCTTTTGGAGGGCTAGAAATGGGTATTCTGGGGCATGATTTCTGCTCTGCTGCAACCGTTGACTCATCCTCTGTTATTGCAACTGTACTATTGGCTCAATAGCCCCAACAGCTGGAGAACTGGGGGGCAGGGGGTTTACTGATGCCCTGTCCTAGCCCTTTCTTTTCTTTTTCTCTGGTTTCCATAGAGGGTCCATATCATCATCCCACCCCACCTATAATGCTAACCTCCTGAGATATGTCCTTCTCATCCTCCTCCTCATCCTCACTTTCACAGAGTCACAGAAATCTGATGGCAGAAAAGGACCTCTTCAGCCTATCGAGTCTGCCCTTTTCCCCTTCCCCTACTCATCTCCACTATTACGGGCCCTCCCTTCCCCCATTTCCCAACCCCATATGTCTGTCCCATGCCCTCTTGAATTCCTCCACCATTTCAGCCCCCACCACCTCTTCTGGTAGTTTATTCCAGGCCTCCACCACCTTCTCTGTGAAGTATCACCCCCTCACATTGCCTCTGTATCCTCCCCCTTCCAATTTTAGGCTATGCCCTCTAGTTTGGCACTCTCCTTCCATCTGAACCAGCTCCCCTCTTTTTACCTTATTGATCCCCTTCACATGTTTAAAAAGTTTCAGTCATGTCCATTCTCTCCCTTCTAGTCTTCAATGGGTACAGATCCAGTTCCTTCCACCTCTGTCTTTATGTTTTCCCCAGCATTCCAAGCACCATCTTGGTTGCTCTTCTCTGAACCTTCTCCAACCCATCTATGTCCTTGCATAGGTGCAATCTCCAGAACTGGACCTTGTACTCCAGGTGTGGCCTCACTATGGCCTTGTAAAGAGGCATCAGCACCTCTCTCCTTCTGCTAGTTATGCCCCTCCCAATGCACACCAACATTCTATTTGCCATCCCCACCGCTTTGCAGCACTAGCTACCCACCTAAAGGTTGCTGGATATTATAATCCCCAGATCCATCTCCTGCTCTGTTTTTTGATTTCTTCCCCTCTTAATGTGGAAGCTGCTCATGGGTTTTTATTTACAGGTGCGTCACAGCACACTTTTTGGCATTGAATTTTAGAAGCCAAGTTTCTGACCACCCCTCCAGCATCTTCAAGTTATGCTTCATGGCCTCAACTCTCCTGGGGTGTCCACCCTATTGCAGATTTTCGTATCATCCATGAATAGGTACACCCTTCCCTCCAGATCTTCTGCTATATCACTGATGTATATATTAACAAGCATTTGTTCTGCCACTAGGGGCGCAGACACTGATAGTCGCCTGAAGACATAGCTCCACATCCGCGAGGGCTAAATCCTGTGTAATCCGTGACAACTTTATTTTTTTGTGACTTAAAACCTTGCTTGAGTTGTGTGCACAGACACCCGGAGCACTGCGACATAAAAAAACTAATCAATAACTTGGATATTTCTCTACTTTCACCACGTATCCCTCAACCCATGCAAGTGGACCTGCAACACAAGGGGGAATGAAGCAGCCTATGCCTCCGGCCACATGGGACCCCGCATCAGTTAAGTGGATGTTCAGACAACTGCTTCCTCAAATAGCACAAGTCATGCTGGCCACGAACTACTCTGCTCAAGTATTCCAGTGCATGGAAACCAGGCTATTTCATAATGAATCTCGTATTATGGCCACTAAAACTACATTGCAGGATCACACAGCTATCCTCCAGGAGCAGCAGGCCAAAGCAGGCCACCATATCCAGTCTCACTCTTAAAATAGATGACCTTGAGAACCAGGGAAGACAAAATAACCTCTGGGTTTTAGGGTTCCCAGAAAAAGTGGAAGGTCGCTCCATGGAAAAGTTCTTTTAAAGGGCCCTAATGGAAATCCTAAAACTAGAGCCTGATAACTCAGTGCAAGTGGAATGAGCTCACCACACCCTTGCACTAATGCCTCATGGCTCAAAAAGGCCAAGACCACTAATAATTAGATTTTTGGACTTTTGGGACAAAGAGCATATCTTGGCCAGATCCAGAGAGTTGAAGGATCTAAATTGGAGATCTAGCCAAATTAATATATACCCAGATTATTCTAAAGACCTATCCAATTGGAGAAGAACCTACACAGAGGCCCGACATATCATGCACCGGATAGGCCTCTCCTTTTCATTTAAATATACCTGACTACGATGCGGATGGAGCATAATGGGGTCCACTGCTCTTTCACCACTCCAGAGGCCCTTATGGACTTCCTAACCAGAAACCTGCCAGGGGCTCTTCAGAAGCCTATGCTGCAACATTGCATGCCCCCACACTTAGCCTCTACCACCCTGGACTGGAGATCTCCATTAAAACCAGTGGTGAAGCAACATGGGTCTCCATGCCGGGGAATGGCCAAATAGAAACAACCGCAAGTGCCAATCCTCCCAGCATCATGGCTGGAGAGAATACCCTTCAGAGAGACCCCGCAGCTCCAGTCCAGTGCTCTGTAAGATGAAAACAGAGGAGACAACATTTTTACAGGACTTTGCAAAGCAGAATCACTTCAGTCCCTTCTAGCCTCCCACTCCGGACCCTCAGCAGCAGCCAGACAAGATTTCCTGTGATGCATCCACCACAGAACACTCCATCTTGGACCCTCCAGCAAGATCCTGGGTGGATTTTGTTGCCTTCCCAGCAAGCCCCAGCCTTCCAGACAGGAGCAGCACCTCTCACTGAAGACAACCAAGCCTAAAGAAACTGGTGGAGCAGCCAAGATGATGCCGACTACGATGGATGGAAGCTCCCGGATACATACATTGACCTCCCGATGACAACGCCTAAATGTGTCAGATAAGTAATCGGAGTGCAGCAACCCCTCTGGACTACCTTTCTGCTGCAATTACTGGTGTCTTTCTAATAGTTAATATCATATACTTAGGTGTCTGCATGGGGAGGGCATTATGATGCGATGTGAGGTAGCCCTACATGCTTCAGTAGGCCTATCTCGGCCCCAGGTCCTCAGCCCGAGCAAGGGTGTATATCTGTATCAGTTGGAGACCCCCAATTCCCTGTCTCTTAATTTCTTGATGGGCACTCAGCAACCCATATAAAAGGCCACAGAGAAGAGGGAGCACAAGGATGTACATGCTTGCTACAAGACTTCCCCTCAGGCCTGGGCCCATACTAGTCCTACATCTCACTCTTCCCAGAAGAGATACTTTGCCATGTGGGATCACTGACATATCGCAGTGGGGGATGAGGGGCTATGTTTGATTCTCAGTGACCACTATTCTGACAGATCCCCACCCCACACTACGTTTCAATGGCTCTCCTCACAACTCGCCTAGAAATTAGGCATATTACAATGGCCCTCAATCAGAGGTGAAGTGTGCCTCCCTTAGGATACTCCCTTGCAGGCACGTTCTTTTCTGTGCACTTGCGTCTCAGAGGCAGGTCGCCAGCACCAGCTGAGACCAGAAGCCTAACTCAGACACCCAAAATTGTCAGCCATATGGCTACTGTAAATAGTTTAAGTTGTGTTTGGATTATGTTACTGTTGATGAAATATCAGGGCTACTATGCCTGTAATGAGATTTACAAATGTACTAATCTATGCCTGTCAGATGTTACATCAATAAGGCAAGTGGGTATACAGTCAACTCCAGATCCCCGTTTTGCTCAGTGTGTCTCAAGCCTGCTTGGAGCCCAGAACCCACCCCACCCCTGCAGCCTCTGAATGACATAGAAACATAGAAACATAGACTTTGACAGCAGATAAGGACCACTTGGCCCACCCAGTCTGCCCATTTCCCTACCTACTGGATAAGCTGCAGATTCCAGTTAACCAACAGCCTACTTCCTGCCACCCCCCACTACAATTGCCTTGTGTCTGTCCCATGCATGTTTGAATTCCCCACTGTTTTAGCCCCAACAACCTCCCCAGGAAGGCACTTCCACGCATCCACCACTCTCTCTCTGTGAAAAAAGATTTCCTCACATTACCCCTGAGCCATCCCCCTCTGTCTTTAAATTGTGTCTCCTTGTTCTTACACATCTCTTTTTCTGAAAGATGCTACCCTCCTGGACTTTGTTGATTCCCTTGAGGTACTTGAACGTTTCTATCATGTCCCCCCTGTCCCTCCTTTCATCAAGGGTATACATATTAAGCTCTCTCAGTTTGTCTTCATATGATCTCTGATGCAGACCCTGCACCATTTTAGTTGCCCTCCTCTGGACTGCTTCCATCCTGTCTATGTCCTTGCATAGATGAGGTCTCCAAAACTGCACACAGTACTCCAGATGGGGTCTCACCAACTGTCTGTACAGAGGGATAACCACTTCCCTTTTTCTACTTGTGATGCCCCTTCCTATGTATCCCAGTATCCCCCTAGCTCTCCTCACTGACTTCTCACATTGCTTACCCACCTTTAGATCATCCAATATGACTAACCCCAAGTCCTGTTCCATTTTTGTTGTTGTTAGTACCTCCCCTGCTTTTGTGTACTCTTCTCCTGGGTTTTTGTTTCCCAGGTGCATTACTTTGCACTTCTTAGCATTGAATCTAAGTTGCCATATGTCTGACCATTCCTCCAACCTTGCCAAGTCCCTTCTCATCCTTTCTACCCCCCCCCATCTTGTGTATCAACTCTGTTACAGATCTTTGTATCATCTGCAAAGAGGCATACCTTTCCTTCCAGACCCTCTGCAATGTCACCTATAAAGATGTTAAAGAGGACTGGACCCAGTACTAAGCCCTGAGGTACTCCACTAGTGACCCCCTTTCTTCGGAATGTGTGCCACTTACTATTACCTTTCTGTGTCCTGTTGTGCAGCCAGTTTGTAACTCCAGGCTACCACCCTGGGACCCACTCCCAAGCTGGCTAACTTGATTATTAATCTTTGTTGGACTGTGTCAAATGCCTTGCTAAAGTCTAGGTAGGCCATATCCACAGCCCCTCCCTGGTCTATCACTTTGGTCACCCAGTCAAAGAAATCTATTAGATTCATCTGACATGACCTTCCTGCTGTAAATCCATGCTGCTTTGGGTCCTGTGCCCCTCTGGCCTCTAGGTACTCAACAATTCTTTCTTTCAGAAGTGATTCCATCATTTTCCCTACCACTGAGGTCAAACTCACAGGTCTGTAGTTTCCTGCTTCTGCTTTGCTCCCACTTTTGTGAAGGAGAATCACATCTGCCCTCCTCCAGTCCTCAGGTACTACCTTATCCTCCCATGATTAGTTAAAAAGTGTGGTCAGTGGTGTCACTAGGTCCTCCCTTAGTTTTTTTAGAATTCTGGGGTGAATCCCATCAGGCCCCATTGCTTTGTCCACCCTGAGTTTTAGGAGTTCTTTCAGGACTCTTTCTTCTGTAAATTGACTGGTGTCAACCCCCCTACCCAGAGTGCTTCTATTGTCTGGTTTAGGTAACTCCTCCTCATCTTCTTTTGTGAATACTGAGCAAAAGTATTCATTCAGCATCTCTGCCTTTTCACTGTCTCCCTCTGCCCACCTCGCCTCTCCCTTATTAATCTTCACTATTCCTCCCTTAACCTTTCTATGCTCCCTAATGTACCTATAAAAGGTTTTATCCCCCTTCTTAACTGACTTGGCTATTTTTTCCTCAGTTTGGGCTTTTGCTATTCTGAATGCCTTCCCCACTTCTTTCTGCTTTAATTGATACAGTTCCCTATTGTGATCCTTCTGTGATTCCTTATACTTTTTGAATGCAGTCTTTTTCTCCTTAACCTTTCCTGCCACCTCTTTTGAGAACCATAGTGGTTTTTTACTCCGCTTTGTTTTCTTTATCTGTTTCACACAAAGGCTTGTTGCCTCTGTGATGGCAGTTTTCATTTTTCTCCATTGTTCTTCTACCTATCCTTTTTGCCCATTTGCTAGTGTATTCTTCAGGTATTCACCTATTTTGCCAAAGTCAGCCCTTCTAAAGTCCAGTATGCTTGTTTTTGTATGACTTGTCTTCATGGTTGTGCTTATTGTGAAGCACACTGTGCAGTGGTCGCTTATTCCCAGATGTCTACTGACTTCTAAATTTGTGATCCTCTCTCCATTTGAGAGTACCAGGTCTAGTATTGCTCCCTCCCAAGTGGGTTCCAACACTAGCTATCTAAGGCCTGCCCACTGCAGGGCATTGAGAATGACCCTGCTCTTGGATGTGGCTGCAGTACATGTCATCCAGTTAACATCTGGCATATTCAGGTCCCCCATTAACAGTATCTCCCCTTTTTCAGCCATTTTGAGAATGTCCTCTATCATTTTTTTGTCCATTTCCTCCCCTTGAGATGGGGGTCTGTATACAACCCCTGTGCAGATTGTGATGCCATTCCCTGTCTCCAAGGTGACCCAGAGTGCCTCTTGTCCTCCCCCTTTACTTTTTAGTTCTGCAGCTTTGATCCCTTCCCTTATGTAGAGAGCTACTCCACCTCCTCTTTTACCCTCTCTGTCCCTTCTGTAGACTGTGTACCCCGGTATGTTGACACCCCAGTCATGGTTCCCCGGGTACCATGTTTCTGTGACTGCCACAATATACAAGTGTTCATCTTTCATCAAGGCTACTAGCTCAGGAAGCTTGTTTCCCAGACTACGGGCATTTGTACTCATTGCCCTCCATTTAATGTTGGCTTTATCCTTTTTTCCCCCGCCTGCTCTTTTTGCCCTTGTCTATTTTTCCACTTACCCCTGTCCTGCCCTCTGTTGAGCACTGTACCTCAGTGTTTACCTTACTACCCGTCATGTTTTGTGGGGGGGAGGCTTGAAATTTCCTGCCTTTTATTAGCACCTCCCCCCATAGCTAGTTTAAAAGCTTGCCAAGGAAGCATTTAAACCTGTCACTTAGGATCTTGGTTCCCTTCATGGACAGATGCAGACCATCGTGCCAGTATAAATCTTCATCTCTCCAGGTGTACCCCCAGTCCCCAATGAAGCCAAAGCCCTGTGCTCTGCACCAGTTTTGCAACCATTCATTAAACTGCCTGGTGTGTAGTACCCTAGTCTCACCCCTGCCATGGACTGGCAGCACCTCTGAGAAGGTAACTGTGCTTGCTACCTCTCTGAGGCCCTTCCCCAACTCCACAATTTCATCCTGCACTGCACTGATCCCATGCCTAGCTAGGTCATTTGTCCCAAGGTGGACAATGATATCTAGAAACATAGAAACATAGAATTTGATGGCAGATAAGGACCGCTTGGCCCACCTAGTCTGCCTATTTTCCTACCTAACAGATAAGCTGCAGATCCTAGTTAACCAACAGCTTAATTCCTCCTACCCCCCACTAGGACTGCCCTATGCCTGTCCCATGCATTCTTGAAGTCCCCCACTGTTCTTGACCCCACGACCTCTTCAGGGAGGCTGTTCCATGCATCCAAACCATCTCAGTGAAAAATACTTCCTCACATTACCTCTGAGCCATCCCCTTCTATCTTCAAATTGTGCCCCTTGTTCTTGCACATCTCTTTTCTGGAAGATGCTACCCTCTTGGACTTTGTTAATTTCCTTGAGGTACTTGAAAGTTTATATCATGTCCCCTCTCTCCCTTCTTTCCTCAAGGGTATACATATTAAGCTTCTTTAGTCTTTCTTCATATGTCTTCTGGTGCAGACCCTGCACCATTTTGGTTGCCCTCCTCTGGACAGCCTCCACTCTGTCTATGTCTTTAGTTCTACTCTAGTTCTCGCTCCTGTGATGCTGCTTCTGCAATCCTGAGGATTCGCTTTTTGACATCAATGCATAATTATGGAATGTCCGAGGGCTTAATAACCCTATGAAAATAAGGCAAGTTCTGACACATCTAAAGAGGCTGTGGGCAGACCTGGCCTTCCTGCAGGAAACGAAGCTCACCAAGGATGATTGCGGGAGGCTGAAAATGGACTGGGTGGGGCAGGTGATGGGCGCTTCAGCCCCCACGAAGAAACAGGGGGTAGAACTCCTAACTCATAAGAAACTCCAATGGGTGGTGTAGAAAACTGTAAAAAATAAAGATGGTAGGTGGGTGTTAGCACAGATGGAAACCCCAGAGGGCCCCATACTGCTAGGAAGCGTCAATGGTCTGAATTAAGACTCCCCGGATATGTTCATCACTTTGGCTCACAAAATAGGTGAAATGGCTTCTAGTACCACGCCAGTGATTCTGGGTGAGAATTTCAACTTAACGCTGGACCCCTACATGGATAGAAGCCCTATTACTATGGAGCCCCATCCCAGAGGAGCTGCCGCCCTGGCACTCATCATGCAGGAAATGACCCTCACAGATATATGGAGAGCCTTCCATCCCAGGGATCAGGACTACACTTATCACTCTCTGGTGCATGATTCACTCAGTTGATGACTTCTGGTTGACCTTACCGGATATTACAAAGGAAGTAGTGGACACATGCATACATCCAATTATTATTTTGGACCATGGCCCTGTTCAGCTTACCTTCACCTGGGGCCCCTTCCCCTCACTCCCCTCATAGAGGCTGGATCCCCTCCTTTTGAGGGACCCAGATTTTGTGCCATGGCTCCAGAATGAAGTTTCCACCTTTCTTAAAGAAAACCCTGTCTCTGACACCACGGCCGGCAGACGTGGGAGGCCTTTAAGGCTACCCTCTGCAGTGCGATAATGGGCTTCGTACATAACAGATGGAAAAAAAGGGAGCAATGCTTGGCTGATTTGGAATCTGCACTTAAAGAAGCAGAAAATCTATTAAAAGCCTCACCCCACCCGTGACTGCATCCTCACCTGGGACTCAAAGTTACTGGCATTCGGCTTCAGATTAATGAACTAGTTGCTCAGAAAGCTGAGATATCCACACTCCAGCTAAAGCATAAATATAATGAGGTGAGGAAAATACTAGCATACAGTCTGAGAAAGCAGCAGGCCGAATGCCATATTGCTACTCTGGTAGACACCAAAGGCCACACACACACCACAACTGTCAAAATCAATGAAATGCCTGACTCAACACTCCCTCTATGTCCCCGAATTCAACAGGGACACTCCTCTTCCTGCAGGGTTTGAACCTTCCTAAGCTTACGGTCCAGCAGGCAGCTGCTCTGGATGCCCCATTACACCTGCAAAGGTGTCCTCCACCATCCTGTCTCTCAAGATTGGCAAAGCCCTCTGTGGCTTTCCACCAGAGATTTGGCAATTGGTGCACTTGGAGGTCTCCCCCCTACTGAGTCAGGTATTTACAGAGGCACTGAGTAGTGGCTCCCTTCCTCTGTCTTTTAGGGAAGCCACTATCACGTTATTCCCTAAAAAGGGTAAAGACCCCCTTAAGGCCTCTAGTTATTGACCTATATCGCTGCTAAATAATGACAGCAAGGTCTTGACAAAGCTGCTAGCCACCAGACTAAACCTCTTCCTGACACAACTCATCCATTCCTCTCAGGTTGGCTTTGTTAGGGGCAGATACAGCTTGGACCATCTTCACTCTCTCTCATCAACCTGATGTACATGGCCAAATCAATTCCCACTACCGCTGCTGCAATGGCCATAGATTTCAATAAAGCTTTTGACTACTTGGAGCGGAATTTTGTCCACATGGTGCTCAACACCATGGGTTTTGGCCCCAGCTTCCAGGTTTGGGTGGATGCTGTCTATTACCTACCCACTGCCAAGGTCCTAACGAATGCTCGACTCCCCCCCCCCCATACCCCTGGGTAGAGGAACACGGCAAGGCTGCCCACTCTCTCTCTCTCTCCCCCCTACTGATTTTTTTCACTGTGGAGCCTCTGGCTGTGGCACTCAGGCAGGCACCCGAGGTCAAGGGTTTGACAATAAGGCAGGTGGAGTATACAGTCCTTATGTATGCAGACAACGTTCTAATTCCCCTTGCAGGTATTGAAAGCTCAATCCCCTCCATCCTGTATATTCTATCAGAATTTGTTCTATATTAAGGATTTCACCTGAATCAAAGCAAGACTGTGGTCCTCCCCCTAAATGGCAACTGCACTCTCCAGATGGCCACCTTTTACAAATTAAGATGTGCACCCAATGGCATAACGTATTTAGGGATTCAGATTATTCCACAGATATCCAAACTCTGGGATGCCAGTCTTCAGCCACTTCTAGCCAGTATTCATCTTGAATTTGAAAGATGGTCACCGCTCAGGCGCACCCTGGCAGGGAAGATAGCTTCCATCAGGATGATTACAGCCCCCAAACTCCTGTACATTATATCACGTATCCATACACCTTCCCAATATCTGGTATAACAAGACAGATAGCCTACGGGGGCATAATATATGGGAGGGGGAAAATCAAGATATGGCAGAAATAAACTCAGGGCACACTAGAAGGAAGGGGGCTGGAACCTCCCATGGTTTGAAGGCTTTACATGGGCTCT
The DNA here is from genome assembly GCA_016271365.2 of Neoceratodus forsteri. NCBI lineage: Eukaryota > Metazoa > Chordata > Ceratodontiformes > Ceratodontidae > Neoceratodus > Neoceratodus forsteri. The sequence continues at coordinate 714,264,009 of CM057449.1, read as the reverse complement.
CCAGGTGACACAAACATTGAAATGGCTGGATGCCAACGACAAAGACACGCCAGAATGGAAGGATATCGAGCTGGCTACAAGTGGGGTGCACAGCCTATCTGCTCTTCTCTACTGCCCTCCCTCAAAGACTTTAAAACTACACCCCACAATTACCCCATCCATAGAATACTGGAGGAAAACACATGGGAAATTAGGAACATACTATGCCCCACTAAGTTATATGCCTCTCTGGGGGAATCAGAGTACTAGAATAGGCTCAAGTCTTGTATTGTAGTCAGCCTGAGATAACGCTGGACTCCTTTCAGGAATTAAGGGACCATTTCAGACTCCTGACAGCTGGTCACTGGAGATATCTCCAAATTAGGAGTGCCATTATCAAATATATCAACATGCATACTATGAAGCCACAAAAAAGCTCTCCTCTTTCTTGTAGGCTTTCTATGACCATGGGCTGCTCCAGTGCAATCTATTCAGCTCTTCGAGCTCAAATTCCCTCTCAGTCACAGACCTCCAAAGCTAAATGGGAAAAAGCCCTCGGTCTTCGCATAACAGACAAGATGCGAGCTATTGGATGGAAACTGGAACACAGGGCATACCCTGACACCCATAGTATACCCATTCAGAATAAAATTCTGCAATCTGGTAACCCGTGAGGTGGGCGCATGAGGAAGGGTGCCATCTGTAATGTCAACTCCTTCCTGGCGCAATCCCTCAGGGCTATGGAAGGGTAGGGCAACCAGATGAGTCTGTGGGTGAACTGGGTGACAGGATGTCGCTATGCATGCGCGTGGGGGTGGTGGGAGTGAGCACGGTGAGCATGGGCTGGGAGGGGACGGAGAGGCTGTAGGGGGTGGCGCTGCAGTAGCTGGCCGAGCTGCATCGTGGCATCAGGGGTTGGTTAGTGGTTGGGATGGGTGAGGTACCGGGTTCGGCTTTGGGTCCAGGCGCTGGTGCGATTTTATTGCACCCAGCCTGAACCTTTATTTTTTTTACTGCTTTCCCCCGACATGCACCCCCTGGAGTTGGGAATCCTTAAGTAGGGGTGCGGGGGTGAAGCCCGGTGAGTGGAGGGGCATGGGGGGGCACAGCTCCCTGACAGAAAGCAGTAAAAAACTGTCCTGGCGCCGTTGTCCTGATGTGCTGGGGTTGTCAGAGTGCCAAAAATGTTTTTGGCACTCTGACTGAGCGATAATGGTGATCGCCTTTAGGCATTCGCCATTATCACATACACCCCTGCAATTCTGGTACAGAACCCCAGAGATTCTATTTAAGGCAAGGCTACTCCCAGATGACCTATGTCATAGGTGTCATACACAGAAAAGGAATCTACTACATATCCCCTGGGCATACCCCTTGATTAAGCCAATCTGGCAACAGATCTGTGCTCTTGGTTCCCAGATTCTCCAAAAAAAACCTTATACCTACCCCAGAGATTCTCCTGCTGGGCCTGTATGAGGATCAGGCAGCTCCCCCTCAAAGGGAGTAATATTGGATGGCCATCCTCAGTATGTTAGCCAAACGCCTAATCCTCTGCAAATGGAGGATGACTGGTGTCCCTACAGCCCAGGAACTCCTAAATGCCCCCAACCCACCAGGCCACCTTGGCAAGTATGACTCACGTCATTGCCAATACCCTAATACGATATACGGAGTTTTGGAAACCCTTTTAAACTTTATTGAAACCACGAGCAGGGATCGTTTGAGGCATACAACTCCTCCCGAATACTCCATCCCACTGCACTCTACTACCGAACTCCATCTCCTATACCAAACATGGAATGAAGGCCAAGTGAATATCAATGACAGGCAGCATGTATGCTGGCAAGTTAGACATATAGTCACAGTAACATCTACTCCTTCATGATACTTCGTGTGTTTTTTTCTTTATTTTTTTAATTTCTCTTCTCCTTCCCTTCTTATATGCCTCTCCTTTAGCACAGGTACCTTTCTGGAACCAGTTAATAGAAGGATTTGCTCTCATGATTCCCTGAGACTCATCGTCAGGATTAAAGGTACAGACATTCCTTTTTTTTTTTTTTACTTTGTCCTGCAATGGCTTATTAAAGTAATGCATGTATTCTGTCACTGCTGCACCTAGAGCTGGGGATGAGCTCCCCCATCCTCTCATGTACTGTAACAAGGCAGATGTTGGAAGCCTGAGACAATGGGAACCTCTCCTTGAGTAAAACTTGACTGTATCTACAAAATGACATATGGTTACCTACTGATTGATTATGTCAGCTGATTGCCTCCTGCATAGCCCACTCACATACCTGTGTAATTTGCCTGTGACTCACTTAATTGAAAAATAAAAAACTTTTGACTACAAAATACAAGCATTTGTCCATGCTGAATGTTGTCTTCCTAGCAGTGGCATTGGTAGTACAGGAGTTAGAGAGATGCATAATAGGAATGGCAGTGAAGCATAGAACCAACGTCAACCCCACCCCACCCAGTAGAGACTGATAGGCATTCAGGTGTGCCTTTACGTCGTCAGCCATAATACATACTAACATACTATTTGCCAGCAGATTAGGCCTTACGGTCTATCGAGTCTGCTCGAACTTTAGATCCTTAGTTGGGTGCCGAGACCCTCCCATCCCTTGTGCTCCAGAAACCAGAATCATCCATCCCCACCCCCCTGGGACAGGACATCATCTGATACATCCACTTTCTGTGTCTGTCCCATCCTCTCTTGAAGCCCTCCACTGTGGATCTCTGAACTAGCTCACCAGGCAGTGCATTCCAAGGGTCCACCACCCGCTCAGTGAAAAACCTCCTCCTCTTTTCCCCCCTTACCCTTCCACCTTCCAACTTCAAACCATGCCCTCTGGTGATGCCTTCCTGCTTTAGTCTAAAGATCCCCTCCATGTTTACCCTATGTATTCCCTTGAGGTACTTGAAGACCTCAATCATGTCCCCCCTGTCTCTCCTCTCCTCCAGTGAAAACAGGCAGAGCTCCTTAAGTCTGTCCTCATCGTCAAATCCTAGCCCTCGTGATCATCTTTGTTGCCCTCCTCTGTACCCTCTCTAGGAGCTGTATGTCCCTCTTTAAGTGTGGTCTCCAGTACTGTACACAGTACTCAAGGTGTGGTCTAACCAGTCCATTGTACAGTGCAGAATCACTTCCTTGCTCCTAGAGGTGATCCCCTACGATGCATCCCAACATCCTGTTTGCCTTGCTAGCCTCTCCTGCACTCTCAGAGTTATTCATACATGCATCCACCATGACCCCTAGGTCTTTTTCCCCTATTGAGGCCTCCAGCTCCTCCCCTCCCAGGGTGTACCTGTGTTTAGGTTTCCGACCAAGATGCAACACCTTGCACTTGGTGATATTGAAATTTAATTTCCATGTGTGAGCCCAGCTTTCCAGGGTGCCCAGGTCCCCTTGCAGGGCCAACCTCCCCTCTTCTCCCTCAACTACTGCTCCCATCTTGGAGTCATCCACGAAGAGACTCATTTCACACCCTATACCCTCCCTGATGTCCGATATGTATGCATTAAACAGGATCGGACCCAGGACCGAGCCCTGCGGTACCCCACTACCAACCTCTCTAGGGTTCAAGAGCTCCCCACAGACCACTACTCTCTGAGTGCATCCAGCTAGCCAGTTTTCAATCCATCTGACCATCAAAGGGCCTACTCCTAACCCCATCAGTTTCTCCACCAGACCATTGTGGGGACAGAGTCAAGCCTTGCTGAAGTCCAAGAATAATACATCCACAGGCTTACCCTGTCCAGTTCTGATGTTACCCATTCATAGAACTCCACAAGGTTGGTTTGACATGATCTACCTGGCACAAACCCATGTTGCCGACTATCCAGACCTCCCACCTCCTCCAAGTACAACCCCAATCGTTCCTTTAGTATACTCTCCATTAATTTTCCCACCACCGAGGTCAAACTGATGGGTCTATAGTTACCTGGTACTTCCCTCGACCCCCCTTTATGGATTGGTACCACATGTGCCTCTCGTCAATCCCTAGGTACCTTCCCTGTCTCAAGTGACCTGCTGAAAAGCTCCGCCAGGGGTGCAGCCAGTATGTCCGCCAATTCCCATAGTACTCTCGGATGAATGCCATCCGGCCCACGAGATTTGTCTTTCTTTAGGGCCTTGAGGGCTAACCACACCTTTTTGGCAGAGATAGCATCATCCGTCCCCTCCACCTTACTGGCCTTTTTATCTTTACCCAGATGTGACACCCCTGGGGTACCTCTCTCTCCCTCTTGCTCCATTTTTGTTGCTCTCCTGATCCCACTTACTGATGTTTCCATCCCCTTCATGCCTTGCTTTGTAGATATCCCATCCCCCTCCCTAGTGACCACAGAGGCAAAGTACTTGTTAAATACCTCTGCCTGGTCCCTCGCCTCTTCCACCCACCCTCCTTCTGATCTCAATCTGCTGAGATGGCCCTTAGTTTTTCTCCGCTCCCCAATGTACCGGAAGAACCCCTTGTGCCATTTCACCTCACCCTACCCTGCAGACTCTGACACGTGTTGCGTTGTGTCTTGAGGTTGTCGGGCCTTATGCTCACCCCATTCCACAAGGAAGTACATTGAGGTGGGTGCAGTATAGGAGAATGGGGTGAACTTTAGGGCCAAAGAGACCAAGGCACACCTTGATGCCTGTCACTGGCTGTAGGGTGGGTGCGGGGGTGGAATGGCATGAGCATTACAGCCGACAATCCAAAGGCGCACGCCTGATGCCTGTCAGTCTCTATAGGGTGGGGCATTATGATTAGAAGCCCTAATGCCCTGGGAATCTGTTGGTATTTACACTTCAAATTTTCAACATGGTCTTTTTATGACCCCACCTCATGAAAGCATTTAGGACCTCCGCTCATGAACAGTGGCACTACGATTTTGTTAATCTGTCCCGAACATTAATTTCCCACAGCAACTGCGTCATTCTGTGCCAGATGTGCAAAAACACGTTTCGGGCAGGATATGAAAAAGGACAGCTGTACCATTCATAAGGAGGTGTGAAAAAATGGCAGTGTTGAAAATCTGAAGTGAAAATATAAAAAATTTTAGAAGTTACAAGTGTGCATGGAACTGCGCAATGCACGCTCATAACATGGTCATTTTGTGAAATTCTTTCACCAAATTTTCAACATAAGCATTTTGGGACCTCTGCTCATGAACAGTGTCACTAAGATATTCTTATTTATTTTTTTATTTATTTAGCTTTTGTTGACCGGGTAAGTGCACTAGACAAATCCTGCCTATTTCCAGGCACGACCCGGGGGAGGGGGATACAGATGAATGCCAACTGACCTTGAACCAGATTAAGCTGTTGGTGGTATTTTTAGTGAATGAGGAAATTTGGCCAGGACACCGGGAAATTCCCACTCTTTCTCGATAAGTGCCATGGGGATCTTTAACATCCACCTGAACTACCACCAATCCAGGCAGATGGGACCTCGGTTTAACGTCTCATCCGAAAGACGGCACCTCAGAAGTGCAGCACCCCTCTCATGCTGCACTACAGTGTCAGTACTGGGATATTAACCCAAGTGCCAGATGTGGGAACTGAACCCACAGCCCTCTGATCTCCCGGCCTCAGAGACAAGTGTGCTACCTACTGAGCCACTGACACTGACTTAATCTGTCCTGAATGTTGATTTCCCACAGCGACCGTGCCATTGTGCACCAGATGTGTGAAAACACATTTTGGGCAGGATGTGAAAAATGACAGCTGTGCTGTTCATAAGAAGGTGTGAAAAAAATGGCAATGTTGAAAGTCTGGAGTGAAAAAATTAAAAATCTTCGAACTTACGAGAATGTAAGAAACTGCAACACACTATAACACAGTCATTTTGTGGGAAATTCTCACTAGATTTGGTAACATAGGTTTTTTTGGGAGGCCACCATTAATAGTGACACTGTTTATTTTGTTAATCAGTCCAAAAAGGTGATTCTGCGCAGTGACAGAGAAATCAGCTTTCGGGACTGAATAACAACATGACAGTGACTGAGTTCATCAGATGGGGTCCCAAGAACCCCATGATGAAAATCTGGAGCCAAAAGTTGCAAAAATGGACGAGATATCCACCTAAATTGACCCCTCCCCCCACCCATTTATGCCATTATACAGCTTAGCAGCATTTCTTCAGTTCGCAGTCTGCTTTGAAGAGTGCAGATGTGTTCACGCTCCACCGATCATCATCACTCCAGCTCCAGAGGTAAGTATGGGGGGGGTGTGCAGGTGGGGTGCACAGAGGGCTGGTCAGGTTGGGAGAGGGACACCGGAGACAACAAGAAACCGTTTTCTTATTTACAGGTTCAAAAAAACCTTGTGGGAAGGTTTTCTTTTTTCCAGGTACATTTGGCATGCTGGGGTGGGCTCCCAGTGTGCCACCTGGATGTTTTGGGGGAACTGGTGCTGACAGGGATTGGGCACCCTGTCGGCAAAGAAAATGGGTCTGTGTTTGGGGGGCATGATGCCGAGGGGGATTGGGCACCCCCTCAGCAGACAAATTCAACTAGAGGGACATCATGCCAATGGGGATTGGGCTCCACCATCTGCAAATGAGCTGGGAAGGGGCATGCTGACAGGGAGATTGGGCACCCCCGATGTCAGCTTTTGCCGGACTGTGCGAGGCAGATGACGACAGCCACCGCCATGTTTATTGAAATGTTACACCAGGCAAGGCATATCCTGCAATGAAGGGTCGCTCCCTCATTGCAGCAGAGAATTTCTTTCAAGTTGGTGGCACACTTCTCAACTACTGTCATAGACAGCATGCTATTTCATTGATGCCACATAGTCCAGCCCGAAAAAGCAGTGGTGCCATTGGCCATAACACAACCGCACCTCCAAAACCTGCTACTCCAAGCTACCACAATATGTTGTTTGCAGTTGTGCACAAGACAACATAAAAAGGAGGGTCCCAGTACTGACCCTTGGGCCATCCCACTCGTTAGCCCCCTCACCTCGGAATGCACCCCATTTACTACCACTCTCTGACTTCTGCCCGCCAACCAGTTTTCCACACACCTAGTTATTTTCTGTCCCTTCCCTGAGCTTTCTAGCTTATTTAAGCTAAGGAGGCAGTGTAGCATAGTGGTTAAGGGCACTGAGTTGCAAACCTGGAGACCTGGGTTTGAATTTCATCAGCCCATACTTGCATACTGTGTGACCCTGAGCAAGTCACTTAACTTCCTTGTGCTCCCAACCTGGAAACTTCCTTGTGCTCTCACCTGGAAACAAGCTACAGATTAGTGTGCCCTTCCTGGTTAAACAATTTCCCCTTTCCCCCCTTATTTACTAGCCTTCTGTGAGGAACGGTGTCAAAGGCCTTACTGAAATCCAGATAGGCTACGTCCACTGCCCCTTCCTGGTCCACCACCAGCATCACCCAATTGAAGAACTCTATCAGGTTCGTCTGGCATGACCTTCCATTCATGAAGCCATGCTGCCTTTCGTCCTCCAGTCCACTGTCCGCCAGGTGGTCTACCACCCTATCCTTTATTAGTGCCTCCATCACCTTAACCACCACTGAGGTGAGGCTGACTGGGCAATAATTTTGTGCCCCTTCTTGCTACTCCACTTGCACAGTGGCATACATCTGCCCACCTCCAGTCCCCTGGCACACACTCTGTATCCAGGGAAAAGTTAAGCAGTCTTGTCAATGGGGCTGCCAACTCCTCCCTCAGTTCCCAGAATACCCTCAGTGCAAACCGTCTGGCCCCATTGCCTTATCCACTTTTAACCTGCCCAGTTCCTCTCTTACCCTGTCTATGCTGAACATGCTAGGATCCACCTTTTTCCCTTCCCTACCCCTCCTCCCAGCTCAGGCCCCTACCCCCTGTGAAGACTGAGCAGAAATAGCTATTCAACACCTCTGCTTTCTCAAAGTCCCTTCCAGTTGTTTTCCTCCTCCCCGCAACCTTGCTATCCCCTGCCTCGCTTTCCTTCTTTCCCCACATACTAAAAAAAATGTTTTTATCTCCCCCTTTTGGCCCACTTAGCTATTTTCTCCTTCATATCTGCTTTAGCCCTCCTTATCTTCTGCCCTGCAACCCTCCTCTTCTCCCTGTAAGCCTCCCTGTCCTCCCCCCTTTGTGTCTTCTTATATTTCCAGAGTGACTTTTTCCTTTCCCTAACCGCCCCTGCCACCTCCGTTGTAAACCAGAGTGGTCCCCTCCTTTTTTTGTGCTTCCTCACCTTCTTAATGCAAATTTCTGTGGCCTTCAATACCCATCCTTTGATAGTTCCCCATAGCTCCTCCACATTCCCTGTATTACCCCACCCTGCCACTTCTCCCCCAAATATCCTCCTCATTCTGTTAAAATCCATCTTTCTGAAGTTCATCACCCTCGTTTTAGTCTGATTTGTCTCCCTCCCTGTTTTACCTTAAATCTCACAGTCCTGTGATCACTTGTACCTAGTCCATCACCCACCACCAACTCTTCCACACTCTCCCCATTTGCGAGGACCATGTCTAGCAGGTTATCATTATCACCCCTAATGAACTCCCTAACCAACTGTTGCATGAATACCCCTTGTAGCACCTCTAGGATCCCCCTGCTCCTATCCGATACCACAGCTAGGATCTCCCAGTCCACGTCGGGGAGGTTTAGATCCCCCACTAACAGAAGCTCCCCCTTGAGAGCAATCTTTGCAACTGCCTGTATCAGCTGTCTATTCCCTTCCTCCCCCTGCATAGGAGGTCTGTAAACCACCCCATCCTCAATGATTCACCATTCCATTTGTCTAACATGACCCACATGAGCTCTGCCTCCTTTTCCTCCTCCTGCCCTTCCATTGCCCTGATGTTGTCTTTGATGCATAATGCCCCCCATCCCTGCCTTCCTAAACAGTCTGTAGCCTGGGACAACTGGCTCCCAGTCACAATTCTCAGTCCACCATGTCTCACTCACCGCTACCTTGAACAGTCCCTAATCCACCATGATGGCCTCCAAGTCCACCATTTTGTTCTCCAAACTCCTGGCATTCTCTTATAATCCCTTCCATCATGTACCCCTTCCCCCACTGCTCTCCTCTACTAATCTTCTCTTGTTCTTGCTTTTTTCCAGCATACTATCTCAATCCTGGTGGGGGGGGGGAGGATGATAGTCTCCCATCTCTCCTGCCTCTTGGAGTGGCCCCTTCCTTAACCACTCCCAAAAAGAAATCAGTTTAAATTATACTTTCTTTCAATAAAGTTCCCTAACTTTCTCTTTAGTACTGCTCATCCGTCCCTGCTCAGGTGCAGTCTGTCCAGGGCAAACAGGCTCTTGTCCTCCCATGTTGATCCCCAGTCCCCCACTAACCCAAACCCCATCTGCCTGCACCAACCCTCCAGCCATTGATTAAATTCTTCAATCCTCTGCTTCCTTAATGTGCTTGCTCTTGGCATAGGCAGTACCTGTGAGAAAGCAATAGAATAGAACCCCGTACTACTGTAGAACCTAGCAAGCTCCCTGAACCTTGCCTGCACCTCCTTTAAACTATTCTCCTCCAGATCACGGGTGCTTAGGTGGAACACCAAGTGTAACCTCTCATCGTGCTGCTCGCCCCATGAGAATATATGGTGCCTCATCTCTGGCATACACTCAACCCAACTAGAACAGCTCCTGTTTCCCTTTCTCCCCCATCTGATTCCCTTTAGTACTGAGTCTCCTATGAGCAAGACCCTGCTACTCCCTTCCTTCAGCTTGTACTTTTAATTTTACAGATTACACCCCTTTCCTGGTATCCCATTTCCCTCCCTGTCCCCATTTTTCCCCTTGCCCATCTCCTTCCCCCAAGTTTTGTTCCTCCCCTGGACCACATCTTTCATCCCCTCCTCTGGTGTCCACACCAGTCCCCCTCTTCCTAGCCTCCTTTTGTGAACTGTGACCCCTCCCTTTGTTCTTTCTCTTCCTATCTACTGCCTGAATCTATCTGTGTATGGGTACCCTCCCCCTTCCCCTTTGCTTCGGTTCTCTCCCATCCTGAGCTTAATGTAGGCTCTCTCCCTGTCTGTTCTGTGCATTGTCTCCCTTGAGATTGTTTTCTCTTCTGTGCTTTGTGTCCCCTTTGAGATTGTTTTCACCCCCCACATCTTGCTCTTTTTGGCTTCTTCCCTCCAGGTTCCCTCCCAAAGATGCATCCCTCATTCCTGAACATTCTATCACCTTAGCCCCTCCTCCATCTTCAATGAATTCCTTACAGCCACACTCCTTGCTGTCATCCTCCTCTAGTGTCCCCAGGAGTGCAAATCTATTTACCTGCTCTGCACCCTTGCTTCGCAGACTGCTGTCTGATGCAACCCCTCCTAATTCCTGCCCCTTCCCTGTTGGTGGTTGCTGTGCTTTTTTTGATCCTACCACCTGCCACTTTCCCTGACCCCTCTCATCCTCTAATTCTCCTGTAGGTAAGTCACCTGTGGCCCCCACTTGCATCACCCAGTATTTCATTCTCTGCAGCATCTGATTCCCAAATTCTCAGATCTGCAACATCACACTGTGACTCAGGCTCGGGCACTTCTGCAGCACTTTTAGGGACATTGACCACTTCTAAGTCCTCGGTCTTAAACACTTTCCTAGAGGAAAACATTTTGGGGTTTTTGCAATGCTCCTGTTGTACCTGCATGCATGGCCTACACTGCGAGCAACAGTAGCACCAGCATTGATGCCACAGATTTAGCAGAGAAAAATTTAGCCACACTAATGCTTCCACTTTCAGCAACTACTCTTTGTCGGTTAGTGCTAACAGCACTACCAGCCCCTGATGAAACTGCAACTGGGAGTGGTTACGGTACCCTTCAGAACCACAGAAGCTAAGCTCTTCTTGGCAGCAGCACCAGAAACTCCTTTAGCAGAGTTTCTCTTTACAGGCCTTTTCTTATATGTGTAGGTTTCGGAACACAGGATTAAGGGACTAGGAGACATGCAAACAACACTTTGCAAGACTACACAGAAACAACTACAAAAATTGTTTCTCCTTTTTTTCACTAAACAATACACAACAGAGATTATTTAAGGGACTATGAACCCACACAAGACTACACAACACTTACAAAACTTTACACAGACAGTAAACAACACCACCAGAAATGTATGTGTATATACTAACATACTATTTGCCAGCAGATTAGGCCTTACGGTCTTTTGAGTCTGCTCGAACTTTAGATCCTTAGTTGGGTGCCGAGACCCTCCCATCCCTTGTGCTCCAGAAACCCGTATCATCCATCCCCACCCCACTGGGACAGGACATCATCTGATACATCCACTTTCTGTGTCTGTCCCATCCTCTCTTGAAGCCCTCCACTGTGGATCTCTGAACTAGCTCACCAGGCAGTGCATTCCAAGGGTCCACCACCCTCTCAGTGAAAAACCTCCTCCTCTTTCCCCCTTACCCTTCCACCTTCCAACTTCAAACCATGCCCTCTGGTGATACCTCCCTGCTTTAGTCTAAAGATCCCCTCCATGTTTACCCTATTTATTCCCTTGAGGTACTTGAAGACCTCAATCATGTCCCCCCTGTCTCTCCTCTCCTCCAGTGAAAACAGGCAGAGCTCCTTAAGTCTGTCCTCATACGTCAAATCCCCTAGCCCTCGTATCATCTTTGTTGCCCTCCTCTGTACCCTCTCTAGAAGCTGTATGTCCCTCTTTAAGTGTGGTCTCCAGTACTGTACACAGTACTCAAGGTGTGGTCTAACCAGTCCATTGTACAGCGGCAGAATCACTTCCTTGCTCCTAGAGGTGATCCCCCTTACGATGCATCCCAACATCCTGTTTGCCTTGCTAGCTGCTCTCCTGCACTGCTCAGAGTTATTCATACATGCATCCACCATGACCCTAGGTCTTTTCCCCTATTGAGGCCTCCAGCCTCCCCCCAGGGTGTACCTGTGTTTAGGGTTTCCCGACCAAGATGCAACACTCTTGCACTTGGTGATATTGAAATTTAATTTCCATGTGTGAGCCCAGCTTTCCAGGGTGTCCAGGTCTCCTTGCAGGGCCAACCTCCCTCTTTCTCCCTCAACTACTGCTCCCATCTTGGAGTCATCCACAAAGAGACTCATTTCACACCCTATACCCTCCTGATGTCCGATGAGTATGCATTAAACAGGATCGACCCAGGACCGAAGCCCTGCGGTACCCCACTACCAACCTCTCTAGGGTTCGAGAGCTCCCCACAGACCACTACTCTCTGAGTGCGTCCCAGCTAGCCAGTTTTCAATCCATCTGACCATCAAAGGGCCTACTCCTAACCCCATCAGTTTCTCCACCAGACCATTGTGGGGGACAGAGTCAAACGCCTTGCTGAAGTCCAAGAATAATACATCCACAGGCTTACCCCTGTCCAGTTCTGATGTTACCCATTCATAGAACTCCACAAGGTTGGTTTGACATGATCTACCTGGCACAAACCCATGTTGCCGACTATCCAGACCTCCCACCTCCTCCAAGTACACCCCCAATTGTTCCTTTAGTATACTCTCCATTAATTTTCCCACCACCGAGGTCAAACTGATGGGTCTATAGTTACCTGGTACTTCCCTCGACCCCCCTTTATGGATTGGTACCACATGTGCCTCTCGCCAATCTAGTACCCTCCCTGTCTCAAGTGACCTGCTGAAAAGCTCCGCCAGGGGTGCAGCCAGTATGTCCGCCAATTCCCATAGTACTCTCGGATGAATGCCATCCGGCCCAGGAGATTTGTCTTTCTTTAGGGCCTTGAGGGCTAACCACACCTTTTGACGGAGATAGCATCATCCGTCCCCTCCACCTTACTGGCCTTTTTATCTTTACCCAGATGTGACACCCCTGGGGTACCTCTCTCTCCCTCTTGCTCCATTTTTGTTGCTCCCCTGATCCCACTTACTGATGTTTCTATCCCCTTCGTGCCTTGCTTTGTAGATATCCCATCCCCCTCCCTAGTGAACACAGTGGCAAAGTACTGTTGAATACCTCTGCCTGGTCCCTCGCCTTATCCACCCACCCTCCTTCTGATCTCAATCTGCTGAGATGACCCTTAGTTTTCTCAGCTCCCCAATGTACCCGGAGCCCTTTTCCCTCCATGTATCCCCTGTGCCAGCGCTTTAATATTGCTGGACTTTGCTCCTCACCATACGGGTGACTTTTCTAGATGCAAGCTGGTACATTTCCTTATCCCTATCCCCTCTTGTTGTTTTATATTTTTTGTAGGCCACCTTCTTTTCTCTGACTGCTACCTGTACCTCACTGGACCACCAGCATGGTTTATGTGACCTTGTTCCCTTACGTTTCAACTTAGTGCAGATCCTGACTGCCTCATGTAGTCCCCGTTTTATGACCTCCCATCTCCTTTCCACTCTTGTCATTGAGGTAATCCCCATCAAGTGATCCTTGAGAATATTTCCCATGCCCATGCAATATATATATATATATTTTATTTTTTTTGCCTTTTTGGGGGGGTGGGATTAGCAAAACAATACACAACAGGGATTTAAGGGACTAGGGACACCCACACAAGGCCACACAACACTTTACAAGACTTTACACAGAAACTACACCAGAAATATTTTGTCCTTTTTGTTCTTTTTTTCACTAAACAATACATAACAGGGATTGTTTAAAGGAATAGGGACCCATGCAAGACTACAAAACATTAACAACACTTTACAAAGACAAAAAACAACAACAAGATCAGAAATATTTTCTTTACCTTTTTTGTGGGGGGTGTAGCAAAACAATACACAACATGGATTTAAGGGGCATGGGGCAGCCATGCAAGACCACGCATCACTTTACAAGACTTTACACAGAAACAACTACACCAGAATTGTATTTTATTTTTTTTTTTATTTTTTTTTTTGCTAAACATTATACAAAAGGGATTATTTAAGGGACTAGGGAGACCCACACTAGACTACACAACACTTTACACAGACAGGGCCCTATGTGCCGCCCTGGTAGTGCTTGAGATTGAGGCACTGGTCGCTATACCTCGTGCTATGCCGGTAACCCAGGTTCAGGAATGAGCCCGGGCCGCCAGGGGTCAGCAAGGGGGAGAGAGGATTGAGCATCCAGAGGACTGCTCTACTCTCTTGGGGGGAGGGAGACTTGTCCTTCTGCTCATTGACTGCTCTCTGGTGATAGCTGTAGGGCAGTACAGGTTGGGAGGCACAGTCCAACGTCCTTGCATTGCTAGGGGAGGGTGACGGGATAAAAATGGTGGAAAAAGAGCCTGGCAGGCTCAATGATGGTTTGCTGCTCCTGAAGGCCATCCCCAGCTTTTGGATTGGCAACCTCCCTCCTGGCCCCACTGTGGGGGGCAATCCATGAGTGAATTACTGGGAACAGGTGAGTACGGGAGCTTTGGGAGCAAACAGAGACAGTCCCTCCGTCAGGAGGGCCATAGCCACGTGCCAGGGCTATGGAGAGGTAAAAACCTATATATATATATAAAAAAAAAAAGACAGGGCCCCATGAAAACAGTTCCTTAGTTTCATAGTTTAAATACAAGTCATGAGGTCAGAAGACCTATTGGGACTCGTCACTATACCAGTGGAAGTGCTTACACCTTTCACCCATGAAATGATTTAGCCTCCTCTTAAATATGTCTAGAGAATCACTGCTTACTACTTCGCTCAGTAAACTTCCAGAATGATACCACCTTCTGGTGAAACCAGCCTCCCCTTTTATTTGTTTTATAACTGGTTCCTTTAAGTTGTGTATCGTGTGCTCTAGTATTTATAGACCTGTTGCCGGATTCTAACCCTACTGCTGCCATTATGTATAAATTATCATAGTTGCTATAAACATAACATGTCCCCTTTAATTCTCCTGTATTCAACTGAAAATAATTCAAGTTCCTCCAGTCCGTCACTACAGGATCTATCCTCATTCCATTCACCCTTTTGGTCATTCTTCTCTGCACCCTCTCCAGGATAATATTATCCCTTACCAAGTGTGGGGAGCTGAAGGGGGAACAGTAATCAAGGTGAGGCCTCACCAGGGCAGTTTACTGGGGCATTAAAACACTTGGGTCACGACTTCTAATATTTCTACGTATTCATCCCATTATCTTATAGCACTTTTGAGCAATGCCCATGGAGTCCGTATGGAATGACAAGTCATTACCAATGATTATCACATTATCACATAGGTGTGTGACGTACATGCCAGAGGCACACCTGGTAGCATTTGTGACCACCGGCCACCTGTCTGTGGCCCCCCTCGGTGCCTAGGTTTGCACGGGGCAGAGCTGTTAACCCAGGTGGGTCCCACAGTGGGTCTCTTATGCGATACAGTGCGTGTTGGCTGCATGCCCTTGCAGATGACAGATGGACAGCAGCCATAGAAGTGTGTGTAAGGCAGTGCCACTGTCTGTCCCCAGACGAGGTGCCAACCGACTGGTAAAGGGAGGGGGGTGCCATCAGTGCCATGGGGTGGAGTCGGCAGGACTGTGATGGGGGGATTGCATGGACAAGGACATGGTTCTGGTGTGTGGTGCAGGGGTGTTGCTATTGCAGTCTGGACAGGGAAGGGGCACCACTGTGGGTGTATGCTGTGGGAGGGGCATGCGGGATGTTGCTCTTGGGGTGGTGGGCCAGTTGGGGTCTTGCATGCATGATGGCATGTATAGGAGTTACGGCAGGATCTCCCCTACCATAGCAAGTGCCCTCCTCTGCACCCTCATGAGCATTTACTTTTAGCAAAAATTCTAAGATTGGTACCACCACTAGCTGTAGAGTGTATACCAGACTCATTATCTAGAGGAAGGGGGGTGGGGGTACAGTAACCAAAAATGAACCTTTGTAACTACTTCCAGGTCCAGGGAAGAGGCTGCTAGGCATATGCTAGACCTAACTGCTGAGGGGGCCCCATTAATTCCACACACAAGCAGTGATCAGATTGTCCAAAGCAGCAGCTGGGACTATGCAGCATGGCTTTATTCACAGTTGTTACTAAAGAATCAGTGGACCCCCAAGGGTCAGTCATCATGGCAAACAAGTACATTTTCCTTTCACATCTCTTTGCTAGGCAGTACAATTCTCCACAGAAACAATTCCTTTCTCTTCCCCCATGGATTATGCTCGTGGACTGTACCACACACCCAAAACAGTTCCATTTCCCAAGAGTGTATGCTTGTGGACCATGCCACACACTCAGAAAATCTTCTTTCCCATACAGTAGGTGTATACCTGTGATTTTTATCACCCACCTTATCCTACAGCAATGGCCTTTGCTCAGGTAAACTGGTGCCCCAAGCAGCTGCTTCAGAATGCTACCATTAGGCGGTTGAGAAGGATGTTGTACACCTCCTTTCTGGTACTGCTGTTTAAGTTTATTGTGATCATTGTTTTATTTTACTAAAGCTTTGAATCCTCTCGTTTGGCACTTGGGAGTGATCTGTGTGGGCATCACGCTCTGTAAAGAGAACAGGACAGCAGAGGAGCCGCTGGCAAGAGAGTGGGATAGCATTTCATCAGTCGACAAGTAACACAGACACTTTTTTTAATTAATATTATTAAATGCGAATACTATCGGGGAGGTGTGATGGTATTAATGCAAAATTGGCAGAAATGACAAATATCTTTATTTTTGAGGAGCGAGTGAGTGGCCGGATGGAGGATGGAGGGGGGAGAGCATGATCTGCTCTCCAGGAGTCAGGTATTGGCAATTATGGGACATGGCAGAACAGGGCAATGTAGTTAAAAAAGGAAATAAAGAAAGAAGAAAAAAGTAGGCATAGATGAAAATGATGTGTGGTTTGGCAGATGGCAATGAACTAGGGAGAGTTGGGGGCCAGTATCTCTCACTAAGCGAGAGAAAAAATTGTGGTGATTTGATATTATATTTGGTGGTTTTGTCCTGTTAGAAAACAGGGTGGGCACTAGGATACTTTACTGAGTGAAGGAGCACAATGGGGTGGTACTTGTTATTTATAGGGCTCTATCTGCTAGTCAATGTACCCCTGTCAGCCAATCAGATTTCTTAGATTCTTAAGCCCATTATCTAACTATGGTTAGGTATGCAGCATAATGTATAATTTTTAGATTTACTGTAGCATTAAACTCCCTCCAGGGGCCATTAGGCCTACCTCCACCCTTAAGCCTCTTTGGTACCTTCAAGGAGCCTTCCCTGCTATCTGGAAAGTGGATAAGTGGTCAAATGTAGGCTGCTGTACGGTGTTCCAGTCCTCTGTTACAACTAGATCCATGGGGGAGACTAGACAACTTCTGAAACATCTGCCTGAAGAACACTGTTGAGGCGGGGGGGGGGCTATAGGCATTAACCACATGCAGGACCTGGAGCCTTTCTGCATGGCTACTTCTGTCAGTCTGCCTTCCTTATCAGATGTTTGTGCTGTTAACTTCCAGTGCAAACCTTTATTAGTTAAAATAGCAACCCCATTAAAATAGCCAGCTGTGTGCTTTCCTAGCTTGGTGGCAGCTATCACATCTCCCACTCATTGCCATCTCATCTTTAAATGTTCCCCTGCTGAGAGTCTAGTTTTCTTCAGCAGAACAATGTTGCAGTTCTTTTGTTTTTGAAATTCTGAAATATTTAACTTTAAGAAAACATACAATTCAACAAAACAAACAAGAAGATAATTTAAAGCCCAATCCCCACCCTTCCCTCCCCATATCCCTCCAACGCTGAGGCAGAGACTAATAAAATTGACCTAATGAAAAATGGAGCTTTACAAAAATACAATACAGTAGTATCAATAATAATTTACATAATTACATTTATTAAAAAGAAAGGAGAAGAAAAAAAGAAGGATCCCGAGCTAGGACCTTCAAGTCACTAAAACAGCATGTAATCTGGACCATCGCTCAGTATGAACAGTATATCTGTTGTGCACACTAGCAATCTTTCTCTTCGATCATAAGTTAGAGAAAATTTCATTAAGCCACCCCTAAACAATGCTGCAGTTCAAGTCCCTCAATTCTCTTAAGACTAGCTCTTTTACCTAACCAATCTCCACCACTTCACATTGTATAAGACCAAATTTACATCAGAACCCAGTTATTAAATTTAGGGCATCCAACCCCATAAGGTCAACCAACTGTCCTAGATTAAGACCCTGAACTTCCAGACTCCCTTCCCCAAGTCAAAACTGTAAAAATCTGCAGTGTCACTCTTCTCAGAGGGTGGTTCTGTGAAGCTGCTTCCAATTGAAGTACTCAGCTTGTTTCAGCCCTGGAAACATGCCCCCATCACACACTAGCTGTCCATACCCCGTCAGTTAGAAACACTGTAATGCACATACACAGCAACATAGACATTTATCAACGGCCTTGAACCAAACATGTTAACTTGTGAACCAGAACACTGAAAACTTGATCTCTGCTGATCAGTGAGACCAGTACACCAGTAACTAGGTGGTTGTCCCTGTAGGGCCCGGTGGGTTATAATGTGAACTTCCCCCTCTATGGAATCCAAGGGATATACAGCAGAGCCAGCCACTATGCAATGCAATAGCTTGCAGTAAATGACTTGCTACAAAATACTGCAGTAAAAAAGGTTTAATTGTCACTGAATTATAGTTTCCTGCAGCATACTGCAGCATTTTGTAATATACTGAGCATGACTGCAGTACATCCTGGCTAGCAGCACCATCGGTCCCCTGCGGAAGAACCAGGAGGTTTGAAGTGCTGGGGGTTTGTTTAATCATCTTGTGAGTCCTATGTTTTTTTTCCTAATAAATAGCCTCTTTTAACTTGCACCTTGCTGCTTGACTGCTTTTTCTGTGCGGTGCGGTTTTCTTGTGTTGTGCACTGCCACTGTATGTCACCCTGCACATGGTGGAACCTTAATGTTTCTGGAAGAACTTTCTTCCCTTCAGCAGGATGGCTACTACTTGGCAGCCACCTTGTCCAAGGCAACTATCTCTGCTACCATGGGCAAGCCCTCCTGGAAAATAAGTGCTAATGCTTTCTATGCTGCTGGGAAGTCGGCTTCAGATCATGGTTACTCTTTCTCTCAGCAAATGTAGAAGTCTCCCCCATGCATGGGACTCACAGAACCCCCTATCCCCAATCAGGGAGACTCCAAGCCTTACTGCATTCTAATTGGAGGAGAGCACCCAGTATAGATGACCCCCCCCCCCGGGATCCAGAGCCTGCAGAAACCAATCCCTATTTCTACCTACAGTCTCCCTGGGGTGGCCAACCAGAGGCCCCCACTGAACTAACAATTGTGTCTCCATCAAAGACCAAGTCACATTAGTGTTTCTATAAATGCACCCTGAGTATCCTTAATGCATCTTACCCCTTTCTCAAACCTCCCAGTCCTTACCACCCACTCAGGCAACTTTTACTCTCTAGGGGGAATCCCCAATCACATATTTGAGACTCCTTTTCTGTTGGCCTCCCCTCATCTCTAGTCAGCCCTTATAATCCTTTCATACATGCAGAACCTGTTCATTTTTACCACCAACTCGACCAATGTATCAGCAGTCCCTAAGGTTGCAATCTCTATAATCTAAATGCTACATGGTTCAACAGGCTCACCATATGGGAAGTGTGGGGCACCTTGAAAATGATCTCCCACCAGCAAGAAAAGAAAATGGTTATATTGTCTCATGTATTGCATATATTAAGAGCCCTAGGTCTGTTTTCCTTATGCTATCACAATTGAGTCTCAGATATCAACTGCAGGGGGCTACCAGGGACCATAAAAAAGGCGTTACCACCACCCCCATGCCAGGTGGCAAGGGTAAAAGTCAATAAAACAGTACTGCCTCCCCCCTCCTCTTGTACTTGCAGTCACCAGTTCACAGTAAAACAGTCAAGTTGGAGGGGGGAGCAATCTGCTGCACATCCTAGGAAACCTTCCTCAAAGGTGACCAAACAGTTTTGTGCCATAGCAGATTAAGGGGATGAAAATTAATTCATGCCAAAATCCACAATGGACCATGGGGTCTCTCTGGGTAACAGAATTTGGCAACATAATTCAGTTTAATTGGGTAGCAATGGACTGGGGGTAAGGGTCAAGGTAAAGGGTGCTCACGCAGAAAATGGTTGTAACCAAGGCTGAATTTCAGTTCTGTGGCTTATGCATTTTGTGCAGACATTTCAGGTCTGCTCTCAGCTCTGGAGGTGGCTCTTGGTTGTACTGACAACCTGCTGCTTGTCTTTTACCTTGGTCTGCCCTGCTTTAAATCCTCTGCTGGATGTCTCACTCATATAGCTCTTTCTGGTGCTCAGGTACTGCTATCCATAGGGCATCTAGTGCTTTTCCTACTTGCCATAGGGAATCATATGTTTTAACTCCTAATTCCTCGTTCACCACAATCTTGGCCGGGTATCAGACCTGTGCTTTTACGTTTTTCTCCTTCAGCTGCTTAATAACTGTGAATAGCTGCTTCCTCTTGTGCATCATGTCAGGTGGTAAGTCCTGACTAAAGAACGCCACTTTCCCATTAAAGTTTAAGTTCTGCTTAGCCAGGGTTTTCTGTATCAGGTCTTACAGGGTGTTTTAACAACTTTGCAATAATGGATCTGTGTTGTGCATCCACCTTTGGTTTAGGCGCCAAGGCTCTGTGAGCCCTTTCTATTTCAATCTGGTAATCTGCAGGGAGCTCCAGTTCCTGTTGGAGCCAGGAAATCAAGAAAGCACAGATATCAAGATGCTTTGAATCCTCTGGGAACTCAAAGAATCTGAAGGTCTTCTTCCAGGCTCATGCTTCTGAGTCCTCCACCCTTGCAGTCAGTTCTCACTCTCGGTTACAAAGATAAAGCACAACCCAGCTGAGGAAGTCTGCCTCCTCCTGCAGCACCATTAACAATGTTTCCATGGCTACAGTACATTGTTCTAACTTTTTCGTGTCCCTTTTAATATCCGCCACCTTGGTATTGATCCTTTTTAGCATTTTAGGGATCATGGGTTTCATGGCCATACTGCCTCTTCTTTTGGTGGATCCAGCAACTGAAAGGGTGTCACTTCTTCCCCTTCCAACCCCACTGTGAGATCACAGACCTGTCAAGGTGAATTTCTGGGGCTGCAATTTGTGGTCCCTGAGGGCTTCATTTGATTGATTTTTCTTCTGAATTTTTGTGAATGGTAAGGCTGTCCCATCTGTGCTAACCCTCTGCACCTCTACCATGAGTTCAGGTGCGTACTGCAAGTTGGATGGAGAATGATATAGTTTACTGGGAGTGGGAGCTCAATCTCAAGCCACCATCGCTGTCAGGAGTGGAACCAGAAGTATTGCTCAATTCTGTTAGTACCTCTGGGTGGATCCCGTCTGGCCTCATCACCTTATTTTCCTTTAAAGCTTCCAATCCTGGGTGAATTCTTTCTCCTGAAAATTTACTTGTGTCTACTGTCCCTTCCCCTGTACCCACTGGTGCATGTTGGTGTCTCCCCTTCCCCCTCCTCTGTGAAGACTTAGCAAAAGTACTTGTTTAACTTTTTTGCTTTTTTTTAATCTTCTGCACAGTCCCCCCTGCTCTTCTGATCCTCACTATCCCTGCCCTTGCCTTCCTCTTCTCACTCACGTACCTGAAGAAAGTCTTATCTCCTCTTCTGACCTCCTTGCTGAGTTCTCTTCTTTCATTTCATTTCATTTTTATTCAAACCAGAAAACAGATTAGCAATAATTCCATTTTTCACAGTGACCAGTACATAAAAGTACATTAAAACATTACTTAAAACGTGCAGTTGGAATTCAGCAATGGCACATTATACAATCCAGATTTAATTAGGGTAATAGTATACCACTCATAACATACAAAGGTAAGTTGTTATAAAGAGTAATCGCCTTATATTTAAAAGATCTCTGACCAAATGTTGAATTGAAAAAAGGAATGGAAAAAACATACTTGATTTGAGACCTGGTGGAAAACATGTTAGTACATCTAAAGCCTTTCCTACTTACAGAGTTTGGCATAATGTCGAGGACAATTTTTTTTTATGCAAAAAGATCAAAGCACGCCTGCCAGGTGGCGTTGAGGGTTGAGGCACTGGCACCTTACCTCAACCCAAGCCAGCGACCCGGGTTCGGGAACAGACTCAGGTCGTCAGGGGTCGGCAGGGGTCGGATAGGATCGAGCGTCCGATGGACTGCTCTCCTATCCTGGGGTGGGTTAGGGATTGTCTTCCCTCACGTAGCGGCCCCCAGTGGAGATTGGAGGCACTGCATGAAGCAATGCAAAGGGGGAACAAGAAAATGAGAAAATCACTCCAGAAGTAAGCCGGATGAAGGCTGCTGGCCCCAGGTATCTGCAAAGACTCCCTGAGAGCCACAGATTACCTCAGCAGCTCCCGGGACCGAGAGAAAATAGTGTGCTAGTTCCAGCCACCGGTGCCTTCTCCCTCGGAGGAAGGGGACCCATCCGGTGCAAGGGTTACACCGGGCTACCTCGTGGAAGGCTGCAGATGTGAGGTAAGTGGCCAAAGGGAGTTAGTAGGGGAATGTCTGTGTCCATGGCAGCCCGAAGAAGAGGTAGCTCTGGGGCACGTAGGAGGGGATAAACAAATAATGCAAAAAAAAAAGATCAAAGCCTTAAATTCAGCCTGTTGTTTGAAAAGAAGACATCTTATTGAACTATACAACTTGAGTTGATCCCCTCTACCTGGTAGCAAACCTACATTTGGAATTGTAAGTCACTGGATGCAAAAGGAACTAAAAAGACTGAAGCTCAAACACGGTTCCTGTATTCAAGCAAAAATTAATGCTTTTCCCCTTTGTTGTATATAAATATCTAAGTGTTTTTTGAAGGATTCTTTAATTTCACTGGTAATAATTATTTTTGGTAGTTTATTCCAGAGATTGACTGTTCTTTGCATAAAACAATATTTTCTTTTATCACTTTTAAATTTGCTCATTTTAACTTGTAACAGGTGTCCTCTTGTAATTGAGTTTATGTCCTTATATACTATATTTAATTAATTCATGAGTAGATGGTCATTCATTATGTCAAGGAAATGCAAGAGATCCTCTCTAGCTCTTCTAATCTCAAGACTATGTAATCCAAGTAACTGCATATGCTCTTGATATGACATGTTTTGAATAAGTTGTATTGATTTAGTACACCTGTGTTGTACTTTTTCTAAGTGGTGTATGTCCATCTGTCTATGCGGGCTCCATAACTGGCTACAGAAATCCATATGTGGTCTTACATATGATAGCTATAGGGGCAACATAACTTCTTTAGATTGACTTTTTATGTTTCTTTTAATAGCTACAATTATTCTATTGACCTTGGAAATGACTGATGTGTGTTGGTTTTTAAATCTCAGCTCAACATCAATAACTACACCTAGGTCTTCTTCATAAGTTTTGGACAGAAGTGGTACTGTTTTTAGAAAATACTAATGTTTGTGGTTATGTAACCCCATGTGTAGGATACAACACTTGTCTTGATTGAGTGCCATACCCCATTTCTGTGCCTATAATACTAATTGATTAATAACAGTTTGTATACTTTTTCGCTATTCTGCAGTTTCACATATTGCTCCCAACTTTACATCATCTGCATATTTGCAGATATAATTTTGTATGTTATCATCCATATCTGCTGTAAATATCTGAAACAAAAGTGGGCCCAATACTGAACCTTGCTGAACACCACTTGTCACTCTTCCAACCTCGGATTTATGTCCTTTGACCACCACAACCTGTTTTCTGTCCTGCAGCCAGCTTAATATCCAGTTAATGATATGTTTATCTTCATTATATTTTCCAAGTTTTTCTTGGAAAAGTGTCCCTTCCCTTCCTCAGTTTAAAAACCCCATTGGCTCCAGTGAGGCACTAAGTCAAAGGCCTTACTGTAATCAAAAAGTATAACATCATATGGTTTACCCTTATCAAGGTTCTTGTATACCTGTTCATTGAAACAGGTCAAGTTTGTGCTACATGAGCGTCCCTTTTTGAATCCATGTTGATTTGTGTCAAATACAGTTTTTTTTTTTCTAATTTACTTTGAATTTCATCTTTAATAATAGATTCCATGATCTTGCCAATTACAGAAGTAAAGCTTATAGGTTGGCAATTTAATATATTTTGTTTATTGCCCTTCTTATGTATTGGAATAACATTGGCTATTTTCCATTCATTTGATACAATTCCACTATTTAATGACTTTTCAAATAATATTTTTAGAGGCTTTTGTAATATTGTCTGCCATGATTTGTAGAATTTGAGCAGATATGTTATCTGGACCAGCGGCTTCATATTTTTTGAGTTTATGAACATGAACAATTCTGCCCAATGCAGGAAAGCAGCAGGAAAAGCGAACAAGATGCTGGGGTGTATAGTGAGGGGGTTCTCATCCAGGTGGAGGGAGGTGATCTTGCTCCTCTACAGATCACTGGTCACGTTGCACTTGGAGTACTTTGTGCAGTTCTGGGGACCATACCTGAGGTGGGATATCAAGCTACTGGAGGGAGTGCAGCATAGGGCAGTGAGGATGATACAAGGAATGGAAGGGAGAGAGACTACACGAACAGGCTGGGGGAACTGAATATGAACACTCTGGAGGAGAGGAGGGACGGGGGGACATGATTGGAATGTTCAAGTATCTGAGGTGAATCAACAAGGATGGAGCCAATGGGGTTTTTAAACTGAGGAAGGGAAGACACACTAGAGGACATGGGCTTAGAATAGAGGGGGAAAGATTTAGGAGGGAGATGAGGAGGCATTACTTCACACAGAGAGTGATGTCAAAGTGGAACGCCCTACTAGAGAGGGTGATATCATGTAAAACTGTGGGTAGCTTTAAAAGGGCATGGGCAGAGAAAAGGGGAGAGTATGGTAGGGTGAGGCTGAGAATGGCTGAGGGCAGACAAAAGGGGGGGGTGGGGCAGCTGCAACTTAGGGGAGTTAGCTGCACACTCAAGCAGACGTTGATAGACCAGGAGGTCTGTTTCTACTGGCACATTTGTATGTTCATATGAATTTTAATTTTAATTAGATCCTGTTCAGTTATGTATTTTCCCATTTTGTGTGGCACAGTTCTAACATTTGATGTATTATGAGATGTATAAATTGCACAGAAGTGTTTATTAAATACATTTGCCATTTCTACTGAATCAGATATTACTGTGGTATCTGAGATTATGGAAGTCAACTCATGCCCTACATTCCTTAAAAACTAGATTTAGTAGTTGCTGTATTGGTCCTTGCAATAATAGATCCAGAAGCAAATGATTTGATACCTTTTAATGGACCAACATAGATGTAACAACAAGAACAAAGTGCTCTAGCTTTCGGACCAACCAGTCCTTCTTCAGAAGCTCATGGCAGTTGTTTAGAAAATACAATACTTATAACAGCTAGATAATGCAGAGAAAAACAGAAAAAAATCCCCATTGGTTTAAAATACTCATTAAAAAACTCTTTAAAAAAAAAACAGAAGATGATTGTCAGAAGTTTAACAGTACTTTTACTGTTTAGTTTACTATTAAACTTCTCTGACAATCATCTTCTATTTTCAAAGTTTTTTTAATGGTATTACAATGGGATTCTTATTTTCTACGTTATCTAACTGATATAAGTATTATATTTTAGGCCATGGCTTCTGAAGAAGCTGGTGATCAATCAAACACTGTTCTTATTGTTATCTATATTGATCCCATTAAAAGGTATCAAATCATTTGCTTCTGGATCTACATTCCTTAATGAATTAATGTAGGTGTAAAACTGCTTACTATTAGATTTAGTTGCTGTAGTTGCTAATGTGAGCTCAATTTTTCACTTTACTTTATTAAGACTGTTTTTACATTTTTGTTTGTAGATCTTTAAATGCATTCCAACTTACAGGTGTATTATCTGATTTTGCCTTCCCATAAGCCTTATTTTTCTTCTTTATATGTTTCAATGCGCCTTTGTTGAGCCATTTTTGACTTAATGCCTTTTTTGTTATACTTTTTAACTTTCTTGATGTACTTATTAGCAATTGTAAGTATGGTATTTTTTATGTGTGACCAACTCTCATCAACTGATTTATTATTTAGTGCCTTATTCCAATCAATATCCTGCAAACATTCATTTATTTTATTTTTATTTGATGTTTTGTATTAATATATTTCTGTACATCCCTGTTGCAGACTGTACAAGTTTTCTACAGAGAAAGCAAAGCAGTTGTGATCACTGGTACCAAGAGGGGCAGTTACATCGCAATTTAATATTGTCATAATGTCAGTAGCTAGGACAAGGTCAAGCAGGTTACTCCCTCATGTGGGATGTGTGACAAATTGTATTAAGTTATTTTTGAGACATGTTCTCAAGAATGCAGTACTTTGTTTAGAATGTGCCATGTTATCTTCCCAGTTAATATATAGGAAGTTGACGTCTCCAGTTAATACACATCGCCCATGCTTGTTGCTTTACTTATTTAATCTATAACTGCATTGTTTTGCTTCTCATTTGCATCTGGAGGTCTGTAACATAGGCCTAACGTGGTATTCTTGTTTGAATCAGTTTTAATCTGTACCCTTTCAGTAGCAGCAATACTTGTTTTTATTTTCCATATAATATCATCTACAATAAGGTGTTTTTTAGAATATATTGTGTCCCCCCTTTTGCCAATCCTGTCCAATCTGAATAAGTTAAAACCCTGTATATTTTCCCCCCACATATCAATCTCCACCAACCAGGTCTCAGCACAGCTATATCAATTTCATTTACTTCGAGTCTGGCTTGCAGTTCATCCAACCTTTTGTTCAGGCTTCTGGTGTTACTAAGCAGTATTTTTTTGTGTGTTGTTACAAGGTTTAATGATGGCTTTGGTAAATGTTTTGGTTTTTGTTCTACCCTTACCTCCTTCCTAATCAGTTTAAAGGAACCCTTTCCATTTTGTTTTTTTATCATGTTTCCTAAAATATGCATGCCCTTTTTATTAAGATGTAGCCCATCCATATTGTATAAGTTGTGTTTCATATAGAAACAATCCTAGGAATTAATAAAATGTATATCTCCTCCAGTGCACGTGTTGAAGTCTCCTGTTAATTCTTTCAATAGTGTTGTTTTTTTCTTTATGTGTTTTTGGTAGGGGGAGTATGCTGGATACAATGACTTGGGTTACTAATTGTTTTAGCTCTTTGGCAAGTTCAATTAAATCAGAACAAATATACTTGTTATGGTTATACCTCACATTGTTTGTTCCAATATGGAGTGTGACTATAGGATTTTGGCTAAATTCTTTGACAATTTTTGATGCCACCTTCTGTAAATGCTTTATTTTTGCCTCTGGGAAACAAGATAACATTCTGTTTTGTTTATCAATGTCACATATTATAGCATCACAGTTTCTTTTGATAGAGTCCCCTAGTATAATTAGTTCTTTAGCTGATTTGTTTGTTTTTATTTTTTTATTTATTTAGCTTTTGTTGACCGGGTAAGTGCACTAGACAAATCCTGCCTATTTTCAGGCACGACCCGGGGGAGGGGGATACAGACGAATGCCAACTGACCTTGAACCAGATTAAGCTGTTGGTGGTATTTTTAGTGAATGAGGGAAATTTGGCTAGGACACCGGGGAAATTCCCCTACTCTTTTCGATAAGTGCCATGGGATCTTTAACATCCACCTGAACGACCACCTATCCAGGCAGATGGGACCTCGGTTTAACGTCTCATCTGAAAGATGGCACCTCAGAAGTGCAGCACCCCTCTCATGCTGCACTACAGTGTCAGTACTGGGATATTAACCCAAGTGCCAGATGTGGGAACTGAACCCACAACCCTCTGATCTCCCGGCCTCAGAGGCGAGTGTGCTACCTACTGAGCCACTGACACTGTACTCTTATTACTTGAACAGTCCTGTTCCATCTCATCTAGTGCCTAAAATCTATTATAGTATATGGTTACCCTTTGTTATGTATAAAAATCAGCCTGCTCAAAATCCTTGTTAAGCACATTCTAAACTGTTATGCACATTCTAAAGTGTTGTTATGCGCATTCCGAAAAGTTGTTATGCACAGTTCAACGGTCATACAATTTTAAATTTCTCATTTATTCTATACCTAGCTACTTATTAACTACCCAGTGCCAAAAGTCATACCTTTTACCTTTCAAAAGTCTGAAAATTTGATTTTGATATGTGAGTAGAACAAAGAAATGGCAAGATTTTTTGTTTTCACTTCAGTGAGGGTTTGTCACGCTAGTGTAAAAACCATATACTATAAAAAATAAAATATGGTCAACCACACATGACTCAGCATGTGTTTCCATCTCAAGGTGGAGATGACAGCATGGACCTCTCAAGCTTCGCTCTCAAGGTTCATATGCTGTCATTTTAACCCCTCGATGGAAACACAGCCTGTTGTGTATGGCTGCCCATACATTATTCTCTATGTTAGGCATAATATCAGAGGACACAATTACTCATCTCCCTTTTTTTTGCCCTGCTCTGTAGTCAGTTTTTGTCCAATTGTCATCACCTGTGCCTTGTGTATCCTTAAGTCTTTTATTTTCTCTTTGTGTCTTCTCGATTTGCTTCATATTCTCCAGTTCTTTTATGTCTTGCTTGGCTATTACCCTGTTTGCTAACAGTGGTATTAACTGTAGTCAATATCCTTACTTGTTCCAAGTCTAATACCTCCCTAAGATTTTTTAATTCATTCGTGGCATCTGTTAGTTTATACAAGTTGGTATTTTGTTCCACACAATGCTTACAATCTACCAGTCCCCAGACTGCAGAGTTCTTTTTCTGCGTGCATTTTTCATATGTTACACTGCTGCAAAATACCTTTTTCACATAATTTTGTGAGAATGTTGTTATAATGTATGGGTAGCCCTTGTTACCAACTGAGAGTAAGCAGTTTACAATCTTGTAGTCCCACTGTTGTGACATCAGAACCTTATAAACCCCTTTCATCTATGTCATGGCAGTGGGTTTACAAAATGGAATGCCTGTGTTATTCAGTATTCTACATACCCAGAATGCGATTTTTAGTCTCAGTACAGTATTCAAATAATATTCCAATTGTCACAGTTTACTGTTACCATGCCTAGCGACCGCCATGTCTGATAGAGATTTTAACTCTGGTGCTATTTTGTCCCACTGTAGTTCAGTCTGTGCATCCTAATAAATTGTTTTCCTGTACAGTCATGTGGCTATAGTGCAGATTCATTAATAAGGTAAGGCTAAATTACTTGTGTTCGGGGGGGGGGATAACTTCTCATGTTGAGTCCCATACATTATAAATGACAATGCCTGATGTACAGGTGACAACCATGATGTAATCACCTCTCATGGTTGCTAGGGCAATGGTAAACCTCTCGAGCTGTACTCTCAAGGTTTACTGATGCCCTAGCAACCACTCAAGGTGATTACACCCTAGTTATCAACTGTACATCAGGCATTATCCTCTGTATTGCCCTTCATTTTATTATGGATTTGGGATTTAGATAATTAACTTACTCACAAATTCACTGGATCATCTGCCCTTCAGACCTACTTGACATGCTCGACATGCTCAGTCTCTGCACATGTCTCCACGCATGGACGCACGCTCGCCCACTCAAGCTTACCCCACTCACTCTGTACAAGCTTTAAATAGCCCGCAACCCAGAAGTCAGTGCTTCAGGTCAGTTGACCAACTAGCGCCAGTAGCTATGGAAACCTCTGGTATTAGTCAGAATTGTACGTGTAATCTAACTCTAGCTGTCTGCTGCCTGATGTGGGTTTAGTCCATTTAGTTTAGTCTTAAAACACTGTAAATACTGCAGAGCTCCAAGATGCACTGAGTTTAAAAGGGCTCATGCACTTGAAACAAAGTAAATATTGTAGCGCTTTGAGGTTCATTCAATGTAAAAAAGGGCTCATGAGCCAGAAATAAAGTAAATACTGCAGTGCTTCAAGGTTCACTCAATTTAAAAATGGCTCGTGCTCCCAAAACCCCCAAATACAGTCACAGCAATATACAACAGTTCTCACAGGTCACTCAGCTGCAACAGACTCAAATACTCTGTATTCTGCTGCACTGAAGCACTAACGTTGTAACGTATGTTTAATCTTTTGAATCGATTATCAGTCAAATAGAGATAAAAAAATGCTACTATAATCAAACTTCAGTAACAGAATATTTGCCAATAACCTTCGTGATTCAGGAAGCAAAAAACTGATTCATTCTGAATAGCATGCCCAATCTGTTGTGTATTACCTTAAGCTGGACAACATGAAGGACAGATGTAAAATTTTTATCCAGAGTAATCCCCAGGTAACAGAAGCTAGCCACACAATCAATGGGAAGCCTATTTAAATCAAAAATCGGAATACCATGTAACAATGGTTTACTGGGATGAGAAAAAACATGGATTTGTTTTTTTCTGATTAAGAAGTAACTTGTGAGACAAAAAACAGTTATGAATATGATTAAAATCACTTTGAAGGGTTTTTTGTATACAATACAAATCGTTATCAGAACTAAACAAAACAGCATTGTCTGCATACAGAATTAACTTAGATGAAATACAAACCAAATGCATAGAATTTGAAAATATAGAAAATAATAAAGTGCCCAATATGGAGCGCTGAGGGACTCCACAACATATCCTTTAATATCAGAGTGAGTCTGTTCGATAACAGCCTGTTCTTCTGTTTGAACCTTTGCTGCCCTCACCCTCCTTCCTGTCTCCCTTTGTTTATTTAGATATACCACCCTGTCTCCCTCCACTTTTAGTCTTCTTGTAGTTCCTAAAAGCTGCTTTTTTCTCCTTTACTACCTTAGCCACCTCCTTAGAGAACCATAGGGACCTCTTCCTCCTCTTGTCCTTGCTTGTTTCCTTCAAACAGCTTGCCGTTGCCTTAGGTATTCCTTCCTTTATCCCTTACAGTGTGCCTACACTCCCCCCCAGCCATCCCCCCTGCAAGGTATTTACTACAGCAGTCTCCCATTGCTTTAAAATCTGCTCTCCTGAAGCCAAGCATTCTCACCCTAGTGTGTTTTTTTGTCCTGTCCAATCCACATTCCATATATAGTAACTGGAGGATCTGTATGTTTTAGTAGGGGATGGTCAGAAAAGCTACAGGCTCCAGTAAGTCTGTGAGACAGGTTCTGCTTCTGCCTTAGTACTGTGTAGTCTTCTGGAGATGTTTCATTTTCCTATTATTTTTCTTCTGTAGGAGACAGTGTGAGAGAGTTATGCACACACTTGAAAAGGCACATAGAGTGCCTGGATTTTTCATTATTAAAACAGTGTGAGCTTTTATTTGCCCTTTTGTTCAGTTTCTCTCACTGCAGTGCGGACAGTCAGTCACTGAGTGTGCACTGTTCAACTTGTGAAGCACCAATTTAGTTCTGAACCATTCTGCAGTAATAAAACAAAGTTAAAAATAAAATATGAAGAAGTCTGGCAGTGGCAGAGGATGTGGGTTTGAGACTCAGAGTGAAAAGTCCAAAGGAAGTGAAAGGGATGCTGGTGTGGTTCTAGTGGCAAGAGTGTGAATGTGCAACCTAGACATCCAAACAGGAAAGCTGTGCCTGACATGGCTGTAATATTTATGCAGATGTCACCTTCAAATGATGGGTCATCTATGTGGAGGAGGAATTGGACTCTAAGACACAGCAGATGGTTGTAGATGAGTGTGAGGCTCAGATGTAGCAAACTATTTTATAGCAGGCTAAGGAGGATGAATTGAAAGTGATACTTGAGGCAGAGAATGTAGTCCACTGGGTATCAATGAAATGCAATTAAAGTGCAATGTGCAATTAATGTATGGAAAGAGGCAGAGAAGCCATCCAGTGAGTTTCAAGGAAAATGCAATTCATTTTAAAGTGCAGTGGTAGCAGGGGCTAGTTGCTAGAGGGGGCAGAAAAAGGGGGTAATCAAATGTAGATCAGGAGGAGTGGGAAAGGAGGGGTAGCAGAATAGGGACAGGAATCAGTTACAACTGCAGGAGTAAGAAGTGAAATTACAGAGAAGAGAGGAAAGTTGTGAAATGGCACTGTGGATTGTAAGAGGGAGAGAATTCCATAATTCGGGGTAACAGTAGGAAAAGGCAGACTGGCCAGCTGAGGATTTCCTTGGAAGGAATGCAAGGGAATGATAGCCAGGGTTGCGAAGGGAGTAAGAAGGAGGTGGGCTGGGAGAAGAGAGGTAAAGTAACAGGGGGAGACAGCCTAGCCAGTATTTTGAGATAAAGAAGGTACAATGAGTGAGATGTCTGGCTTCGAGGAAGAGAAAGGAGAGTGGTGAGTATAGGGAGCAGTGGTGGGTGTGGGGCAGGCAGTTAAGGCAAAGCAACAGAAGGAGTGAAAGAGGGAATCCAGTCTGGCTAGGGTGGTCTTAGGAGCAGCACTGTAGACAATGTCATCATAGTTATAAATGGGGAGAATAATTTTTAAGACAATGTCTTGGTAAGCTGGAAGAGGAATGGAACCTCTATTCTTGTATAACGCACTGAGTATAATGTGAAGCTTTTTTGTGGATGGCATCCACATGCTCTGAAATGTCATGGTGCCAGTTGAGACAGATCCCAAGCTACAGTACTTAAATGCAGGAACATCATCGGTTGTGGTCCAATCTATGGTGTGAAGGAAGAGGAGGCCGGGAAGCCTAGTGAGCCAAAAGTCATGGAGACTGTTTTCTTGGCACTGAGAGATAGCTGATTTTTCCAGAACTAGTGCTGAACATTGTTGATGTCCAGCTGAAGCCTGGCCATCAGGTAAGAGAGAGAGAGGGAGGAACCAGAGGCAAATATTACTTTATCATCTGCATACATATGGATGGACACAGAGGAGCAGGCAATGGGGAGGTCATTCAGGAAGACCAGAAAGAATATTGGGCCAGAAATGGACCCTTTGGGGACACAAGTGCTGATAAGAAGACGGGGGGATAAGAAGTGTCCAGAAATGGAGAAATTGGGGAGTTTTGGGTTGAACCCATCAGGGCTCTTGCCCTTTAGAGAGTTAAGAGCTACAAGAGACTTGAGGGGATCAACAGGAGTGATAGGAGAGAAGGAGAAGGGAGAGATGGGATGGTAGAATGGGGAAGGAGGGGTAGGGAGGGAGGGAGGAGAGGAGAGAAGAGGCACAGGAGGTGAAGAATGAGTTGAACATGGAGGCAACAGAGAGGGGGTCAGAAATGGTGATGTCACTCACCTTGAGGACCAGGGAGGTGGACAGGGTTGGGAGAGAGAAGAGGGTGTGGATGTTCTTCCAGAACTTGGAGTGTGATTAATGTTGTTCTGGATGGAGGAGGCAAAGCACTAAGCCTTGGCAAGCCTAGTGGCTCTGGTACAGGCATTGCAAAGAGCTCGATACTTGACAGCAGGGGAGCCAGAGGACTTATGAGCCTTCCAAGCAAGATCACATGTATGTAGGTAGACCAGTAATTCTGCTGAGATCCAAGGGCAATGGGAACCATGGACCCTGGTTTTCCTGAAGGGGGCATGCAGATCCCAGATTGACAGGAATCTGGTATTGAAGAGTTAGTGACACATTCAGGAGAACTTTAACAAAACATATTTAGCTACTGTCCAGCTTGTATTTCCCATTAGTTCTGTATTCTTCCTCCTCTTTATTTAGTAGTAAGGTCATTTGCATGAAAACAGGATCTTTACTCCTGAAGAGTTCATCTGTTCCTGTTGCTTTCTTCCTACCTGAAGTCATAGAGCACTGCTTGTGACCTCACAGTTACTCCAATGGTAACTGATTGTGATGTCACAACAGAGGATCATGACTTAGAGTAGGGAGTAAGCTACAGAGGCAGATGAACTGAAAATGAACTCTAAGGGACAACAATAATATATTCATGCACATTTCTTTAGTAATAAATTATGGGGAGGAGAAAAATTATAGGGGTGCAGTCACTCCCCTATAATTAGGGTTGAGTAGGGACTTCAATATTAAATTCAAAATTTTGCACTTTAATAACTTTGGAACCATTCAATGGATTTACACAAAAGTTGGTATGCACTGTTCAGTTGGGTAGGTCTCTTGATGTGGTAAGTTATGTTCTGGTCGGGTGTGCAGTCTCTGAGTTACAGAGAGGTGAAAAAAATATTTTCACCCATTGACTTTTGTGGGATTTTTCTTTGAACTTGCCTACAACCCAAAGGATTTTTTTTTTGTCTGAAAATTTTAGGGCAGAAAGGTACTGCCCCACAGATGTGCATTTTGCTAATCTGGTGAAAAAATAAGCCTTTTTTAAGTTATTGCAATTTAAAAATTTGCAAAAAATAATTTCTGAGCATGCTCAGTAGGCTCTTCAGTATAGCTCTATGAAACAAAGTAGAAATACTGGTTTGTATGGAAAAATTCCAGTTTCGTATGGCCACCATCTTGTTTACAGTTTTGCCTGAAATTCTAATTTGGAAACCTCCCAAAATGATATTCTGGGGAGGAATCAACACATGTAGCTTGCTTACTATGACTCCTTAAGTGCATTCTGCACTTTACTGCTTGGAAAAATTTCCTAAAAATGTTTTAAATGTATATTGAAGTTCTTCATTCATATCAACGTAATACGAAGTAGGATCTTACTTCGTATGATGAGATACGAAGTAAGATCCTACTTCATATCAAGAAAATACCAAAAAGAACTGTTTACACTGACATGGGGTGCCCAATCTTCCATGTCGGCACTAGATGCCTGCACACCAGTATAGGGCACTGGGGAGCCCACTCCCATGTCTCCAACAGAACAAAACTCTCCGACATGTTTACTGATAACGGGGTGCCTAATCCCTGTGTTGTCAGTTGATTCCCCCAAGGTGGGACACTGGGGAGCCCAATTCTGCGTCCCTAGTCTCTATTATACCCCACAGTCAATAGTAATGAGTAACACTGGGGAGCCCACTCCCAGTGTTACAAAATGTTTTTTTATTGTTGTATACCTCCAACAAAGAAAACAGTCCCAGACATCTTTTTTTTTATCTTGTGAAAAATGAAACAGTCCTCATCATCTCCCATGTCCCCCCATTCCCATCCCCACCCTCCTCTGCACATCCAACTCCCCACACCCCCTTACCTCACACTTACCTCTAGAGGTTGGGCGCTGTCATGTTCTGTGGACCGGGACACGTCTGCACTCTTCAAAGCTGAACCACAAACTGAGGAATCAAAGTGCAGTCTATGGTGTTTTGAACTTAGGTTGATATTGCGGGCATTTTTCAACATTTTGTCACCAAATTTTCAACATGGGCTTTTTGAGACTCCACCTCATGAACACTGTCACTGTCATCTCGTTAATCAGACCCATAAGGTGATTTCACAGTCACTGCGTGGAATTACCTTTTAGGAATGATTAACAAAATTACAGTGTCAGTGTTCATGAGGGAAGGTCCCAAAAAGCCCATGTTTAAAATTTGGTGCAAAAATGTTGAAAATGCCCATGTTTCGAGAGTGCATTGTGCAGTTTCTACTGACGCTCTTAACTTCACCAGTTTTTTGTATTTTCAATCCAGATTTTCAACATTGCCATTTTTTCACACCTCCTCATAAACAATACAGCTGTCATTTTTCACATCCTGCCTAAAACATGTTTTCATACCTGTGGAACAGAATGGAGCGGTCACTGTACGAAATCAACTTTAGGGATGGATTAATGACATGACAGTGCCACTGTTCATGAGATGAAGTCCCCAAAAGGCCATGTTGAAAATTTGGTGAAAACATTCCTGAAAATGCCTGAATTACTTGCGTGCATTGAATTTATTCTAAACATGCACAAACATTGCTACTTTTTTGATCTTTTGTCACAAAATTTTCAACATAGCCATTTTTTCACACCACCTCATGAACAGTACAGCTGTCATTTTTCACATCCTGCCCAGAATGCAATTTTGTACCTGTGATGCAGAATGGCGTTGCAGTTACGCATAATTATATTTTGCCTTGCATTTCACAATTTCTCTGTAACGGGTTACATGAGATGGGGTAATGAGATGGCTATGCTCACAATTTGGTCAATGTTTGACACATGGAAGCACAGGGCCCTCTACACCTACATACATATGAGCATCTACGGAGGGATTGGAGCGCACAGAGTCTGAAGAACCCTGCTCACCCACAGTAAAATTCGGTTATTACTATACTATCTCAAAAAGAAGGGAAATTCATTGCAAAAAACTCCATTAATGCATCAGTTAGGGGTTTCTATTACAATGACAAAAGTATGTAAATTTGGTGTTAGAGTTTCAACTCTCACCACCCTACCTTTTCATTTTCCACACACTAACGGGCGGCCAGGTGTGCTCTTGTTGTTGGATTTGAATTTCACACCATTCTCATGTACTGTACCATGTCTGCTTGTTTACACATAGAATGGAGTGAGAGTTAGGGCTGATGACCCCAAAGCACACCCCAATGCCTGTTGGTGTGTGCAGAGTTGGGTGTGGGGTGGTAGGGTTGGGAATGCTAATGCCGAATTTCTATACTTTTGTCGCTGTACTAGGAACCCTAACTACTGCATTAATGTAGTTTTTTGCAATGAATATAAAATATAAATGGAATGGAAGCAGAATTGTGCCTAATTATTATGTTTTTAAAAGTTTTCTTTGAGGTGTCAGTAACTCTTTAAAACAAATGGAGGAGCAGCCATGTTAGGACAGCAGGTGTCATGAAGGCAATGAACTCTACATACTAGCCCTCTCCCCAGTGATCACTGGAGCCAGGAGTGAATAGGGGCTTCCAACTCAGCCCCTGGATGTTTGCTTAGCCTGCCCACAGCTGCCCTTGCCAATCGGTTGCTGTACAGGATGACTGGTGGAGAAACCTACCAAAGTTCAAATTCAAATACTCAGAGTGGTATCTGCTCTACAGCAGGTGGAGGAGCAGCTGTTTTGGGGCAGCAAGGGTTGTGAGGGCAATGGACTCTGCACACTAGCCCACCCCCAACAATCACCAGAGCCAGGAGTGAATCGGGAGTTCCGAATCAGCCCCTGGATGTTTGTTCAGCCTGCCCACATGTGCCTTTGCAAATCAGGTGCTGTACAGGCAATCAGCAGAGAAGCCCACCAAAGTTCAAACTCAAATACTAAGAGTGGCAGCTACTCTCCAACAGATGTAGGAGCAGCCACGTTGGACAGCAGGGGTCATGAGGGCAACAGACTCTGCACACTAGCCCACCCCCAACAATCGCCAGAGCCAGGAGTGAATCTGGGGTTCAACTCAGCTCCTGGATATTTGCACAGCCCATCCACAGCTGCCCTAGTGAATCGGGTGCTGTTCAGGGTGATCGGCAAGACACTTCTAACATATTTAACCACTGCAGTACTAGCAGCCTTCAGCACTGCAGCCCTCTGCACAAAGGATCATTGCACTAAGGATAACCTAAGAATGACATCTGCCTTGAGTCTGCTGGAGTCAGCCAGTAGGCAACCGGTTCTGATGGCAATGCTGCATCTTTCATCACTGGTCATAATGAGCTCCATGGTGACTTGAAGGACATCAAGGTAAATACTTCATTGAATCATTGGCACTACCTCTGTCAGCAAGTGTAGCCGGTGACTCCTGATATTTCCTGCTACACAGGACATACTGAACTCCTTACTTAGGGTAGGCCCTTTCTATGAATGGATACCCTCATCTGGGGCAGTATCAGGGGACATTGTAATCTGCAAGCCTTCTTGCATCTTGCCATACACTCTTTCTAGGACTGGGCTATGTCTGTCATTTGTCTCCCTAAGTGAGTTGCTCTAGACAGTTAGTTTGAACCTGCCTGTTTTACTGTATCTAGCCAACTCTCCTTCTAGGTTATGCCTGCTTTTGCAAATTTCCTAAGTGTGCTGTTTTTTCCCAGCTACTTAGTATCAGTCTGTTTTATTGTATCTAGTCAATCATCCTTACTAGGGAAAGCCTGATTTTTCAGTTCTTCTAACAAATGGTGCTGATTTTGCCAGTGACTTACATACAGCTTGTATTACAATAAATAGCCAACACCCTTTCTAGGGCAGGCCTGATTTTCAAAATGTTACTGCTAAGTGTGATGTTTTGCCAGGTATGTTGAAGCAGCCTGTTTTTACTGTATTTAGCCAACACCTTTTCTGGGGAAGGCCTTTGCTGTGTAGTCTCTTCTATGCATGTTATATTAGTCTGTGACTTTGAAATTGCCTGTTTATTTTATATACTACCTATTCCAGGTACAGTAGATCTGCTTTGCTTACTTACACCCTTGTATATTGTGATTTCCTAAATCTCACCTCTTTGTTTGTATACTCCACCCTGCAGAAATACTCCCCCTCGAGGGAGATGCACGCCCAGCTATCCCCTTTGTACAGGGGCCCAACGTGGCCTCCCTTACTAGCCCTACCAGTGGAGTAGGTCTCATAACATTAGTTGTTGCACTGGTTATAGCTGATAATATACCTGCAACTACAACCCCTAACCATATCTTGATATGGTATAATTTTACTCCTGCACTTGACGCTAGCACACAGGTCCTGTCAAATGCTAAGCCCGCTATACGTTACTGCCCTATAAACTAGAGTACAGTTCCCTCCCTCAACTTTAGAGGTCCTGTTGGTGGCACCTTACTGAAACTCCTCCAGCTGCCTTGTGGCATGCAGCAGAAGGTAAAATGCAAGAGAGGTGCATTACCCCTCAACATATCTAATTTCTACCTTGATATCAGACAAGAGTTACTGCTCCTGCTAATCACCGGTGCAGTGTTCATCCCAACCCTGGCTCTGCTGCATTTGCTACATCTTTAGAGGATACCTAGAGCTGGCCCATGGGAACATAGGAGATCTTATGTCCACACTGGATGAATTCAGGCTCTGGGTAACTAATTCCCAGTTTGATATAGCCATCACAGAGACTTGCTTCACAAATAGGGTCCATGACAAAGAAATCGACATTGACACCTTCAGTACACAATGTTTAGGCTAGACAGGGGGTCAAAAAAGGGGGTGGATGTCTAAAAAAGTGGGTGGATGTCTCATGTACATTATGTCCTACTTTACTTCCTGCAGACTCCCCCTCCCTCAAGAGTCCATTGACTGCGAACCTCTTGCAGCAAACTTAAGACTGAGTCCCAAAGGAGATAAGAATCTTAGCCTTCTAGTGGTCTATATATCACCTTAAAATGTCAGTGCTGACTTTGACTGCTTTATCAATACTGTTGCAGGCCGATCTCCAGAACATGAAAAAATTGTGCTGGGACATTGTAACTGCAACTGGATGTCAAGTATTAGCAAGGCATACATGGACAAACTGTTCAATGTGTTCCTAACCCAAGTTATCACCACCCCTTCCAGGATGAATTAAAAAAACAGGCACTGCCGCCTTGCTTGACTGGATCCTAGTCAGCCACCCTGACAGGGTTGCATCCTCTGCAGTCCTGCCTGACTTTCTTAGTGATCACTCCCTTGTCACTTGCAAATGGTCCACTAAGGTAATCAAAGGGGAGTCTTTCTCCATCAAAGCCCATGTGTTTCGAATCCACAAGCTCCCTTATTTCCATGTACTACCACAAGAAGTAGACTGTTCCTTTCTGTCTGATACTCACAATGTGAATGTACCCCGGAGTATTTCATACTCCAGTTTAATAGAATATGCAACATCGTTGCCCCTTACAAGATCCTTCATAGGAAAGGCAACTCCCAGGCCTGGTTCACCCCAGCCATAAGTCCTTGACCAGAGACTGGGACAGAGCATGGGCTCTGTACAAAGAGCTTGGTCACTCTAAATACCTCCAAATGTACAAGGAGCTGTGGAACAGCATTACAGTCTGCATTAAGGCAGCTAAGGCTGAGTACCATGAATCCCAGCAATAAAACCTCCTCTGCCTGGGCTGGCAGTACAGCCTAGAGGTTAGAGGAATGAGGTGTGAACAAGCTTGATACATTCAGCAGATCAGACCTGAGTTTGATTCTCACAACCCCCACTTGCATACTGTGTGACTCTGAGCAAGTCACTTAAACGTCCAGTGCTCCCAGGTCTCCCCTGAAAACAGGCACTTGTGCCTAGTGGGCCTTACCTGGTTACCAAAGACTAAAAAAAAAAAATTAAAAAAATTAAACATGCTAAACAGCTATGGAGTGGTGTTAACAAAATCCTGGGCAGTGCAGGACAACCTCTGCCCCACTCCATAGCGGTTGGTAGTTCCACAATTAAAGGAGAAAGAAAATATTTCTGACTCTTTTAATAAAACATAGTTATTTATCTTTCATACCCGACTGCAGTAGTCCCCCCACTCCCACAGTTGGTGATACAACTGAGACCTCCCTAACATACCACCAAGTTCTATTTCAAAAGGCTGACTCGGGCAGAAGTGAACACTTGCCTAGCTAGGACCAAAATTACAAGTCAGCTTGCCTTGCCAATATTGATATGAAGCTGCTCAAGGTAGTCATTAGGGAGTTACCCACCCTTTGCAGATTATTTTCAATTTATCCCTTTCCACTGGGCAAGTACCTGACTCTGAAAAAAGCCTGCATGACACAGGTACTTAAAGGGTGTGACAATAACCTCCCTTGTAATTACTGCCCTATCTCCATTCTACCCTCTCATCAAAAACCATAGGATGGGTAGTGAATGATCAGCTCACTCAATACTTGAGTCATCATGAGCTTCTAGCTAATGTGCAGCATGGCTTTAGGAAAAACTACAGCACTATGATAGCACTCCTGGAGTTCACTGACTCACTACACTGTACCCTGGATAAGGGAGAAATGGCCAGGTCCATATACATAGACCTCACCAAGGCCTTTGACCTTGTAATTCATGCCCTCCTCTGCCAGAAATTACTTAACCTGGGCCTTTCATATGATGTGGGCAGCTGGTTTAAAGGCTACCTGGCTGGTAGAACCCAAGCAGTAAAATGCCACAAAGTACTTTCAGATATTCGACCTGTCACTGTAAGTGTTCCCCAGGGGTAAGCCCTTGAACCCCTTCTCTTCTACTTATTCATAAATGAATTACCAGATGTCTGCAGGTCCATGAATATATTACTTAATGCTGATGATGCCGCCATTTTCTCCAGCGACAAGTGCATGGAGAAACTGCAGCAGAGGCTTCAGTCTGACTTTGACGTACAGGAATGGTTCACCTCCAGCTTACTCTTAATGAACATCAAGAAAACTGAATGTATGGTCTTTGCTACCTGTAACAAGTACCCCTTCTCTCTGCATTAACCATTACATCTTCTTCTGGACACCCCCCCCCTTGAGAAAGTGAAAACCTTTACGTACCTTGGGTTACTCTCGACACTGCTTTATCCTTTGTTGCTCATGTAGACCTTTTAGTTAAGGATGTCAGCCCAGGCTAGGGCTACTCTACAAAGACATAAGAACAATTTTCTACCAGATATTAAGAAACTCCTGGTACAATGTTTCTTTGCCAGCATAATTGACTGTGGGATTGTGGTTTACAGCTCTGGGAGTGACAATGTGCTATCTAGAGTCAAGGGTCTCCTTAACAGAGTCTGCCGCTTCATGCTTGACCAAAAACATGACACCCACACCAACAGTATATGCTGCTGTATAGCAGCCTGAATTGGCTCAACCTTCACTCTAGGCTGCTCTATCACACCATGGTCACTGGCAGAAAAGCTTTACATGGCTTACTGTCCCCAGGTCTAGAAGTCATGTTCAACTTTGTTGACCAAAACTACTCCACTAGTGGTGTGGTGTGGTGTGACACACCCTGCTACTCCCTCCCTCAAAGAAAAACTTCCCTTGGCAAAGCTAGTTCCTTGTACCAATTTCCTAAGCTATGGAATGACCTACTTCCCTCACCAAAACCTGATTGCACTTTAAAGCTGTTTAAATCCCAGCTTTTCTCCTCCTTCGCCCTGCCTCAGTCTTGCAACTACTACCACTGACTGTCTTGTCTATTCACTATGTGATGCCTTACTTTATGTGTTATGTCATCCTGACACTCAAGTATTGATTTATTACTATAGCAGCACTAACTGTATGATTGTTTCTTGCCCATGCCAATAAGTGCTTGATGTATTGTGTATTGTATTGTTCTGAGTTGTACTGTATACATGCAAATCCCCTGTACTTGCTGTTTTCTGTTATATCAGACTCTAGACCCTTTGAAAATAGGCTCTGCCTAAATGGGTTTATGCAAAATAATTAATAAATAAATGAAGTAATTGAGGGCAGAATTCATGGAACTAGCAGAAGAGATGAGCGACCAGTCGGTTGGTGCCAAGTCTGCATGGAGGGAGTTCAAGTCCAGTGATCGGAAGGATCGGATTTGGATGAGTTTGGGAAGGGCTTTAGGATGCTGTATTTTGCCCACATAGTAGACCGTATGTCTGTCACACAGAACCTGACTGAGAATCCGGGGCCATACTACATTTAAACTGTTTCTGCTGCCATTGTTTTCACTTGAGGGCTGCCATTCACAGGGGTTTCAACACTCCTTCTAGGAGGATCTCATTTTGCTGCAGGAACAATTGAGCATCCTCTAGCGATTTGTATAAAGTAGAGCCTGACTCACCAAATACCCTGAGCTTTTCTGTAAATTCAAGGTGATTTCATATTTCTTAGTTTTTTAGCTCTGTGGAGATTAGAGATGCAGTGAATTATAAATCCGCCAGCGAAGTGGACCTTAAGTGACCACCGGCGTCATGACTTACAATGCAGTGGATCCTGTAAAGTGCTCACTTCACGTTATCATTGCCACTTCGCGTTCTCATTATGCCTTAACACGAAGTGAGAAGAAAACAGACACATCACATGGCATGCAGTACTGTAAGTCACATGCTTTAGCCAGGCAGGGAGGAAGTGAGTCAGAGAAGCAGTTTCAGTTTCTCCTTTGCATTTGTACAGGGAGAAAGCAAAATTGTTTTGTGAGAGGAGAGGAGTTTGCTCTTGTTACTGCCAATCCAATTCAAACAGCTTTTTTAAAAGCTATTTTATTTAGTGTTTGTATTGTCTTAGTGTTTTTTTGGTTAGTGAATTTTTTTGTATAAGTTTTGTTTTTGTTTTGTGTGTGTGTGTGTGTGTGTGTGTGTGTGCCATCCCATGGACCCAGGAGGATGAAGGGTCACGTTGGAGTTGGGGAAGGTGAGTCGCTGGCACGTGGGAGCATTAGGAGGGGAGGAGTGCGGACCCATGGGGGGCAGGGCGGTCGTGTTATGTTGGACCGCTCCAGACTCCTG
This sequence comes from Neoceratodus forsteri, assembly GCA_016271365.2. Lineage (NCBI taxonomy): Eukaryota > Metazoa > Chordata > Ceratodontiformes > Ceratodontidae > Neoceratodus > Neoceratodus forsteri. Next base: position 714,221,073 of record CM057449.1, on the reverse strand, counting down.
GCCAGTGTTGCTTCCACCGTGGAAGCAACAGGAGCAGCAGCAGCAGCACCAATGCCACCGGTGGCTGTTGCTTGTCCACCTTCTCTGCCACCACCACTAGCAGAAGCTGTTGGGGCTCCAGAAGCACCCCCTCCACCACCTCCACAGCCACAGGAGATGGCCCCAACAATTGTGGGTGGTGATGGTGGGACTCATGCCCGACAAGTGCGTACTGTGTCTGGTTCCCCCCACAGCTCCCCAGTGTGGGAGTTTTTTAACTGTGTGGGGGGAGACAGCACAGTGGTGCAGTGCCATGTGTGTGGTGTGCTGGTGCACCGTGGGCACCCTGGGACACATTTGGGGACTGGTGGCCTGCGCACCCACATGATGAATCACCACAGGGCAGAATGGCAGGCTGCCATGGAAGGGGCCAGGCCACCCGCTGGCCCTTCCGTGGCAGTGGCAGAGGGTGCTGCTGGGGTGGGAGATGTGCCTTGCAGCAGTCACCACTGCAGCAGGAGATGGAGGGCTACATCAGGTGCTCCAACACCACCACCACTGCCACCACAGCCACCAGCACCACCCTGTCCACCACCAGCCCCACTACCTGGATTACCCGCTGCAGTGAACCCTGGCACAGTCCCTGTTAGTCAGTCTGACCTCCTCCTGGTGTGGGTAGCACTGGAGGAAAACAACAAGCATTTCATTGCTTTGGAGCAGCAGGTTACCAGAGTGGAAGCACAGCAGCAGCAAATACTTTCAGTGCTGCACCTGCTGCTGGACCACCATGGCATCCCACAGTCATAGTAAGTCCGGGTATTGTTTTCTGCCCCCCACACCCACCCCCCACCCCTGACCCCACCCCACTACTGTGTTGTACTTTTGTTGTGTGTTTTTGTTTGTTATTTTAAATCACACATATTTTCCATCCAGGGAATCTTTTTTGCACCACATAGTGCAATACATTTTTTTGAAAACCATGCGTAAATGCATTACAGTGAGTCATGTGATGGAGGCATTCCCATTCTGAAAATCTGCCCACATTCTGCCTCCGTTCTCAGCAACATTAGGACGAGATGGCAGGGAGAGCGCGTGTGCGTGCTCCTTAGAGTGAATATCGGAATGTGCAGGTTTGCAAATGTTTCTTTATGTTAATGGTCAGTTTGTTGTGAAATGTGTGGTCACGTTTCCAGTAAGAAGAGCCTTAGTAATGGAAACATCCCACATTTCACCACAAAGTGACCCTTATAACATTAGGAAACATTGCTTGGGATAGCTGCTGGACATTCAGTATAGTGGAGCATGCACCTGTTCTCCACCTGCCATCATGTCTTAACGTTGCTGAGGAAGTGTGGCACAAATGTGGGTTGCTTTTCAGATTGTTAATTCCTCCATCATGTGACTTACTGTAATGAATTTATGGGTGGTTTTCACAGACATATATTGCACTCTGTGGAGCAAGAAATATTCCAGTGGGAGTAATGCCCCCAACCCCCACATATTAGTTTATGTGCATCACCATAACTATGTAATGTGGTGACTGTCTGTAAAGCAGCAGCGCAACAATCTGTTGATAACTCTGACCTATATTTTTTAATGCTATGTTACAACTTCCTTTTCTTACATCCTGACTGACTGGAATGATACGATAATTTGCAGTAGTTGAGTGTGCTGTACTACCTTTTTTCTTGTGTGAAATAGTGAAAGGAGCATTCCTTTTAAATTGGTGCTGCTGACAGTGAGTGTGACCAGGTCTTTGTCATTGTTTTCCTCTGCTTTTCTCCATCACATCAAGTAGTTGTCATATATCACTTCTGTTGTTAACTAACAGTTATGCATCAGTCAGTGTTTTATATGACACCACGGAACAATAGTTATTGAAAAGCAGCTGCAAATAAATACAAAGCTGGCCGGAACAATATCGAAAGATGTGCTCATTTTGTTTTCATACATGAAAAAAGTAGGAGTAAGAGAAGCAGACATAAATTGTGAGAAGAATCATATCATTCAAGTCACTGACGACTCACTAAGTAGTGGTTGCTGTGGCAATTTAAAGTAGCATAAAAAAGTACAGTTCAGAACTGTGAGGACATTCGTGCAAAGCTGCTTTAATTGTAAAAATGTCACTATGACATCATGACTAAGAGCTCACAGCAACAATCACATGTAACCCCTAGGTGGTGCTATCCCAAGGGCTACTACCCCTGCCTGTTTGACTACGGACAGGTTGAGAGGCCTAGGTCCTATGTCAGGTGCCTCCACCCAGAGGTCAGGGTTTGTAGTGGTTAGACTAGCTTGGTCACAGCCGTTTGGGACACTGAAACCCCCTTTTATTCCCTCTAGTGGCTCACACAGTACCCCAGAGTTACAGCCCCAATATCCCACGTATACACACTGTTCACTCATATAGATACCACTTACCTTCGAGACTGATTCTGCAGCACGTCTCTGAGGACCCCCTGTAAAGTAAGGTTGAACAACATACACAGCAAAACACAATACTGTTTCCATAAGTAACAATACCACAGACAGTATATAGTATAACAACAACAAATCTGATTTATTTAGGGGGCAGTAACATGGGAGGGGGAAATCAGGTTAATTGATGGCATTAAATCACAGTGCTGTGCACACATACAGGGGCTGAAAAGTCACACTCTGGGTACCCAGGTTGGCTGGGGCTAGCTAGGTCTGTTGCCCAGGGCTGGCCAGCAGGTAAAGATGGATAGGGCCCTGTAGAAGAAAAAATATGCACAACACCCAATTGTAATCCGGAGCCGTATGGCTCAGCCCATGAAGCAGTGAAACAACAAGAATTAGACAACACACTTGTGATTGAAAACAGGCTGCAGGGGAATACCCTGATTTGTACTCACAATACCCAAGCTGAAAACCGGATGGTGGATGTTCTTCTGGATTGCCAGAACAACAAGGCATGGAGACAAAGTCCTTGTGACTGGACCCCACTGCAGTTTATAGCAAACGGATTTAGTCCGAGACAAGCTGGGGTTTGCTTCCAGCTTCAACACACAGCACACAGCACAAGGGATACGAAATAGCGATTCCCCACAAGCACTATGCACATTCATATGTAAAAGGAAAGTGCTATACCAGGCAGACTGCTCCTCAATCCCGATTGCAATTTCTGCAAAATACCCGGGAACACACACAGCAGCTTCAGTTCCTGACAGACCAAGCGCAATTCAACAATTTCTCCAGTCTTCTACAGGGTGAGCCTGGTTTCCACACTTCTAGTGCTTCTTTCTCCTCACAACTTGGATTCAGTCCAAACTGGCACTCACAAAGGCTGCAGACTGAAACTCAGGGCCTCACACGTGCTTCCCACGTGAAACTATACACCACAGAAACACAGAGTTCCTTCTCTCTTCACAGTCACAACTGATCTAATCTTTCCAGTCACAGAGCAGGGCATTTCCTTTAGCTCCACACCATTCTGTTGGCTGGTTCGGCTGTCACTCACAATAAGACTCCCTCTGTTGGTGGAAAAAGGTGCCACGGTTAAAACTACAGTTCCCAGAGTCACTGCCCATACAATCCCTTTGTGGCTGGCTCAAAATTGAGAGTCCAAGTTCCGATTCATCCACAGGCTCCATTTTAGTGTCTCCCTATCATCCTGATTGATCCAAGTCAGCTATTCAGGACCAAAATGAAAGAGTTACACTGAAACAGTTCGTGCTGAAATGAAGACAGGTTAGACAAACTACATTTTCTCAGACACTCTAAATGATTTCTGGCAAACAGTTATATGTTTCAACAAGGCTCCCTCTGCACATGTAGCAACGGTAGAAACGGAGCGAATTGACAGCAGCCTAGGCGGGATTCGAGCATTAAATACACAGTCCCCCCATGCAAACTAATTAAGTCTGTAAGCAGACAGCTCTTAAACAGACAGTATGTGGAGGCTCAAATAGCACACACTTGGAACCACATTTAAACAGCTTAGATGCCGAACACCGCCCAGACTTAGAGCATTCAGGCAAGCTCCTGGAAGACTTTTGGGAACCCCCATTTGCAGGAGGGTTACACACAGAACACACAAAAGTGGCACAGAGTCCCCAGATTTTTTCTGCAGGCCAACAATGCATCCTCCTTGTGTGCAGAAAATTGACAAGTGGTAATGAAGTGAAAAGAGACTGTTTCAGCACATACAAAGTCCCCCAGAATTAATGGCGCACTCAGTCATACGCGCAGTGGTGGCACAGAGTCCCCAGATTTTTTCTGCAGGCCCACAATGCATCCTCCTTGTGTGCAGAAAACTGACAAGTGGTAACAAAGTGAAAAGAGACTGTTTCAGCACATACAAAGTCCCCAGTATAAAATGCTGACTGTGACATTCGTGTTGCTGGTACAATGTGCTGTCCGAGACGATCCACCAAATGAAATGTGATCATCTCAACTGGATTGAAAGGTGCCCTTTGGATGTACACTAGTAGTAGCCTTGGTGAGTAGATATATATATAGATATATGGTTGTGTATTTTGTAGGTGATGATGAGGGGGGTTGAACTTGACATGGCCATGTACTCATGCTATTGTTCTGCATCACACAGGTGACTCCTAAACTGTTGCTGTGCACATTCCAGTGCTCAATGAGAATGTTTTGCACTTAAATGGAAACGGATAACTCTCAAGCACATGAAGGTAAGTATTTATTTTTTGGGGGGGGTGGGGAATCATATTTTCAGTTTTGTCTGTAATGGTTTCTTATTTTTTTACTTCTTCACAGATTTCATCAGCATCCTTCTGGAGTCCAGTTCTTAATGATGGTCATGGTCATCGAATGAAACGACTTCTGCGTGTTGCATGTGTGCCCAAACTCGGGGAAGGGTTGTGCCTGATGTTGAAGAACTTTTTTGGATAAGGCCACTTTGACAGAACAACAAAGCATCGCGAAGTTTCCTAAAAAAAGAAATGAATGACTTCTTACAAGTTACAACTTCATTGTTACGTGTCTCTTCCCGGTTCTCAAATCTCAATCCCTATTGTCAAGTTACATTTCAGAGACACATCTTGTCAACTACTAAGACAATCTGTTGTGTGCAATATTTGCAGCTGCCTTTACAAAGCAATGAAACAAGTGAAATAAAATCTTCATACTTACCAGAATGGATTTCAAATGGACATTACATCGGTTCCTTTCTGTACGGTATAGCTACAGCATCTTTCCCAACAAGTAATAGCGATAGAGCCTGTTTTCGTTCTCCTGTAAAAGAAACAAAAGAAGTGTACTGTATGTGTTTTGCCACTGTGGCTCTGAAAAGCTACAGAAAACAAAACATACAACTTAAGAAAGTGAGGCAGCATAACAAACATGAGTGCACATACTCACTTTATGGTTTAAATATTAAGAAGCTGGTGGTGGTGGTGCACTGGTGGACTGGTGGTCCGTGGGGGGCAGACAGACTCATGGTGGCAGACTTGCATAACATCAGTCCTGGTGGTGGTGGTGGTCCGGGTTGGGGGGGCACATCACCTTTTAAATACTGCAGTTAAAACCTGCCAACATTAACCACATCATCATTCTCATAAAGAAAACTGCCCTCACAGTCATCGATGTCTGAAGTCTGACCACTGGGAAATTCTTTCTCCATTGCGTCACCATCTACGTCAGTGGTGAGCCGTTTCAGGCAGCCACTGCCAGTGCCACCAGGATGCTCCATTTCCACATCAGCAAGACTACCATGACTAGGCTGAGGTATGAATACCGAGGTGGCAGTCTGTGCTGGTATGTGTCTCTCATTCATTTTAATGAATGTTAGCAAACTAACATTTGCAGGAGACAGGTTTGTCCGATGATCCCTAACTATTGCACCTGCTGAGCTGAATACCCTCTCAACACTTACACTGGAGGGTGTGCATGTGAGGTACTTCAGTGCCACTGCAGTCAGCTCTGGCCATTCACTGACCTTTCCACTCCAGTACAAAAGAGGATCTTCACTTATTGTCAGATGCCTGTTTTCAGAAAAATATGACTCAACCATTCTCTGTGCCGCACTAAGTCTGATTGTTGATGCATCGGCCTTTTCCCTGGAATCATTGATTTCACAAATACCCACTTGGAACAAAGCCTCCCAAAGTGGGTTGACGCCACCCACTTTGGATGACAGACCACCTGGAACTACAGTCCCCCTTCCCTTGCATGATATGCTTGCTGGTCTTCCAGCTACACCTTCAGCTGGATTATGCTGCTGAGGTTTGCAAACCTTGGCATCTGACTTCTGTGCCCCATGAACCAAGTGAACCAGTTGACCACTGTTATTTTTTAGCTGTTCAGACCCTCCCTCCAGTACTGATGCAATTCCATGTTTGTATCGTGGGCCCAGCATTGTTGCCATGGCAAAGTTGTCACTACACTGAATGCTCATAATGTGACAATTCTAGTAGAATACTGTCAGCATGTGTTGCAGCAACATACTGCTACCACCATCTCCGGTAACATCAAGGCTATGCTGTACATTCACCAATGTCTGCCTCAGCACCCACAGCAGTGGAATTGATTGGCCAATGGAGGCAGACTCACCACTCACTGCCTGTGTGGCACGTTCAAAAGGCCGCAAAATTCTTATTAGAGTCCATGAGGTGCCACTGTTCAGTCATCATAGACATGGAGGCCCCAGAACTGTCATGGTTAGTGTGCATAACAAGATATTCTGAGATGGCTTTGTATTGTTCATACAACCTCTCTGCCATGTATAACTTGGAGTTCCATTGGGTGACAACTTCCAGCTTCAAGCGGTGCTGAGGCAGGCTGTTTTGTATCTGCAAGTGCCGCAGTTGGTCATGGGCCTTTCCAGATCTTGAAAAGTGAGAGCAGATACGTTGTGCAATGGTCAGCATTTCCTTTATGTCAGGGTGCTGCAGACACTCCTGAACCACAAGATTTAAACAGTGGGCCATGCATGGAACATGAAAAAAAACACCATTCATGATGCATTTCACCACATTTGACCCATAGTCACTTGCCATGAACCCAGCTCTCAGGGACAGAGGGTTTAGCCATCTGTCAGTTTCAGTCAGTACCATGTCCAACATTTTCTCACCAGTGTGTGAACAGGTCACACTGTGCATAGCAATTGTTGCATGCTGATGAATTCCAGGAAGATTGCTACCGTGACAATCCACCTTCCTACACTAATTATTCACACTACCAACATCACAAACAACCCCCGGCACCTGTGCCCAGTGTGCAGTTATACACAAATATGAACTCCCTGCTGTTTTGCCACTTGTTCACATATCCATACTTAAATGGATGAATGGAGAGGAGGAATGTTGAAGGACATGTCTTACTGAGTCTGAGACAGTGCAGAACAACTCAGGAGCAGCACGGTTAGAAAAGTATACCCTGGATGGGACTTTTCATTTTGGACAGGCATGGGCAGCAAACTGCCGAAACCAAGAATTCTCCACAAAGGAGAAGGGCAAAAGATCGATTGCCAGCATTTCCGCTACAGCAGCATTAAGTTCACGTGACACTGTATGATTGGGGGGTACTTCAGCTTCTGCACAAAAACACTCTGTAACGTGGGCTGACAAACCTTTTACACGAGGGCCCAGATATTCAAACTGCACCATTCTGTGGCGCAAGCCCCTGCGCCACTAAAAATAGTTGTGCAGGGGTGTGGCCAGGGCGATATTAAACGGAGTTACGCTATGGCGCAACTTCTTTGAATATCGTTCCCTGACCACACCCACTGTGCATGGTGCAGTGGAACTGAGCCAGCGCAAGTGGTCAGAGTAGAGCATTGAGATGCGGTGGCACAAGTTCCATTGCGCCATGCACAGCACCTGCGATATTCAAAGGGTGACATGCAAATGGGGCCATAATTTATGCAAGGCACACGGGAGGCCATTTGCATCTGATTATGGCCCCATTTGCATGCCATTAGCATGCAGGTGTGCCAATCCCCAATGACTTGCGCCTGGCGCCCTGCCAGGCAGCAGCCATCAGGGACCGATGCACCCTGCAGCCCGATCGCGGGCAGAACAGTATTCTTCCCCCTCCCAACAGCCCAATCGTGGGTAGAACAGAATTCCCCCCCCCAGCAGCCCGATCGTGGGCTTAACAGTATTCTACCCCCATTAGCTTGATCATGGGCAAAATGAAATGTCCCCCACCCCGAGTAGCCCGATTGTGGGCGCCAATGGATCTACCCCCATTAGCCCGATCGGAGGCATAAATGAAACGTCCCCCACCCCCCAAGTTGCCCAATCAGGGCATCAGACCTCCCCAAGTCCAATATCCTGGTGGTCCAGTGGACTGTGAGTAGCCAGATCGGCGGCATCCTTACCCCCAGTATGATATCCCTGGTGATATAGTGGCCCTACCCACCTGCCCATGGAGCCCTACCATCCCGCTCTCCCCGCCAGCTGGTGGGGCTAATGGGGTTAGAATACTATTATGCCCGTGATCGGGCTACCGGGGTGGGGGACGTTTCACTTATGCCCGCGATCGGGCTAATGGGGGTAGACTACCGCTATGCCCACAATCAGGCTGCTGGGGAAGAATACTGTTCGGCCCGTGATTGGGCTACTCAGAGGTGACACTGCTGCCTATGATCGGGCATGGGGGCGCCGCTCATGCGTCGGGAACAAGTGAGGCCACCCACAGGTGGCAGCTGCTGTGTTGCGCTGCACGCGGCAGCTCACCTGTGGGTGGCCCTCGACTTGTTCCTTTTTTTTTTCGGCATAACTTTGTGCAGGCACAGGTAGGGGTTGCGCCTGCATAACTCTGCATGGCCTGGGCTGAATATCGGGCTGAGCAGTTTATGCATGGGCACGCCCCCCCACCTGTGCCTGCATACATTACTGATGCACCCCAGCACATCGGGATTTGTGCAGGTGCACTTTTCCCTTTTAAATATCGCACCGGGGCACATCAGTGGGTTGTACATGGCGCAACACTGTTGTGCCATGCGCAACCCTTTTGAATATCTAGGCCGAGGTGTGTTGTTGGTCACAAATGGTTGTGCTCTGTGATGAATGCCATTGGCGGGGGGTGGAGTGTGGACATTTGATGAAGACGGTTGCACAGGTGATGATGACAAACCCAGAAATTAGTTATTTTTCCAGATTTGCCAACCGGGGTTGATGTACCATTTGCACTAGACATACTGCATTCACCACCACCACCACAAAAACTGCTACTCTCACCAGCAGTGGACAACATTTCAAAGTCATTATGGTCCTCCACCTCATCATGCCTGTAGTAATCCTCTGCTCTTATTACCGCACTACTGCACATTTAATTTTCTACTGGCTTAACAGTCATGGAAGGGGATAACATGTTGGCTATGGTTGCCGGTGATACGGGTGAATGCCCCAGTCTGGTATTAGCTGCCAGCTTGTGTTGGGTCCACAGAGCCAAGTGCCTATTCTTAAGATATGTATGCTGTCCTCCTGTCCCAAGATGGCTTCCTTTTTTACCTCTACTCACACGCACATGGCAAACCTGGCAGATTGCAACTGAATCAACATTTGCATCTTGAACAAAAAAATCCCAAACAAGGGAGTGTGATGCTCTGCTTTTATTATGTCCATGATAATGTGGCTTATTTAAGTCTGTTATTTTAAGCACTGAAGTGGGGGGGGGCATGTGATGTTTCTGGCACTGCACACCTGGACTGCAACTGACCACCACAACTACCTATCATATTGATTACTGGGTCATCATCATCAACTAAAACCGGTAAATCACAAGTTTTTACAGGGGGGGATTCCTGCAAACAGATTCAGACACAGCCACTTTTAATTTCTTTTTCTCCGGTTCCCAACTGGGGTCAATTGCATCATCATATTCATCAATGTCACTGTCACACACATCCACATCTTGTGCTTGGATGCTAACATGTGGACTGCATGTTGCAACAACAGCAACATCATCAGCATCAGCATCATCACATTCATCATCAGCATCTACACCACCATCACCTGATATTTTTTCACCACACTGTGAATCACTGTATGGAAAATGTGTGACGTTAACTGCCACGGTGGATGGAATATCACATTGTATGCTATTGTTGACATAATCATCAGAATCAGGTTCAGTTAATGGGATGTTACTGGGAAGTATGACATCATCTACGCTGTCACCCACTTGCACTGATTCACACTCAATATGTTTGGATATGGTGCACTGGTCGGAATTAGAACTTGACGCAACAATGCTAATACTACCTCCACCACCACCAACACCAGTAACACTAACACCACCGGCTGAGAAAACATCATCTCCTCCAACTATCATGAAGCTACTGATTGGGCTGTAAAAAAACATTGCAGGAGAAATACTGTACCTTTCCTCACATCAGCAATGCAATTCTCTGTCCGTGTACTACTACCACGCCCACAGACCCTCTTACTGCCAACATTACCATGGCCAGACACAGCTTTGCTTGCACGTTTCTTTGCAGGCATTTTGGGGGATCAACCACAAATATTATTGCCAAATTCAGATTTTGATATGTTCACTTTCTGACTGGAGGGACGCCGGCTGGATGTGAAGCAAAATAAACAACTGTGGCTTCAGCAACAGATAAGACTACTGTGTTGTGACACTGTCACAGAATTAAAACAATTTCAGTAACCAGTGGTGCTGATGGAGTCACAAAAACAATCCAGTCTGGTAAAAAAAAATACCTTTTCAACGTAGGGGTGGGGGTGGGGAGCACTGAATACAGACAGTGCTGATTTTTTACAGCACTACAAGCAGCAAAACTAAGAACAGAGAACACGATCGCAGTACAAAATCAAGCAGCTGAAGTGGATAGCAGGTTCACACTGTTGCACTTACTGTAGTTGCACTTACACTAGTCTGTATCACAAATTTTAAAAGGTGTATTATATTTGATGCACACAACACTGCACACACAACACAGAACACTTTGTGTGCAATGCTGAAAGAGGAATGTGATGCAAATGCAAAAGTTCAGTGTACTGCCACATAATGTAAATTTGTAATTTAAACAATCTGACCTTATGAAATGCTGCAACACATTCACACAACAAACAGCAAGAAAATTTGTACTAATACTGACAATTTTACTATGTGTACAGTAACACAGTCAGTTATATAACAAAAATATAACCAAAACACAAAGAAATCACTAGTTCTGCAACTTAAATCTACCTACACACAGATATGCCCTTCCCCCACACAGCATACTTCACTGTCTTTCACCACACACACTCAATGTTGTAAATTAACATTCAAAATACACACACAAATAAAAACGCTCAATGACATGAGCACAGGAGGGTCTCCTACAATCGATGAACTACAGTTGGATCCCCCCCAAAAAAGCAAAAAATGCTTTTTGAACAGCTTTTAAAAGATTCCTACAGACAGCTATCAGAGCATACTGTCTCCTATTCCTTCCTACTCATACTACCCCGAACTGAGGCTGTGCAGATCAATATAGAGCCATGTGACCTGAAGTCCCATGATTCACTGCAAAATCCACCTTCGTAGCTCAAAAACAAGGCGAAGTGAGTCGAAGTGAACTGCCACCAATGTACCTCACCTTAAAAATTGAAAGAGCAGTGACCAGTGGAGGCAGAGTAACGCGAAGTCGCTGTTTATAATGCACTTCACGTTCCTCATTATAAAGCAAAGTACTCCGCTTCTCATTGTGGAACACTCCACAAATCCGCCTGTGCTCCGCAAAACGTTTCGCAGAGTGGATTGAGCCCACTTCACCCACCACTAGTGGAGATGACTAGAACTCTTTTGCCTCTTTGTAGAGTAGTAGGGGTGTAGTTCAAGTCTTTTATCCTTGAACACTACCCCATTCTGTGCCCAGTCTTTACTGAAGATTTCAGACTTGACCCTATAATCAATAAAGACAAGAATTCTATAGCAGGGCCAGGCCAGTGGATCTTTAGGTAAGACTGCAAGTGCCCTGTTAGCATGAATAATACCAAGATCTGCACCAAGGCCCAGGTTGAGCACCTCTTTCAGGAAACTGTCTGTAAATTTAACGATGTCCCCAGAGTCAGTTTTTTTGGGAAGTCCATGTATTCATAGGTTATTCCTACAATTGCGGTTCTCCATCTCTTCCAGTTTATTTTCTGAGTCTAGCTCCCATTGAAGCAATTGGAGAAGGGCATGTGTGTTGAGGTCCATTGTTGCAGCATGTTTGATGAATCAGGATTCCAGCACGGAGGTCCATTTTTCAACCATACGGAAATCCCAAAGATCATTGTCTGCTGCAATTTCTGTGTGGCAATGTTTTTAAGTTCTCTGTATAGTTTTCTGGATGTTATTTGGTAGGATTCCTCTCCTTCCTCAAACTCACTGTCCAACTTCACTGGTGAGGGAGTTTGGGAAGATGAACAGCTTCTGATGTAGTCCCGGTCCTCCGATTGGAGCAAAGCACATTTCGTTGTAGGGGTAGCCTTCAAATCTTTTAATCTCTGTCTGGTCGACATACTGTGCTCTTGTTTAACTTTTGAATTTCATTCATTTAGCCCATTTAATACACTGGATGCCTTTAAATTAACTTAAGTTTGCACAGAGCTGGGGGGTGCTGTGGAACAGCAATATGGTGGACGTCTTTTAACGTATCTCCAAAGTTAGACCTATAACTTTACTTTTTAAAGTATTGGTTTTTCATCTTATGGCTCTTAGTTTGTGGAAATCACTGCCGGAATCCCAGTAGAATAGAATTGGACCCAAAAAAGACAGAAGGCATGGGTCCCATGGCATGGAATTATTCCTTTTTCCGACCGGAGCTGTTTATGGTTCTGGGCCTGGTTCTTCTGGAGGCCCTGCTGTGACAGAGCTACCTGCGGTGCAAATTATAGCACTCCTGACTAAAATTCAAGCAAATGGGGAAGAAATGAATAAACATCTGGCAGCTGTGGTGGCTAAATTTAATGAAAGTGACGACACTCTGAAATAACATTCGGCAGCTATCAACAATCTTTTTGCAGCTAACACCAAACAAGCAGAGTGCAACTGTAACCCCCCTGCAAATGGGGGTTCCCAAAAGACTTCCAGGAGCTTGCTTGAATGCTCCAAGCCTGAATGGTGTTTGGCGTTTAAGCCATTTATCAGTGAGTGTTTTTAGAACCTCTGGCACTGTCTCTTTAAGAGCTGTCTGCTTGCAGACATAATTAGTTTGTATGGGGGGACTGTGTGTTTCTTTGATTGAGTACCACTCAAGCTGCTGCCAATTCACTCCATTTTGCAGTCACTAGGAGTGCAAAGGAACCTATCTGAAAGATGTAACTGTTTGCCAGAAATCATTTACAGTAATAATGAAATTACAGTTTGTCTAACCTGCTTTCTTTTGCAGTCAGAACAGTGTCTGCTAGTTCCCCATTCTAGTTTTGAACTGCTGAACTGGACCAATCAGTGTGGGGTAAGCTAGCTCTAAAATGGTGCCTTGGACGAATCAGAACTTGGACTCATAATCTGAGCCAGCCACAAGAGGATTGTATGGGCAGTGACTCTGGGAGATGTAGTTTAGACTTCAGTGCCTTTTGGACCAACAGCAGCAGTCTATTGTGAGTGACAGCCAATCCAGTCAAGAACTGGGAGGAACTCAAAGGAAGTGCCCGGTTTTGTCGGTTGGAGTTTGAGTTGAGCTTTGGCAGTGAAGAAGGAAGGAGCCCTGTGCTTTTCAGTGTGCAGTTTTAGTCAAAAACGTGTGTAAGGCCCAGAGTTCGGGTCTGCAGCTTGTGTAACAGCTTGTTAGGACTGAATCCGTCCTGTGAAAAGAATCAAAGGATCTCTGAAGAGTAGAAACCAGGCTCACCCTGTAGAAGACTGGAGGAATGGCTGAAAATTGCACTCGGTCTGTCAGGAACTGAATCTGCTGTGTGTTCTCCCCGGTATTGTGCAGTAATTGCGATCGGGATACAGATGCAGCCTGCCTGGTATAGTGCTTTCTTTATATGGATGTGTGCAGAGGTTTGTGTACCTCAAGTGAGCCCTGCTGACATTGAAGGACCCTATCTTATTTGGAGGTCGTGAGTACTAATTCAGGGTTGCTCCTGTTGAATTGCCACATTAAATCCAAATGGAATTACTGTACTGCTGACTGTTTAATTCTCCTTTTCTCTGTGTGAAAGGCCCCTACCAGCTGCCACGTTTGGACTAGCCACTAGGGCTTGGGTACCCAGGGACAGTAACTGATAGGGATAGGCCTGTGCACAGAGCCATAGGTAGATTATTAGAGTGATAAGCTAATTAACCTGATTTCCTGTCCTTGTTATATCTCCTAAATAAATCAGAGCTGCTTGTTTCAGCAAAGTTATACTGCCTGAGGTATTTGTCTATGTTAAAGTACTGTACTGTGATTGTTGCACTGTATCTCATTTCACAGGAGGTCCCAGTGCGGAACCAGACCTGGGGTAAGTGTATACTGTGAAGGTAATTTGATATATTGTGTGGGCCACTAGTGGGAAGAAAGGGGGTTGCAGTGTCCCAGAGGGCTGTGACCAAGTTAGTTTAACTATTGCAAACCCTGACCTCTGGGTGGAGGCACCCGCCATTGGATCCAGGCCCCTCAACCTGTTAGTGGCAAATCAGGCAGGGGTAGTAGCCCTGGGATAGTGCCATCTAGGGTTACATCTTGGAGGCTCACCGCTGGGATTGTGTGTCCTCTAGTGCCATATTCTGGAACCACTGTTAAGAAAAAAATGGGTACCCCGACAGAAGTGGCTGTGCACCGGCTGGTGGAGTGGTGTACTGGGGAGGAGATCGACCCCCAAAATGCTATGCTTATCCTGGACATCCCCCTGGGTATCAATACGGACACTGTGCAGGGAGTACTTTCCAAGGTGGAAGGTTTACAAAACCCTGTGGTGGTGGGTCGGCATGCTAATCTGCTCACCCACACTTTCCTGGCCCTAGTAGAGTTTAAGGATCCCATAGATAGCTCCAAAGTGCCACAGACCATTACCCCAGAGGGAGCCCTCACTGCTTGGAGAGTGATAACTAGGACAGTAAAGACCTGGGGAAATGAGCCCCACCACTATCTGAAACTTTGAGGAGAAATTTACAAATGGTTGCTGGGGAAGGGAAAACTGTGGAGGACTTGAAGAAACTATCTCTTGCCACCTGGGGTGTTCCTCCAAAACACCTCTCCCGCTCCAGTGCCCTGTAATGGTGGCTGAACCAATGCAGACTCCAATTTCTGCACCTGCCATTAGTCACGACTCTTACCGAAGGTTGAGGATCTTCTCTGGCACCTCCCACCCCAAGGGGAGGATGACTGGGAGACCTGGATAGACTATGTTGCCCCCAAGTCCTAGAATGGCAATGCTCGAAGCCGAGGCGTAAAGAGGGTTAGTAGAGCCTCCGAGGTCCTGCCCTGGCTACCATTCGTGCTAAACGGGCCAGTAACCCTGAAGTGACTGCACAGGCCTATCTTGAGGCCCTGGAGAATGTATGGGAGCCCAGATTCTGATGAGGACCTATGGTGGAGAGTAAAGATGCACAACAGTACCAAGGGAGTTGTTGTCTGTGTATGTATCTCGCTGGAAAAATTGTTGCAAGAATGCCTCAGAAAAGGTAGTTTGCCAGCGATTGAACTGGACCGAACCAGGCTGGACAGGATCCTTAAGTCTGCCCCTTCTCAGAACTGCTGTTGCTTCAGTTACGCCTGGCAGATCGACTGGAATCCCACCCTCCTATGATGAGTTAATGAGAGAAATTGAGGAGTTGAGAAAAGACGACCTCGGAGGGACCTGCACCAATAGCTGCGGCTATGACCCGAGTGACTGAGGGTGACCCATCAAGTGAAGTTCAGGGCAGAGGTTGGCAGTCAATGAGTGCTCTGACAAGGAAAAGATATGCCACAATGGGGCGAACTGTTGAGAGAGATCCGGAATTCAAAAACAGTCCCTTTATGAAGGCCACGCCTGCAAGTCCGGGCCCTGACCTATATCCGACTGCATCTGCTATGGGGTGGGGTACCCACCCATGTATCTCCTGCTGATAACAGCTCCAAACTCAATTCCTTGACCATGGAAGTAGAGAAACTGACGAGATGTCTCCAAATGCTTATCACGCCAGACAGAGATGGCACCCAGGTTTCCAGTTAGAATACCCCGCCCTGGCTCCCAGTGTGGCGCCGCGCAGCTCAAACTCCAGAAAGTATGTTTGCTATA
The DNA here is from genome assembly GCA_016271365.2 of Neoceratodus forsteri. NCBI lineage: Eukaryota > Metazoa > Chordata > Ceratodontiformes > Ceratodontidae > Neoceratodus > Neoceratodus forsteri. The sequence continues at coordinate 714,204,952 of CM057449.1, read as the reverse complement.
ATTGTGGGAAAGATGGGCACATGAAAAGGGAATGCCAGTCCCCAAAAGACACTGACAAAGTTGCATATAGGCTACAAGGAGAGCTTGGAGAACAAATCAGTGGTTAAGAGGTGCACAAAATGATCCCAGTGAGGGCACCAAAAATGCTAACTCACGTCCTTTTGTGGCAAGGTCAGTTGCCCAGGCCCCCACTATCGCCTCTCCAGACTGGTCCAGAATAGTGGGTCCCTCCATGGAGACCACTGTAAAGGTGAATGGAGTGTCTACAAGAGCTGTATTAGACAGTGGCTCCCAAGTGACAATTATGTTCCAAGATTGGTATCAGAAGCATTTGTCAGACGTACCCTTACAACCATTAGAAGGACTGCATGTATGGGGGTTAAGTGAGAAGGCCTACCCCTATTCCGGGTATATCCGAATTTGGCTGTCTTTTCCCACCTCCGTGGCTGGAGTGGCCGAACAAGTAGAGACCCTAGCCTTAGTGTGTCCCCCCACTGGACTGTATGATGGTGTCCCTTTGATTGGAACAAATGCTCATATGTTCGGAAGGCTGGCACAGTTGTGTTATGAAAAACAAGGGTCAAAGACTAGTAGAGCTTTAAGAGTTCCGGCTTTAATTAAGAAGGCCTATGAGGCACAGAGAGATGCTGAAAAATAGAACCAGAGGAACCGGTCGGAATTGTATGGAAGAAGGATCCTGAGTCTCTGATCCTGGCGCCAAATGCCCAGTGTACCTTACAGGAGAGGTCCTATAAGAAAGGATGTTAAGAATAAAATATTAATGTTGGATGCACCAGGCGATGGAAAATTGCCAGAGGGACTGCTGGTCAAGCCTAGTATTTTGCCCGCTAGAGCCCATGCTTATGCCAGAAGGGTAATGGTCCAAGTTCATAATGTGTCTGAAGAGACATTCGTAAATAGAGGTTGCATCCTGGCTAATGTGCATTGTGCAGACACTGCAGTGCTACCCAGCAGCAAGAGTTCAAGGAAGAATGACAGAGTAAGCCTGACTTGTTTGATTTCGCGACTCCCGCTGCCAGCTGAATGGAAAGTGGGTCAGTGAGAAGCTTGCCCAGAGAGACCAGGTGTTTTCTTTAAAGGAATGGGACGTAGGATGCGTGCAAGGAGCTGAGCACAATATCCGCTGCATGACGAAAGACCATTTCGGGAGAGGTCTCACGCCTGGCACCTGCTGACATAGATGATGTGAGACGGCATCTGCAAGAGATGTTACTGCTGGTGTAATACAAGAATCCAGAAGCCCTTATGCTTCCCCCATTGTGGTAGTGAGGAAAAGAATGGAACAGTAAGGATGTGTGTGGATTATCGACCTTAAACCGAGGACTATCCCTGATCAGTACACAATGCCCCGCATTCAGGATGCTTTGGACTGCCTAAACGGGAGCAAGTGGTTCTCTGTGCTGGATCTCCGAGTGGGTACTATCAGATCCCGATGGCCCCAGAGGACCGTGGAAAAGACAGCCTTTATCTGTCCGCGCCATTTCATGAATTCATGAGGATGCCTCAAGATTTCAGGTGCCCCAGCCACTTTTCAACGATTGATGGAGCGTGCAGTGGGGACATGAACTTACTAGAGTGCCTGGTATACCTAGATGATGTTATTGTGTTTGGCAGCTCACTGGAGGAACATGAGAGCAGATTATTTAAGGTATTGGACCGACTGGAGGACTTTGGCCTTAAACTGTCCATTGATAAGTGTCAATTCTTTCAAACATCAGTAAAGTATGTGGGACAATAGTATCCACCGAGGAATAGAGACCGACCTAAGTAAAGTTGAGGCCTTGACCACCTGGCCGCAGCCCAAAATCTAAAAGAACTGCAAAGATTCCTGGATTCTGTGGTTATTATCGGCGTTTCATCAAGGACTATTCAAGAGTGATCCGCCTTACTTAACCTTACTCAAGGGTATCCCCAACCCACAAAAATACTAAAAGTCAGCGTCCCTCAAGACTGAAAGAGTGTATTTTCATCCGAGTGAAGTATTTGGGGCCCGCTGGACTCTGATTGTGAGACTGCTTTCATGAGATCATTTATCAACTTACCCATGCTCCAGTGCTGGCCTATGCGATCCAAGAAAACTTATGTCCTGCACACTGATGCTAGCTCACAGGGTTGGGGCTGTGTTGTACCAAGAGCACGAGAATGGCCTGAGACCAGTGGCCTTTGCCAGTAGAAGTCTGACCCCATCTGAAAAGAACTATCCTGTACATAAGTTAGAGTTTCTAGCTTTGAAGTGGGCTATTGTTGACCAATTCCATGAGTACTTGTATGGGGCTAAAATACTAGTAAAACTGACAATAATCCTTTGACCTATGTGCAGACCTCAGCTGTTGGATGCCACTGGCCATAGGTGGCTTTCTGCATTATCTACATATGACTATGCTCTCGAATACCGAGCAGGTCTGAACCACATAGATGCTGATGCTCTCTCCCGGAGGCCTGTTCCCCAGAATGATTGGGTCCGATTGGCAGAACCTGACATTCGGGCACTCTGCCGGAAGTTTGACAGGGAGGAACAAATGTCCACGGACGCAGTGGACTGCATGGTGGATTGCTTGGGACCCTCTGAGAATTGCATACCTGCTGCTTATTGCCACTTTTCTGCAATAGACATTGGTGCACTGCCTCAGCTGGACAATGACAGTACTGGGCTCAATCCGCGATCCCATGATCAAAACAGCTTTAGAAGCCCTCTATGCAGGAAAGATGTCCAAATTACGCCCACTGATTTGAGAACTGCACTGTTATACAAAGAAGGTCCTAAGTTGAAACTGATCAATAAACTGTTATACAGAGAAACAGTAGACAGAGGGACAAGTAGACAAACAACTAACAGTGCTGCCCACTGCCTTCCGAGACTCAGTACTGAGGTCCTTGCACAACCACATGGGGCACCTTGGTATAGACAGAACACTTGACTTGGTGAGATCCAGATTCTATTGGCCTAAGATGGGGCTGATGTGAGCAACACATTCGAACTTGTAGTCACTGCTTACAGAGGAAAGCTTTGCCCAGAGGGCTGCCCCTTGTTAACATCACCACCAGTGCACCCATGGAGCTGGTCTGTATTGATTTTCTGAGTTTGGAGTCAGATCAAAGAAATATCAGTAATGTGCTGGTGGTCACTGACCATTTCACGAGATATGCCCAAGCTTTCCCACCAAAGACCAGAAAGCATCCACTGGCCAAAGTACTTGTAGAAAACTTTTTGTTCACTATGGGGCTCCACAAAGAATCCATTCTGATCAAGGAGAGACTTTGAGAGTCGTCTGATCAAAGAGATGCTTTCTCTGTGGGAGTGCAAAAGTCCAGAACCACTCCTTACCCCCCCAGGGGACCCACAGCCTGAACGTTTCAACCGCACTTTGCTAGATATGCTAGGCACCCTGCACCCAAAGGACAAGCCTAGATGGAGCCAACAAATTAGCACTGGTACATGCTTATAACTGCACCAAAAGTGATGCCACTGGATTCTCCCCTACCTGATGTTTGGAAGAGAAGCTCACTACCAGTAGATGTGTGTTTTGGGGTCTCTCCTGATGGGGTTCAGGCTGACAACTATTTACAGTATGTGCAAAAGTTAAAGGCCCAGCTAACTCCATGCGTACTCAACTGGCTCAAACCATGGCTGCCAAAAGAAATCTGGCCAACAAAGAAAGGTATGATAAAAAGGTGAAAGCACAGGAACTCCAGGAGGAGATGGTATTGCTAAGAAATCTGGGATTGCATGGCAAGCACAAGATTGCTGACAGATGGCACCATCTCCCTCACATTGTAGTGGGCAAACTAGATGATCTGCCAGTGTACAAAGTAAGGCCTGAGAATAATTCAAAAGATGTAAAAACAATGCATAGAAATCATTTACTGCCCATTGGACAAATCTTAATTGAGTCTGAGCCCCTAGAAGATGCCCCTCTGCACCAGTGACTAGAGCTGCTGCTAAGAAAAGATCAAGAAAGTCTGCACCTACAGAAGCAAAGTTAAAGTGTTCCTCCACAAGTCCCAGTTGAGCATGACTGTCAGTCCATATCGGAAGAAAGTGAGAGTGACTTTGAATACTATCCTTCTTACGAACTGAGTCAATTGTTTCGGGCAATCCCTAGTCAATACTGGAGACAAAGCTGGGCCTTCTGACTGTCTAAGCCCCCAGCTTCATCCCTGGAGCCAATGCTCCCAGAAAGTGAAGTGCAAAGCATCAGATCGATGAAATGGAATCATTGTGCATGGTTGAACTGTTTGAGCTTTCAGGAGGAAATGATAGATTGGGGCAGACTGGTGATACACCGAACAAGAAGAGTATTTTGAGTGCCCTGACAGTCCACTGCCAGTGTCCGAAAGCTTCCATGCGAGCCAAATGTTGTGGACTCAGAAACTGTAACTCCTGGAGCTGAAAGTGCCCCAAGTTCTAGCCTCTCTACCCCATGGAGACTCCTGACAAGTGAGGACAATGCTGAAAATGAGGCTCAGAGTGCAGAGACTATAACAGTTCCCCTAGAAAGACTGGTCGAGCTGTAAAGCCTGTGGTGCACCTCAGTTATGATTCACTTGGGAGGCCTGTGGACTTGCCTCTCAATGTTGTCCATAAAGGAGTGTATGTGTCCCGAGCTCATTGCCCAAACTGAGCATCAGTGCTAACTCCAAGTTACTTGTGTTGCCCTCTAGTATGGTGCCCTTGCCCCATCCAGCCCCAAGGTAACTGATAGGGAAGGGCCCCTCTCTTCAGGTTTCATGTACAAGAGGTAATAACTTGAGTTATGGTACAATGTGTATGTAATACTGTGTAAAGAGTGACGTACTGCAATGTTTCAGAAATGTGTCTTGGTAAAATGATATATTGACTGATGATTACATATGCGAGCCTAATGCAAATGTATATGGTTGCAGTTGAAACTTATGGGTACTTGCTTGACGCGGACGCCAAGCTTTCCCAGGCCAGGAAGGTGTAACCCCCGCAAATGGGGGTCTCCAAAAGACTTCCAGGAGCTTGCTTGAATGCTCCAAGCCTGAATGGTGTTTGGCGTTTAAGCCATTTATCAGTGAGTGTTTTAGAACCTCTGGCACTGTCTCTTTAAGAGCTGTCTGCTTGCAGACATAATTAATTTGTATGGGGGACTGTGTGTTTCTTTGATTGAGTACCACTCAAGCTGCTGCCAATTCACTCCATTTTTGCAGTCACTAGGAGTGCAAAGGAACCTATCTGAAAGATGTAACTGTTTGCCAGAAATCATTTACAGTAATAATGAAATTACAGTTTGTCTAACCTGCTTTCTTTTGCAGTCAGAACAGTGTCTGCTAGTTCCCCATTCTAGTTTTGAACTGCTGAACTGGACCAATCAGTGTGGAGTAGCTAGCTCTAAAATGGTGCCTTGGACGAATCAGAACTTGGACTCATAATCTGAGCCAGCCACAAGAGGATTTATGGGCAGTGACTCTGGGAGATGAGTTTAGACTTCAGTGCCTTTTGGACCAACAGCAGCAGTCTATTGTGAGTGACAGCCAATCCAGTCAAGAACTGGGAGGAACTCAAAGGAAGTGCCGGTTTTGTCGGTTGGAGTTTGAGTTGAGCTTTGGCAGTGAAGAAGGAAGGAGCCCTGTGCTTTTTCAGTGTGCAGTTTTAGTCAAAACGTGTATGAGGCCCAGAGTTCGGTCTGCAGCTTGTGTAACAGCTTGTTAGGACTGAATCAGTCCGTGAAAAGAATCAAAGGATCTCTGAAGAGTAGAAACCAGGCTCACCCTGTAGAAGACTGGAGGAATGGCTGAAAATTGCACTCGGTCTGTCAGGAACTGAATCTGCTGTGTGTTCTCCATTGTGCAGTAATTGCGATCGGGATACAGATGCAGCCTGCCTGGTATAGTGCTTTCTTTTATATGGATGTGTGCAGAGGTTTGTGTACCTCAAGTGAGCCCTGCTGACATTGAAGGACCCTATCTTATTTGGAGGTCGAGTACTAATTCAGGGTTGCTCCCTGTTGAATTGCCACATTAAATCCAAATGGAATTACTGTACTGCTGACTGTTTAATTCTCCTTTTCTCTGTGTGAAAGGGCCCCTACCAGCTGCCACAGTTTGGACTAGCCACTAGGGCTTGGGTACCCAGGGACAGTAACTGATAGGGATAGGCCTCTGCACAGAGCCATAGGTAGATTATTAGAGTGATAAGCTAATTAACCTGATTTCCCTGTCCTTGTTATATCCCCTAAATAAATCAGAGCTGCTTGTTTCAGCAAAGTTATACTGCCTGAGGTATTTGTCTATGTTAAAGTACTGTACTGTGATTGTTGCACTGTATCTCATTTCACAGGAGGTCCCAGTGCGGAACCAGACCTGGGGTAAGTGTATACTGTGAAGGTAATTCTGATATATTGTGTGGGCCACTAGTGGGAAGAAAGGGGGGTTGCAGTGTCCCAGAGGGCTGTGACCAAGTTAGTTTAACTATTGCAAACCCTGACCTCTGGGTGGAGGCACCCGCCATTGGATCCAGGCCCCTCAACCTGTTAGTGGCAAATCAGACAGGGGTAGTAGCCCCTGGGATAGTGCCATCTAGGGGTTACACAACACCTCCTTTATAAGAGACCTGTATTTTATCAAAAGTAAACTCAAGCCCCTGGAGAACTCTCAAAGACAGACCAATGTGAGGGTGGCAGGCTTTCCACCAAGGCTCGCAGGATGAGCTGAGCTTATCAATCACCTAACAAAAATGATCTTTCTGGATTTAAACCTCCTACCTTCTGAATCAGGGGTGACTATCCTTAGAGCTTTCACCATCCTGCAGAGACCATACCCTCATAGGGACTCCTCCCAATGGCCTGTTACAGTGATCATCATCCTATCATCCCCGGAGGCCCGAATACCTCTTCTACAGGCAGCCAGAGCCAGGGGCAACATCGTATGGGAGGGTAGTCGTCTGGCTATATTCCTGGATTTGTCTGTGCAGACCCAATGTAGAAAAAAGAGCTCCAGTTGATAAAAAAAAAACCTTTTAAGTAAAGGATTTCAAGAACAGCTGACATACCCAATGAAGTTGCAGGTTCACCATGAATCCAAAGTGCATGTCTTTGTAAATCCAAAGCAAGCAGCTGAATTTGCCAGGAAATTGATCAAAAAGGTCCAGCTACCAAAACATCCGAAGAAGAAGATGAAGAAGGATGAAATTTCTGATGGCGTATTTCTCTTTTGGACCTTGTAAGTAATACTTTAACACGTATTATTTCAGCATTGTGAAAGGCTCTTCTCGGGGGAGGGGGGTTGTTAAGTAGGACCACACAGCATAAAAGTTAAATATGGATCTATAAGCTACTGAGTTGGGGGCAACGTTATTACCCTTATATATGTTTTTTTTTTTTCTGTCAACCAAGTGCTGCTCTACTGTACTGATCTTGTATACAGGCATTAATTAAGTTTAGGAGAAGTGGGGAGAGAGCGTCAGTGCACTATGCACTACTCAGTTTGCGAGCTTAAAAGAAAGTTTTCTATGTTCTGATAACCTACACAGTGGGTGTAATGGCTTACCTAGATATGTAGGTTTTAAAGGTAGCTTAATTGAGACCAGGACATCTTCAAGTTAGGCACTGCATTGTCGCCTAGACGTATCAGCTCTCCTGATACTTGTAATTCTACTAGGGGGTAGATAGTATGGTGTTGTAGTCTCAATTTAGATATTGATGTTGAGAGTACAATGAATCTACATATTTATCCACTCGGACTTTACTCCTTTGTAATTGTTTGGAAGCTTCCCTAAACTGTATGGATCCAATAATCCTTGTTACTAACTGGAATTTAAAATGGATGTATTATCACATGCTGTGTAGAGGTCTGCATACCTCATACCTTTTTTCTATGTGTGTGTCTACAGTTTCTACTGTATGTTCATAAAACTGCATAAATAAAAAGTTAAAAAAAAAAGATTGCATGGAGCTACTGAGTTTGGCTACTTCCATAGCCATAATGTCACCGGAAGTCTTCCTAAATTTAGATTTCTACATCAACTCTGATAGCACATTGAGGAAACCATGTATGTTAGATTGCTACTTCTACAGTCAGACTGTGTTACGAGTAATGAGCACTATATCCAGCTCTCATCCACCCAAACATGCCATTCATCAGTTCAGTCTGTCTAATACATTTTGCTCACAAAAGTGTTCCTGGGTTGCTGAATGTATCTGATTCAGGGTGTTCACATCAGATACTGATATGCCAGTCAGCTCCTAAACTGACAGCATCCACGAGCACTCATCAGCATGTACAACAACAAAAAATTGTGTTCATGACCTATTTTTATTATTTATTTATTTGTTATAAATGTAGTTGTGTGGTCCTATCATAGTATAAGAAGCCTAATCAGATGCATCATTCTGCTGGGTCATAACACTGTTAACTCTGACTTCAAACAGACTCAGCAAGCAACTCTGCAATTTGAGATACAGATGTGTAATAGTGCTTTACTGAAAACAGCTGTTCCACTCTGTTTTAGCTTTACAGTATTACTCCCCAATCACATTTATACAGCATGGCGAGGAGTACTACATACTGTAGACTCAGGTGGGATGGGTAGGTGATCTACAAGTGCTGTGTGTATTTGCTCTTTACTTTGGCCAGTTACTGCCTTTCTGTTCTCATGTTACAGATTTCAACCTCCGCCCATGCCCTCACATCATATAATAAGACTGTCAATGTGAACATAATTAATGCAGTACAGCAAGTGTGACTAAAAAAAGCTGAGTTTAGAGCCACAGTCAGGCTGATCAGTGGAAAATAAGGGCTAGGAAACTACTCCTGGTGGGGGGCTTGATAGTCCGGTGAGTGGATCTGGGGATAAGTAGAATGGAGGAGAGGGAGGGAGGTTAAGTGCCTTTCAGGAGGCACAGCTTGGAGGGAAGGGGGAGTGAATCTATAGGATCTTAAGGGCAATAGCTAAGAGGGAGGAGCTAGATTTCATTGTCCATCTAGGGGCCAAATGACCTGACAGAGGATAGAGAAGAGTTAGGCAGAATTCAGGAGAATTTCAGGAAGTTGGGGGGAGGCCTAAAGCAGGTCTTCCTCTCGGAGGTACTACTTATCCACAGCAAGGGAGAGGATAGGACACTCAGCATCCAGAAATTCAACTCCTGGTTGAAGGAATTGTGTGGAAAGGAGAGGTTTGGATTCAAGAGGGACTGGGGCCCCACTTGGTGGGATGTGGGCCTGTATAAAGATGATGGCCTACATCCATCCAGTGAGGGAACCATAGTCCTAAGTGAAAAATTGAAATGCTTCACTGGCAAGCATTTAAATTGACCAAATGAGGGGTCTAGTTAGGTTAGAAGACATAATATAACCCCCTCAGAGCACAGGCAATACATGGGTACTCAAAGAGGAAAGAGTCTAACGGGGGCACAATTCAACATAAAGATAAGGGACAGGCAAAAAGGGTACTCTGAACAGGGAGAGACATACTGTACATCAACAAAGCATGGGAGGGAAGCCACATCCTGGAGAGCCATGTGTGCGAATGCCCGAAGTCTGAGTAATAAGATGGAGGACCTTGAGGTGGCCATGGCGGAATCTGACCTGGAAATTGTGTCCATCACAGAAACCCAGTATAATGATAACAACAGCTGGGAAATAGCTGTACCAGGTTATAATCTGTTTAGGAGGGACAGGGCAGGCATGAAGGGGGCAGGAGTGACACTTTATGTAAAGAACAATGTAATGGCTACTGAGATACAAGTGGAACGGGGGGGGGAGATACTAGGGGTTAAGCTTGAAAGGAGAAAGGTGGCAGCCGTCTGCATAGGGATAATATACAGACTGCCAGCTCAAGAGGAGGAGTTCAATAGGGAGATGATGCTAGCTATCCAAAGGATGTTGCACAGGGGTTAGGTATTGCTGGTCAGTGATTTCAATATACCAGATGTAGATTGGAGCCTCCCTGCAGCAGCAAGAGCTAGGAGCAGGTTTCTCATGGACTTCCTCCAGAGTGCTTTTCTTAAACAACAGGTCATAGAACCCACAAGGAACATGGCACTACTGGACCTGGTGCTCATAAATGGGGACAGTGTGACAGGGGTTGCAGTAGGGAGGCACCAGTGGAACAGTGATCACTGGTCAGTGGGGTTTGAGATACTGTAACTGAGGGGTTGGAATCCAGTCACAAAAGGACAAGAATCCTTGACTTTAAGAAGTCAGATTTTAGAATAATGGGGAAATGTCTAGAATGTCTTGGGAGAGGGGAGAAAAAGGAACCGAGGAGCAGTGGCTAGCAATTAAATCATGGATACCAATGGCAACACATCTCTGTGTTAGACAGGTCAGCAAGGGGAAGAGAAAGAGGAGACCATTATAGTTTGCTTATAAAGGAAGTAGCTGAAAAAGGAAAAGTAAAAAAAATGGAATTCAAGCAATACCAAAAGACACAGGAGGGAGGGGACAGTGGCAGGTACTAGGAGAAACAAAGGGAGGCAGGGAGGGCAATCAGGGAAGCCAAGGCACAAACAGAGGAACACATTGCAAAATCAGTGCTGAGGGGAACAAAACCTTTTACAGATACATCAGGGGGGAAAAGGAAGGCAAAGGGAGGGATTGTGAGGCTGAAAGGGGAGCACAGGAGTAGTGTAAAGGATGACAACCAGAAAGCAGATATACTGAACAGATACTTCTGCTCACTCTTCACAGAGGAGGGAGCAGGATATGGTCCAGAAATGAGTGGAAAGGGCAGGAAAAGAAGGGGATGGAAATGGATACAATCCTTTTCTGAAGGAAAGGGTCCCAAGGGAACTGGAAGCAATAACAGTTGATAAGGCTATGGGACCGGATGAGGTACACCCCAGGGTGCTGAGGAAACTAAGAGAAGTGATGGCAGTACCCCTGGCAACCCTGTTCAACCTGTCATTGGAAACGGGAGATACCCAAAGACTGCAGGAGAGCTGATGTAGTCCCTCTATACAAAAGTGGAAACATGGAGGAACCAGGGAACTACAGACCAGTCAGCCTGACCTCAGTAGTGGGAAAGATCATGGAAACACTACTGAAGGAAAGAATAGTGCAACATCTAGTTGCCAATGGTCTACATGACCCAAGGCAGCATAATTTTATGGAAGAGAGGTTTTGCCAGACCAGCCTCATTGAGTTCTTCGACTGGGTGACCAGGGAGGTGGATGGGGGGGGGCAGTGGATGTGGCCTACCTGGACTTCAGCAAGGCCTTTGATACTGAGCCACATAGAAGGCTGTTAAACAAGCTGGAGAACATGGGAGTGGGTAAAATGGTGGTTAAGTGGATAGAGAATTGGCTGGATAACAGGACAGAGAGTGTGGTGGTAAATGGCAGTTACTTTGCAGAGGGAAAGTTACCAGTGGGGTATCACAGGGTTCAGTGCTAGGTCCAGTCCACTTCAGTGTCTTTATCAGTGATATTGCAAGAGGCCTAGAAGAGAAAATGTGCCTGTTTGCTGATGACTCAAAGCTCTGCAACAGGGTGGACACAACAGGGTGTGTGGAAAGAATGAAGAGAGATCTGCAGAAGCTTGAGGACTGATCAAGGGTTTGGCATTTGGGATTTAATGCTTAAAAGTGCAAGATAATGCACATGGGGAACAAAAACCCAGGAAGAGCATATCAGTTGGGGAGGGAGGAAATAGAATGTTCCAAGCAGGAAAAGGTCTTAGTGGTTATTATCATCATCTCGGATGACCTCAAGGCAGGCAGGTAGTGGACAAGGTAGCAGGAAAAGCAAACAGGATACTGGGATGCATAGGTTGGGGATTCACCAGCAGGAAAAGGGAGGTCATAATCCCACTATACAGGACATTAGTGAGGATGCACCTCAAGTACAGTGTCCACTTTTGGAGGCTTTACCTACTCAAGAATGTAGCTAGAGTGGAGGTGGTTCAGAGAAGAGCAACCAAGATGGTGCAGGGATTACATCACAAACCCTATGAGAATAGACTGAATGACTTAAATATATACTCCTTGGAGGAAAGAAGGGAGAGGGGGGATATGACTGAAACATTTAAGTACCACATCAGGAAAAATAACGTGTGGAAAAATACAATTTTTCAAAGAAAAAGATGCTCAAGGATGAGGGACATAGGATGAAACTGAGGAGGGAGGGAGGGAGGTTCAGATGGAACATGAGGAAGTACTTCTTTAGAGAGAGGGTGGTAGACAAATGAAAAACCTGCCAGAGGAGATGGTGGGGCCAAAAACAATTACAGGATTTAAGAATGAATGGGATTGGCATAGGGGATATTGGTAGTCAGGGGAGGGGTACAACCAGGTTCCACGATAGCTTGAAGAAGCACAGCTACTAACATTAATGAGCAGACTGAGTGGTCCGAAGACCCTTATGTGCTGACAACATCTATGTATTTATGTATTCTCATTAGGGCTCGGTGCAGCAGGATCAGACTGGGGTGCAGGGGGCCCACTTGGAAATTTGGACTGGGTGAACTGGGGCCCACCTAGAGAATGAATAAGGGGGCCTGAAGGGGAGTTATATTCTTACCAGCTTTACATTTCAATTTAGTATGTAGGCTTTATTTTTTCACTTTATATTTTCTTGCAGTGGTCAGAACACCCCATTTAAATATAAAATATTTCATAAATGTATGCATTTTCAGAGTTTGAAAGTTGGATAAGATCCCAAGTGAGGGGAGGCACCTGGAAATTATTAGGTATCCAGGTGGGTCAGTCTGACACTGCAGTGCAGACAGTTTGACAGTACTACATAGACTCAGATGGCATGAAGAGGGTGAACTGCCAACTGTGTGTGTGTGTGTGTGTGTGTGTGTGTGTGTGTGTGTGTGTGTGTGTGTGTGTGCTTTACTTTGGCCAGCTGTGGCCTCTTTGCTGTCCTGCTGATGTGGTCTCCCCCTCTCCCCTTGTGCCTTTACATCATATGTTGGCTGTCAGCATTCACACTCTTCATGCATCTCAACTGTCACACTTTATGAGGTATGTCACTCATTTTCCCTCTCACAAATCCTTTGTCAACATGGGGAAGATGATATTCTGCATTTCCCACTGAGATTTTAAAGCAGAAATTTATAATAAGCTAAACATAATGCACTGATAGCCATAGTGTTCTGAGCTTGAAATGGCCTGTTTGATGATGTGTCACACATTTTGCACATTTGTCACACATCTTGTCACATCACACATTTTGCACATTTGTCACACATATTGTCACATCACACATTTTGTTCATTTGTCACACATTTCAGTGAAGAAAGGTTGAGAGGTCCTCACATCACACTTATGGAGCACGGTGAGGGTAGCTAGAAGTTACAAAGGCAAAGGTTAGAGTCACAGCACAAAAGTCCAGCTGAATAAAATATCTTCGCACTCGGGTCTTGTGCACATAGTTTGAAAGCAATACACAGACTTGGAAGGGTTGGGGGGACCAGTTTGTTTGTGTGTGCCCTTTAATTTGGCCAGTAGCTACCTCTCTGATCTCCTCTTACAACAGTCCCCTCCTTTATGCATGCACAGCACATAAGTTGGCAGTCAACAAACTCACAAGTATGCAGCTCAACAAGTGTGTCACCAAAAGCAGAGTTCAGAGGCAAAACCCAGCACATCATCAAAGAGAACTTAACCACTTTCTGCCAACATACTCATAGTTTGAGAACCCTGTATAGTATCAGACAGGAGTGGATTAACAAGGGGAATTATCAACCAGCCTGTTACCACTATTAGTGATCAATGCTATCAAACTAAGCATTAAACTCATTTTTATGTTTTTTAAAAGTGACCCTTTTCTTTACAAGTAAATTCACTCAAACTGTCAAAGGGAATGCAATTTGAATTACTATTGACAGCTCACACACTTCAATATTCCTATAAAACCTGTCACAAAGGAGATTGGTTCAGATAAGGATGTTAATAACAGAAGAAACTGACAGAAATATTTAGTAGATTGTAAGCATGGTTTACAACATCATCATTACCAAACAAGTATTAGATTATTTGAAATAACTGTCCCCTTTTGATGAACAATCAAACTTTCTGCATGACTTAAAAAAATGGCAGAGCCTTGTGTAAAGAAAACATATGACCTCTATAACTCACAGTTAAATAGATCAAGAGATGTTATGTTTCAGATGTAACAAAAGCTCAACTGTATTTCAGCATTTCAGAGGAGCTATAAATAGAAAGCCACAAGTGCATCTACGGTATTTCACAATGTTACTGTCATGCAGTTCATACAACACGTGAAGCATGTGCAGCTGTACAGCACAGAGACCTGAAAACAACAGACCAGGCAGAGATCACATGAACTTGTAATTTAGAATACAAATAAAGACAAAAGGCAAACTTAAGTGTCTCAGACATGTTTATTAGATAAATGAGTCACTTGAAACTAGGACTCTGGATTGTTATTATAGTGGATATTTATTTATTTCTGCTAGTTCTGTAATTTGAGTATATATTGTAATGTTTTACACACTGTACTTAGGACAATTGTCTCATTCGCATGGGGGTTCATGACAGATGTCATTCTTTGTTGGGTAACTATTGTAGTGATGGATACAATTTATGATTATTAGGATTCATGTACATATATTTCATTTTAAGTAGTTACTTTCCCCAAGGGAAGGAAATTCCTAAGAATTTTTGTTTAGATTCCTTGGACTGTTTCTACATATGTATTATTTCAATTATACAACTTCTTGAACTCTGTAAATATCAGGCTACATTGTCTCAATTTCATGGGGGTCCTTGACTAGCATTTTTTTTATCTGGCACTTACACTGACAATTGATATTATCATGTATAAAAATCTTTGTTACAACAAAGTCTTAACATAATAGTTTGTTGACAGTATGTTGGGAATATATCTCCAGCCAGCTGTAGTTTCATTAGTGTGATACACTTACTCACTTTGGGTATACATCATTTTCACCATTCTATATGCCATGTAAACTAATTTCTGATGTTGTAATTTTAGGGCTCATTTTTTTATAATTTTTTTACTTGGTTATATGTTACATTTTAGCATGTAGTTGTTTTCTTGAGGGTCAACTCATTATCAAAGATTCTATTCTGAGCAGAGTGATGTACTGTGGCCTCAATTTGTGAAATATGTGTCTTCGGGAGGTTTCCTTCAGTTGACATGTAATTTAGTGAGCAGAGAATCTTAAGGTAGTTTTATCCATTAGACTGATACATGGTAACTCTCTGTTTGCTGTTTTCTTTAAACAATCTTTGACCTTTTAGTTTGGTTCAGCTGAAATAACTCTAGATATTCAAGCTCTCCAATGTCACTTTAATTATTTCTGAAGGCCTGTTTTAAACCAATGAAAATGATTTATGTGTTTTTCTGCATGTTCTAAGTGTTAATAATATGGGATTTTCAAAATAACTTTCATTAGGCTTTTGAAGAAGGACTTGTTGGTTTGAAAGCTAAAGCTCTTTGTTCTTTTTATAACATCGTTGTTGTTCCAGTAAAAGATATCAAACCATTTGTTCTGGATTTGTTCTTACTAGGACCAATATGGCATTAAACATTTTGTTTGAAAACTAATAGTGATGCTTTTAGCTCATTCCCATGTTACAGTGAAAATAACCATGTATAATAACCTGCACCCCTGGGTTTTAATTTCACTGTAAATTTTCGAGACATCAGTTCATGGTGCATATTCAGCAGCTGCAGCCTTATTAAATATCAGAAATAAATGACAGAGGGATGGTTCAAGCCCAGCTCCTCTCTGCTTCTGGTGATGACAGATTATGCTATTTGTTTTCTGTTATTTTGCTGACCTCTCCCCAGCACCTCCCCCCAATGCCACTTGTCCCCAGGAGAAGGAAAGTGTTCATGGGGTGCAGGAATTGCAATCCAACCCCTTTGAGAAGTGCACTGCAAAAATGTAGGGAATTAATGGGTTACATTAATATGTATTGAAAACTTTTAATAATTTTGGTTGGTTATTGTTAATTTTAAACAATGTTGCATTTGTTGTATACACAGTTTTATCAGTTTTTTTCTTTTGATTTTAGCTAGAAGAAAATTCTAAGTGGCCAACATCTACAGTAATTTAAATTTCCTAACAAGCGACCAGTGAGTGCTAAGGTTGTGATGCAGGGGCTGGTTCAAATGGAGTTGATGATAGTGCGGCTGGCTGCAGACTGCTGATAATACTGCAGAGAAAGTTCCTTTCTATATGATGTTATGGAAAATGAGACATGGCATCCTTATGGGGGGCTCAGTGGTTATGAGCTGTGTGTCTCTGTGGGAGTATCCTGTAGAAATAGACCTTTTTGGGCAAACAATTAAATTGTACTGTTGGAATTCTGGGTAGGAGGCCCAGGCATTGTGCCCCCCCCATAGCTCTAACATGAGTCCCTGTAATTCATGCAGTGCTGTCCTGTTGAGGGGGAGGGAGAATAATGTCACCCTGAACCTTGATGTTTCTTCCATATACTCTAAAAGTGGAATTCCAAACTACGACTGCTAGCAGGCAACAAATGCTTGCCATTGCTTGCAGGTTCCTTGGGGTTCCGAAATGTGATTAATGTGTTTCTAACACATATGTTAAATAACCACTGAATGCACAACAAACAAATCCTTTTATCTGTTTCATGTATATTGTGTACTGCCATATTATGCACCCTGGTCATGACTGGAACAAGACAACGGACAGTATATCTAAAATGCTTACCCAATGAATAAATGCAGAGTTTCCAAGTCAACACCCATGAAAAGAAAAAGTTTTCATGAATTTGTTATTTGGATCACTAAAGTATGATGGCTTTTTATAGGGCCCTAATTTTTGACAAAGTGTACAGCTGTAGGCATGTAGTTCAAGACATCTGGAACTGTTTGATATTTGGGGTTATAAGATGCAGAAGGACTGTAGAAAATCAAGAAGACTTCCTGAAAATAGGAGACTTGGAGAATATGCAAAAGCATTTCTCTCTGATGTTGCACAATGCACATAAAAAGTGCCAGACATTTTACACCTACATTTCTTTTTGCACCATTAATAACCACTAAGAGAGGAGTTTGGACAAACTGGCATGTGGCATGTGGCATGTCAGAGATTTTCAGTGTAGACATGTAGGCTGTTCCTGTGCTGCAGGGTACCATGGTTCCTCTCTGGAATGTATTTGCCACTGTTATGGCATAATAGTCCTTTTAATAGCAAGCTGTAGCATCCCTGTCTAGTTTAACGCTGAAGTACAACATGGCCTCTGTTTACCCCTCACAGAAGTTTTCTAACCTTCTATTCATGTCTTTGCAGGGATGTACCATGATCTGGCTTGTGTCCTCCCACTATCCCTGACCACAGTAGCCTATGGGTTAAATACATAGCTTTTACCTTGTGGCAGGGGTTGTGAGGGAAAAAAATCCCCTATGTGGGAAGTCCCCTTTGCCCCCCCCCCCCAAGGCAGTACACTATGTGGATCAGGATCCAGGGGAGCCCAGGGGCCTAGGCCATTATTAAGATGGATGTGGGGTCTTTCTACCTCTACCCCCTTTTTTTGTCTCTTTCCCACCTCCCAGGCATCAGCCCAGCAATCCTATGGCCTGGCATGCACACAGCAGACCCTGCAGTAGGAGCAAGCTCCATGGTCCAGCCGCAGAGGTCACTGTGGCATAGGAGCTCAGAGCCAACATTCCCCTGAACAAGGCATAATGCCATGCAACAGCTAGTCCCCCCACCCTGGCCTGCCTTCCAACATGGCTACTATAGTTCACACCTGTAATCGGGTGACCATAGCATTGCCACTGAGCCACTGGGGTCAATTTGGGGTTCATCCTTATATATATCTTACTTGGGTAGGTGACAAGGGATAGCTTCATGCAGACATCAGCATTAAGTCAGGTATTTTGCCATGCACTGCAGTGGAAATGTTTCCATAGTATACCCCAGACTGATTGTCAAAAAGGGCAAAGAAGTACCACTACTGAACAGCACCTCTGAGATGACCATGTCAAATGGGATTATAGCATGTAGTGGGCTCATGTTCAGAATGGATTTCCATCTTTGCTGAAAATGTTGGTATACCACAGTCCAATGTCACTGATCATGGCTGTAGCCTTCTGTGGTACAACAACATATCAGCAGATCAGAAATCTGTGGCCACCTGCATTCAGAACTGCCACGGGCACACATTATCTTTTTTAAAAGAAATTGCCGAGCTGCCAGTGAAAGTGAAAATGGAGCTGTCCTGATACTCGCAATTGGCAGCTTGGCAGTTTTATTTAAAAAAAAAGAGAAGAAAACACCCCCACAAAAACAATACACTATAAAAATACTGGTTGGACAGCCACTTGCCCAACCAGCCTGTGCTGTCATCTCAGGCTTCTAATTACATTGGACCTGTTGAGCTTCACTCCTGAGGTCTGATGTAAGCAGAACCCATCTGTGACAGCACAGGCTGGTAGTGCATGTTTGCCTAACCATCATTCTCTATATAGTGTGCCCTTATTTAGTATGGATTTCCATCCTTGCTGAAATGTTATTGTACCATAGTTCAAAGGTCAAATCCTGACTGAAATGTGTTTTCACACCTGTCACGCAATATTACATTTTGGCCTATATTCTAAAAATGCAACATGTTATATTTATAAGGAGAGTCATAAAACATCTATGTTGAACATTTGGGGACAAGCAATTGCAGCCTTTGGCCCACTGGATACTACTTTGTGATCTCATGCTGGTGAGCTGAGTTTGAGGGTGAGCTCAGTGAGCTAGCTGGATGGGCCGTGGCTGGAGGGACAGTGCAGTTATGCAATACCCACCACCCTTGGAAGGGATGGTGCAGGGTTTCCTGCATGGGCCCAAGTACTGCATAGTGAAGAGAACTCTTCTTTTGCCATAGACCCTGCACCTCTGCACCAATGGGTGCCAGAGGCACATTGCTTTGGCTGGTAGATGGATTATTCTGTAGTGGTTAAGGTCACTGAGCTGCAAATCTGGAGACCTGGGTTTGAATCCCATCAGCTCTCACTTGCATTCTGTGTAACCCTGAGCAAGTCAATTAACTTCCTTGTGCTCCCAGGTCACACCTGGAAACAAGCTCTGGCTTAGCGTACCTTTCCTGGTTAAACAATCCCCCCCAACTTTTCTTTGCTCTGTGCTTGTGTATATGCAGTCAAATGCAAGTACACAGCCCAGAGAGCCCTGTCCTTCAGCAGCCCACCAGACAGCCCCATGAATTCTTTCCATCTGTTGCTGCATGGAACTGCAGGAGCCACAGGGCTTTGCACTTCTGTAGGTGGACAGAGTCTTCCCTTGGCACAGGACCCAGAGGGCCTAGCTTGTCTGCATATGTACTGTATCTGCATAAATGAGGACACAATTCCACTATATCAAAAAGAAAGGAAATTATTTTCAAAAAACTGCTTTAATGCACCAGCTAAGGTTCAACTTAATGCCATAAAAGTAGGGAAATTTGGTGTTAGGGTTTCAACCCTAACTCCCCTCCCCCCAGAAGTAAAAAAAAAAAAACATTAGGGTTTGGGGTATCCAGAGTCTTAGCAAATCATTACTGGGGGTTTCCTTGGGGTTGTCAACCCCAATGCTTTGTTTTTTTTATATTAAGAATAAATGATACTAGGATACATGTACAGGAAACATTACTTACATAATAAAGGGTATCGCATTATTCTGCATAGTATTAAAACAAAATCAATAGATCACATATTTATCAGGATATTCTTAACTTAATTAACATATCTGTGGATTTCATAAAATCTTCAAACCTCTGCCATGTATTATCAAACTTAGCATGATGATCTTGTAAAACGTAATGTACTTTTGACAATTTATAAACATCAATCATGAATTTAACCATGTTTATAATCTGGACGGGTATCATCATTCCATTTCTTCACTACACATGTATGTGCATTAATAATAGCAAACATGATTAAACTTTGTAAATTTTTTTTTTACTCTCATCTACATTTATTCCCATTATTAAAAATACATTTTCACTGTTTTGTTCCAGCTTGATATTAGTGATTTTATATATAGTGTCCATAACTGTTCTCCAGAATGTATTGATGAATTTACAATAGATTAACACATGTTCAAGAGTTCCATTTTCTGATTTATATCTGGGACTGAGATTTGAGTAATTTGGGTTCATTAGGTTTAGTCTGTGAGGTGTGTAGTATGTTCTGTGAATTATGTTAAAGTATGTGTGTAATAGTTTTGTAGATAATATACCTATATCTTTCAGGTTAATAATTTGAGCCCATTTCATTTCTGAAATTGATGAATTCTGCTTGGTTTCCCATTTTTGTTTTAATACAACCAATGAATGCATTATGTGGTTTTGTAGTAAGGCATAGGCTTTCAAGATTAGTCTTGTATTATTTCTAAAAGTTAGCTGCATTTCCATTTCATTTAGGTTTGGTTTTGTGTACAACAACCCCTTTTTTTCTAAATAATTCTTTATTTGGAGATATCTAAAAAAATGGGTATTAGGAATATTGTATTTTTGTTTAATAGTATCAAAATTCATGATTCCATTATGATCATACAGTTGTTAGATCACCTTTAGGCCCTTTATATGCCATACTTTAAACCCAGTACCTGAAACAGATGATAAGAAACTGCCATTTAAGTATATGGGTGTAATAGGGGATATATCATTTACAGGGTTGATTTTTTTCCTTAACTCTATCCCATACTTTGCAAGTTGTTGTGATCGACATGCACAGTGTGGTTATTTTTATTTGATGAAGGCCTGCATTAAATATGTGTTTTAAGTGTTGATATGGAGTTGAACTGGCTTCTATTTGGCAGGTGGCTTGGTATTGATCTTAGCGGAACCATTCATAAGTTGTGGAGATATTGGCTGCTTGGTAATACCATTGAAGGTTAGGTAAAAATAATCCCCCATATGTTTAGGTAAATAATGTTTTTCTGTTTTTTAGGCTTGGTTTGTTACCTTTCCATAATAATTTATTTATATTTTGTTCCATTTTATTAAAAAAATTATTATTAATGTAAGTTGGTAGGGTTTGAAAAAGATATAAACATTTAGGAAGGGTGTTCATTTTAATGACATTAACTCTGCCTATCAATGTCAGTGATAGTGCTTCACATTTATTAAGATCAGTGTGTGTTCTGTTAATTAGGGTCTCTAAATTATTTTGATATATATGATCTATATTATTGTCTAAAATTATACCTAAGTATTTTAATTTTGTTACTTTTTTACATTAGAATTAATTGTAGAGATGAAAGGATTTGTATGGTTGTTTTGATTCGAGTAATTCAGTTTTTTCCCAGTTAAATTTATACTCTGAAATGCAGCTGGGTAATGTTAGGGTATTTTTTCTTTTTTATGATTTAAAATACTTTATTTGTTTTTTCAAAGTAGGTTGAACATACAGTACATGAGTAATAGCATTAAACATGTCAAATTGACAACCCTACCTATACCTCCCCCTCCCTCTTACTCTCCTGTGTGATTATCCATCCTTTATCTTATTTAACTAACTAGTTCTCCTTCCCCCCCAAACTACCCTCCCGTTGGGTATTATTAAGTTTTGCGTAGATACTGTGTACGTTTTATGTGTATATTAAAGTGTTGTCTGTGTGTAAACTTATTTTGTGTTCTTTTTGATCAACCTTTAACCCATGAATATTTTTATTATTTCCAATAGATGATGCTAATGGTTCTATTGCTAAACAAATATTAATGGGGACAAGGGGCAGCCTTGTCTGACTCGCCGTTCTAGTTTTATTGGATCAGATATTTCTCTGTTTGTTTTTATTCTGGCAGTAATGTTATTGTATAATAATTACTAGTGACCATAAATACCGACCAGATTACTGTTTTGTTAAAAGTGCATATCAACCAGATTTTGAGTTATTATGCTCCAAAGGCAATAATAACCTGAAATCCAGTTGATATGACACTTCATAATAACCAAAAAGCCGGTTGATATGACATTCCCCAAAGAAAATACTTTATAACTGTTGCATTTCATTGTTTCACAAAAAGTATTTCAACTGCAGTATTTTCAGCTGTGTTTTATTCATGTACAGTTCAATTTCTTCAAAAATAAAACTGCACTCTAGCTAAAAAAAAATGTCTTTTTCTTTCAAACTGCTAAAAATACAGTCTAAACCTCCACACCAGCAATTATAAAAAATAAAAGATAGGTAAGTTTGATGTTATGGATTTTTTTCACACACCCTTGGTATGTGATGACCACATAAACCTCTTCAGCTTCACTATCGAGGTTTATGGGTCATTATCTCACATCTTGGGTGTGTGAAAAAATCCATAACACACACTTACCTATCCATTATTCTCTATTTATATCTTTCCAGGTTCCAAATCTTGGGCTAAAATTCATTAACTTTAATACTGTCTTAATATAATCCCATTCCACCCAATCAAATGCTTTTCAGCATCTAAAGAAAGAACTGATAAGTTATCATTTTTCAATTTGTCTGTTAAATTTATTGTTCTTCTTATTTTAGTTTTTAATTTTCTGTTTTGTATAAAGCCGTTCTGATCAGTGTGAATTATTTTGGGGAGAATATTATTGAATCTGTTAGCTATTATTTTAGTCAGTATTTTGCTATCTGTGTTTATTAAAGAAGCTGGTCTGTATGATGAGTTTAATCTATGGTCTTTGTCTTTCTTTTTAAATAATGGTATTGCTGCTTCTAATGCTGATGGGGTCATGATTTTATGAGTTAGTATGTAATCAAATACAATTTTTAAATGGGGGTTAATATATTTATGATTTTTTTTTATACAAATCTATTGTTATGCCATCTGGACCTGGTGATTTTCCTATCGTTAGTAATTGTATGGCCAATCTGATTTCTGTATGTGTGTTATCTCCTGTTCTAACATTGTTTTATGACTATCTGTTATTGATGGTAGATTAATAGTTTGTACATATTTTTTCTATTTCTTTTATATCTGTATCTCATTCTGATTTATATAGATTTTCATAGTATAATTCAAAAGTTTTATTCATTTCTGTTGGTTCGGTTTTTGTTATTCCATGTCCATCTTTAATTTTGGTTATTGTGTTTTCTTCTGTTTCTTTTTTAAGTTGCCAAGCTAAAACTTTATCTGGCTTATCACTAACTGCATAGTATTCAGATTGTGTTCTCAAGAGTTGTTTTTCTGTCCTGCTGTCATTATTTTATTATATTGATTTTTTAATTCCAATAATTCCTGCATTATTTTGGCATCTTGATATATTATATATAAAGTTTCTTTTTGTAATATTGTGTTTTCCAAAAGTATTAATTTTTGTCTTTTCTCCCTATTTTTTTTAGTGTTAAATGATATTGTTATGCCCCTTATGCATGCTTTATATGTGTCCCATATTATTGTAGTTGGTGTTTCATTGTATTTATTAATGTTGAAAAAAGCTTCCATTTCTTGGTTGATTTTGGTATTGAAGTTATTATCTTTGAGCAATAGGTTGTTAAATCTAAAATAATAACTGGCTCCCCCTTTTTTCCATAGGGAAACCATGGCATAATTTGCAATTATAAAAGAGCATTTATAATGGCAAACACTCGCATGGTTTCCCTTACTCAGTGCATGCGTCCACCTGAGTTCCTGCCTTTCCGACACTGTCCGCTTTCCTTTTCGCCGAATCACGAACCGCCACTCGGACTCGGCGGTAAGTGTTTTTTACAATGTAAATTTGCAAAAATTATACTCAAACAAACATATGCCTGCCATACCAAATAAAAAAGTAAAAGAGATGTGTCAGTCCTGACAGCAACCACGGACCAGCACACTCAAACCGGACCATGGTCACAGAGCAACAGCTTTTTATTTTATATATTTGCTGTGGCAAAAAAGGGAAACCCAGCAATTATATAAAATAAAAAATGGGTCAGTGTGTATAAACTTGAAGTTTACACACACCCTCGGGGTTAGATGCTTTTAATAAACCCCTTGAGCTTTGCTCTCGGAGTTTATGGAGCATCTAACCCCTTGGGTGTGTGTAAAATTCTTGTTACACACCCTGACCCATACTTTATTTTCTATATTATAATTAGTATTTAGTTTCCTAATTTGTAATTACATTATGACTGGGGCATGGTCTAAGATATGTATTTCTTTGTATTCTATTGTAATTACATTGTAGAGTAAAGTTTCTGGGATCAAAAAAAGTCAATTCTTGAGTAAGATTGATGCACTAGCAAAAAGAATGAGCACTGTTTATCTGAGGGGTGGATATATCACCAGGGATCTATTAAATTATAGTCTGACATAAAGTCTTTGATTTTCTCTGCTGCTGATTGAATTTGGGAGGGAAGTAAATTCAATTTGTCCAATTTTGGGTTCAGAACTAGATTGAAATCACCTCCTATTATTAGAGGTGCTTTAAATGATGCAGCTGTCAAGAATATATCTGTAAAACACTTTAGCAAGTTTTCGTTAGGCTCATAAATATATAATAGCATAAAGGGTATACCATTAGTTACTATTTCACTAAATATGAACCATTTATTACTATCTATGATGTGTTTACTATTAATCGTGATGCCAAAACAAAAAATATATATATAGCAACCCCTTTGGCATTAGAGTGATAAGGAACATTGATACCTTGTCTCCATTTCTTTGCATAATGCTGAAAATCGCTCTGTAATAGATGTGATGCTTGAATCATTACAATGTTAGCAGCTAACTTACCAACATAATTAAAAATTTGTCTACCCTTAACTCTTTTGTTATACCTTTCACACTCCAGGATATTATGTTCAGTCAATTAGCCATTATACATATTGAAGGGAAAAAAGGTAGTATAACAAACGTTTTCTTGGAGTATATATAGCAATTATTAGGTAAAATTCTAAGCACAACCTTTTTTCTTTCATCATACGTATGAGTGCACATGTTGTTTTCTTTATTCCTGTTATATCGTTTAATGCTTTTTATGTTTTTTATTAACTTGAGTTTCCTGCATCATGTTTCATTTAATAGAAATGTCATTCATTTTTTTCCCCTGTCGTGTAAACTACTGTACCCTTCCCCCTCCCTCCCATCTACCCCCTGTTTTACCAAAGGCCCATTATCATATTCCATACTGACTTGCCTTCTTTCATTTATATTGGTTTTATGGACCTTGGTTTAATCCCCCCCCCTTACACCCATCTTGATAGCCATGATAGAGGAAGTATTAAACTGATCCTAGAGGGTGTGTGGTGCTCCTTCCACTTTTCTTGAAAGTAAAAATATTACCAAGGGAACCTCAAGATGTATCAGAGATATAGGAAAATTGGTAGAGAAGTCTGAAAGAATATGGTAAGAAACTAAAACACATCAACAACAACAGCAACAAAAAAGAGAGAGAGAGAGAGAGAGAGAAAGGGGGGAGAGTAAGAGAAAATTCATCATTAACCATCCAAGATCCCTGAATGGGGGTGAGATTCTGAATTTCATTATTTTTATATTTATACAGAGTTCCTAGTTACATACTTTAAAGAAATATTTTTTTCTTTTTTCCTCCCCCCTTCCTTTCTTCCCTTTCCCTTTCTTCTTCTTATATTTGAATTTTTTTATTTGTCTTTAGAGTATCTATAAGCATTCTTTCTCCATAACCATTCTAATGTCTGAAATATAAATTTATTCCACCTTTCCTTCTTTCCCTCTATTCCTGCAATTTCCCTCTCATCTTTTTAGTTTGTTAGTATATATTTAATTATGCCTGTTTCTGATTCCTCTCTATCTTAAAGATGCTTTGATCTTCCTTCTCATCTTCATCATCTTAATCAAGTTTATTTACCCCTTTTCATTTTTTAATTCAATTTCCATCTGTCAGTTACATCCTCATAATCATTTTATTTCATTAGGATTCTGAGCTTGAGGGTTCATTCTTGTTGCAACTTCTGATTGTGAATGTGTCTGGAACAAGGGGTTAAAGTCAAACTATTGTTTTAAATAGTTCTCAGCCTTCTTGTGGTCTGTAAAAATGTGCATTTTGCCATGCCAGAAGAATCTTAATTTTGCTGGTGGTAACATGGTAAAATGAATACCCATATCCCTTAACATGGCTTTTGTTTTGTCAAATGTTCTGCGGGTTTGTACCGTTTCAGGACTAAAGTCCAAGTAGGCAGAAAATGTTATATCTTCTGCCAGAAGACCTTTGACCATTCATGCTTTTCTTAAAATATTTTCTCTGTCTTGATAATAGTGTGGCTTGATGTAGAAAGGCCTGGGAAAGTGTCTTTGATTTTCTGTATAGTTCATCTGGAATGTATTAGGGCCTGCCCTGTGAGCCCTGTCCAAAACTATTTTATCCTTGAGGTAGTTTTGGCCCATTGCTGATGTAATTAACTTCTCCAAAAATTGAGTAAGATCCCCTTTACCTTCAACTCCCTCTGGTATGTTTGCTAGCCTCAGGTTGTTTCATCTAGATCTATCTTTTTGATTTATTATTTTTTGTTGAAGCATTTGAAGTTGTAATGTACATTCTTTGAGTTGTTGCTGTAATGGATTAACTGAGTCTTCTACTATGATGATGCATTGTTCTGCTTTAGCTGCTCTTATTGTGAAGGAATTGAGTTTGGAGCTCAGATCATTAATAGATATTGTAAGGCTTGACAGCACTTTAGTCATTTGGTTGAACCCCTGTTTGATATCTGCTTTAATTTCATTTTTAAATGTTGTAAGGATATCTATGTCCTGGTTTTCTTCCATCATTTGAGTTTGTTATAATTGTGTATTTGCTCCACCATTCGTATTGTATTGTGCCAGTTTGTTTATTAACATCTTCTCCCAGTGCAGCGTTTGCTGAAATGTTTGGGACTACATTTAGTGTCGCTTCTGCTTCCACAGCTGGTATTGATAAGTTTTCTAGGGTCTTTTGTGAGCTAACTACTGCTTCTGGTGTCATGAAAATTGTAGAAGCGTTTTTTTTTTTTACCTTCAAAGTAGTTGAAACATTTAGACTCACCTCTTTGGGTCTAGCCCCTTTTGGTTTTGATGCCAGGTTGCTGTCGGTCTTCTTCATTGTTGAAACCGGAATAATAGATAATTCTCCTTGCTGGATTGATTCTGCATCATCAAAAAACAAATTGGATTCGAAGTGGGCTTCTGAGAGGTTAGTTGTGGCTACCATTGAAACTGGAGATGTGGGCAGTGGGGATGTCGGTCTTTAGAGAAGTTTTTATCTGTAACTGAAAAGAACTGTAATGTTTTTGTTGAAGCTGCATTCTCACCACAGGTAGAGAAGTTGAGTCTAATGCTGTGCCGGATGAATCAATGTTGGAGCTCTGAATTGCTCCATGGTCAATGCTTTGTTTCCTTTTTGCAGTCTTTACTTTTTTTGAGTCTTGAGTGTCCCATAAGTCCTTAGCCCTTCTTACTAACTTTGCCATTTCACGGTGGCCTCTGCATTCCGCTAAGGCATAGCACATTTAAGGTTTCTCAATTTATAAGAAGAAGTGTCCATACCATTCAGGAGGTTTGGATCTCACCTCTAGTCATCCACTCCCTCAGGCAGCCATGTTGGAATCATCAACCCCAATGCTGACCCCTCCTGCCAGACCATAGCCTCCTGTCCAAAGCACAAGGTACAGCTCTATGCCAGTGCCTCATAGTAATACACTTTTCAAAAGTAGAGAAGTATGTCTTGCTATATGTTGTGAACAAAATCTGTTATAGCTGTTCTTCATGCAGGCAACTGCAGGCCCTGTGTGAAGAAAAGAGACCATGCCTGACCTTGTCTACTCAGGGAAGGGGGTGAGCAATAGGGTTCACAACCCCAAGGAAGATCCCACTACTGATTTTCCAAGACTCTGGAGACCCAAAACCTTAATGTTTTTCCTTTTGCTGATTGGGGGGGGGGGGGATTGGAAATCCTAATGCCAAATTTCCCTAGTGTTGTTGCAGTAAGTTGAACCTAAACTGGTGCATTAAGGCAATTATGTTGCATAGAATATATACTGTAAGGCCTGCCAGGATGAAGTGCAGTGTCACAGTTCCCTCATGACGAAAGGGATTAACTCCCTTTTAAACTGTCTAGTTTCCTGCACTACCTCTGCTGCAGAATGCTGCAAAATTGGGTTTCATCCTGGTGAGTTTCACTGTATATCATATGGAGCATTCACATGCATTCAGGTAATTTTTTTTAACTTCTGTGTATTAGAAATTTTCAGATATACAATATACAACGTAGACACACACATTTCATCCTAAAATACAGTAGATATCTTAAGATCCTTGTTATACTGTCTAAAACATAATTTCCATCTTCGGTAGTGTCTATAAAGTCAGTGTATCTCATACATCAACTTAACAATTCATAATATTTAACTAGAAACATACAGAACAAACATGAAACTGTGAACCATACACCAGACAGATATGTACAAGTATATTAAAATCCACTTTTCAGCAGTTCATACTCAGAAGAAACGAGAAATTTAGCTAACCCCCAGACAGTATTTCATTTAGAATAGAGTAATTAGCACCAAAGGCTGAAAGTTCACCTTGCCAAACCCAAAAGGGCATCCACATTTACTCCGAGGTCACTCCAACAACCCCTGCAGTTTAACCAATTAACCTGATCATAACAGCTTCCATGTGTGTTCAGGTATGGGCCCCATTGTCCCTCAAATCTATCATCCCACCCTTTTATTTCATATGTGAGGCACTCCAGGGGGAGAACCCTCCTCAGAAATTCCTGCCACATGCCCTTAAGTGGGCAGAGCATGGGAAACCCAAGTATTTAAGGTGACATGAAACTATTTTTACACCTCTAGATGTCCTCTAGGTGATCTTTTATTGGTCTGAAAGAACTCCTAAAACTGAAGATGGACAAGGCAGTGAGGCCTGATGGGATGCACACCAGAATTCTAAAAGAACTAAGGGGAGAATTAGAGACACCACTGACTACCCTATTTAACAAATCATGGGAGGATGGTGTGGTACCTAAGGAATGGAGGAGGGTGGATGTGATTCCCCTTCACAAAAGTGGGAGCAAAGCAGATGCAGGAAACTACAGACCTGTCAGTTTGACCTCAGTGGTTGGGAAAATTATGGAATCACTTCTGAAAGAAAGAATTGTTGCGTACCTAGAGGCCAGCGGGGCACAGGACCCAAGGCAGCATGGATTCACAGTGGGAAGGTCATGTCAGACAAATCTAATAGATTTCTTTGATTCGGTGACCAAAGTAGTAGACCAGGGAGGGGCTGTGGACATGGCCTACCTAGACTTTAGAAAGGCATTTGACACAGTCCCACACAAAAGATTAATAAACAAATTAGCCAAACTGGAAGTGGGTTCCAGGGTGGTAGCCTGGGTAAACAATTGGCTGGACAACAGGACACAAAGGGTAATAGTAAACGGAGTGCACTCTAAAGAAAGGGGTTTACTAGCGGGGACCTCAGGTTCAGTACTGGGTCCAGTCCTTTTTAATGTCTTTATAAGTGACATTGCAGAGGGACTGGAAGGAAAAGCATGCCTCTTTGCAGATGACACAAAGATCTGCAACAGGGTTAATACACAAGGGGGGGGCGGAAAGAATGAGAAGGGACTTGGCAAGGTTGGAGAAATGGTCAAAAGTATGGCAGCTTAGATTCAATGCAAAGAAGTGCAAACTAATCCACCTAGGAAACAAAACCCCAGGGGAGGAGTACTCAATGAGGGGAGGAATTAACAACAACAAAAATGGAAGGGGACCTGGGAGTAGTCATATCAGATGACCTAAAGGTAAGCAAGCAATGTGAGAAGGCAGTAAAGATGGCTGGGGGATATTGTGATGTTTAGGGAGAGGCATCATCAGTAGAAAACAGGAAGTTGTTATCCCTCTGTACAGATGTTGGTGAGACACCATCTGGAGTACTGCATGCAGTTCTGGAGACCCCATCTCCACAAGGACAGACGGAATGGAGGCAGTCCAGAGGAAGGCAACTAAAATGGTGCAGGGTCTGCAGCAGAAACCATATGAAGATAGACTAAAGGAGCTGACTATGTAAACCCTTGAGGAAAAGAGGGAGCGGGGGGACATGATAAAAACTTTCAAGTACCTCAAGGGAATCACAAAAGTACAAGAGTGTAGCATTTTTCAGAAAAAGAAATGTGCAAGAAAAAGGGGACACAATTTGAAGATAAAGGAGGGATGGCTCAAGGGCAATGTGAGGAAGCATTTTTTCACAGAGTGGGTGGTGGATGCATGGAACAGCCTTCCTGAGGAGGTCATGGGGTCAAAAACAGTGGGAGAATTCAAGAATGCATGGAACAGACATAAGGCAATTCTGGTAGGGGGTAGGAAGAATCAGGCTGCTGGTTAACTAGGATCTGCAGTTTATCCAGTAGGTAGGGAAATGGGCAGACTAGGAGGGCCAATCAGTCCTTAACTGACATCAAAGTCTATGTTTCTATGTTGTATGTTCACCCAGTATTCTGATATGTTTTTGAACTTTTTTATTAAATGAATATTTTCAGTTTGTTGCCTTTGTAACTACACTGAATATCTCTTCCCTCACCAGTTGCTACTTTCTCTTTTCATACTGCTGAACATTCTGTGGCATCACAAACTCCCATCCCAGGCCATTCAGATGAACAGCATGGAATGGGAGTTACTGATGTCATAGAATGTGAAAATCAAGAGCAGTAGCTGGTGAGAAGAGTGGAACTCTATGTAGAGCTGAGGGCACCCTAAAACTAGATTATTTATTTATTAAAAGAAACATCAATGCATATCAAAATATATAATTGGTATGGAAAGAAAGATAGAAGGGCAGTTAATTATGTAAAAATAATTTCCTGTCTCCTTTACTACACATTTGCGTACCAAGAGAAGCATAATGCACACCACCCTGGGACATAAGTCCCAGTCCTCCCCTTCCTGAGCCTCCACTCCCAGCCACATGGACAGGGGGTCATCAGTGATTCTGATACCCTGTATATTTGTGATTTCCTGTGTAATCTCCATCTAGAAACCCCACAGTTTTGGGCATGTCAAAAAGCAGTAGAAGTAGGTTCCCAGGGCCCCTGCACAGTGTCCGCATATTGGGGACACACCCTCATAAAATTTATTAACCACTTGGAGTGGCATATAAAGCCTGTACAGGAATTTGTGCTGAGCCTCTTTAAACTTGTTACACACTAGGAGCCCCATTTGTAGCTCACATATAGTAATCCAAGCCTTTTCTGAAATGTAGAGATCCAAATCCCCCTCCCACTGTCACCTAACCTTATCGGAGAGGTCTAGGGTAGGTTCTTGCCAGAGTCCCTTTAGGGTTAGCTCTATTCTGAAATATGCACAGTTCTATGTGATAGAGTGGGAAGGAAGGACTCAGTAGGCAGTCTGTCCATACACTATGCCCAGCCCCTGACCTGGAAATATCTGAATCTATGATTGTACGGGACTCCCAGTTGGGTTCATATCATGTCAAATTCCTTAAATGCTCCTCCCTGGTATAGATCTCCCAGACAAGTAACTCCTCCCTCCTCCCACTGCAAAAACCCTGGGTCCACCAACCATGGCAGGAATTTGGGATTTTGTGCTACCAGGGTTAGGACTGTCTTTGCCTGCATTGCCTTTACATATTTCTGCACCCTGTCCCATGCCGTCAACATATAGCCCACCTGTGGTATCCTATTTACCATGCTCCTAAAAGCCCTCTTGCCCTGTTGGTTCAAGTGGAATGTTACTGAGGAGGCAGTCTCAATGTGGTCCAGTGCAAACCATGCCACCCCCTTCCACCCTTTAACCCACTCTGACAATGAACAGAGCCGGGTAGCCCAAGAGTAAAGTGCAAAATCTGGGAATCCTAGTTGTTCCTTAGATGTGAAGCGTCACGTGTACTATTCTCACTCGAGGTCTCTTGCCCTTCCAAATTAAATCTGAACACCACTTGTCTAAACTTTTCAAGTCCTTCTTGTCAATCCAAATGGTAACATCTGTAAAGGACATAAAATTCTGGAGAGGATATTCATCTTAATTAAGTTTATGCTTCCCGGTCAGGATATCAGAAGTCCCTGCCACTGTCTAAGGTCAGTCTTGATAGTCAGCAGAATACGGTAAAGATATGATGCCTGAGGGGACCATCAGGGACATTGGTACAATCAGGTGATGACCCATCTGAAATATCTAGGTATTCAGGTAGACTGTTCCCTCTCATCTCTCTACAATCTAAATTATAAACCAGTTCTGCTGACTATCATGACTGACCTGAGATGGTATAGCGTATACCCATCAGCTCAGACTTTCTAAAGTTAACTTTATAACCTGAAAAAAAAATGCAAAGTTGTCCATGATGCTTGTGACAACTGGAATGGAGGTGGCTGCCTACGATAAAAATATTGGGGCCTATTCACAAAGGTGCAGAGTGGGAAATGCACTGTGCATCTCTGGCATGTAGCCCACTTCACAGCTGTCAGCCCTCTGTGTGCTTTCATGATTGTGTTATGTGTCCCCTGTGCACCTGACCCCAAGCCAAACGTGCAGCTCTGTGCCTGGGTGGGCCAGTGGGCAGGGGCCATGCCAGCACTCTTTGTGATTCTCAAAGCCACAGAGTGCTGCACACAGCGGCCAGTGGCAACATGTCCTTGGGGCAGCCGTAACCCTGAGCAGCCAGTTACATGCCCCCCCAGAGAACTGTTTGGTCATCAGCCATGACATAGTGAGGCATAGTTCAGTATGTTTTCTTAACAGTTACTAAGTGGAGTTGTAACTTTTTGCTCAACAACTGCTGGACACATATTTAGCATACCTCTCCTCTGCACCCTACAGCAATCTGAAAGTTCTCAGGTTCTGTGCCCTGGCTTGATTCTCAAGCAGTTTCAGTCAAAGTCAGAACACTGTATTTTCTTTTGTAAGGCTAGCCACCATGGACATGAAAGCTTTGCAGGTTGTTTCATTGGCCATCTTTGCTTCCTCTTGGACTCCCATGACTTTGGCATCTAAAACAGCTACTCTGCCCACTAGTTTTCCAGTTTTGTGTTCATACTCTGTGTAGCTTTGAGAAATACCACATTAATTTATTGCACCAGGTCTGCATTAGGAGCCCGGGGTTGTGGTTCTCTCCTCCCAGTCAGCTATATCATATTCTGGTGGGCTCTTCTCCTGTGGCATCACCTCTCGTGTTTCAGCACATTTCTTTGAAAAGAGGTATGCACTCAATGTAAACTTTGCTGTTGAGTAGGAATCTGCTGTTTAAATTTCAAGTAAAGATCTGGAAAAGACTGTATTTTAAGGGTTTTTTTCTTACTGGCTGCAGAGCACTTCTCATATACGTCCTTTCAGTTTGGCAGCAAGCTCTGCCTCTCCCACATTATGGAACCAAACAGTCCTGCACTAATGTGCTGCTTTGTGTAATAAATTATCATGACTCTTCACTTAGCCTTGTATTGACTGCATTATTCAGTGCACATTATTTTATTTAGAATCTCTCTCAAGTGTTCTAAACCTCTGAGTTGCCCTTACATTTGCTCCCCTGCCAATATATGCTACTGTAGTAATGCTGAAGGAGTCATTCTGTTGGGTATTTCCTAAACCAGAAATTTAGAGACTGTGTTATAAGGAAGAGCTTAAGAATAATTTCTCAGGTCTAAGAACCAAACTGGACCTGATGTTTCTAGCTCCATTTAGTCATGGACTCACAATATGACCGCTGGGTGGAAGTAGGGGGAATCTGTCTGTTAAAAGTGGAAGAATACACTAATGTTGGGAGGAAGTAAGACCGTAAAGTGGGAGAACAGAATCTTGACTGCTAGAAACATAGAAACATAGAAACATAGAATTTGACGGCAGATAAGGACCGCTTGGCCCACCCAGTCTGCCCATTTCCCTACCTACTGGATAAGCTGCAGATCCTAGTTAACCAGCAGCCTACTTCTTCCTACCCCCATCCCCCAGAACTGCCTTATGACTATCCCATGCATGCTTGAATTCCACCACTGATTTTGACTCCACAACCTCCTTCGGAAGATAGAGGAGATAGGGAGAGCATGACAGAAAGGATGAGTAAGGGAGCATAACTGCAGGTAGTGGAAGAGGAATAAAACAGGTGGCAGAGGAGAAGTGTGACTGTCTTGCAAAGGAAAGTGGGGCAGGGAATAAGGAACAGAGATTATGATAATTAGGTGAGAGGAGATGGGACATGGAGGATGGATAATGAATGTGTGACTGTTTGGTGAGGGTGGAGAATTGAAGGTGCCCAGTGGGCTTGAGAAGGAGAATGCTTACCATGGAAGCTGGACAGAGAGACTGGGAATGATTGCATGAGTGTGACTGTCAAGAGGATTAGAGGGAGCATGTTTGTCAAATGGGAGAGGGGGAGTTAGACAGTTAAGGATAAAGTGGCAGAGAACCAGGACTGTCAGGAGTGCTAGACTGTTGGAGAGGGTCAAGGTCACTCACTCTCACTCAGGCACACTGTTACATGGGGCAGAAGAAGGACTTTCAGTATCTGCTATTAATCAGACACACTGTCAGCTGGGACAAAGAGCAGGATAGGCTTGAAGGTCTAACCTTCCTCTGTATACCCACCCCTCACAGATCAGGGGCCCGATATTCAAAATAGTGCAAAGCTTTGCACTGCAATTTGTGATTGTCAGGGAGCCCACACATTATATATTCAATTGAACAATGCTCCAGCGATATTCGACTGAATACAGAGCCATGTTGGCACAGCGCTAAGCCAAGTAGTGCTGCCCTGACATGGATCCCGAAGTACGCGGCCAGAGTGGATAGTGCCAGAGATCTACCTGCAATATTCAAAGGGAAACATGCAAATGAGCTCACTGTGCATGCAAGATTCTAATAGGCTATTTGCATGCCTATTATGGGTTCATTTGCATAGGTAGGGAGGCAGGCTGTTGCAGTGCCACCTCCCAATTGTCAGTCCCAAATTTGTGTAAAGATCCCTGGTGCTAGTGGTCCCCCTCCAATCACCAGCACATACTAGAAGTAATGCTTTTCTGGTGCTAGTGGTCCCCCTCCCTCTGATCGCCAACCCATAATGAAGTGACAACTCCGCTGATCCTATTGGTCCCCCTTCCCTCCAACTTCTAGCCCATAATAAAGTGACAACATCCTTGGTGCTAGTGTTACCACCTTTTCGACTACAGTTCATAGGATAACTTACAACCCTCCTTGGCTTCTAGCGGCCCACACTGGCACTGAACACCCACCCCCCAGTCACCTTATCCATATCATTGGTGCTTCAATTGCTCATACTGCTACCATTGCAGCCCTCCTCACAACTCCTTGGGTGACTGTCATATGTCCAGTCAGGCAGCACACATCTTATTTATGGGACAGAGCATGTCACTCTATCCTGGACATATGGTGGCAGGCCAAGGAGGTGTGAGGAGACCTGTGTCAGACACGGTATGGGTACCCGTGGTTCTGAAGATACTGGTAAGGTGACAGCGGTGGGAGTTCATTGCTGCTGGGAGGGCTGCTAGACACCAGGGAGGGTTGTCAGTTGTCCTGTGGTCAGCAATTGGAGATATGGAACCACTAGCACCAGGGAAGATTTCTCTACATTACAGCTGGCAATAGGGGGAATGGAGGAAGGGGGACCACTAGCACCAGGGATGTTGTCACTTCCTTTTGAGCAGGAGATTGGAGGCAGGAGACCACTAGCACCAGAGATGTTGTCACTACATTATGGGCTGAGGATCGGAGGGAGGGGGGACCACAAGCACCAAGGATGTTGTCACTACATTATGGCTGGTGGCTGGGAGGAAGGGAGGAAGGGGGGACCACTAGCACCAGCGATGTTGTCGCTACATTACAGGCTGAGGATCGGAGGGAGGGGGGACCACAAGCACCAATGATATTGTCACAACATTATGGGCTGGTGATCAGAGGTAGGGAGGACTGCTAGCACAAGGGATGTTGTCACTAAATTACAGTCTGGCGATCGGAAGGAGGGGGGACACCTAGCACCAGAGATGATGTCACTACTTTACAGGCTGGCAATCAGTGTGAGAGGGGACCACAAGCACCAGGGATGTTGTCAGTGCATTATGGGATGGTGATCAGAGGGAGGGGGTCCACTAGCACCAGGGATGCTGCCACTATGCTATGGGCTGGTGACTGTTGGGAAGGAGGACCACTAGCACCAGAGATGCTGAGGATTGGAGGGAGGGGGGACCACAAGCACCAAGGATGTTGTCACTACATTATGGCTGGTGGCTGGGAGGAAAGGAGGGACCACTAGCACCAGCAATTTTTCATTACATTATGGTCTGGCTATCAGAGGGAAGGGGACCAGTAACACCAGGGATGTTGTCAGTACATTATGGGCTGGTGATTTGAAGGAGGGGGACCACTAGTACCAGGGATGTTGTCAGTACATTATGGGCTGGTGATCGGAGGAAGGGGGACCACTAGCACCAGGGATGTTGTCAGAACATTATGTGCTGGTTATCGGAGGAAGGGGGTCCACTAGTACCAGGGATGTTGTCACAACACTATGGGCTGGTGATCAGAGGTAGGGGGGACTGCTAGCACAAGGGATGTTGTCACTAAATTACAGTCTGGCGATCAGAAGGAGGGGGGACACCTAGCACCAGAGATGATGTCACTACTTTACAGGCTGGCAATCAGTGTGAGAGGGGACCACTAGCACCAGGGATGTTGTCAGTGCATTATGGGCTGGTGATTGGAGGAAGGGGGTCCACTAGCACCAGGGATGCTGCCACTCTGCTATGGGCTGGCGACTGTTTGGAAGGAGGACCACTAGCACCAGAGATGCTGAGGATTGGAGGAAGGGGGGACCACAAGCACCAAGGATGTTGTCACTACATTATGGCTGGTGGCTGGGAGGAAGGAGGGACCACTAGCACCAGCGATGTTGTCACTACATTACGGGCTGGCTTTGGGAGTGAGGGAAGGGACCACTAGCACCAGGGATAGTTTCACTACATTATGGGCTGGCTTTTGGAGGAAGGAGGGCCACTAGCCCCAAGGATGTTGTCACTACTTAATGGGCTGATGATTGGAGGGAGGGGGAACCCCTAGCAACAGAAATGTTGTCACTACTTTACAGGCTGGTGAGCAGAGAAAGGGAGGGCCACTAGCACCAGGGATGTTGTCACTTCATTATGAGCTGGAGACTGGAGGAAGGGGGACAACTAGTACCAGGGATGTTATCACTACATTATGAGCTGGTTATCGCATGGAGGGGGGACCACAAGCACCAAGGATGTTGTCACTATATTATGGCTGGTGACTGGGGGAAAGGAGGGACTACTAGCACCAGCAATTTTTTACTTCATTATGGTCTGGCTATCAGAGGGAAGGGGACCAGTAGCACCAGGGATGTTTTCACTACATTATGGGCTGGTGATCAGAGGTAGGGGGGACTGCTAGCACAAGGGATATTGTCACTAAATTACAGTCTGGTGATCGTAAGGAGGGGGGAAACCTAGCACCAGAGATGATGTCACTACTTTACAGGCTGGCAATCAGTGTGAGAGGGGACCACCAGCACCAGGGATGTTGTCAGAACATTATGGGCTGGTGATCGGAGGAAGGGGGTACACTAGCACCAGGGATGCTGCCACTATGCTATGGACTGGTGACTGTTGGGAAGGAGGACCACTAGCACCAGGGATGTTTCCACTACATCCGGGGTTGTCAAACTTTTTTGGTCTGGGGCCCTCCGGCTAAGTATCAGCCAGGTCGGGGACCCCCTACCAACCATCTGGTGATTTCATACATTGCTGTGCATTTTATACTGCCGTCATACATACTTGTATGAAATGCTAACCAAATAAATACACAAAACAACTTTAAATCAATTAAATAACTGTTTTTTTTATTATTTTTATATGTGTATATATATATATATATATATATATATATATATATATTATTTTTATTATTATTGTAGTTTTAAAAACAACATCATTCTGTGTAACTACTATTCCACTGCTGGGTGGGGGTGGACATTTTTCCTTTCCTTTCCTTTCAAACTACTGCTGATAGCAACAACTATCTGATTACTGAATGACATTTGGAGTAAAACAGTTAACTGAAGTGCTGAAAATCAACTGCATTCTATGTCACTACTACTACACTGCTACCCTTATCTAGCAAAATTACTGCTGATAACAAATATCTGATTAATGATCAACTGTAAAAGCTCAAACAGCCATTTATGAGCAACATTTGCCCCGTCCACCAAAAAGGAGAAAAACTCCCATTTAGTTGCAGTAATGACCAGCTACAAAATGCATGAAAACTATACACCAGATATTTTGTTTCTTTTTTGTCTTACCAGGCATGTATCCCGATTCACAGAAAGAGGGTGAAGCTAGGAAGACCACTAAAGCCAAGACTCTGTGACTCCGTTCACAGCTGCAGAAACTGAATTGGGCATGAGGCAATCTGCAACCAGGAGGCGTGATTTTTTTTAAAAGGAATAAGAAAGCAGTTTCCGTATCCTCTGTATCCTCCAGCAGGGAAGCATGACAGCAATCTCCATATAGAAACATAGAAACATAGAAGTTGACAGCAGATAAGGACCTCAAGGCTCATCCAGTCTGCCCATTTCTTTTTCTACCTTATAACTGTGCCATTGGCCTTTGCTCTGTCAATGACCTATCTATTCATACTCATCTGTATTGCTCTCTTATGCCTATCCCATGCCTGTTTGAAGCCTTGCACTGTACTCATATCCACCACTTTCTGAGGCAGGCTGTTCCATGCATCCACCACCCTTTCTGTGAAAAAAGAACTTCCTCACATTACCCCTTAATCAGCCTCCCTCTAATCTCATGATGTGTCCTCGTTCTACTATTTTTCTTATATTGACACATGTTAGACTCTTTCACCTTGTTAATGCCCTTAAGGTGTTTGAATGTTTCGATCATATCACCTCTCTCCCTCCTTTGCTCTAGGGTATACATATTGAGCTCCATTAATCTGTCCTCATATGTTTTCTGATGCAGTCTATGCACCATTTTGGTTGCCCTTCTCTGGACTGCCTCAATTTGGTTAATGTCCTTGTGAAGGTGTGGTCTCCAGTACTGCACGCAGTACTCCAGATGGGGCCTAACCAGTGTCTTGTAAAAAGGGATTATTACCTCCCTCTTTTGACTTATGATACCCCTACTAATACACCCCAACATTCCCCTAGCCTTACCTTATGTTTTAGTGGTCTGCTTGGATGATTTCAGGTCATCTGTGATGATGATGCCCAAGTCTGTTTCTTCCCTTGTGACTGCCAGCAACTCCCCTCCTAGCCTATAGGTGGCTTCAGGGTTTCTCTTCCCTATGTGCATGATCTTGCACTTCTTTGCATTAAACCCCAGTTGCCACTCTTCTGACCATTTTGCTAGTTTATCCAGAACTCTTCTCATTCTGCCCACCCATCTAGATCATCTACTCTGTTGCAGATCTTGGTGTCATCTGCAAACAGACAAACCTTACCCTCCAGTCCATCTGCAATGTCACTGATGAAGATATTGAAGAGGACTGGCCCAAACTGATCCCTAGGGTACCCCACTTGTGACTTGCATCTTTCTGACTGTATACCATTTACCACCACTCTCTGTTTTCTGCCCACCAACCAGTTTGCCACCCAGTTGACCAACTTCTGACCCACCGAGCCTACCCAGCTTATTAATCAATTTTCTATGTGGAACAGTATTGAAAGCTTTGCTGAAGTCAAGGTAGGTGACATCAGCTGCTCCCCTTGGTCCACCACTCTGGTTACCCAGTCAAAGAAATCTATGAGATTAGTTTGACAGGACCTTCCTTTTGTAAACCCATGCTGTCTTGGATCCTGTGCTCGTATGGATTCTACGTGTTGCACTATCCTTTCCTAAAGGAACGCCTCCATAATCTTGCCCACTACTGAGGTAAGACTGACTGGTCTGTAGTTCCCTGCCTCCTCCCTGCTACTACTCTTGTGTAGCGGGATCACATGAGCCCTTCTCCAGTCTTCTGGTACCTCTCCTGTGCTCAGAGACTCACTAAACAGTTCTGATAATGGCTCTGCTAGTTCCACCCTTAGCTCCTTTAGTAACCTGGGATGTATGCCATCAGGTCCCATTGCCTTGTCTACCCTGAGCTTATCAAGCTCTTGTAGGACCCTTTCTTTTGTGAAGGGACTAGTGCTCACCTCCCTCCCCCCATGTCCATGGTGCTGAGGTGTGGGCCCTGCCCTACCTTCTCTTCAGTAAATACTGAGCAGAAGTATCTATTTAGGATAGATGCTTTTCCTAGGTCCTCCTCCACACACTCCCCCTTATAACCTTTGATCTTAGTAATACCCCCTCTGGACTTTCTCCTTTCACTAATGTATCTATAGAAAGTCTTGTCACCTTCTTTTACTGTTCATGATAGTGTTTCCTCAGTTTGGGCCTTTGGAAGCTTGCTTGCTAGTCAATGATAATCACTGAAGCAGGCAGGCTCAAGCGATGGATGAGGAGTACCAGGGGATTGCTTTTAAAAAAAATGGAAAGAGAGCAATTATGAAGGAACAGGCACAATTAAAATAATTGTTGCCCACAGCTGGTGATCATCAGTGAAGAGATCATCATTGACTAGCAAGCAAGCTTTCAATTGTGTGGGACCATTCACTCATTTTAGGAGCAACTAATCATAGCCATTAACACCTTACTTGCAAACAATGATGTTAATGGCTATGTATGCACAGTACTGTTAAGCTATTAAACTGACAGTTGTGTTTGGGATTGCAGAAATAAACAGAGCAGCATGACCATAACAATCTTGTTTTTCCATGTACTGAAACTGAGGTCAGTGATTAACCGCATTTACCACAGTTGTGATTTCACCAGGTGATCCACAGCCCCCCAAGTGGATGCTTGCTGACCCCAGGGTGAAAACCCATGCTCTACATCACAGGCTTGCTGTTGGAAAGAGGAGAGAACCAATAACACCAGATATGTTGTCACTGCATTACAGGCTGGCGATCAGAGGGCAGGGGACCTCTAGCACCAGGGATGTTATTACTATATTACAGGCTGGCAATTGAGGGGAGGGTCCACAAGCACCAAGAATGTCCACTAGCACCAGGGATGGTTTCACTACATTATGGGCTGGCTACTGGAGGAAGGGGAGGACTACTAGTACCAAGGATGTTGTTACTACATTAGGGACTGGCGATTGGAGGAAGGGGGGTCCACTAGCCCCAGAGATGTTTTCACTACATTACAGGCTGGAGATCAGAGGTAGGGAGGACCACTAGCACCAATGATATTGTTACTACATTACAAACTAGAGAAGAGGGAGGGGGGACCACTAGCACCAAGGATGTTGTCACTAAATTATGGGCTGGTAATCAGAGTGGGAAGATCATTAGTACCAAGGATGTTTTCACTACATTATGGGCTGATGACTGAAGTGAATGGGGGTGGTCCACTAGCACCAGGGATGTTTTCACAATATCACAGGCTGGCAATCGGGGGCACTAGCACCAGAGATGTTGTTACTCTATTATGGATGGGGGACCCCAAGCACCAAGGATGTTTTCACTACATTAAAAGTAGGGATCTTTCCATAATCATTTGTTGCTGTATAAAAAATATATATTTTTTTACATTAGGGGCTGAAGATTGGAGGGAGGGGTGGGGCCACTAGCACCAGAGATGTTGTCTCTACATTACAGGCTGGCAACTGGTGGGAGTGGTGACCACTAACACCAGGGAAGTGATATTTCTAGCATGGGCTGGCAATCAGATGGGTGGTGCCACTTACCACAGGGGGTCAGTATGGTCCCTCAGAGAATAACCGACTAGGTGGTGGCAGTACCTCAGGCAGCTGCTAGAGTTGCCTGAAATAAGTCTTGGTTGTGTTTGTCGGTATTTGCACTGTGCAAAAGGACTGCAATAAACCCTTTTGAACAGGACAGAGCCTCTTAACATGGGGTAGCTCTGCTATTCATGGCCATGCCCCTCCCTTTGCTCACCCAGATACATTTTGTTTTGCACAGGGGCTAACCCTCTTTGCTCACACAAATGTCCCTTTGGAATATGAGGATCTGGGGCAAACACCAGTTTGTGTAGGCAAACCTGTTAGCACCCATGCAAAATTTCTGAATATTGGCCTCCTAATGTCAAATTGTGGAGGAGGGCTGACCTAATACCACTTAGCACTGCCAAATGGGGGAGCTGAACCAATTACGAGGCCTGCTTCCCATTTGGGAAAAAAAAAGTTGGTGTAGGAGACAGTAGGACTAAGTTGCAAGACACAGTTCTACTTAGAAAGGAATTAGTCTAAGCTGGCCCAGTGGTGCTGGAGGTTGAGGTGCTGGTTGCCAAATCTTGTGCCATGCCGGTGACCCAGGTTCAGGAATGAGCCCAGACCGCCGGGGGGTCGGCGGGTGGGGGGAGGATTGAGCATCAGGTGGACTGATCTCCTCTCTTGGGGGGAGGGTCTCACGGCGTCCTGTTCATTGATTACCCTCTAGTGGTGACTGGAGGGTAATATGAGTTGGGAGATGCGCTCTGACATAACCATGTCAGAAGGGGGGGGGGTTGGGAGAAAAACAGGATCAAAAATGAGCCCGACAGGGTTCCATAATGGTCCGCTGCACTGCTAGTTGACTCTGGGTTCTGGATTGAGTCTCCACGGGGGGGATGCCACCTTCCCAGCCCCACCACAGGGGAAAAGCTGTGAGGAAAATACCAGGGCTTGGTTAAAAGAAATGCAGCGTGGCGGGACCCCAGGGAGAGTTCCTCCTTTGGAGGACCACAGCCCCTGCCAGGGCTCAGGAGAAAAAAACTGCATCAAAAAAAAGAAATGAGTTATAGAAACATAGAAACATAGAATTTGACGGCAGATAAGGACTGCTTGGCCCACCTAGTCTGCCCATTTTCCTACCTAGCAGATAAGCTGCAGATCCTAGTTAACCAACAGCTTACTTCCTCCTACCCACCACTAGGACTGCCTTATGTCTGTCCCATGCATTCTGAATTCCCCACTGTTCTTGACTCCACGACCTCCTCAGGAGGCTGTTCATTCATCCACAACCCTCTCTGTGAAAAATACTTCCTCCACACACATTACCTCTGGGCCGTCCCCCTTCTATCTTCAAATTGCCCTTATTTCTTGCACATCTCTTTTTCTGAAGATGCCACCTTCTTGGACTTTGTTGATTCCCTTGAGGTACTTGAAAGTTTCTATCATGTCCCCTCTCTCCCTCCTTTACTCAAGGGTATACATATTAAGCTCCTTTTAGTCTTTCTTCGTATGTCTTCTGGTGCAGACCCTGCACTATTTTGGTTGCCCTCCTCTGGACAGCCTCCACTCTGTCTATGTCTTTGCGGAGATGGGGTCTCCAGAACTGCACACAGTACTCCAGATGGGGTCTCACCAACTGTCTGTACAGAGGAATAACAACTTCCTGTTTTCTACTATTGATGCCTTTTCTTATGCATCCAGTATCCCCAGCCTTCCTTACTGCCTTCTCATTGCTTGCCCACCTTTAGGTCATCTGATATAATTACCCTAGGTCCTTTCCATTTTACTGTTGTCAGTATCTCACCCCCATTGTGTACTCTTCCCTGGGTTTTGTTTCCCAGGTGCATTACTGCACTTCTTTGCATTGAATCTGAGCTGCCATACATTTGACCATTCCTCCAACCTTGCCAAGTCCCTTCTCATCCTTTCCACTCCATCTGGTGTATCAACCCTGTTGCAGATCTTTGTCATCTGCAAAGAGACATACTTTCATTCCAGTTCCTCTGCAATGTCACTTATAAAGACATTAAAAAGGACCGGTCCCAGTACTGAACCCTGCGGTACCCACTAGTAGCCCTCCTTTCTTCACTGTGGACTCCATTTACTACTACCCTTTGCGTCCTGTTGTCTAGCCAATTTTTTATCCAGGCTACCACCTTGGGACCCACTCCAAGGCTGGCTAACTTGTGT
The DNA here is from genome assembly GCA_016271365.2 of Neoceratodus forsteri. Taxonomy (NCBI): domain Eukaryota; kingdom Metazoa; phylum Chordata; order Ceratodontiformes; family Ceratodontidae; genus Neoceratodus; species Neoceratodus forsteri. Next base: position 714,161,134 of record CM057449.1, on the reverse strand, counting down.
ATTAATCTTTTGTGTGGGACTGTATCAAATGCTTTGCTAAAATCTAGGTAAGCCATGTCCACAGCCCTTCCCTAGTCTACTACTTTGGTCACCCAGTCAAAGAAATCTATTAGATTCATCTGACAAGACCTTCCCATCGTGAATCAATGCTGCCTTGGGTCCTGTGCCCCACTGGCCTCTAGGTATTCAACAAATCTTTCCTTCAGAAGTGATTCCATCATTTTTCCTACCACTGAGGTCAAACTAACTGGTCTATAGTTTCCTGTCTCTGTCCTGCTCCCACTTTTGTGAAGAGGAATCAAATCCACCCTCCTCCAGTCCTCAGGTACCATCCCATCCTCCCATGATTTGTTAAAGAGAGTAGTCAGCGGTATCACTAGTTCTACCCTTAGTTCTTTTAGAATTCTTGGGTGAATCCCATCAGGCCCCATTGCTTTGTCCACCTTCAATTTTATTAGTTCTTTCAGAACCCTTTCTTCTGTAAATGGACTGGTATCGACCCCCGTCTTCAGAGTGTTTGTCTTGTTTGATTTAGGTACCTCCCCCTCCTCTTCCTTTGTGAATACTGAGCAGCAATATTTATTCAGTATCCCTGCTTTTTCACTATCACCCTCTACTCACATTCCCTCCCATTTATTAAGCCTCAGTATCCCTCCTTTGGTCTTTCTTCACTCCCTAATGTACCTATAAAAGGTCTTATCCCCCTTCTTAACAGACTTGGCTATCCTTTCCTCGGTTTGGGCCTTTGCTATTCTGACTGCCTTCCGATCCTCTTTCTGCTTTAACTGATAAAGTTCTCTGTCCTGCTCCTTCTGTGTTTCCTTACATTTCCTGAATGCTATCCTTTTCTCCTTAACCTTCCTTGCCACCTCTTTTGAGAACTATGGCATGTTTTTTCCTTCGTTGTGTTTTGTTGATTTGCCTTACACAAAGGCTTGTTGCCTCTGTGATGGCTGTTTTGATTACTCCCCATTTTTCCTCCACCCCTCCTTCTTGCCTGTTTGCTAGTGCTTTTCTGAGGCACTCTCTCATTTTCCCAAAGTCAGCTCTCCTAAAGTCCAATACTCTTGCTTTTGTATGGCTTGATTGTATGGCTGTGTTTATCATGAACCACACTGTTTGGTGGTCGCTTGTTCCGAGATGGCTACCCACTTCTAAATTAGTCTAGGAATAAAGCAGACCATAGGTTATATGCAAGTCCACATCCTAGTCAGCTAGGGGGTCAAAGTTGATGGGGGATGCTACAATAAGACCTGAAAGGCACATGAAAGAACATGTGGCTGAAAAAGACATTTTCTGAAAAAGTATCTATCTGCCATACTGCCTCATATACCCCCATTCAATTCAAGCCCTAAACTCAGCATTACTGTCAGGAAATGAGAGGAAAATATTCCTTTAAATTAAAAATAATAATTTGTCTACTTGCCTTCAAGCACTGGTTGATTACAGATCCGTCTTCATAGCTGCAGCAACAGCAGCAGCAGCATAGCAAAAAATGTAATTGAACAGGAACAGCACAGCAGTTTTTTTACTTCTGCTGTCTACATGCGGAAATAAACTACAATTTGTTCTTTGGACATCCTGAAATTCATGTAGAAACATTTAAACAAAGTATAGTAAATTCTAAGTGTGAGGAAGTAAAGATTATTTATTGTTAAATATCATGAATACTGAGGTCTGAGTACTGGGTATTTTTATTCAGTGAAAAATATTCAAAGAAATTTATAAAACTGAAAATATATTAAAAACTAACTCTGGCCAGAGCTGACAGGGCTACAGCTAATGAATTTGGGGTACAAATATTGTAAATTTGTTTCCTAATATTTTTGCACCAAATTTGCGACATAGCCTTGTTGTGACCCTGCCTCATGAAGATGGGCAGAGAAAAAATTTCAACTCCTGGCTTAAAGGTGATTTTGTGCAGGGACTGCAAAATCAACTTTTAGGATGCTAAAACACGTTTTGGGCTGGTGTTGAAAAATGACAGTCACAATCATGAAGTGCTGTAAACAAATGGCTATGTTGAAAATTTGGGGTAAAAATATTGAATATTAGCAAACATATGAGCCTGTGTTTGTAGAATTCACTGTAGGCTCAAATCGCTGCTGAGTTTTAATATTTTTACACCTAATGTCCAACATAGACTTCTTATGGCCCCATCTCTTGAACAAGGCAAAGAAAATGCTCAACTCCTGCCCAAAAGGTGATTTTGTGCAAAGACAGTGAAATCACCTTCCGGGGTGTAGAAAAACATTTTAGCCAGGATTTGAAAAAATGACAGCTGCCACACTCGTGAGGTGCTGGAAGTATGTGGTCATATTGTAAACTGTGGGTAACATTGAAAATGACCAAAGTTATAAGGCTGTGTTTTCAAAATGCAACATAGGTTTATAACTTTGTTATTTTTTAATATTTTTACACCTAATTTTCAACATAGCCTTCTTATGAGCCTGCCTCATGATATGATAGTAAAGAGAGACTCAGTAGGTAAAGGCTTGAAATATTTAAGCAACGGCACAGTTCATCAAGATCCAAAAGCGCTATCATGATACAGATTTATGGAGTTTATAACAAAAGATGAGACTTAAACTAATAGTCAGATGTTGTGATGGACATGCTATCTTAATTCAGAGGATTCCATTTGAAGGAAAGTGGATGATTGTTTGAAAGCAGGGAGAATAATTTCAGACGAGGAAGATTCAGTAAGATACAGAATGAGGCCCAATAGAGTGGATGCCATGCAGTATTGACCAGTTTAGTAATTATCATAAAAAGCATCACCTAGAGGCCATCACGGTACAGGCTGACCTGGATATTGTGGCCATTACTGAGTCATGGTGCACAGAAAACCATGACTGGGACATGGCCATACCAGGCTGCACTCAGTTCAGGAAGGACAGGGGGATTACAAAAGGAGGGGGTGTGGTGTTTTATGTGAGGGAAGGCATAAATGTGACACAGATACAGGGAATCTGCAGGGGGGGGTTGGGGTACTATGGGTCACCCTGGAGATGGGAAACAGAGCCACTACTTGCAAAGGCATGATCTATAAGCCTCTGGTACAGCGGGAGGAGTTAGAGCTAGTTAGATAAAGTACTGGTGGAAGCCACGGGCAAGATGTCAGAAATGGGGCAGGTGCTACTAGTGGTGGACTTCAATCAGCCAGATGTAGATTGGAGCCTCCCAGTTGCAGATTCAGTTACAACAGGGAAATCCTGGACTCCTTGCAGGAAGTGTTCCTCATGTAACTAGGCAGGGAGCCCACTCCTTTTGACACAATACTGAACCTGGTGCTCACTAACAGGAACAGTGTTGTATATATCAGGGTGGGAGGCCACCTGGGGAGCAGCAATCATCGTACAGTGTGGTTCAACATAAGGACAGCTGCGGAATTTTCCCATAAAAGGGCAAGGGCCCTGGACTTCAGGAGGGCCGCTTTTTAAAAAGATGGGTGTATGTCTTAAGGATGACCAGTCGGGAGGGTTGACCTGGTGTACTGGAAGAACAGTGGGCAAAGCTTAAGCAGGGCATGGTGATGGCAACAAACCTCTGCAAAGAGCAAGTGAGCAAAAGCAAGAAAGAAAAATGAGATCGCTGTGGTTCTTGAAAGAAGTGACTGAAAAGGTAAATATTAAAAGGGTAGATTTCAAAAAGAAGGGAAACACCCTGGCTGCTGCAAGGATGATCACCATTCTCCACAGGCCCTTCACCTGATGACTCATGTTCCTCCTGGAATCTGGATCTGGGCCTGGCTGGTCAAGGGACTCCTTGCCACACTGCCACAGAGCGCATGCCGAAAGCACATGCTGTGGTGGTCTATGGAGAGGTAAGTCCTGGGAGTTGTTGGGATGATGGTGCTTGGAGGACTGTCCAAAGGCAGGGCCAGCCAGGAGAAGGGAAAGAAAGAGAGAAAGAAAGAAAGAAAGAAAGAAAGAAAGAAAGAAAGAAGAAGAAAAGAAAGAAAGAAAGAAAGAATTGTTAACAAAATTTGTGTGTAGTGCCAGTCTTGCAGTGGGTATGCTTTGTGATCCTATACCAGTGAGCTGAGTTGGGGGGTGAGTTCAGGAACCCAGCTGGATGAAGTAAGAGTTGGGGGTATTGCACTGTTATACGTCCCCCGTGCCAGTGAATGAAAAGTGCAAGGTTGTCGGCATGAGCCTGAGAACCATATAGTGAACACAGCACTTCTCTTGGTATAGGGCCCTGCACTTCTCCCCCATGGGCAGTAAAAGGCCCTGTGCACTGGCTGACAGGTGCACTCTTTGTCCTATGCATCTGTATTTGCAGCCACATCGAATCACAGGGACCACAAGGCCTACCCTTGGAAAAGGGCACTTGCATCTGTTCATACTGGTTCTGAAGGGACCTTCATGAATGAGGACATGACTCCACTGTCTCAAAAAGAAAGGAAATTCTTTACAAAAACTTTGTTAATGCATCAGTTAGGGTAACTTAAGGCTACAAAAGTAGGGAAATGTGACATTAGGTTTCCAACTCCCCACCCCCACCTCCCATTCAGCAAAATCAGAAACATTCAGGTTTTAGCTTTTCAGAGTCTTGGTGATTCAGTGGTGGGGTCTTCCTCTAAGTTGTCGATCCTAATGCCCACCCCATTCCCTGAGTGAACTATATCACCGTGATCTCCTTTCTTCAAAAAAGACCCTGCAAGAAGAAAGTTACAACAAACTGTGTTGGCAGTATGTGGCATAGAAACATAGAAATTGTCGGCATATAAGGACCGCTAGGCCCATCCACTCGGCCCGTAGGCAAAACATACCTCTCTACCTTTGAAGACTGTATCACTATGAGACACTGACTTCCAGCTGTACCTTGTGCGTTGGACTACAAGCTACAGGCTGGGGGAAGGGGAAAGCATTAAGGTTCACAACCCCAAAGAAGACCCCACCACAGATTTGCCAAGACTCTGGAGACCAAAAACCATATTGTCTCTTCCTTTTCTGCTTGGGGGTGGGTTTCAGAAAACCCTAATGCCGCATTTTCCTACTTTTCTAAGTTACCCTAACTGTTGCATTAAAGATGTTTTTTTCTAAAGACTACTACAAACAATGAGAAACAAACAAGGCAAATATAGCTGTTTAGCAAAGCAGTTATACATTGCACTGGGCGAAAAAACTGTTTTACACAATAGAATGCATTTAGCACTAAAAATATCATGGACCAACACAATCGCTGGCATGACTTCTTAATTAGCACATCATTATTCTTCCAGGTAAGGATATGAACTCTCATCAATTTGAAGTATCACCTGATCATGTTTCTGTTGTGTAGCAAGTGTTACTAAAATAAATACATTCAGAATACTATCCACTGCCATTTTTACAAGCGTTATTTCTGAGACATATTTCAGATGAAAAGAGGTCAATCCACTACAGTAGCTCAACAACCCCCCTGCACACTGTAATTCAAAAACAAATGACGATGTAAGTCCATTATAGAGTTTTAAATGCGGACTGTTCTTAGGTCTCCAACTTTACATAAAAAATAAAAATAAAATAGAAAATGTTTTGAAACGTACACTGAATAAATGCTATGGACCTTAACTGCACTACTCTGGTCAGCCAGAAGCTGAAATGCTGGGACCCAGCAATCTTACCATTGTTGTTTTCTTTTCTGTTGTTCATTATGATGGGTACTGTGTGCTTCATTATGGTCACTGTCCAGTTTTGGTACCTCGGAAACAACATGTCTCTATCTCAGCAAGCTGCCTTCAGTTTCCTCACTGACATCTTCCACACACTCACAGCACATACAAGTGAGGATACACCACCAATACAGTGCATACCGGGCAGTTATTTATTGGAGGAACGGGAACAAATCACCTGTAGTGTACAGTTACTGTTAGCATTCTTTTCTACCCCATGCTTTAATATTTATTTATTCAATTATTGCAGAGATTTACCAGAAAAGCACACTGAGCAACAAGTTGCTCATCTCCCGATGCATCTTGGGGGACAGGGTATTGGAGTACATAATAAAACAAGCAACAGTAGACAGACAAGATAATTAAATGCAAATACATGTGAGTTATATAATGGATAGTAAAACAGGGATAGGAATTGTACAGTGACTAGTGAATAGGCAGTGCTTAATTCATAGATGCAATATAAGTGAACTGAAAGTATAAGTGCTTGGCATTCAGTTAGTAATCAATTAAGGTAGTTAGGAGAGCAGATTGAGAGGGCCAAGCAGAGCCTAAATGGTACAAATTAACATCAGTTAATGGAGCTACTAGTGGGGTTGGGAGGAGTAAACAGTGGCAAGTAGGGGTATGGAAGAAACAGGGAAGCAGCCCAGGAAAAGGAAGATGCTAAAAACATGGGAGCTTATACAGTTAGAGAGACTAGGAGCTGGAGCAGTATGGGGAGAATAGTAGTGAGATCAGTGAGTCAGAATGAGGCAAGGATACATTGGGAGAGGGACAAATTGGAGAATTTTAGGAGAAAGTACAATTAGGAGAGAAGTAGTTGTGGAGGGAAGTAGAAATGGATGAAGGATAAAAGTAGTGTCTGATCTGGTGGGGCAGTGAGTTTCAAATTTTTGGGAAATGATATGAGAGCATGGTCTGCCCTACAGAGGTAGAATGATGAGGGCTAGCCAAGGTGCACAAGTCAGTAGATCTAAGAGAGTGAGAGGAAGGTGGAGGAGTAGATAAAGAGGATGAGAGGTAAGAGGGAAGAGAGCCAAACCAAAATTTTGAGATAAATTTTAGTGGTGTGGGAGTGCTGTTGGTGTTTAAGTGAAGGAAGTGCAAGAAAGTGATATAAAGTGAAGTGGTGAGTGAGGGGGGAGGAATCCAGAGCAAAGTGACTGAAGGCACTGAAAAGGGTATCCAGCCTGGTTAGAGAAGCCTTGGGAGCAGCACTGAAGATGACAGCACCATAGTTGATAATAGGTAAAATCATTTTCTGGACAATATCACACCTAGCCATTAGAGATAAACAACTATGGTTCCTGTAGAGGGCACCAAGCTTGGGTGTAGTTTTTTTTAGAATGGCATTTACATGTTCAGAAAAGTTAAGGTGTTGGTCAAGCTACACATCAAGGTATCTAAAGGAGTAGGTGTCCTCAAGAGTAGTCTCATTAAGGCTGTGGAAGGAGGTCAGGGAGGGGATCTTAGAGAATCTCTTCCAAGTGCCAAAGGTCATGGAGACTGTCTTCTGAGCACTGAGGAAAAGTTGTTGTGATCTTAGCCAGAGCTGAACCTTGTCGAAGTCATGTTGCAGGGTGGCTACAATATTGGAGGAATTCTGGCCTGAGTAGAACAGGACCGTATTATCAGCGTACATGTGTATGGAAGAGGAGGAGCAAGCTCTTTACTTATTACTTTAAATGTTTATTTAATTTAGTGTTCATGTAAAATGAACCCATTTTAAGACAATGAGATGTCTAATAATTAATTCAAGTTCCACCTACGCTAGACATTATATTCAAAAGACCCGTTATTTCTTTGGTGTAGGCACTGACTTCAGCAGTTTATTAAGGGCACTGCTTTATGATGTTTAAAGTAATGAATGCTACTGTATGAGTGCAAATATTTAGAATAAAAGATATATGCACACACATGCAGCAAATTAAATAAGGCAAAAGTAAAAAAAATAATTTTTTTGAGTTGTAGGTTAACTCATCTGGCAAGAAGATGCCAAATTCCGTGAAATGTTTTTTTTTCAAGTGTGTATGAAGCCCAAATTCCTCAATTTTTCCAGTAAAAAACAAAAGTAAGTGCCTTCCGTAAACATAACACAGAACACCAGCCACTCAAAGATAAAGGTGTTGGATTTCAGAAAGGCTGACTTCTAAAAAATGAGGAACAATATAAGTAGCCAGTTAACGGAAACAGAGGTTGAGGAGGTAGAGGTCATGTGGGGGAGATTCAAGAGAGCAATAAAGACTGCCACAGATCAATGTGCCAGATGGGTCAGCAAAGCAAAAAGAAAAAGAAATCCTCTATGGTTTTCCAACGAAGTGGCTACCACAGTCAAAGAAAAAAAAAAGGCGTACAGCATATACCAGGAAACCAAAACTGAGAAAGACCGGGAGTCGTACAAGAAAAAAATGAGAGAGTCAAACAAACAAATTAGAAAGGCAAAAGGCCTGACAGATGAAAAGATAGCAGAAGGGGCAAAGAGAGGAGACAAATAATTTTTTAGATACATTTGGGAACATAGGAAGGCAAAAGGGAAGATAGTAAAGTTCCCTACTGAATAAGGAAAATGCACCAAACATGACCCAGAGAAAACTGAAATCCTCAACAAATACTTCTGCTCAGTGTTTACCAAAGAGGACCCAGGGGACGGCCCAGCCCTGAAAAAACACAACACCCCAGGAGCTGAGGTAGACACAAGTCCCTTTACAGGAGCCGAAGTACAGGAGGTGCTAAATAAACTAAAAGCAGACAAAGCCATGGGACCAGATGAGATGCCCCCCAGAATCCTTAAGGAACTGGGGGCAGAATTAGCAGCCCCTCTGGCACTTCTATTCATGCAGTCCTTGAAGACCAGTGTAGTACCCAGAGATTGGAAAAAAGCAATAGTGGTTCCACTTCACAAATCAGGCAATTGCAAAAAGGCTAGTAATTACAGACTGGTGAGCCTCATGTCTGTAGTAGGGAAACTAATGGAGACACTACTCAAACAGAGAATCATAGCATTCCTCAAAACTAGCAGCCGACAAGACCCTAAACAGCACAGTTTCACAGCAGGTAAATCTGCTCAAGTTTTTTGACTATGCTACAAAAATAGTGGACGACGGTGGGGCAATGGATGTGGTCTACCTAGACTTTAGTAAGGCCTTTGACTCAGTTCCACACAGAAGGCTGGTAAAGAAGCTTGACCACACAGGGGTTGGTCCAGAAGTAGTCAGATGGGTACAAAACTGGTTACAAGGCAGAACCCAGAAGGTGCAGGTTAATGGACCGCAATCGACGGAAGGCAGGGTGACCAGCGGGGTGCCCCAGGGCTCAGTGCTAGGGCCTGTGCTCTTCAATGTTTTTATAGCAGACATCACTGACAGACTGGAAGGGAAGCTGTGTCTACTTGCAGATGACACCAAGATATGTAGCAGGGTGGACACCCCAGAAGGAGTGAGCAAGATGAAAGCTGACCTCAGGAAATTAGAAGAATGGTCTGGAGTGTGGCAGTTGAGATTTAATGCCAAAAAATTGTACGAGGATAGTAGTAATTTAATAATATCCTTTAAATCATACATTTTATGGCTAGCCAATCATGGACCAAGTCTGATCCCAGACCTCTTAACTCAAACTGTTCCTTTCCAGAACAAAATGTATGTTTCAAAATGTTACAGAGAGTAAGACATTCTTTCACCAGTTACCAGTTAATGTGGTATTAAAACATTGCAGAAACATGGGTTTCATACACATACTGTAGAAACAACACAGACAGAAAAATGTTTTTACTGTGTCAGAATGAGGATGTCACCACTATACTTCTAGGGCCAGAGATTGCATATGTTTGAATGAAAATTGATATTTCCAGCTTAACAGAGTTCAATGATATCTGTTTCACAATACTCTTGTCATACACATTTAGCTCCATAGCCCATGCGGATGCTTTCATTTCTTGAAATGGTGAAATTACCTGTTTATATCACATTATGGCCTGTGAGACATCGGTTTAAGAATGAAACCTGGATGATTTCAGGTTACCACCTCCACTCATATTGTTTGTGAAGTTCTGCTTCAAATATGAACATATGAACATATGAAATTTGCCAGCACAAACAGGCCATTTGGTCTATCAAGTCTGCTCTATTTTGCAGCTAGCAGCCCTATTCCACAGTGCCCCTCCCTCCTCACCCCCCCCTCCCTTTATCCTCCCTCTTGCCCTGTCCCAGCCCCTTTTGAAGCAGCCTACTGTTTTACAAGCTACCACCTCTGCTGGTAACGCATTCTACCCTGCCACCACCCTCTCTGTAAAAAAGTGTTTCCTCATTTCCCCTCTGAACCTTTCCCCCTCCAATCGCATGTCATAGCCTTAAATGTCCCTCCCCACCCTTACCCTGAATAGCCCCTCCTTACCAGTCTTGTTTATCCCTCTCATGTACTTGAATGTCTTGATCATATCCCCTCTGTCCCTCCTCTCTTCCAGTGATTACATGTTCAACTCCTTTAGCCTACTCTTATATGGTAAGTCCCCCAGTCCCTGGATCATCTTAGTTGCTTTGCGCTGCACCCCTACCAATAATTTAATGTCCCTTTTCAGGTATGGTTGCCAGTACTGCACACAGTATTCAAGATAAAGTCTAACTAATGATCTAACAGTGGCAGAATCCCTCCCCGCTCCTTGATGTTATTCCCCTTGAATGTAACCCAGCATTTTGTTGGCCGTTGCTGCTTTCCTACACTGTGCCAAGTTGTTCATTGATCTGTGATGATCACCCCCAGATCCTTCTCCTCATCAGTCTCTGCCAGCTGCACTCCCCCCAGTTGGTAGTTTCTTCTTGGATTTTTCTGCCCCAAAATCCAGTACCTTACACTTTTTGGCACTGAATCCCAGTTGCCAAGTGTCCGATCGGGTCTCCAGCTTTTTCAGATCTTCCTCCAAACTCTGCCACCCACTCCCCATGTCATCCACCACCACCTCTATCTTGGTGTCATCGGAAAACAGACTGACCCTGCTCTTGATGCCCATGGAAATGTCTGCAATAAATATCCCAAATAACACTGGTCCCAGCACCGAGCCCTTTGGAACCCCGCTCGTTAGTGCCCTTGAGGATGTGAGTTCCCCTTCCACCACCACACTCTGCTGATTTCCCTGCAGCCAGTTTGTCACCCATCCCACCATTTTTGCTCCCACTTCTGTGCCTTCAAGTTTTATTCTAAGTCTCCCATGCGGCACCAAATCAAATGCCTTGCTGAAGTCCAGGTTCAAGACATCCACTGCATGGCCCTTGTCAATCTGCCTAGTTACCCAATCATAGTGATCTACCAGGTTAGTTTGGCAGGATCTGTCTGTGACAAAGCCATGCTGTCTACTGTGCTGCAGCCCACTGAACTCCAACAGGGACACCAGCCTCTCCTTCAGGATCATTTCCATTAGCTTCTCATTATGAATGTGACGCTCACCAGTCTATAGTTCCCTGGTTCATGTTTGAGGCTGCTCTTATGCAGGTGACCCATGTGAGCCAACCTCCAATCCTTGGATATGCATCCCGAATTCAGTGAGGCACTGAATAGGCTTGCCAAGGGCCCCACCAGGATCTCTGTTAGCTCCTTCAATACCCTGGAGTGAATGCCATCTGGCCCTGGTGGCTTGTCCACCCTCAGCACGCTCAAGCCCTCCAGCACTCTACCTTCTGTAATCACCCCATCAGTTACTCCCTCCCCAGCCTTTACTGCCCCCTCACCTCACTTGGGTAGCACTCCCCCTCTCTCTTTCATAAATACTGAACAGAAGTAGTCATTGAGTGCTTCTACCTTTTCTTCCCCCTTCTCTACCCATCGCCCATACTTCTTAATCTTTACTATCTGTTCTTTATAGCTCTTTTTCTCCCTGATGTACCTGAAGAAGCTCTTCTCCCCTCCTAGGAGGCAGTATAGCATAGCGATTTAAGGCTCTGAGCTGCAGACCTGGGTTTGAATCCCACAGCTCCCACTTGCATACTGTGTGACCCTGAGCAAGTTACTTAACTTCCTTCTGCTCCCAGGTCACACCTGGAAACAAGCTTCTGCTTAGTGTGCCTTTCCTGGTTAAACAATTTCCCCTTTCCTTTCCTTAATACCTTGTGCCAACCTAAGCTCTTTGGTGGCTTTTGCTATTCTTACTGCCCTTGTCACCTCCCTTGCCTTCTGCAGGTACTCCTCCCAATCTTACCCCCTTCCTGCTTTCCTGTATCTCCTGCCAAGGGCCCCACCAGGATCTCTGCTAGCTCCTCCTAGGAGGGGGAGAAGAGCTTCTTCAGGTACATCAGGGAGAAAAAGAGCTGTAAGGAAAGATAGTAAAGATTAAGAAGTATGGGCGATGGGTAGAGAAGAGGGAAGAAAAGGCAGAAGCACTTAATGACTACTTCTGTTCAGTATTCACGAAAGAGAGAGGGGGGAGTGACACCCTTTGTCTCCTCACCTTTTCCACAACACCCCTGCTCATCCAGCTTGGCCTTTTTGCCCTGGCCTTTTTACTCTGAGTCCCGCTACACTAGTCTGGATTCTGGTCAGGTACCCACTCACTACCTCCCCCATCTTTGCAAAAATTGCCCACCTGAAATCCAGCACCTTTGAGTTGGATGCCACCCCTTCTTTGCCCATAATCTAACTGAACCATACTGAGTGATGGTCACTCCTTGCTAGTGGTTCATCCACCTTGATATCCCTCACAAACTCCCCATTTGTGAGCACTAGGTTGACGGTGTTCCCCCAAGTTGGTTCACTAATCACCTGTGTCAGGAAGCTATCCTGAAAGGCATCCAGCAGTACCTGTTCCCTTTTATTGCTGGTGCCTGGCATTTAGCAATCTATCCCCAGCAGGTTGAAGTCCCCCACAGCCACCACATTTCCCTTCCTGCATGCCCTTCTAATCTGCCTCGAAAGTTCCCTGTCTTACTCCTCTGTCTGGGAGGGTGGCCTGTACACCACTCCCATCCGGAGAGTCCTATTCCTGGAATACTGGGTTAGCAGCCATAATGACTCTGTTTCTTCCTCATCCCTAACGAACTTTAGCCCCTCGCTCATATATAATGCCACCCCCCCTCCTATTTTCCCTATCCCTGTGGAATATTCTCAGCCCTGGGACTGCCAGGTCCCAGTCATGGCATTGGGTGGCCCATGTTTCCATGATGGCTGCCATGTCCACCTCCCTCTCCACCATGAGGGCCTGTAAGTCATTCATTTTATCCTTCAGGCTTCTAGCATTCATGGTGACCATCCTTACCATTCCTCCCCCATCCCTTTGCCTTCCACTTCCAGCATTCTGGAATCCAGTGACATGGTACCCATGTTGCAAACCAGAAAAGGGTATGATACTGTATTTTTACAGCACAGCAAGTTTAAAAGCAATGGGCCCTATTTACAAATGTGCAGAGTGGGTATAAGTTGCATACCTCCAGCACGTAGCCCACTCGGCACCCACTGTGCCCACTGCGCCACCTCTACAACAGCCTCAACACCCCCCACCCACCCAATTCCTGGCTGATCATGGAACTCCATGCATGGGTGGGCTGGGAGTGATGCGGGGGCCATGCCACCATTCTGCGCAATGTACAAAAGTGTGAAGTGCCATGAGTGGGAGGCCAGTGGCTATGCCATATCCAGGCAGACATAGCCCAGTATGCGCCCCTGAGTCATGACTGATGGGCATGGTAGTGATGGCAGGCATCTGTGGACCCCTGATAGGTATGCCCCTGACATTGGGGCACACCTCTGTGGACAGGTGTGGCAAATGAGGCACAGGAACCCTCTGGTGCAGTTGGCAAACTGCATTCCAGCTGCAAACATGGCACACAGTGGGCACAAGTGATCCATCACAGAGACCCAGGCAGCCAGCTGATTGTCCACATGCCCAGGTATTTCACTCTGCTCCACACCCAGCCACTGCCAGGGATCCTGCATGCCTGGAGGTGGGGAAGTGCCACAGAAGGGGCCATATGGAGGCCAGCATTGGTGAGTATAACCTGTATGTAGAACCCCCACGGGTGCAGAGCTGCGCACCTGGATAATGTGCCACTTGCACGTTTTTTATGCATCTGACCAGTTGTGAACTTTTAGATCTGAAACTGAGTAATTAATTTAGTGGTTTAGCAGGATGACATACAGGAGATGACAGGTTCAAACCTCACTGGAGCCAAATACTCACTGTGTGACCTTGCCAGTGTTGCTGTTCACCCAGCTGTTGAAATAGGTAGAAGCAAGACCCCACAGAAAATGAGATGTTACATCTCAGCCAAGCTATTCTGCTTAAATAAAATGTAAAAATATCACAATTTTACAAATAAATCTCAGGATGGTTTTATGTGATAAGGATGACTTGTTTTAGTCATGGACCAATAAGAGCAACTAAAACACCACCCCAAGTCAACACAGCGTGCAACAACAGATCAACCACTGCAAAATCGACAGTCAGTACCTGCTAAGAACAAAACAAAAAAAAATAAACATATTTTATGTGAGGTTCTGAACTCAAGGGGGGGAGACTTAGAAAAACAAACAAATTCCAGGATGAACAAAAATCCTGTCTCCTCCCCAAAACCAAACCCAGGTACTTCAACTACAGAGGCAGTGGACTAGCCACTATGCCAAATGACCATCTCAGTAGGGCTTGGCCATACTACTCCTTATATCTTCATCTAGGGAGTGCAGCTCACTGCTTCACTTGCCCTACCTACTCCTACTTCTTCAGCTCTCGCTCTTGTTACGGGTGGTAATACTGAATCGCTCAAATTGAGCCACTCAATAATAAAGCGCTCACATCATGGTACACCTTCAGGATATATCTAGTTTGCAGTGTGTGTGTGTGTGTGTGTGTGTGTGTGTGTGTAAATCTTGATTGTACTATTTGAGCCTTTAATGGGTATACTACAGTAGATGAAATCAGATACCTTTTATATTTAGTTTATATAGAAATAATTGCAGCATCTTGGGAGCCACAGTTAAGGAATTTTCTTTTTGCAAGACATAAAAAGAAAACGTCAAACATGTATTTTAAATCGCTGCAGGCAGAAGCATGTGCTTGGGTTTAAACATATATATTCTGAATCATTTGTTTACTTTAGCTGTCAAAGCTGGGTGGGTGGGGGTTTGTTTGTAGGTTACTTACTGTATTCAAAGTGCATTACTACAGTAACTATTTACTGTTTTCAAATAAAAAAAGGTTAGCTATATAAAGTTTTACATCTGCAAGAAGCAAACAGATGCTGCTATTTCTATCTCATCTTTCCCTTTTACTTAAAAGTTAGCTTTTAAAAAAGCATTGCATGTTGTCACTACTCACACCATCTGGCATTGTGTTTTGCCATTGTTCATACAAACAAACAATAAGCATTGTATTGAAACTGTAAAAAGAATCATTTTTTTAAATATTGAAGTAAATGAAAAATATAATTTTGTGGATCTTTTTAATAAGCCTGCTGGGTGGTGGTGGGGGGGGAGCATTTTGTTGTGAAAGTAAGACACAACAGAGAACTGAGTAAATTAGCATACATTTGTGTGGATAGGTATCCATCGGGTGTGTACAGTGCATCCACAAACTCCACTCTAATCCACTACTGTGCCAGGTAACCAAAATATCACAGGAAAGTCAGCAAATAGCAGCACCAAAGACCAAAGTAAAGTGCATTAGACTTCAATACAAAATGAACAAGCATTTGTCAATGCTGAATATTGCTTGCTTCTATGTGCTGTTTAGGAATTTGGAAGTCATTGGAGTGCAAATATTGAAAATTCGCGAACTTATGAGCGTGTGTAGGGGCTTCATGGCCACACTAAATAAAACAGTCATTTTTAGGAATTTTTCAAGGAAATTTTCAACATAGCCATTTAAGACCTCTGCTCATGAACAGTGTCACTGTGATTCTCTTAATGTGTCCCATACATTGATTTTGCACACCAACTGTGCCATTATGCGCTATATGAAACATGTTTTGGTAAGATGAAAAATAACAGCTGTACTGCTCATAAGGAGGTGTGGTAAAATGGCAATGTTGAAAATCTGGAGTGAAAATATTGGAATTTTGCAAACTTACGAGCGTGTGTAGGAACTGCGCAACGCATGCTCGTAAAACAGTAATTTTTAGGCATTTTTTCACCAAATTTTCAACATAGCCATTTTAAGACCTCTGCTCATGAACAGTGTCACTGTGATTTTCTTAATGTGTCCCATACATTGATTTCGCACACCAACTGCGCCATTGTGCGCTACATGGGCGGAAACACATTTTGGGTGAGATGTGAAAAATGACAGTTGTACTGCCTATAAGAAGGTGTGGTAAAATGGCAATGTTGAAAATCTGGAGTGAAAATATTGAAAATTCGTGAACTTACGAGCGTGTGTAGGAACTGTGCAACACACGCTCGTAAAACAGTCATTTTTAGGAATTTTTCCACCAAATTTTCAAAATAGGCTTTTTGAGAGCCCACCTTATGAACACTGGCAGTGTTGTTTTGTTAATCATTTCGGAAAGGGGATTTCACGCAGTGGCTGCAAAATCACCCTTCGGGCCCGAGTAATGCCATGACAGTGCAAGAATTCATGATGAGGGGTCCCAAAAATCCCATGTTGAAAATTAGTGCAAAAATTCCAAAAATCACCTGAGATATGCAACGAAGTTGAAAAAACCCTATCTATCCTATTATACAGCTTACCGGCATTTCCTCAGTTCGCGGTGGGCTTTGAAGAGTACAGACGTGTTCCCGGTCCACCAAAGATCGTCGCTGGAACTCCAGAGGTAAGTATGGGGTGAGGAGGGTGTGGGAGGAGGGTGCTCAGTGGGTGGGTGTGGGTTGTGGGGGGCAGGAGACTGCATGGGAGCATTTTTTCTTTACAGGTTTTTTAAATGGCGATGCAGGATGTTTGCCATGCTGGGGTGGGCTCCCAGCATGGCAAGATGGCTGGGGGGTGTGGAGCTGATGGAGATTGGGCACCCCATTGGCCATGGCATCTGTTGCCACCCTGGGGTGAGCTCTCAGCATGGCACCCTGTACTGGGAGACAGTGGAGCCAGCGAAGTTAGGCACCCCGTCGGTGACAGCTTGGGGGAGACACAGTAGAGCCGGCGGGGATTGGGCACCCCGCCATTATAACATCGATTTTTTCCACACTGGGGTGGGCTCCCAGCGTGGCACCTGGATGCTTTGGGGGGTGGAGCTGGCGGAGGATTGGGCACCCCGTTGGCCGTCAATGAGGAGAAAGTGCATGAACCTGCGCAGTGTGCATGCGTGCATGTGCATGTGTGTGTGTGGGGGGAGAGCTCTGCTCACTCAAGCGGAGCTCTCCCTTTCAACTGTATGACACTGCATTTTCAGCTTGTCATAGACAGCTGCAGCAGTGATTGGGGAACTGGGGCCGCGCCTGCAAACACACTGACTGCATTGGAAGATAAACATTAATACTGCTTTTTCCTTTTTGGAGAGAGCTATTTTAAGGGGCACATGGCATTATTGGGGATGAATCACTTTGAAAGCCTACCTGAAAGTAAGGAGGTCCCCATGACAACGAAGGGTAACCAGGTCACTACACAGCAAATTCAGCAATGCCAGTTAAACAGATATCTTTTTTTGTGTGTGTGTGTGATACTTAATTGATCTATGGCATATGGCAAACAGTCTGCATAAGAGACGTTGGTATGCATATGGATTACTGATGTGTCAGCCGGAGATCATACACTGTCATTCAAATCCTTATTTTAATTTTTTAATGGCCAATGCAGTAAATGTTGCTAAGCCATAGCAAGCTAGGACTGTTGCAGCATACATATAGACAAAGTTATTATTAACCCCCAAAAAGATGACCACAACACAGAACAGTGCCTTACTCCATGAAAACAAACAGGATTTTATTACAGGCATCATAACCTTTGCACAGATCTTAGGCTGGCATTACTCCTTGGGACAAAGCTGAGCTGTGCTGATCGCACCTGGGTCATTGTAGATGCAGTAACGAGTGAAGCACTTTTTTTTGGGTGGTAATGATGGCAGTGGTGGTGGTGGTGGTGGTGTGTGTGTGTGTTTGGGGGGTGGGGTATATTCAGGACATAATCGCAAATGAACACAACTAGACTACAACTACAACATCATACATGTTGTCAAGTAAACTCAGCTGCATGAGACCTGATCTCATAATTTTACACCAGCAATAAGGCTTGACAAGGTGTGAGTTATGACCTGATAAGAGCACACCCCAGGTGCATTATGAGGCACGCGGCATCTTATTGTGCTTATAAAATGGGCTCACCCATGTAATTATTTAAAAAAAAAAAAATCCAACATTTTTTTAAAGGAGCTTTTCAATAGTGGTTGTAGGAAAAATAGTTCCGTATCTATGTTGTACAGCTATGTGATGGTGACTACAGGGTGCTCCCAGCCCCCCCCAAAACTGAAGACTAGACATGTTGCCAAGTTAAACTTCCATCGAAACTCATGTTTTTTCCCATGAAGTGTGAATTTCGTGGGCAAAGCACAAAATTTGTGCACAAAGTTTTGTGTTGCAATCCACGAAATTCACAGCCACAGATTTCATGAAATTGCTCTGCGAAATCTGCAAAATCCACAAATTAACTCAAGGAGCAACTTTCACGGACTCCGCACATCTCTACTAAACACACACAGACACAGTGCTGACTCTTATCATGTCTCTCTTCCAATCAGACACTTTTGAAACTGTAGCATTACACACTGTTTAACAATCATTTTAATGTTAGCTGCTTTTGGTACCGAACAGCATAGCTGTCATTTTAGTGAGGGAGAGCAGGAGTTTTATTGTGAGCGAGTATGTCACTTGGCAAGAAGATGCAAAGGTCTCACTCAGGTTGTTTTTCCCCCTAACACATACTTTTTTGGATTAACAACATTACACCCCTAATAGTTGCTGCTTTTCATACCGAGTAGCTTAGCTGCCATTTAACTGACAGCGAGCAGGCGGTTTCATAGTGAGCGAGTTACGGTTTTTCATTACCGTTACCGTGAGTCCGTAGGTACTGGGTTTTTTTTCCCAGCACTTCCTGGTCACAGTTTTCACAAATTGCCCAGTGACTGTCCCTTGTACCAGAAGGTAATGTTATTTATTTATTTAAAAAACGTTTGGGAGACGTAACAGAGGAGCAGTGTGGTATCTGATTTGAAAGCTGCCTGCTTGCAGTTATGGATGTTATGTTAATAGTACCCATTTATAAAACTGGAGATAAAACATCTCCTAATAATTACCATCCTATTACCATCTTGTCTGTCTTATCCAAATGTTTGGAAAGGTTGGTAAACCAACAAATGGGAGTTTATTTGGAAAAATATGATTTATTAACAAAATATCAATCAGGTTTCAGGAAAGGGTTCTCAACTACGTCGGCTTTGGTCGAATTTAATGATCTGATATGTACACCCCTGAACAAAGGTAAGGATACAGCAGCTATTTATATCAACCTGTCAAAAGCATTTGACTTGGTGCGCCACTCCATTTTGTCTGAGAGGTTGGTCTGTTTGGGTTTCTCTGGTGATCCACTAGCATGGTTTATGTCATATCTGACAGACCGTTTCCAGAGAGTACAGTTAGAGAACCATCTTTCACATCCTAGGATCGTTAAAGGGAGTTCCACAGGGTCCATTTGGGACCCTTGTTTGATATTTAATAATGATCTACCATCTGTGATCAGGCATACAGATATAAGAATGTATGCAGATGATACGGTTTTGGTGGCCTCTGGTAATAGTTTGGTGGATCTCCAGAGAAACCTACAGGCTAACTTCACTAGGGTCCAGGAGTGGTTCACCAAGTCACAATTAATAATGAATGTAAATAAGACAAAATTAATGTGTTTCGGTACTAGAAAACAGGGTGTCTCGGATGTACAGATCACATCATTGAATCAAGCCTTAATAGAACAAGTCTCAAATTATTGTTACTTAGGAGTTAATATTGACTCTTTATTGACCTTTAAGAGTCATATAGAGTCTGTTATTACAAAAACACATAAAAAATTGGGAGCTTTGAGGAGAACATCTAAGTCCTTAAAACTGCAAGATAGGAAACTGATTGCTGAACAGCTTATACTTCCAGTAATAAAATATGGAGAGGTTATTTATAGGACTGCATCTAAACAACTTTTGACTAAGTTGGATAAATTGCAGTATAGGGTGGCAAGATATGTCTTACGTTGTAGTTTTAGGACTCATCACTGTGAACTGTTGACCAAGTTAAATTGGTTACCTCTTGATTTAGAATACAGGTATAGTTGGTCCTAATTTATATACAAATCTAGGACAATTTATTTGAATCATAATATATGAAAAACATTGGCAGATAAAGATTCTGCTCTCAGGAAGCATTCAGTTAGGGCTTTGTATCAAAATAGAATAGATCCAGACAAGCGTAAGAATAAATTTGGGGATAGAACATTGGCGTTACAAGCATCAATGTGTTGGAATATACTCCCTCCTTCATTGCGATTAGAGAAAATTGAAAAAAAAATTCTTAAAGGGTTAAAGATGTACTTTGTATATTCATGTGAATGTGTTTGACTTAATTTGGTTATATTGTCTAATTGTGTGTGTTTCTGTGATTTTGTGTTTTTATAATTTGTATTGATTGTCTGAAACTGGTGTGATTATGTGAAACTTAAAAAACTTGCACAGGACTGTCTTGAAAACTGGATTATTTTATCCATATGACATGTATTATTCCTGTATAAAAATAACATTTTTTACTACTACTACATGTTCTGTGGATTGCCTTTCATTTGTACCATTGAATTGTGGAGCAAAGCACGTAACAGTTTCATCAGCAGGAGAGCCGGAGAAAAAAAGGAAAAGAAAATGAAGCAGGAGAGTCAAAAAAAGAAAATAAATTAAGGTGGGTTGCTCTTGCTGGTGAACGGGCAATCGGGTGGGCTGATTGAGTGCTGTTGGCTGTTATGACTTTTTGCTGATGGTGGCACACTGATATTTTTCTGTTGTGGTGCCAGGCTGGCATAAATAGTGCTGGTTGTAAAGTTATGTCCTGATAAGGACACAGCTGAAACAGTCTTTCAGCCAATCAGATCTGTGGTAATTGTGTACCCATTTTACAAAAGTATAAAATGATTAAAGAAAATGCCTTAATTTGTTTGGGTCAAAGGACCTTTGAGCTCTGTCCTTATCAGCCTATATCTACGCCAACCGACACTTTTCTTCACTGCGCAACCTCACAGCAAGGAAAAAATCAATAACCTAATGAGCTTCAAAGTTTTCACAAGCAGGTACACAATGAGCAGTACCAGCCTGAAAGAGTGCACCACCATAGCAGCTGACCTCAAAGAACAGGTACTGTAGACAGTCTCTCTCTCTCTCTCTATGTAAGCAGAAAGTCTATGAAAAATAAAATAAATTAATCCAGAGCATTGTTTTTTGATGTAAATACCTGAGTGACTACACGATGGCTGACATGGGAACTACTCAGTACTTAAGAAAAAACACAAACCAGGAAACGGCTCTATATGGCGGCGAGTATGGGACACGCTCATTCTGAGTCAACGAAGCTGCTGGCAGCAATATTAAACCAAAGCTAAATCAAAGTCTAATTAAAAAAAAAAAGAAGTAAAAAAAGTAACAAAGTGTTTGTGCGTTCAGGAAGGGGCACAGTTTTGGGGGAGACGCACATAAATCCAAGCCCTCTACTCGCTCTTCATCAAAGCAGCCACTTCCTGCAGCAGTTCAACATTAACAGTATGTCTAAATGGGAATGACCATAGGGGATTAACACTATATTGAGAGAGGGAGGACAATGCAGGATTAACAGTGTGTGGAGACTAGGAAGACGACAACCTGACCAGTGTGTGTGTGTGTGTGTGTGTGTGTGTGTGTGTGTGTCTGTGTCTGTGTGGGGCTGGGAGGAGGGCATGCACTGGACATCACACAGTACAGAAAGAACCTAAATAGAGGGACTATTTTACTTCTTTCGGTATTAATTCTTTTTTTTTCCTTAAATAGTTACTCAGGGGACCCATTTTACAAGTGCAATAACACACTCCGAGGTGTTGGTTATCTCCTGACAAGAGCATACAAAGGTGCATAAAGCACTCAGTACAAGCACCTCATGCCTTATAACACATCTGGGCATGCTCTTATTGTTTTATGTTAATCTGTTTCTCTCTCTGGTCCTGTTCAGTGGTCCAACCCAGCCGTTCTCCCAGTGCCCTACCCCAACATCATGCAGACCTTCCCCTTGTTCCCCCATGGTTTCCCCTCCATGGCAGGGTGATGAGGAGTGCCCAACTCAACTCACCTTCAAACAGGATCCAGATTCTGGGGAAGTGCCATTCAGAGTCAACGGCTGCAGAGGATGGCTGCTCATGCAGCTCGACCTGGCACCCTTTTCCTTGTTCCGATTGGTCCCCCAGGTGGACCTTGCAGTGTTGCTAATAGCTGAGCTGTGCGCACTTCCACCCACAGCACGCCAGCTGGCGGCTCCACCTCCCCTTCCTTACGGATGGGCTTGTGATGCACTGACACCCAGCCTCTGCCATGTGTCAGGAAAACACTGCCCCTGTACTCCCCCCCCCAGCTCCACGGGATGGTACAGCTGTCCTACAGATGCTCATTCCTCTCCTCATCAGCTGACCCCCAGCATCCCACTCACACCACGAACATAGGTCGCTGGCATGACAAGAGGTAAGGCATGGATGTCTCAGCTCTCCACGCTACTGGGCCAGCTGGGGCGTGCTCTTATCAGAAGATAACACACACCTCTTTGTGTCTTTTTGCTTGCGTATCATGGATTTTGCCTCAAGAACCCCAAACCCCAACACTCACCAAATCAGGGTTATTGACACTAACTTGCAAATGAAAAGTACTGTAATTAGACTCTAGTCTCACCCCACAACAAAATGCAGGTTTTCCAACAGACACTTCACCCTCTTAATTAGTAACGTTTTGGAGCGCGTGCATGTGAGAATGCTAGGGATGACCAAAAACAGGTTCACAGGGGGTAAATCAAGGTACAACATAATGTATTTATCTGTTGCCATTCATTAGCAGGAGCAGTACATTTTTCCTACTAGTATCAACCTGACAGTGTGATTTTAAATGATGTCAGGAATTGGATGACTTGCAGTCTATACTTCAGATTGGTACTGTGTCACTTGGGTGAAGTCAGGAAAAAATCATAGAATACGCTCAATAAAATGAATGTAAAAATCCGATCACTTTATTCAGGTAAAGGATATGTTTGTGTAGGTCAGACATTTTTTGGTAAAACTGCAGGCAACATTTTTTTTTTTTTTTACCTTTCGATCTTTATTTTATCAAGATATATAGACAAACACTTTACAGTACTTAATAAACATAAGAAGGAAACATAAATAATACATAAGATAGTTTAACTACATAAATTAAAAAGGACAGACAGAGAAAAGACATTACCGTGCACTTCAGTCTAGCAGTCTTTCTGATTTCATGTGTTGCCAACATTAATAAGAATCAAACATAATTATTTCCCATTTGATTTGAAACTAATTTACCCTGAAAGGTTTGGATTAGTTTAAGGCACAAAATCTGGCCGGATGGGAGTGATGTATAAAACCCATGCAACATTTTTTTTTTTTATCACCAAGTAAAAATACTTCAACACTGTTCAGTCACTGACAGGTGAGCTGAAGTAGTGTACCTTGCACTGCTCTCTCTCAGTGACTTACAGCACACTCATGAACGAGCGCCTACATCGCGGATGCAGAATCAAGTGCATGAGCACTAGGACTGACATGAGCATGCCTGAGTCAGTTTTCTGGGACTGACGTACGTAAGACTTGGATTTGCAACTCATTTGTGAAGCTGATGCCCGAGTAAAGTAAAATGATGGTACTTTTTGGCTAAATAAAAAATGAAGAACCATGCATGCGTGGTAGTGAGAGGTGGGAGGTTCATAATCAGATTCCCAGTGTCACTATTATGTTGGGGGGTGCTTGGAGAGGGAGGGTTGTGGGGGGGTTATGTATTTCAGCAGTCACAGACTATAGGGGAAAAAAGTAGTACACAAGCACAGTGTTCCAACTCAGAGGAGTCTTTTTTTTTTTTTGTCACCTCAACACATTGTTGGTTAGGAAAGAATGCGGTAGCCCTTTTCTGAATGCAGTAGGTCTACAAGGCTCCGCTCCACTGCAGCCCTAAAAAAAGTGGTCAGATCTAATCCCATGGTCACTCAGCCCTATCTTCCACCCTTCATTCCTTAACTTTTTTCATAAGCAGCTTTTATACAGTATAAAACAGTTGTGGGTTCCATCCTAAACTGTGCCAGGAGCCAACAATGTCTTTAAAATAAATCCTACCACCGCAACAGTGGCATAGATAAGACATTAGGTCCCCTTCTGACCACCACTCCATCATTTGCAGACCAGTGGTCATCAAAACCAGGCTAGCTGAGCTACTCCTAGTTCCTAACCATCATGTAGTAGCACATGGCATATGCAGCCAAGAAGGAGGAGGTAGAATGGTCTCTATCACTGATGATGCTAAACAGACAAATTGGTCAGTCTGTCTAGCCTCATTAATGATGCAGACTGCTCAGCCTCTCTTTCCTCGTTACATAAGTTATGTGCTAATTCAGTCATCTGACAGCCTGTATTAGTTAATGGGAAAGGCCCACTATGTTAGGGAGAGTGATAGCTCAATTAGCCTGGTTCTAACTACCATTAACTGCCAAATCATGGATCAGGAAATGAGGGAGCCAACGTACTGTATTATAAGCAATATTTGAGATGAGTTTTGGGCTAGGGAGGAAGATACTGATTATAAAGACACTGTTGGCTCCTGATACAGTGTCAGGACACAAAAATTGTTTATGAAACACTGTGTATAGGAAAATTATTTATTTGTTAATTTATTTATTTCAAAAGTTTCACCAGGAAAGACATACCGAGCTTGTAACAGCTTGTGACCAGATGCATCCTGGGTGAATTGGGAAAGGGGAGTATACAGTACATGATGTGCACGTGAAAACACACAATGCAATGTGGAGTTGTAATAAAAATAATGGAAGAATGGAAAGTAAGAGTTGACTGGGGAGAGAAGAGGTGGCCCCAGTTCTAGCCATGGCCACCTGGGGAAGGCTGGATGATTGCCTTAATATCAAGTATAGAATAACAAATAGCCAACAGTCTGGGTGTACTAAGCATCACTATTTATTTATTTATTTATTTAAAAGTTTACCAGGAAGTCATACTGAGCAGTACAATGCTCGATTCCAGATGCGTCCTGGGGGTGGGGGAGTGGAGAACAGCAATATACATACAGCAGTATACATACAAATACATGATGAGAGACACCAATGACAAGGGAATACACTGTGTACAAGTTACCACCTGACTCTTGCCAGGAGAAGCGAGTTAATTGCTAACGAGAGAGTTAGAGATAGCACTGAGGCTGGGTGTAGCAGCATAGGAACTTAGTTAACTCTATAGACTCTCAAGCATACATACATTTAGTCAAAGACTGGTAGCAAGAAGGCACTTTTGGTAGCCCTATGGGTCTAGGTGCACTAGCAGGCAGTGAAAAAGTGCTGCTTGAGGAGGAGGCTGAGCTGCTGAGTGGAGGTAGAGTGCCTAATCACTGCTGGGAGGGAGTTCCATACTTTAGGCATGCAGTACTTGAAGGCATGCTGTCCTTTGGCAGAGGACATATAGGGGAGGAAGAGAAGTCGAGAGTCGATGTTCTGGAGGGAGTAGGTGGTGGGAGGTTGGGCTATAAGGGTAGCTGCAAGGTAATGGGGGAGGGACTGGGTCCAGAATTTAGCTGTTATCCTAGCGCAGTACACCATTCTCCAATCCTGTAGTGAGGGTAGATTTAAAGACTTGTAGAGGTCACAGTGGTGGGTAGAGGGCGGGCAGACCAGGGCAAAACAGCAGAAAGAATGGAAGAGAGGGTCAAGCCTGGCCAGGGAGGACTTGGGAGCCATGCTATACACTATGTCACCATAGTCAAAAAGCAGAAGTATTATTTTCTGAACAATTGCTTTGCGGGTTGGCAGGGGTATACAACCTCTGTTCCGTTATAGGGCGCCCAGTTTGGGGTGCATTTTTGTGGACCGCATCAATGTTGACTGAGAAGTCAAGGTGCTGATCAAGCCAGACCCCAAGGTATCTGAATGAGGTGCAAGTCTCCAAAAGTGTCCCATCTAAGGTGTGGAAAGTGGGGGTGGTAAGCAGCCAGGAGAGCCTTTGCCTTGAGCCAAAGGTGAGTGATACCATTTTTTTTTAGATTGAGAAAAAGCTGGTTTGAGCGGAACCAGAGCTCTGTTGTATTAAAGTCCTGCTGGAGTCTGGATGATACTTCTGAGGGGGAGGGTTTTTTGGCATACAGTACAGTGTCATCAGCATCCAGTATATGTATATGGATGTGAGAGGGCACACTGAGGGCAGGTCATTCAGAAAAATAGAGAAGAGTAGCAGGCCAAGGACTGAGTCTTGGGGAACCCCAATGGTAATAGGAAGGGGGACAGAGGTGTGAGAACCAATTCTTACTGCTTGTGTCCTTCCTGTCAGATATGAGTGGAACCAGTTGGTGGCCATACCTAAAAGACCGTTGAGAGTGAGTTTTGATAGCAGGAGTGTGTGGGAGACAGTGTTGAAGGCCTTTGCTAGGTCGACAAAAATAGCTGAGGTGACATGCCCTTTATCCATCCCAGTTAGGATGTCATTTGTGAGCCTTAATAGGAGGTGATAGTGGAGTGCGATTTCCTGAAGCCAGACTGATAGTGTGAGAGAAAGGAGGTAGAGTCGAGGAAGGAAGATACATGGGAGAGAACAATTTGTTCCTGAACTTTGTCCAGAATAGGGAGCAGGGAGATGGGGCTGTAGTTGCATGGCAAGGAGGGGTCACCTGCTTTTGGGATGACTGTGGCATGATTCCATTCCACCAGGATTGTAGCAAGAGAGGAGGAGAGATTGAAGAGGGTGGCCAGTGGGGTAGTGTTGGCTGGGGCAGATAGGTATAACAACTTGAAGTCGAGGCCTGAGGGGCATTCACCGTTGGAAGGATTGAGAGCCTGCAGAACTTTTTGTACTTTGGCTGGGGGACCAGGCAAAATGAGAAGCAGGAGGTCTGGGGGTAAGGTGCCACAGGGGGGAGAGGGCTAATGGGTGGGTGCAGGTTTGTGGTTAGAAGGGAGGAAGCACGGTTAGTGAAGAATGTGTAAGAACAGAGGCCACCTCACCTCAGTCAGTGACCATGGAGCCCGCTGCATTTAGGGTGGGGGTGGGTGGTTGGGCTTGGGGGGGGTAATGATGTTATTGTTTTCCAGAAGTTCACTGGGTGGTTGAGATTTGAGTGGAAGGAGGCCTTGAAATAGTTAGCTTTGGACTGTCCCCAAGTATTTGAATTTAAAAAAGGGACTGTACCTGCATGTCCAGTAAATACAAAAACATACTGTTCATGTGAAGATTGAAGACTCCCAATTTGAATGTTTACTCTAAATCTGAATTGTAAAGATGTAGTATAAAGGGTGGTGCTAGCAGGTGGTATCAACAACACGGCTGAGGCTTGGTGTTGCCATGAAGAGATGCTGTAAATTGTATATTACATGTGAAGTTTCCACAAAGTGCCCACATTTATGTTGTCAGAATATTGTAAACAACCTGCCACAGTGCTGTTGAACTTCACAGTCATAGAGGCATCAGCTATTTAGAAATAGGAGACTTAGAGACCCAGGTAAAAAAAGAAAGCATAGGCAAACAGCAGTTATACATATCCACAGTTTCAGAACAGAACCTGCTGAATTTCTGATACACGCCAGCCCATACAAGCTATGTCAGTTTTTTCTTTTCACACCATATGAAACAAGCATTTGTCAATGTTGAATGTTGTCTTGCTGGTTTTGGCATTGGTAATGCAGGAGTTAGAGAGACACATAATAGAAGTAGCAGTGAAGTATAGAACTGACATCAACCCCAGCCCACCCTGCAGAGAGTGACAGGCACTGGGGTGTGCGTTTGGGTCACTGGCCATAACGCTCATGCTATTTCACCTCACCTTAACCTGCAGAGTCTGACAAGTGTCGCGTTGTGCCTTGGGGTCATCTGGCCTTATGCTCACCCCATTTCATAAGGAAGTATGTTGAGACGGGTGCAGCATGGGAGAATGGGTTGAACTTTGGGGTTGAAGAGTCCAGGGCACACCTTGATGCCTGTCAGTGGCTGCAGGGTGGAGGTGGAGGACCAATGTCATGAGCAGTACAGCAGACAATCCAAAGACACACCCCTGATGCCTGTTAGTCTGTACAGGGTGAGATGTAATGGTTAGAAACCCTAACGCCCTGGGCATGTGTTGGTATTTGCACTCCAAATTTTAAAACATAGCCTTTTTGTGACCCCACCTCATGAAAGCATTTTGGACCTCTGTTCATGAACTGTGCCCCTGTGATTTTGTTAATCTGTCTCGAACATTAATTTCCCACAGTGACCTCACCATTTGGCACCACACGAAAATGTCAGCTGCACCATTGATAAGGAGGTGTGAAGAGATGGCAATGTGGGAAATCTGGAGTGAAAATATTAAACATTCTCGAAGTTACAAGCATGTGTGAAAACTGCACTCGCACGCTCATAACACAGTCATTTAGTGGAATTATTTCACTAAATTTTTAACATAGCCATTTTGAGATCTCTGCTCATGAACAGTGGCTCTATGATTATCTTAATCTATGATTATCTTAATCTACCCGAACGTTGATTTCCCACAGCATCCGTGTGATTGTGTGCCAGATGTACAAAACTACATTTCGGGCAGGATGTGACAAATGACAGCTGAACTGTTCATAAGAAGGTGTGCAAAAATGACAATGTTGAAAATCTGGAGTGAAAATATTACAAATTCTCAAACTTACGACTGCGCATGGACGCTGCGCAACACACGCTTGTAACAAAGTAATTTTATGGAATTTTTTCACCAAATTTTCAACATAGGCATTTTGGGACCTCTGCTCATGAACAGTGTTACTGTGATTTTCTTACTCTGTTCTGAACATTGTTTTTATACAGCGACTGCGCCACTGCACACCGGATGTGCGAAAACACAGTTCAAGTAGGATGTGGGAAATGAAAGGTGTGAAAAATGGCAATGGTGAAAATCTGGAGTACAAATATTACAAATTATCAGTTATGAGCATGCGTGGAAACTGCACAATGCACGCTTGTAAAACAGTCATTTTATGGACGTTTTTCACCTAATTTTCAACATAGGAATTTTAGGACCTCTGCTCATGAATAGAGTCACTGTGATTTTCCTAATCTGTCCCATACATTGATTTCCCACAGTGACCATGCTATTGTGCGCCAGAAGTGTGAAAACACATTTCGGCCAGGATGTGAAAAATGACGAGGGTGCGTGAACATTGTGCAACGCATGCTCATAGCACAGTCATTTAATGGACTTTCATCACCAAATTTTCAGCATAGGCATTTTAAGACCTCTGCTCATGAACATTATCACTGTGATTTTCTTACTGTGTTCCGAACACTGATTTCCCACAACGACCACGCTATTCTGCACCAGAAGTGCGAAAACACATTTTGGTCAGGATGTGAAAAATGGCAGCTGTACTGTTTATAAGGAGGTGTAGAAAAATGGAAATGTTGAAAATCGGGAGTAAAATATTACAGATTTGCGATGTTACGAGTGTGCATGGAAACTGCGCAATGCACCCTTGTAAAACAGTCATTTAATGGAATTTCGGCAACAAATTTTCAACATAGGCATTTTAGGATCTCTGCTCATGAACAGTATCACTGTGATTTTCTTACTCTGTCCCGAACACTGATTTCCCCACAATGACCACACTATTCTGTGCCGGAAGAGTGAAAACACATTTCAGCCAGGATGTGAAAAATGACAACTGTACTGTTCGTAAGGAGGTGTGAAAAAATGCCAATGTTGAAAATCTGGAGTGAAAATATTACAGATTCGCAAAGTTACGAGCGTGCGTGGAAACTGCACAATGCACGCTCATAAAACAGTCATTTGTTTTTAATTTTTTCACCAAATTTGCAACATAGGCTCATGAACAGTGGCACTGTCATTTTGTTAATCGGTTCCGAAGGGTGATTCCATGCACTGACCGCAAAATCACCTTTCAGGACCGAGGGGTCTCAATAACCCCATGTTGAAAATGTGGTGGCAAAATTCCCAAAAATGTTCGAGATATGCATCAAAGTTGGAAAAAAACTATTTATGCCATTATACAGTTTACCGCACTTTGCGGTCAGCTTTGAAGAGTGCAGACATGTTCCCAGTCCACAGAAGATCATCGCGCCGAAGGTAAGTATGAGGCAAGGGGTGTGTGTAGGGAGGTGGGGCATGCAGTGGGTGGATGCAGGTTGGGGGAGGGGGCTGCAGACTGCGAGGGACCGTTTTCTACTTTACAGGGGGGAAAAAAACATCACAGGAAGATTTTGGTTTTTACAGGTACATTTGACATGCTGGGGTGGGCTCCCGGCATGTCACCTGCATGTTTTGTTTGGGGCGAGGGGACTGGAGCCGATGGGGATTGGGCACCCCATTGGCAAATAAAAAAAGAATGTTGAGGGGGATGATGCCAATGGGGATTGGGCTCCCCTGTCTGCAAATGAACTGGGGAGGGGTGTCACCTGCAGGTTTTTTGAGGGGACTGTAGTCAACAGGGATTGGGCACCCCATCGGCAAATAAAAAATAGTGTTGGAGGGGGGTGATGCTGATGAGGATTGGGTTCCCCCATCAGCAGATGAACTAGGGAGGGGGGGCATGATGATGCCAACAGGCGGGATTGGGCACCCCCTAAGTCGGCTTTTTTGGGGACTGTGAGAGGTGGACTGCACAGTCGCTGCCATGTCGCACTGAAACTTACAACAGGAAACGAATGCCCTGCAATGAGGTGGAGTGCCCTCATTGCAGTGGCTAAAACCTTTCAAGGTGCTGGACATGCTTTTACACTGCTGTCATAGACAGTGTGCAATCTAATTCGTGCCACGGAGCCCAACCCTAAAAAGCAGTGGCACCATAGGCCACAACAGGACTGTGCCTCCAAAACCTGCTATTCCGAAGTTACTGCAACATGTTTCTTGTGCAGGAGCAAGACAACATAAAAATGTGTATGCTGGGGTAAAAAGAAGTGATTTTTTTATACCAATATGCAATAAATAACTGGCAATCAATGGGATCTATCTCTGTTGTACCAAAGTGTGACTTCACAGAGGTTAACTTTAAACATAGATGGATGTGTGAAAACCAACTTAAATTAGTCTGAACAAATGACACACATATGCAAACTTTTAAAAACATGCATTCTTCACTCAGTGAAGAAGAAGAAAATGTTTCAGGGGATTTATTTGTAAAGCTAGCAATGTGCCCTTTAGAATACTTAACATAATCCCAGAACTCTGAGCAAACCCTGAACCATTATGCTGCTTATTCAAATGAATCATTTCAAACATTGTTCATTAAAAATGCTCATTCTAAGAATGTGTAGAATAACAGTTACTCCATTTGAATCCTTTTATTTTAAAAACAACGGGACCCTGGAACTGTTTGTGCAGCCAACAATGCCTTTAAAATCAATCCAACCTCCCTAGCCCTACCCTCACAACCATAGCATGGATAAGACATTAGGCCCACTTCTAACCACCAATCCATGATTTGGGGGCCAGTGGCACAGTAGTCAAAGCTTGGCTAGCTGAGACCTTCCCAAGTCCTAACCCCCATGCATTAGGTAAGCAATAATACCCAACACGGTGGGCAGTACTGAGCTATAGCAGACCACCCAGGGGCATTCTGAGGCTTGAGACCACAGGCAGAGGGCCTTATTACCCCTAGAAGGTTTGGTATAGCCTATAGTGCCTACCCTTGATGGTATTATTGCTCTTAGAAAATAGGTTAGACGTTAAGCATATTGAAGAAAGTGTTAAAAAAATGTTTTAAAAGTTACAAAAATGTAAAAAAATGTAAAAAAACGAAAGATTTCTTTGTAAAACAGTTTGTATACTATTAGCAGTATTCATTTTCTTTGTCCCCAACCCCTCTTCATTTACTTCCTCCTTTTAGCAATCCGTTTTTCTTTAGATTGTTCACTACCCACCTTCCCCCAAGAAGAGGACTGTTTTAAATAATAAACTTTTTTGTAAAGTGGAAGCAGCTCAGCGAAGTCAGTATTAGGAGTGCAGTTCAAGCCCAAGGGCCAGAGAGATAGCGAGGGTGCTAATCATTACCAATGACTTAAAGGTAGGAAAATAATGTGGAAAATGCAGTGCAGAAGGCAAGTGGTATCCTTGGATGCATAGGAAAGGGTAGTATGAGCAGAAAGCAGGAAGTTATCATGCCCCTCTGCAGATCCTTTGTGAGGCCACACCTTGAGTACTGTGTCCAGTTCTGGAGACCTCAACAAAAAAGGATATTCACCATCTGGAGGTGGTGCAGAGAAGGGCAATGAAGATGGTGCAGGGGCTGCATCATGAGCCACAAGAGACAAGACTCAAATTTATTCTCTCTGGAATAGAGAAGAAACATGGGGGACATGATAGAAAAATTTAAGTACATTAAGGGAATTAACACAACTCATAAGGAAAACTTCTTCCAGAAAAATAGTGTAACCACCCTACAAATGGGGGTTCCTAAAAGCCTTCCCGGAGCTTGCCTAAGTGTTTCCTGCCTGATGGGCGTTCAGCCTAATGCCACTTAAATGTGGGAGCTGTGAGTGTTTTTGGAGTCTCTGGTACTGTCTCTTTAAGAGCTGCCTGCTCGCAGACCTGATTAGTTTGCGTAAGGGGATCTGTGGATTTAATGCTCGAATCCTACCAGAGCTGCTGCAACAGAGTAGATGATCCAGATGGGGTGGGCAGAATGGGAAGAGATCTGGATAAACTAGTAGAATGGTCAAAAGAGTGGCAACTGGGATTTAATGCAAAGAAGTGCAAAATCATGCACATAGGGAAGAGAAACCCTGAAGCCACTTATAGGCTGGGAGGGGAGTTGCTAGCAGTCACAAAGGAAGAAAGAGACTTGGGCATCATCATCACTGATGACCTGAAATCATCAAGCAGACCTCTAAAGCAGTAGGTAAGGCTAGGGGGTGTTAGGGTGTATTAGTAAGAGTGATCACAAGTCATAAGAGGAGGTAATAATCCCTCTGTACAAGACATTAGTTGGGCCCCATCTGGAGTACTAAGTGCAGTATTGGAGCCACACCTTCAAAAGGACATTAACAAATTGAGGCAGTCCAGAGAAGGGCAAAATGGTGCAGGGACTGCATCAGAAGACATATGAGGACAGATTAGCAGAGCTCAATATGTATACCCTTGAGCAAAGAAGGAGAGAGGTGATATGATCGAGGCATTCAAACACCTTAAGGGCATAAACAAGGTGAAAGAGTCTAACATGTTTAAATATAAGAAAAATAGCAGGACAAGAGGACACAGCACGAGAGATTAGAGGAGGCCGATTAAGGGGAATGTGAGGAAATTCTTTTTCACAGAAAGGGTGGTAGATGCATGGAATGGCTCACCACAAGAAGTGGTGGCTATGAATACAGTGCATGGCTTCAAACATGTATGGGATAGGCATAAGGGAGCAATACAAATGACTATGAATAGATAGGTCACTGACAAAGGCCAATGGCACATTTATAAGGTAGAAAAAGAAATGGGCAGACTGGATGGGCCTTGCGGTCCTTATCTGCCGTCAACTTCTATGTTTCTATGTTCTATGCTGTTTAAATCACTCTATTTCCTCAGTTGCTAAGAGAGCAGAGGGAGCCTAATTTAAGGATGTAACTGTTTGCTGGGAAATATGTAGCGTAATAGTGGAAATGCAATTTCTTTAACTTGCCTTTATTACAGCTGGGTCTCTGGGTGTTTGGCCCCTCCATTTTGGACCTGGACTACTGCGATGGGCCAATTGGTGAAGGAGGGCCTTAAAATGGAGACCGCTTGAGCCAACCAGAACTTGGACTCCCATCGGGAGCCTGCCTAAAGGGGAATATATGGCTGGTGCTTCAGGAAAGTGTAGTTTGGACCCTGGTGCCTTTTTTTGCACCAGTAGAGGGCGTATGCTATGACTGGCAGATGGGAGCAGCCAACCAGAGCCAGTGGAGCCAAAAGGAAACTGCCCTGAACTGTTCAGAGAAGGCAGAGTCACTGTGGTCATGAAGAGAGAAGGAGCTCTGTTCTCCTACGCTGTGAAAGTCTTCGCGCGGGAAGCGCATGTGCCAGGCCAAGAAGTCGGGCGACAGTATCGCCAGAAGGAGCCGGACCAGATCCGTGGAGGCATGCAGGCAGAGGAGGCTGTATGTTTACAGCTACCTACCAGGCTCACCCTGTAGAGGACTGGAGAATCTGCTTCAATCATGCTCGGTCTGTCAGGACAAGTGAAGCTGTGTTGCGTCACCCGGGTTTTGCAGTGAAAGCGATTGGGAGCATAAAGCAGCTGCCTGATATGATACCCCCTCTGTTCTACATATAAATGTGTGGAGAAGTGTTGGATCACAGGCTATGTCCTGCAAGTGGTGTGAGAGGGATCTTTCTGCAGGAGTTGTGAGTACTAAATCAGGGTAGCTCCCTGTCAGATGTTCATTTTCAGGGCAAGATTTGTCTGGCTGCTCCATTGGCTGCACAAACTGAACCTGCTGGCTCTTCTTAATCAATTTAGTTATCCAATACTTGTTTTCTTCGTCAGGGCCCTGACCAGCTTCACCGAATAGGCTAGCCTCTTATTGCCTGGGTACCCAGAGACAGTGACTTATAGGTTTAGCCTGTGCACAGTGCCCTATATATTAGAGTGTTAAGCTAATCAACCTGATCTCCCCCACCCTTGTTACTTCCCCTTCAATAAATCAGATTTGTTGTTTGCAAGGTATACTGTCTGAACTGAGTGTTTGTGCCACCCTCTTGTGCATGGGTTATTGTATCACTGCATCTTATTTTACAGGGGATCCTCCTCACCAAGTTGGCTAATCCATCCTGGGGGTAAGTGTAAGTCATCACGATGGTGTGTGAAGCATTCATGGGCCACTAGTGGAAGGACAACTGGGTTGCAGTGACCCAGAGGGCTGTGACCGAGTCGTTCTCGACTGTTCCAACCCCAACCTCTGGCTGGAGGCCCCCGCCATTGGATCCAGGCCCCTCAACCTGTTAGTGGTAAAGCAGGCAGGGGTAGTAGCCCTTGGGATAGTGCCTCCTGGAGGTTACATTTTGGAGGCACCACTGGGATTGGCATCCTCTAGTGGCCAAGTAGACGAAGTACTCCAACATGGCCAAACTAAAGGAAAGACTGGAGGGGGATATCATGGCCAAAATCAAACTAGACCTTGTTAAGATGATGGTGCATAAACTGATGGGGTGGAGTGAAGCTGAAGAATTGGATTCCCAGAAAATTGTGTTACTACTGGATGTACCTCTGGGGATAAAGAACACTGACCTTGTTTCTGCAGTTGACCGTGTTAAATGTTTAGGTAAGGTAGAGGTGAAGGGGCGAATGGCCGACCTACTCAACCAAACCTTGCAGGTGCTGCTTTTATGCAGTATTATCATAGACCCCAAGAGGGTGCTCCCAGTGATTTATCCGGAAGGTGTTCAAAAGGGATGGAGGGTCATTCATGCCCGAAGTGGTTTGGTCACCCCAGGGGGATCCCCCTAGTCTAATAGCTTTAAAGATAAATTGCTTAAACTGTTGGCTGCAGAAGGGAGGACTACTCAGGAATTACTACAGGTGTTAGACCTTTCCAGTGATCCCTGCCCCCAAACATCCCCAGGTACATCTACTGGGTCATCCAAGAGCTCCATTCTGGCTTCACCCCCTATAGTTATTCCCCCCATACAGCTAAACTCCTATCGGAGATTAAAACTTTTTTCTGGTACTGTGCCTGTGCCCTCGGGGGAAGATGATTTGGAGACTTGGATGGACTATGCTACCCCCTTAGTCCAAGACTGGCAGTGCTCTGAGGGGGAGAAACGAAAGAGACTGATGGAGAGCCTGAGGGGCCCAGCTTTGGAAGCCATTCGGTTCCTGCAGGCTACTAGTCCTGAAGCCACTGCAGTAGAGTACCTTTCTGCCTTAGAGGGAGTGTTTGGGAGTACCGAAACCGGGGAAGACCTGTTGTGGAAGTTCAAGTCAGCTAAACAGTGGAGGAATGAGAAACTGTCAGTCTTTGTTACCAGAATGGAAAGGGCACTGCAAAAAGCTTATCAGAAAGGGGGGTAACTGCCCCAGCATTGAATCAGGTCCAACTAGACCATATTGTGAAATCTGCCAGGTTTTCCAGTGTGATATTGTTGAAACTCAAATTACATGACCAACGGGCTGCCCTTCCCGAATACTGCCAATTGATGAGAGAAATTTGAGAAGTTGAGACTGATGAAGAGGGGTGGGAACCCTATGCGGGGGTTGTGAATTTATGCCAGACCCCTGAGCCCAGTGAACCAGATGAGGCCCATCCATTGAGAGGATTGATCAAGGGGCCGACAGAGACTTATCGGGGGTCTGATGCATTTCCTGTGTCTCCAGAGACCCATGGTGGAGTGGGGGTGCATGCTGTTTCCTCTGCTCCCCAGGTGGAGAGTGATTTAAAGGCTGAGATTAGAGATTCACGGGAAATGGTGAAAGAACTGAAACAAACTGCTGCCAACCCCCCCAAATTTGGGGAGCCTGAGTTATCTCGGAGCAAACGAATTGGTCAAGAGGAGCCCTCCAGAACTTCCAACGGCTCCCGGCAGGTGAGAGATCACCCACCCACCAAAGACCCCCAAGATACTAAGTTCTTTTACCACTGTGGGGAGCATGGACACTTTCAGACTGAGTGTAGGTTGCCAGAGAACCTAAGGAGGGTCACCAGCAAGCTAGTAGCCTGGCATCACAAGGCTTATGCCAGGCCTCAAGGAGGGCCTCCTCAGAAAAGTTTTGTCACCCAGGCCAATGCCCAAGCAACCTCCAAGACCATGCCCCCGAATGGTCTGACGTGGTGGGTCCCTCAATGGAAACCACAGTGAGAGTGAATGGAGTACCCACCCAGGCTGTGTTAGACAGTGGTTCCCAAGTGACCATTATGTTTCAGGACTGGTATCAGAAGCATTTGCCTGAGGTGCCCCTACAGCTTTTAGATGGACTACATGTTTGGGGAGCGAGTGATAAGGCCTATTCCTACTCTGGGTATATCCAGATCTGGTTATCTTTTCCTACTTATGTGGCTGGGGTGGCTGAACAAGTGGAGACCCTGGCATTAGTGTGTCCACCCACTGGACTGTATGATGGGGTGCCCTTGTTAATTGGGACCAATGCTCATATGTCCGGTTGTTTAGCACAGCTGTGCTCTGAAAAACAGAGGTCCAGGACAGGAGAGCTCTCAGAATTCCAGCCTTGATTCAGAAGGGCTATGAGACCCAGAGAAAGGCCAGCCAGGCGGAACCCAAAGGCCCAGTGGGCGTTGTCTGGAAGAAGGATCCAGAGTCTTTGCTGCTAGCGCCAAATGCCCAATGTGTTCTACAAGGAGAGGTCCAGATTAAAAAGGATGTTAAGAATAAAATATTGATGCTGGATGCACCAGGCGATGGAAAATTGCCAGAGGGGTTACTGGTTAAACCCAGCATTTTGCCTGCTCGAGCCCATGCTTTTGCCAGAAGAGCAATAGTTCAAGTGCACAATGTATCTGATCGACAGATTCAAGTGAAGCGAGACTGCACTCTGGCCACGGTGCACTGTGCAGATACTGCTGTTCTGTCCAGCAACAAGACTGAGTGAGTGAGGAGTGACCGAGTGACCCTTGATCTGTTTGATTTTGGTGACTCCCCACTGCCAGCAGAATGGAAGAAAAGGATTAGTGAAAGGCTTGCCCAGAGGGAGCAGGTGTTTTCCTTGAAGAAGTGGGATGTAGGATGTGTGCAAGGAGCTGAGCACCACATTCTGCTACAGGATGAGCGACCCTTCAGTGAGCGATCTCGACGCCTGGCCCCTACTGATATAGATGATGTGAGACAACACCTGCAGGAGATGCTCGCAGCTGGGGTGATACAAGAATCCAGAAGCCCCTATGCTTCCCCTATTGTAGTAGTGAGGAAAAAGAATGGAGCTGTCCAGATGTGTGTGGATTACCGTGCCTTAAAGGACTCATAAATAGTGCCAAGGAAATGCAGCCAACAAAAACCACAGTAGTGTCGTTTAGTGTTTTACTCACATAACGCTGCAGTCTTTTTGCTTATGAAGTCTGTCACTCCCGAGTTGCTACAGTTTAAGCATCACGGCACAGTGTAAACAAATCCTTGGTGCAAACTCTGCTAGTTCTCCTAACAAACTTAAATATACATCTCTCACCTTAACTAGCTCCTTCTTAAATTCCTCAGTTGAAAATGGAGTGAGTTTGACTCCGTGTTCCTAATTTGTGACAAAAGAGATGTAATATGCTTTTGTTTGTCCTTCTTTCTACATGAGGTCAAGCCAATCAGAATCCCTCTCAGGTACGCCTTTAGTGTGCCCCATTCCATGTCCAGCCTCTTTGTAGAGTTACAGTTAATTGAACTAAACTGTACTATCTGGTTTGAAATGTACTTAACCGTCTCGGGGTCTTTCAAAAGTTGGTTATTACATTTCTACCTATCATCGTTTTTGGGAAGAGATGAAAAGGATATTAAACATGTAACCACTGAATGATCAGACGGTGGTCCTGCAACAATACTGGCATCTAGTACCCCTGGTATCAAAACTTGGGAAATCAGGATGTAATCTCTTCCCACCTTCTTTGTCTTACTCCTGTTGCAATACTTGCTCTCATTCTCTTGCTCTCCCTGAAATAAAATCTATTGCTGGCCAAGCTGGCATCTCATTCCACTTCCCTAAAGTATGGGTCTCTCTTCCCCCTTCAATTCAGTTTGTCTTTCCTTTCCTACTCTGAAATCTCTCCTCACTGAGTTCTCTATTCATTCCTGCAGTTGCTTCTGCTATTGGGGTGGATTTCTATTCAACTGCAATGCACTCAACACTGACACCAGCATTACCCCACTCCTCTAGTATCATTCATTTCCCCCTGTTCCTTATTTTGTTGTGTTGCTTACTGTTTATTGTTATTTCGCCTGTTTCACAATTTACTTTATGGTAATTTACTGTTTGGCAACTTATTCGTTTAGCATTCTTGAATTTATATATTTTGACATATATTTCCATTTTATTCTATTATTTCCCTTTATTGTATTATTATTTCTATTTTATTGTATTATTGTATACGTTGTACTTTGTATCTGTTCTCTTCTCCTCTCTTCCCCCTTCCCCAGGATGCATCTGGAAATGAGTTGATACCAGCTCTGCGTGACTTTGTCTGATAAATCATAAGAAGGAAAGAAGGAAGGATTTAACCATGGTATTTGTATTCCCACTAGGTTTTAACACTTACCCGCTGTTCACATGTTTTACCCAATTCAGGTTCTAGTATGTCTCAGTCTGATTAAATCAATCATGTCCCCACTTTAACTCCTCACTTACAGCACATATGTGTTTAGATCTTATAATCTCTCCTTGTAAGTTCTTTCTTGATGTCTTGGAATCATCTTGGTTACTATCCTCTGCATTCCCTCCACTCTGTCCCCATTCTTTCTCAAATGTGGTTTCCAAAACTGAACACACTACTCCAAAGGAGATGAACCAATGATTTACTGTATATCATGACAGCATCCTGTATATCAGTTGCAGTTAGGATCACCCAGTCTGCGTTTACCAGTTCAGACAGTAAAGCAACATTGTAAAGCTATTTTTTAATGTATTTGAAGTTTTTTTGTAATTGTTAACATAGGGAGAAGGCAGAACAAATCAGGAGTCAAGCCAGATGACAAACTGTCATGGCATGGACCACGTGGATTCCGCATTCTCCCAATGATGTACTACTTTTTGTGCATCAATCTTTATGCTGCATCAATATTTAGTTGCTTACTCATAATGATACAAATAGTAGAAAGAAAGTATATTATTAGGGAAGTACTGACACAGACATGAAATAGTGTGTGTGTGTGTGGGGGGGGGGTTAAAAAAATCCACATAGGCTACAATACTGTATCATTAATGATTTAATTTAAATACTTATAGCATGATTATTTTTTGGGGTTGGGAGTGTTCTGAGAATATAGCAAAAATAATATTACATGACATATAAGAAGTGTATCTATCTATCTGATAAAAAAAAAGTTTCATATACAAGAAGAAAAAATTACTCACCTTTGTAATGTTGTTTCTTCTAATGGAGTCTTGCTATATTATGACTATTGCAGTTTGCCCCAGCCTTAGAACTGCTCCGGAGGTGAAAGAGTTAACTTCCATGCAGAGCATGGAGCTTAGAGCGCGAGCTCGGTTCAGAAGCTCTGTTTGGCTGGTTTCAAACCGAAACCATCAGATCTTTACGAGCAAAAACTCACTAAGGTTCTGTGTGGAAGCTGTAACCTACACTAGCCAACTGGCCACTAATATATTAACACATTTTTGCTGGTCCCAACACAAAGACTCAAGTCAGTGGACCAGAAAATTAAGATAAAATAACTAAATAAACACAACACCCAAACATGAAAGAGGGCATCAATAGATGCCAACAGAGGACTACCCACCCCATACCCCAAAGTAGGAGTTCTGAGAGGGGCAGGCTGGGGGGGAGGTCATAATATAGCAAGACTCCATTAGAAGAAACAACATTACTAAGGTGAGTAATTTTTCTTCAAACAACATGAAGTCTTGCTATATTATGACTATTGCAGACTACACAGCAGTACCTCCATGGAGGAGGGACAGAACCTACTTAGGGAATAGGCTCTGAAGAACTATGAGCCAAACCAAGCATCCCTCTTGGCCTGAATATCCAGGAGTAATGCTTGGTGAAAGTGTGTACTGTCTTCCAAGTAGCTGCCTGACATATCTCCAAGATAGGGATGTCTCTAGCAGCAGCTAGAGATGCAGCTGTACCTCTGGTAGAGTGAGCCCTCAGGCCTGAGGGGGAACCTTACCTAGCTTTTGATAGCAAAATTGGATACAAGAAACGATCCACCTGGCAATGGATCTCTTAGTGGCAGGTCTCCCTTTCCCAACCTCACCATAAGTGAGAAACAGTTGGAGGGAGTCAAACCTGTGACCCTTGGTACGCTCTATGTAGTAACTTAGGGCCCTCTTAACATCTAAGCTGTGCAGCCTCCTCTCACCAGAGGAGGAATGGTCAGTGAAGAACACTGGAAGTAAAATAGATTGGTTAAGGTGGAAATCTGAAACCACCTTAGGCAAAAACTTCCTGTTAGTCCTGAGGACCACTTTATCCCTGTGAAAGGAAATAAAGTCATTTTCTACTGATAAAGCCTGTAACTCACTTATATGCCTGGCAGAAGTGCTGGCTACCAGAAATACAGTTTTCCAAATCAAATACTTAAGCTCTGCTGAAGACAGAGGCTCAAAGGGGGGTTGCATTAGCTGAGCAATGCATACATTAAGATCCCAAGCTGGGGCAGGGTCCCTGAATGGAGGATTGGTGTGAAGCAATCCTTTAAAAAACTTGGAAAATACAGGATGAGCAGAAAGAGAAGAGGGCTTCCCTGCTAAAATGAAGGCAGAGACGGCAGCCAAGTGCACTTTCAGGGTGGCTGGTTTCAGTCCCAAAGAATTAAGATGGACCATGTAGTCCAATACAGTGGGTAGATCAGCAGATTCTGGGGAAACATGCTTCCCAGAACACCATATGGAAAACCTTTTCCACTTGGAGTTATAGGTAGCCCTGGTGGAAGGCTTCCTAGCAGCCTTCAGGATTTCGAGAACACTTTGAGAAAGTTGCAATTCATCAAACTCTAACTGCTCAAGAGCCAAGCCTTGAGGTTGAGGGATTTGAGATTCGGATACCAAACTCTCCCCTGAGCACAGGTTAACAGATTGTGGTTCCTGGGGAGACACAGGGGAAGATGGACTGCTAAGGACAGAAGGAGTGGGTACCAGGGCTGCCTGGCCCAGTCTGGAGCAATCAGGATCATTTTGCAGGGCTGAGACCTGATTTTGACTAGTACTTTGAACAGGAGAGGAAGGGGAAAGGCATAAAGAAACTTCCTTCCCAATCGAGGAGAAAGGCATCCAGGGAACTGAGCCCAACACTGGGGCCTGCAACAAAACAGTGGAAGTTGATAATTGTCTGGGGCTGTGAAAAGATCTATCTGAGGAGTGCCCCATCTGGCAAACACTATCCCAGTACTAGGGGATCCAGTGACCATTCGTGATGGCCCTGGGAAATCCTGCTGAGGGCATCTGCCAGGACATTGTCCTTGCCTGGGAGGTGAACTGCTATGAGGGAAGTGTTCAGGAGTACGCCAGAGACCACAACTTCATTGCCTCAGTGCACAAGGCCGAAGACCGAGTGCCCCCTTGTTTGTTGATGTACCACATTGTAGTGGTGTTGTCTGTTCTGACCTGTACCACCTTGTTCTGAACAGATGCAGAGAAAACCTGAAGTGCTAGAAAAACAGCTCTGAGTTCCAACAGATTGATGTGGAACACAGATTCCTGAAGGGACCATAATCCCTGGGTGGAAAGGTCACCCATGTGAGCTCCCCATCCCAAGAGGGATGCATCTGTAGTAAGGGTCAAGGAATGGGACAGAGGGATGAAAAGCACCCCCTGTCTCAGATTGCTCTGATCCTGCCACCACTGAAGGGCCTGGATCAGGGTTTGAGTCACTGGGATTAACTTGGATAGAGGATCTCTTCTTTGAGACCAGAAAGCTCTCAAATGGAACTGAATGTCCCTCATCTGAAATCTTGCTCCTTGCACCACAGCTGTGGAGGCAGCCATGTGCCCTAGGAGCTGCAGGAAATGCCTTGCTGGTCGAGAGACCTGCAGAGTAAAGGAGGCGGCCAGGGCCACTAAGGTCCTTACCCTTTCCAAGGGAAGGAAGGCTCTGGCCTGCTTTGTAGGTTCTGTATCCAGTTCTGCGCCTATAAAGGTGAGTACCTGGACAGGTTCCAAAACTGACTTTGGAAGATTGAGAAGAAATCCCAGAGAGGTAAGCAGCTGCTGGGTAACTAGCAGGTGTGATTTGACCTGGTCTGGAGACTGACCCACAATGAGCCAGTCATCCAGGTAGGGAAAAATGGCAATCTTTTGCCTTCTTAGGTGAGCGACTGCTACTGCCAGACATTTGTGAACACCCTTGGGGCAGAAGTGAGGCGAAGGGCATTGCTCTGAACTGATAATGGCCTGAGGGCAGTTCGAATCTGAGGTACTTTGATGGGAGCTTTGATAAGAACATGGAAGTAGGGCATCTTTGAGGTCCAGGGAGGCTAGCCAGTCCCTGGCCTTAGGGAGGGTAAAATCATTCCCAGTGTCACCATTTTGAACTTTGGCTTTAAAAGGTGCTTGTTTAGATATCTTAGATCCAGGATAGGCCGCCCTCCTGTCTTTTTGGGGTAAGGAAGTACCTGGAGTACAGACCCTTGCCCTGGTGAAGGGAGAAACCTTTTCTACAGCTCTGAGAGCCAGGAGGGTTGAGACTTCTGTTTCCAAAGCAAGAGTCTCTAAAGGGTTTGTAGGTGGAAAAGATCTGGCTCTCATCTTTGGAAATTTCTTGAAGCTGAGAACAGGACCCTGGCTCACTACTTCCAGGACCCACCTGTCTGAAGTTAAAGACTGCTAGTCCTGGACGAAGTGAGCCAACCTGCCCCCTACAGGTAGTGGAGAGCCGACCCTGGGCATCCCATCAGGGTGCCTGTTTGGCAGGGGCTTTGGCTGAGGGGTGGGAGCAGGCCTGCTCGAACCCCATCTGCCTCTCCTCTGAAGAACCCCTCTGTACATAGGCTGAAGAGGAGGGGCCTGAGTCTGGTAAAAGGCCAGTGAAAAGGCCTACCCCTACCACTGGGGCTGCCTCTGAGGAGTGGCTTGCTTTCCTTGGCTTGTGCACTCCTGTAAGTGGTTCTATATTCATCCATTTTTTCATATAATTTCGTCTGCTCCCCAAACAGAGAATTTCCCACCACAGGAAAATCCATAGCCTTAGACTGGATATCCTGTGACAAAGTAGTACACCTGAGCCAGGCCAATCTCCGAAAAGCCACAGATGTTGCCATGACTCTAGAGGATACATCGTTAGAATCCACTGCAGCATGGAATTGTACCTTAGATGCCTCAATACCATCAAGAGCCACCTGCTCCAGCTCCTTTGCGAGCTGGCCAGGGACCTGTTTGGCTAAGGCCATGACAGTATCCCATCTAGATTTCTGGTATCTTGCAACATAAGCCATATAGTTAGCTTGTCTGAGTCCCAAGGATGCTGCCATGTATTGTTTTTGGCCATGGCATCAATCTTCCTGGAATCCTTGTCAGGAGGATGTGAAGCCAGTGGAATATTAGCTTTATCACAGGCTGCAGCCTGAACTACCCAACATGACTGCATTGCTGTGAAAGAAAATCTGTATCAGGACCTGACAAAGTGTACC
Source organism: Neoceratodus forsteri (assembly GCA_016271365.2). Classification (NCBI taxonomy): domain Eukaryota; kingdom Metazoa; phylum Chordata; order Ceratodontiformes; family Ceratodontidae; genus Neoceratodus; species Neoceratodus forsteri. The sequence continues at coordinate 714,117,055 of CM057449.1, read as the reverse complement.
TCCTGTCCATCTTTTATCCACAGGAGGCACAGAATTAGGAGCTTTTAAAATTTTTATTGTTTGTTTTCTAAAAGATTTATGTAAAGGGATGGACAACCTCCTGGACTCTGGGATATCCATCATCTCCACATAGTCAGTCCCCTCTTGCTCATCCAAAGCCTCCTCTAAGGGAAGCTGGAGGGTCTCAGCAACTTTTTATAAAACAAAAATGAGAAGGGACTCAGAAAGCCTAGGGGAGACTCACCTGAAGGTCTGTCTGGGGAGATGTCCGTTCAATGGGCACATCCAGACTTTCAAAGTCACATTCACACTGATCATAATCCTCATCCCTCCTCTGGTTCATAGAACTCTTCTATATCATAATCCTGAACCACTGGAACCGACCAAACCGACCTTTTGCCAGACAGTGGCAGTTCGGAGGGAACCAGGGACAGGGACTGGACAATCTGTATTGCCCTGGCTAACTCAGCAGCAGTTGGAGAAGGAATTTTGGACTCCAAACCTGCTGATTTTTTAGATTTCTTTGCTGGAACTGGCTCCTCAGAGCCAGCTTTTCGTTTGCCCGAGGAAGTCTCGCCCCGGTCAGAGGGCACTCCCTCAACCGAACCGGGCTGGCCATCCGGGTCAGTGGACTTTTTGGCCTCTCATTCCCTGAGCCTGCCCACTCTCTAGTCCAGGGTGGCTGCAGGGAAAGTTTTACAAATCTGGCAGTCTGAATTGAGGTGGTCAAACCCCAGACAATAGACACATGTAGTGTGTGGGTCAGCCTTGGCAAAGGCTTCCCCACAGACACTACAGTGTTGAAACCCAGTGGGCCCGGTTTTTCTTTTGGGTTTCTCAGACATGATGCCAGCCTAACCAACCAACTTGCCCTTTTGATGGCAGTGCCAGGTAAGACACCCTTATCGGTTCCAAGCCGTATCATTGGTCGTGGAAAAACGTGAAACTGCTTTTTTAGAACTGATAAGAACCGGGTCCGACTTCTAAAAAGCCTCAAAAAGGCTTCAAACTTATATTTAACATAACTCGATCGGTTCAACCGAACCGATAATACTTTACAAGTTCCACACTGAAAAAACCCTATCTATTACTTACGATTACCATAGACAGAGCCTGAACCGATCGGTTTTGGTGTTAAAATAATGAAATTGTGGTTAAATTAAACCGAGAAATAGCGCTTAAACCAAGAAATGAACCGAGCAACAGGAGGAATCTCCGAGCGACTGTTCAGTGAGGCGGAGTAAAGAATCTGACGGTTTCGGTTTGAAACTAGCCAAACAGAGTTCTTGAACCAAGCTCGTGTTTAAGCTCCATGCTCTGCATGGAAGTTAACTTTTCACCTCCGGAGCAGTTTTAAGGCTGGGGCAAACTGCAATAGTCATAATATAGCAAGACTTCATGTTGTTTGAACAACCAATTTAAATGGTTCAGTCAAATTGTACAGAGATGTGAACTCTAAAAGAAAAAGTGCCTAGTTAGATGAAGTGTCACTAATCACAATGTGTGATATATTAGCAGTAATGTAGAAAGCATGTGCAAGAAAAGCTTGAACAGCACATCAAGGCTGCCCCTAAGGGTGAACGAACATGGAAATTAGTAATGTCAGTTTGGCCTTGATTCAGGCCTCCTGTCTTTGGTATTACTTTGGAACATTTGATCCTTGGTATTGGGGTTTAGCTGGCTACAAACAGGGAAAAGTGGTATCCTTAACCAGCCCTCTCTCACCCTGTCAGCTCTAATCTGTTTCATAACCCTGACCCTGGTTCTAAAGAGAAATTAATAAAACAAAAGCTCTATCAGCACCTGGCACACTGCCAGTAGCTACTGTAGAAACATTTTTTGTTAAAATGCCTGGGGAGGGAGGAGGAGGAGGAGGGTAGTAAAAGACAAGAGTGTGTGAAGGATAGTCCTAAGACTAGCTTTGGTCACCTAGGAAGGGCTAAAGCATTTTAATTAACTGGATGAAGGTTAAAAATTATCCAAAAGTGTCCCTAAAGTTTGACTGAGCTGAATGGAAGGGGAAAGTAACAAACTTTGGCACATTCACCAAATACATATTCTACATTGGCTCATCCTTTCCAGCCCCTTCTGCTACTGTAGGCGTTCTTAACCTCTGTGACAATAAATCTGCCTGATAATGACTAGACATCCCTGTACACGACCAGACTCACCTGAGAACCCCCATTCCCAAGAGAAATACATTTTTAGAACTTTATTCAGTATTAATTATGAATAAAAACGGCACATAAATACAATATTTGTAAATATTGAAGTGTAACTTAAAATTATGATTATTTGTGCCCTATCTTCTGAGGACCCCCAAGTATAGCCTCACAGAATGAACCCCTGTGCTAATCCAAAGACAGTGTCCGTTTGTTCTTCACAAGTGAGAGAAATGGCTAGACAATTTTTCCTCCAGTTATAAAAAATATTCAAGTTGTCAATGAAAGATGTAATTGCCTTATAATAATTGGGAATCCTTCATTCTGTAAGGGAAACTCTGTTATTATTTGCTGTTATAACTTGTGGGTTATAATGGCAAACACACATCGTGTTTCCCTGCTTCTGTGCATGTACCTGTTGCTCCTTAGCCCTTCTTCCCCACCAGTCATCATTCCTCAGTGCTCCTCACATCGCCACTTCGAGTCGGCTGTCGGCGGTAAGTTCACTGAAAAAAAAAGCAACAGGGCAAAAAAAAACAACTTTTAAATGCACTGCACTGAAACCCCAATGGACAGCACCTGCAGAGAGACGTCTTTTTATTTTAAAGATTTGCTGTGACAAAAAAATGATACCCAGCAATTATAAAAAATTAAACATGGGGTGGTGTGTTTATCTTGAGATTTTACATGTATCCTCGGTGTTGGATGCTTAAATAAACACCTTGAGCTTTACTTTCGGGGTTTATGTAGCATCCAGCACCTTGAGTATGTGTAAAATCTCATTTAACACACCACCCCATGTATTATTTTATATGTAAAAGAGGCACAACTGGTGTTTACTTGGCCCTTAGTCCATTCTTATGTTCACATTTGAGGTGGACAAGTATAGTTGCATCTTGCTTTACATTGCCAGTTGCATGTTTCGCTCCAGAACCCAGATCAGCTTGGAAAGGAAAGAACATAAGAGAACTGGAGAATAAATGGCATTGCATAGCTGCATTGACAAAATAGTTCACAACGTGGCAAAGAATGTACTGTACATATCTTAATACATATAGGGACAAATTACTTAGCTAGTCAAATGGTCAACAAAACAAAAATGCAACTAACTAACCTCACCAATAAAGTGTCTTCTATTTCATCCACTGTCACCTTCTCTGAAGTTCTGTCTGTCTTGGTGCAGGATGGAGCATGCAGAAAGTCATAGAAACAGAGATCATGGAATTGAAAATATAGCTAAAGGACTGGTGTAAGGAAAAGGGCCATCACTTTGTGGGTGACTGGAGGAATTTCTCGAATGGGAATTTTTCAATTTCAATGGTCTACACCTCACAAAGGAGGGACCTGTGCACTCAGCCAGAAGTATGACATATTTATCAGTCATTTAAAGTAGAGGAAGGGAGGGCATCAGCACCCACAGCAGTTCCAAAGGTAGCAGTTGCCCCTCACCCATCACCTACTAATTCTGCAACAGGTCATACTGCAACAGGCACAAGCAAGGACAAATCAGGTATAGCCCAGGTAGTGGTAGGCAAAGTGGGCTCTGAAGATGAATTCGCAGAGTACTTCACAACACGAAATAGAGTAATTCGTGTTATAATGGGTAACGCAAAGTCCATTGAAAACAATGATTTTGCGTTCTGCTGCCGTCCAATGCCACTACTCCACCAATTTTTAAAGGTGAAGTGCATTGAAAACAATGTACTTTGCCTCGCTTTGCCTTGTTTTTAAGTTCCAAAGGTGAATTTTGCAGTGATTCATGGGATCTCAGGTCACATGGGCTCTATATTGTTCTGCACAGCCTCGGTTCGGGGTAATGTGTGTAGGAAGCTGTAGGAGACAGTCTGTTCTGAAAGCTCTCTGTGATTCAAAGCTTCTAAAAGCTGTTAAAAAGCCTTTTGAGTAATTTTATTTACTCAAACTTTTGTTCATCAATTGGAAACCCTCCTGTGCTCCTATCAATGAGTGTTTATTGTTTGTGTATGGATTTTGAGTGTTACTGTACAACATTGAGTCTGTGTAGTAAGAGACAGTGATAGTGTGCTTTGGGAGAGGCGTATCTGTGGTGTAGGTAGATTTAAGTTGGAGAAATAGGGAGTTCTTTGTTTTTGGTTATATTTTGTTATATTACTGACTGTGTTAATGTACTATAGTAATATTGTCAGTAATTGTTGACATTTTTTGCTGATTGTGTGTTGTATGGATCTGGTGCAGCAGTACATAATTTCAGGCTGTTTCAAAAATACATGGTACTGTATATTACTGGAGTTTTCAATTTGCTACACATTACTTGTAGACAAAATGTGTGTGTGTGTGTCAATGTGTGTGCAGTATGTGACATCAAATAATACACCTTTTATTGTGTCACAAACAGTGTAACTGCAAGTGCAGCAGTGTGAACCTGCTATCCACTTCAGCTGTGTGATTTTGTACAGCCATCGTAGTATCTTTTCTTTGTTTTGCTGCTTGCACTGCCGCACAAATCTGCAGTCAGTGCCCCCACCGCAAAAGGAATTATTTTCCAGATTGATTGTTTGTGGCTTCAGCACCACTGGTTAGTTAAGTTGCTGAACTTGTGATTTGTGTCTGTATCTGTTGCTGGAGCCGCAGTTGTTTTTTTGGCTTCACATCTGGCATCCCCCCACCCAGAGTGAATGTTCCAAAATCTATATTTGTTTAAAATATTGTTGTTGATCCCCAAAATGCCCGCAAAGAGAAGTGCAAGCAAAGCTGTTTCTTGCCATGGCACTGCTGCCAGTGGTAAGATTGTCTGTGGGCATGGTAGTACGCAGACGCAGAAGTGCATTGCTGATTTGAGGAAATTTGAAAATTGAGTTATTTCTCCTGCAATGTTGTTACAGCCCAATCAGTACCTTCATTCATAGTTGGAGGAGATGATGTTGTCCCAACTGGTGGTGTTAGTGCAGTTGCTGGTGGTGGTATGAATATTGCTGCCTCAAGTTCCACTTCTGACCAGTTTACCATGTCCAAAAATATAGTGGAGTGTGAAGCAGTGCAAGTGAGTGGCAGTGTAGATGATGTCATACTTCCCAGTAACATCCCAGTAACTGAACATGAGGATTCTGATTATCATGTCAGTGATAGCATATGATGTGACATTTCTTCCACCATGGTTCAGGTCATGCATGTGCCATGCAGTGATTCACAGTGTGGTGAAAAATTATCAGGTAATGGTGGCTTTGATGATGATGAATCTGATGATGATGATGTTGCTGTGGTTGCAACATGCAGTTCACATGCCAACATCCAAGCAGAAGATGTGGATTTGGGTGATGCTGATGAATATGATGATGATGTAAGGGACCCCAGTTGGGAACCACAGAAAAAGAAATTCAAGGTGGCTGTGTCTGGGTCTGTTTGCATTAATCCACCCCTGCAAAAAGTTGTGATTTACCAGTTTCAGTTGATGGTGATGATGATGATGACCCAGTAATAATGAAAGGTAGTTGTGGTGGTCAGTTGCAGCCCAAGTGTGTCCTGCCCAAAAAATCAAGTAGCACACCCCCAACTTCATGGCTTAAAAAAATGGAGTCCAATAAGCAGCATCAGTGAGGGGACATGTTAAAACTAGAGCATCACAATCCCTTGTTTAGAATATTTTGTGCAAGATGCAAATGAAGAGTCAGTTATAATCTGCCAGGTTCGCCATGTGTGTGAGTCGAGGTAAAAGAGGAGCCATCTGGGCACAGGAGGACAGCATACGCATCTTAAGAACAGGCACATGGCACTGTGGACCCAGCACAAGATGGCAGCTAATACCACAGTGGGGCATTCACCCTTATCATCAACTATAATGAGCATGTTATCCCCTTTCATGACTGTTAAATCAAGTAGGAAATTAAATGAGTGCAGTGGTGATGAAATAAGAGCAGAGGATTACTACAGGCATGATGTGGTGGAGGAGCATAATGATTTTGAAATGTTGTCCAGTGCTGGTGAGAGTAGCAGTTTTGGTGGTGGTGAATGCAGTATGTCTAGTGCAAGTGGTACATCAACCCCGGTTGGTAAATCTGGCAAAATAACTGCATTTGTGGGTTTGCCATCATCACCTATGCAACTGTCTTCATCAAATGTCCACACTCCACCCCCTGCCATTTGCAGAACAGAACCATTTGTCATCACACCCCTTGTAAAGTGTTTAAGTCAGCCCATGTTACGAAGTGTTTTTGCTCATAAGCTGAAGTACCCACCTAATCATACAGTGTCATGAGAACTTAATGCTGCTGTAGCTGAAATGCTGGCAATTCATCTTTTGCCCTTCTCCTTTGTGGAGAATTCTGGGTTCCAGTGGTTTGCTGCACGCGCCTGTCCAAAATGGAAAGTCCCATCCAGGACATTCTTCTTGACCCATGCTGTCCCCAAGTTGTACCGTACTGTGTCTGACTCTGTAAGACATGCCCTTCAACATTCCTCCTCTCCATTCATCCATTTAAGTATGGATATGTGAAAAAGTGGCAAAATAGCGGGGGTTTATATTTGTGTATAACTTCACATTGGGTGAAGGTTCGGGTGTTGTTTTTGCTGTTGGTAGTGTGAATAATCAGTGCAGTAAGGTGATGTGTCGGTGGTAGCAATCTTCCAGGAATTCAACAGCATGCAATGATTGCTATGCGTAATGTGACTCATTCACACACTGGTGAAAAAAATGTTGGACTTGGTACTGACGGAAATTGATAAGTGGCTGAACCCTGTCTCTAAGATCTGGGTTCACTGCAAGTGACAATGGGTCAAATGTGGAGAAATACATCACAAATGGTGGCTTTGTTAATGTTCCATGCATGGCCCTCTTTTTAAATCTTGTGGCACAGGAGTTTCTGCAGCACCCTGATGTAAAGGAAATGCTGACAGTTGCACGCTGTATCTGTTCTTACTTTTCACGATCTGCAAAGGCCTGTGACCAACTTCATCAGCTGCAGATGCAAAACAGCCTCCTCAGAACTGCTTGAAGCTGGAAGTTGTCACCTGGTGGAACTCCACTTATACATGGCAGAGAGGTTATATGAACAATACAAAGCCATCTCAGAATATCTTATGCACACTAGCCATGACAGTTCCAGGACCTCCATGTCTGTAGCTGACTAAACTGTGGCACCTCATGGACTCTGTAATAACAATTTTTGGCCATTTGAACCTGCCACACAGGTAGTGAGTGGCAAGTCTGCTTCCATTAGCCAATCAATTCCACTGCTGTGGGTGCTGAGGCAGACATTGGTGAATGTACAGCATAACCTTGATGTTGCTGGAGACAGTGCTAGCAGTTTGTTGCTGAAACACATGCTGACAGTATTCGACCAGAATCGTCACATCTTGAGCATTCAGTGTAGTGACAACTTTGCAATAGCAATAATGCTGGGCACATGATAGAAACGTGGAATTGCCTCAGTAGTGGAGGGAGGGCCTGAACAGGTAAAAAAATGTCAGTGGGCAACTGGTGCACTTGGTTCAAGGGGCGCAGAAGTCACATGCCAAGGTCAGCAAACCTCAGCAGCATAATCAGGCTGAAGGTGAACCTGGAGGTGAAGCATATACTGTAAGGGGAAGGAGACTGCAGCTCCAGGTGGTCTATCATCCAAAGCAGTTGGTGTCAACCCACTTTGGGAGACTTTGTCCCAAGTGGGGATTTGTGATATAAATGATTCCGGAGAACAGGATGATGCATCAACAACTGGACTTAGTGCAGTACAGAGAATAGTTGAGTCATATTTGTCTGAAAACAGGCATCTGTCAATAACTGATGATCCTCTTTTATACTGGGGTGGAAAAGGTCAGTGGATGGCCAGAGCTGATTGCATTGGCACTGAAGTACCTGACGTGCCCACCCTCCAGTATAAGTGTCAAGAGGGTATTCAGCTCAGCAGGTTCAATAGTTCGGGATCGTCATACAAACCTCTCTCAAGCAAATATTACTTTGCTAACATTCATATAAATGAATGAGAGGCACGTACCAGCTCAGACTGCAACCTCAGTATTCATACCCCAGCCTAGCCATGGTTTTGGTGATGTAGAAATGGACCATCCTGGTGGCACTGGCAGTGGCAGCATGAAATGGCTTACCACTGATGTAGATGATGACGTAATGGAGAAAGAATTTCCAAGTGGTCAGACTTCAGACATAGATGACTGTGAGGGCAGCTTTTATGAGGAGGATGATGATGAGGTTAATGTTGGCGGGTTTAACTTGTTGTTAAAAGGCTGTCACATTTGTTGAATGATACATGTTTTCTTTTTCATAAGGTTAAATGAGTGTCCCATTTAGAGTGACTCAAATTCCATATGTCACGTCACATTTGTAACAGAGAGCACAATATATTTTGGCCCCTGTACCACCACCATAAGACCGCTGTTAGCCACTGCCACCACAGGGAATGACTTTGTGTGCTCCTCTGGACCACCACCATAAGACCGCTGCTAGCCACTGCCACCACTGGGAATGACTTTCTTTGCCTCCCCAGACCACCACCATAAGACCACTGTTAGCCACTGCCACCACAGGGAATGACTTTGTGTGCCCCCTGGACCATCACAATAAGACCGCTGTTAGCTACTGCCACCACAGGAATGACTTTCTGTGCCCCCTGGACCAAAACCATAGACTGCTGTTAGCCACTGCCACCACAGGGAATGACTTTTCTGCCCCCTGACCACCACCAGAAGACTGCTGTTAGCCACTGCCACCACAGGGAATAACTTTTTGTGCCCACTGGACCACCACCATAAGACCACTGTTAGCCACTGCCACTACAGGGAATGACTTTCTGTGCCCCCCTGGACCACCACCTGAAGACTGCTGTTAGAAACTGCCACCACAGGGAATGACTTTGTGTGCCCCCTGGACCACCACTATAAGATTTTTAGCCACTGCAACCACAAGGAATGACTTTCTGTGCCCCCCGGACCACCACCATAAGACCGCTGTTAGCCACTGCCACCACAGGGAATGACTTTCTCTGGCCCCTGGACTACCACCAGAAGACTGCTGTTAGCCACTGCCACCACAGGGAATGACTTTCTCTGCCCACTGGACCACCACCATAAGACCACTGTTAGCCACTGCCACTACAGATAATGACTTTCTGTGCCCCCCCGGACCACCACCATAAGACCACTGTTAGCCACTGCCACCACAGGGAATGACTTTGTGTGCCCCCTGGACCATCACAATAAGACCGCTGTTAGCTACTGCCACCACAGGGAATGACTTTCTGTGCCCCCCTTGACCACAACCATAGGACTGCTGTTAGCCACTGTCACCACAGGGAATGACTTTCTCTGCCCCTGGACCACCACCAGAAGACTGCTGTTAGCCACTGCCACCACAGGAATAACTTTTGTGCCCACTGACCACCACCATAAGACCACTGTTAGCCACTGCCACTACAGGAATGACTTTCTAGCCCCTGACCACCACCTGAAGACTGCTGTTAGAAACTGCCACCACAGGAATGACTTTTGTGCCCCTGGACCACCACTATAAGATTTTTAGCCACTGCAACCACAAGGAATGACTTTCTGTGCCCCCCGGACCACCACCATAAGACCGCTGTTAGCCACTGCCACCACAGGGAATGACTTTCTCTGCCCCCTGGACTACCACCAGAAGACTGCTGTTAGCCACTGCCACCACAGGGAATGACTTTCTCTGCCCACTGGACCACCACCATAAGACCACTGTTAGCCACTGCCACTACAGATAATGACTTTCTGTGCCCCCCCGGACCACCACCAGAAGACCACTGTTAGTCACTGCCACCACAGGGAATGGCTTTATGTGCCCCCGGACTACCACTATAAAACCACTGTTAGAAACTGCCACCACAGGGAATGACTTTGTGTGCCCCCTGGACACCACCATAAGACTTTTAGCCACTGCAACCACAAGGAATGACTTTCTGTGCCCCCCGGACTACCACCATAAGACCGCTGATAGCCACTGCCACCACAGGGAATGACTTTCCGTGCCCCCCTGGACCACCACCAGAAGACCGCTGTTAGCCACTGCCATCACCACCAGATGCAGGAAGATGTCAGAGGGAATGTCATCATGTGCTGCAGCTATGACCACCAGCACCCACCACCAGTGTCATTCTGACAATGTTTTTCCATTACATTGACCATGCCAAGGCACAGGGAGTTGAACAGGAGACCACATCCATCAGCCGCAGGTACAAGGCTTTTTCAATTAACACTATAAAGTGAGTATGTGTATTAATGTTTTTTATGCTATTCAACTTCCTTTAGCTGTGTGTTTTGTTTTATGTTGCTTTTCTGAGCTTCAATGATCAAATACATACTGTAAACTTATTTAGTTATTTTACAGGTTAACAGCAAAAAACTCTCCTTCGCTGAAAGTCAGTATCAATGGTACAGCAGCAGAACTGTCCACAGAAACCCATGGAATATCCATTCCCAATTTTACTGGTAAGTATATAAATTTGACTTCATCTGTTCCTTTTTTTTTCATAAGAGTGCAACAAATCCGACTGAGGATTCATAAAGTAGGTGACGTGTACATCATAAAAAATATTTCTACGATATATCATGCACTGTACTCCAAATTTGCAGCTGTGCAGTGTTGAAAAAGTTGACCCCAGGTTGTGTTACTTGAGAAGATGTGGTTTTGAAATGTAACTTGATTTGAGATGCAGGGACACCGACACAGTGCATTTGTTACACTGCCCAGTACTAAATTAAGTTGTGATCAGCTGATTGCAGTGGGACAGCTTGCTATCTGTGTTAATCCAGATACCCATGAAACAGCCATGGCTTAAACATAATGTATTACTGCTGCAATCAAGTTGTAATACGTCCTTAATTTTATTTGTTAGAAATTTCCAGATGCTTTGCTGTGTCATAGTTGCCTTATCCAATGAAGTTCTTCAACACCAGGCCCCTGGCTGGGGCAGATATGCACACACAGAAGTAATTTCAATCGATGACCATGACCATCTTTACCAACCAGACTCAAGAAGGATGCAGATGAAATATGTGAAGAAGTAATCAAATAAGAAACCATTAATGAGACCTACCTGCAAATATGCTTGCCCCCCCAAAAATACTTACCTTCATTGGCTTGAGAGTATTCCATTTCCAATTTCAATACAAATGTTTCTCATCAAGCACTGGAATGTGCACACCAACAGTGTCTGTGACCTGTGATACCAAACAGTACAATGAGTACATGTCTATATATGTCAACCCCCACCTAGAAAATACAAATATATATATATATATATCTCAACTGACCAAGGCTACTGTTAGTGTACACACAAAGGGCACCCTTCCATCTGGTTGAGGTGATTGCATCGCATTTGTGGGAATCACAGCCCACTTTGGACCAGCAACAGTTCTCTCACGAATCATCATTTCTGATAGAACACTAAATGGATTCATGTCATTTTATCCCTCCTTCCCATGGTTTGGCAAGATGCTGTGCATCATGAGTACATCATCATCACAGAGTATGTAAACTTTCTGGACTCAAGACAGATGCATTTTGGGGATGCAAAAAAATTCTGGGGTCTCTGTGTGACCTCTGCGTTCATGAGTGACTGTGCAATAAATTCTGGGGGACTTTGAGTGTGGTGTAACACTCCCATTTCACTTCCTCAGCACTTGGCAATTTTCTGGACACAAGACAGATGCATTTTGGGGATGCAGAAAAATTCTGAGGACTCTGTGTGACCACTGCGCACATGAGTGATTGCGCAATAAATTCTAGGGGACTTTGCATGTGGTTTAACGCTCCCATTTCACTTCCTCAGCACTTGACAATTTTCTGGACACAAGACAGATGCATTTTGAGGATGCAGAAAAATTCTGGGGATTCTGTGTGACCACTGCGTGCATGAGTGTCTACGCAATAAATTCTGAGGGACTTTGCATGTGGTGTAATGCTCCCATTTCACTTCCTCAGGAATTGACAATTTTCTGGACACAAGACAGATGCATTTTGTTTTGTGATTGTGAGCACATAATGTCATACTTAAATAATAAATTAAAGCAGCAGTGCAACAATGTGGTGGAAATTTTAATCTATACTTTTTTATGCTATTTTACATTGCCAGCTACTAGTTACATCCTGACTTGTATGATACCCTTCTTTTCACAATTTGTGTCTGCTGAACTAGTTTTTTCATGTCTGAAAAAAAAGGAGCATGCCTTTTAATTTGGCTCTGACCAGGTTTTCATCACTATTTGCAGCTGTTTTTGGATAAATATTGTTCTTTGAGGTCATAAAACACTGCCTGCTGCATAATTGTTAATTTTACAACAGAAGTAATGTATAACAACTGATGGAGAAAAAGAGCAGAAAATACTGATGAAGACCTGGTCTGCACCGTATTAAAAGGAATGCTCCTTTTAATATTTCAGACATGAAAAAAGTAGTAAAGCAGACTCAAATACTGGAAAGAATAGTATCATACAAGTCAGGATGCAAGTAAAGTGGCAATGTAAAATAGCATAAAAATTTATAGGTCAAAATTTTCAACAGATTGTTGCATTGCTGCTTTAAAGAGATTCACCAAGTTACATAGTTATGGTACTGCAACCAATATATGGGTGTCTAACCTCCAGGGGAATCTTTGTTGCTTCACATGTCCTTACATAGTGCAATACTTTTCTGGCAAAAAGATTCGTAATTTCAGTACACCGGGTTCCGGAGGACTTCCCGTTCTCAAGAGCCACCCAAATTTTGCCCCCACACTCAGCAACATTATGACGTGATGCCAGGGAGAGCATGGGGCATGCTCCATTATACTGAATGGCTGGCAGCTTTCTGAAAATATTTTTATGTTATAATGGTCAGTTTATGGTGAAATGTGGGCACGTTTCGACTAGCAATAGCCTTGTTAGTGGAAATGTGACCACGTTTCACCACAAATGGACCATTATAATGTAAAGAAACATTCAGAAAGCTGCTGGCCATTCACTATAATGGAGCACACCCCCAGGCTCTCCCTGGCATCATGTCATAATGCTGCTGAGCATGGTGGTGGAACTTGGGTGGCTCTTGAGAATGGGAAGTCCTCCGGGACCCAGTTTATCGAAATTATGAGCGTTTTTGCCAGAAAAGTATTGCACTATGTAAGGACATGTGGAGCAAGATAGATTCCCCTGGAGGTAAGGCACCCATATTCAGGTGCAATACTTTTACTTGGTGAATCTCTTTAATGCCTATTTCAAAAAAGAAATATTTCTGGAGCCTCAGTAATGTTTACTTTGTGTCGGGACTCATGATTTGAAGTATTTCACAAAAAGCATGACTGAGCAGTGCAAGTATGTTGTGCTAAACTGCATGTGAGCCATCAGTGTTCTTTCCTGTGTGTGAAAACATTGTCCAGCTTTGTGCAAACATATAAATGGTGTGACTTATTGCAGTATCTCAAGAATAAAGATAAGAAAGAATATATGATTTATATTTTATTTGTACCGTCAGCACCAGCGGAAGTAAGTGATATGATATTTTTTCAGAGGTATCGGGTCACTGTGCACCTCAGTCAATCAAAGTGCACATATGACTTTGAGGCGATCATAGCACAAAAAACACATGCTCTCATAAAAGTCATGTGTGCGGTGTGTGACTAAAGTGCACTTTGGCCAGGCACCTCTGAAAAAGTATTGTATCACTTAGTCCACTGAGGATGGTGACAATAAAATATACTTTATTCTGCTTGCTGTTTTTAATAAAATAAACACTGCATCAAGTCAGCAATATACCGTATGTTTGCAAGAAGCTGCACAATGTCTGATGTCAGGCACACACGCACACACACACACACCACACACACACACACAAACACACACACACACACACACACACACACACACGAAGGAAACAACACTGACTGCACACACCACACACATTTTAACACATCATACTTGCACTGCTCACACCAGCTGTTCCACAACCACTCCACAACAGAAAGTAAACATTACTGAGGCACTCTATTATAATAACAGGGCAATAAGGAGCATGTATGACTATATGTGTATGCATATATTTAAAGGGGAGCAGTCAGCAACATGAGGTCCTGCCCCCTGCAAGGCTTACCCTCCGGTTAAACCTTTTAAGTATGTTGCGGCATTTTTCTCGTGACACAACATACTTTATTTTAATAAAGAAAAGTCAGTGCCCCCGAAGGACAGTGGACGATATTGGGGCTCGATTATGTGTAAAGGAAATGTGCAGCAGAGATGCAACATGCGCTTCATTACTTTTGTATTGAAGTGCATGGTGTGTCGCCGTTGGACCTTTACCCATAATGGAGTCCCCATAGTGTCCACCATACTTCTGGGTTGCTGACATTTCTTTATTACAATAAAGTAGGTTGAGGTGTGAGAGAAACTCACAACATACTTAAAAGGAGGGTAAGCTTTGCAGGGGGCCGGACCTCCTGTTGCTGACTGCTTCCCTTTAAACTAATACTGTGTGGCCTTCCCTCTGTCTGTTATTAAACATAAACAAAACATGAAACACTACAACAGTGGGGGCGAGGTATGCAGAAAAAAAGATAATTGGGGATCCCATGATGTTCCAGCAGCAGTTGGAGCATCAACACTGTCTGTTGCTGGTATTGCTCAATCTGCTCCACCTGCTGCTGGACAGCACCCACCCTCTCATTACATCCCTCCACCGCAGCCCACAAAAGTGCTATGTCTGCCTGTGTTGTAGGCATTGTTGAGGGGTCCATTGGTCCGGGGGAAAAACCAGGTAGTGGTGGTGGGGAGGGTGGTGCTGGTGGCAGTGGTGGTGGCAGTGGTGGAGCAGCTGCTGCAGTGGCCCTCCTCCTGCTGTGCGAATGCACTGGCACATTCAGTGGCAGCCTGCCACTCCACTTTCTGGTGGTTCAGCATATGTGTGCGCTGGTCCCCAGTCCTCAGATGTGTCCCCCGGAGACCACGGTGCACCTGCACACCACAAAGCAGACACACCACAACACTGGTGTCCCCCCAACACAGTTGAAAAACTGCCAAACTGGAGCTGCAGTGGGGACCTGGCACAGGATCGGCAAATGTAGTTCTGGCAACACTGTCATGCAATTGAGGATCCATCTGCTGCTGTGGAGGTGGTGCTGCTGGAGCTCCTGCATCTGCTATTGGTGGTGGTGCTGGCAGACTTGGTGGATGTGGCAGTGGCATTGGTGGTGCTGCTGCTTCTGGTGGGGGGAGGCAGGACCAAACATTCTGGAGCGGTCCAACAACACCCAGCTACGACCACCACACATGCACACTCCCCTCTGGTCACAGGCCACAGACTGTCCCTGGTCCATCGCACAAAACACTCCTTCTCTCTCTGATGTGTCATGCGACGAGCGACTTCACTCACACTCACAGTCTCACACACATGCAGACATTCACATTCACACACACACACACACACACACACAACAAAACTTATAAAACAAAGAAATTGGTCACCAAAAAGAACTGACAAAACAGTACCAAAAAAAAAAAAGAATTCGCTTTTAAAAAAGTTTTTTGGATTTTCTGAAATTTGCTCAAGAAAGAAACTAATAATGAACTCTCCTCCACAAAATGCTTCCTCCTTCTTCCTCTGCAAAGGAGAAAGTGAAAGTATCTGCTTGTATGACTCACTTCCTTCCTGCCTGGCTACGACATGTGACTTACAGTACTGTAAGTCACGTGATGTGTGTGAAGGGGCTGCCTAAAGTGCCTATATAGTTGTCATTCCACCCTACTTTTCATTAAGGCAGAATAACAATGCAAAGTTAAAATAATCATTCGAAGTGAGCACTTTTCAATGGTCACTTCATGTAGTGTTATGATAACGTGAAGTGGCTACTTCGCGTTCACTTCGCCTGTGGAT
The DNA here is from genome assembly GCA_016271365.2 of Neoceratodus forsteri. Classification (NCBI taxonomy): domain Eukaryota; kingdom Metazoa; phylum Chordata; order Ceratodontiformes; family Ceratodontidae; genus Neoceratodus; species Neoceratodus forsteri. Next base: position 714,101,044 of record CM057449.1, on the reverse strand, counting down.
TTTAAATTCGCTGCATCTCTAAGCCCAGGCCAATCAAATCAGATGGTGTCATAAAAATTGGGACACAGTGAGTCGGGAAAACAAAACCAGTGGGCACTTTGTCTCAATATCCATAGCCTGGTAAGTAAGATACCAGACCTCACTGCCTTAACGACAGAGGCCAGCTTGGACTGGGTTGCTATAACAAGACTTGGTTCAATGAGAACCATTACTGGGATGTTGCTATCCCTGGGTACACTCTGTTCAGGAGAGATCACAAAGGGAAAAAGGGAGGGGGTGTTGCAATCTACGTGAAGGAAGGAATCAAGGCCACAGAGGTACAGATTACACACTCTGAGTCTGAAGCCCTATGAGTCACCCTCAGAGCTGAGTAAAAGTCCCCCATCTGAGTGGGGGTGATCAACAGTCCACCCATCTCAGCAGATAGTTAGAGACAAGAAAATGCTGGAAATCATTCTAACAATGGCCAATAAAGGCAACATGTTGCTCTTTGGAGACTTCAATCTGCTTGACATAGACTGGTCCTCCTTCACATCATTATCAGACAGGAACAATAAATTCCTCATGGTTCTGAAACAGGCAGAACTAAAACAGATGGTGCAGATACCCAGCAGAGAAAATGCAATCCTTGACCTTGTACTGTCAGACAGTACCAGGATCACGGATGTCAAGGTAGGAATCAGTTTAGGGTAAAGTGACCATTGGTCAATCTGGCTCACAGTCAAATGATCTGAGGATAAAAGTCATACAAAACTAAAGATCCTAGACTTTAGGAAGGCTGACTTTAACAAAATGAAAACGTGCATTCAAACAACATGAAACTTGCTGTATTCTTACAATATGCAGCTAGCCCCAGCATTTCAACTACTCTGGAGAGGAAAGAGTTAACTCTATGCCAGAGCATAGAACGTTGAGCTCGAGCTCGGTTCAAACCTCTGTCTGCTGCACTTCGAAGTGTAACTGTCAGATTCTTTACTCCGCCTAACTGAACAGTTGCTTCGGAGATTTCTCCTTTGCTTTCGGTTCGGTATCAGTAAAATGTCAGTTGTATACCGTATTTTTCTTATTTTGTTTGGTTCATATCCCTGTCTGCGGTACAGTAAGTGCTTAGGTAGTGGACTGATTAATTTTAGAGTATTGAGTGTGTGGAAATTGTAAAAAAAAAAAAATTTTCTATCAGTTCGGTTGAACTGATTGTCTGGTTTTCTTTACTGAACCTCTCAGTTTAGTGTCAGGTACCAGTCCTTATTGGTTCTAAAAAAATGTGTTTTAATGTTTTTTTTGAACACCCATAACATGGTTAGGAACTGATAAGGGAGTTTTACCAGGCTTAAGCCGAGTAAAGGGTAAGTATTAGGATGGCTACGTCTGAGAAACCCAAAAGAAAAACTGGGCCCACTGGGTTTCAACACTGCAGTGAGTGTGGGGAGGCCTTTGCTAAGGCTGATCACCACACCACCTGTGTTTACTGTTTGGGTTTTGACCACCTCAATTCAGACTGCCAAATTTGCAAAAATGTTCCTAAGGTCACCCTTGATAAAGGATTGGGACAGGCTTAGGGAAAAGGAGGAAGAGAAGTCTGCTGACCTGGATGACCAACCCAGTTCGGTTCCAACCAAACCTGAGGGAGTGCCCTCTGACCAGGGGGAGACTCCCTCATGCAAAAGAAGAACCTATCCCGAGGGGTCAGTTCTGGCTAAGAAAAAGAGAAAGGAGAAATTGGCCGGTTCAGATCCAGAACCGCATCGTCCAACCACCGAAGAAATTGCCGGGGTGATTAGTATTGTTGACTCGCTCCATCCGGTTCCAATCGATCCGGCACCTCTCGATAGGCGTTCGCTTCGGTCAGTTCCTCTGATTCTGGATTATTCCCCAGAAGAGTACTATGAACCGGATCTGGAGGAGGATGAAAACTACGATGATGATGATGAGGATGATGGTGTGGAAGTTCTGGATGAGCACATAGAACCGGACATCTCCCCATACAGGCGTCCTGGTGTTTTCCCTCCTGGGCTTTCTGAGTCCCCTTCGCACTTTATGTTTTACAAAAAAGTGGCAGAAACCCCCCAGCTTCCTTTGATTGAAGCTGTTGAGTAACAAGAGGAGCCTGACTTTGTGGAAATGATGGACATTCCAGAGTCAAAAAGGTTGTCTATTCCTCTTCATAAATCCCTTGGGAAACAGACACAAAGACTGCTTAAAACACCAAATTCTTTACCTCCTGTGGACAGATGAATAGACAAGAGGTACATGCTGTCAGGCTCAGGTATGGAGTTCTTGTACCAGCAATGCAGCCATGTTGGGGTTGTGCAGACTGCAGCCTGTGATAAGGCTAACATACCCTTGGTTTCACACCCCTAGATAAAGACGCTAGGAAGATGGATGCCATGGCTAAAAAAACAGTATTTGGCATCCTCCTTGGGACTCAGGCAGGCTAACTACATGGCCTACACTGCCAGATACCAGAAGTCCAGATGGGATACTGTTCTGGAACTGGCTAAATAGGCTTCCTCCCAGCTGGCCAATGAGCTGGAGGAGGTGGCTGCTGATGGGATAGAGGCATCTAAGATCCAATTTCATGCTGCTATAGACTCTAATGATGTATCATCATGAGTCATGGCTACATCTGTGGCTTGTTGGAGACTGGCTTGGCTCAGATGTGCTAGCCTCTCACAGGACAACCAGGCTAAGGCCATGTTTTTCCCTGTGGAGGATAATTCTCTGTTTGCGGAGCAGACAGAGAATTATATGAAAACAATGGATAAATATAGAACCACCTACAGGAGTGGACAGGCCAAGGAAAGGCAGGCAACTCCTCAAAAGCAGCAATCTAGGGGCAGGGGCAGGCCTTTTCACAGGCCTTTCCACCCGGCACAGGCCTCCTGTCTTTTTCCTCTGGGGGGTTCTTCAGAGGGAGAGGCAGACGAGGGATGAGCAGGGCTGCATCCTCCTCTCGGTCCAAGTCTCCTGCCAAGCAGACACCCTGATGTGTCAGCCCAGGTTGACTCACCCTTTCCAGTAGAAGGCTGGCTGACTTACTTCTTCCAGGCCTGGAAGTCTATTACCTGAGACAAGTGTGTCCTGGAGGTAGTAAGCCAGGAACTGGCCCTCAGCTTCAAAATATTCTCAAAGCTGAGGATCAGGTCTTTTCCACCTGTGAACATCTCCAAAGACATTGCCCTAGAGGTAGAGGTTTCCTCTCTACTGGCTCTCAGAGCAACAGAGAGAGAGTTCCTACTGCACACAGGGGCAAAGGTCTGTATTCCGGATACTTCCTTACCCCAAAAAAGACAGGGGAGTGGTGACCCATCCTAGATCTAAGATACTTAAACAAGCACCTAGTGACTCTGGGAATTATTCTTCCCTCTCTGAGGCCAGGGGAATGGTTAGCCTCCCTGGACCTCAAGGAAGCCTACTTTCACATTCCCATCAGGTGCTCCCACAGAAAGTACCTCAGGTTCAATCTGCCTTCAGGCCATTATCAGTTCAGGGCTATGCCCTTTGGGCTAACATCAACACCAAGGGTATTCACAAAATGCCTAGCAGTAGTGGTAGCCTTTCTAAGGAGACAAAACAGCTCCATATTTCCATACCTGGATGACTGGCTCATTGTGGGGCAGTCTCCAGACCAAGTCAAGTCAAATCTGCAAGTGACCCAGCAATTGCTCACTTCTCTAGGATTCCTCCTCAATCTTCCAAAGTCAGTTCTCGAACCAGTGCAACTCCTAACCTTCATAGGGGTAGAGTTGGACACTGTCCAAGCAAGAGCCTTTCTTCTTCTAGCAAGGGTAAAGGCACTTGCAGAGCTGGCTTCTTCCTTTCACCTTCTGGTGTCTTGACCAGCAAGACATTTTCAACTCCTGGGCCACATGGCAGCCTCCACTGCAGTGGTACAAGGGGCCAGATTTCAGATGAGGGACATCCAGTTCCACTTGAGGGCTTTTTAGTCTCAGAAAAAAGATCCTCTAACCAAACTAATTCCAGTGACTTGGACTCTGATCCAGGCTCTGTAATGGTGGTTGGATCAGAACAACCTCAGACAAGGAGTCCCATTCATCACCCAGTCTCATTCTGTGGTTCTAACCACAGATGTCTCTCTCCTAGGGTGGAGAGCTCACTTGGGAGTCCTCACAGCACAGGGAGTGTGGTCCCCTCAGGAGTATCTACTTCACATCAGTCTTCTGGAGCTCAGGGCAGTGTTTCTGGCTCTACAAGCTTTCTCATAATCAATACAGAACACGGTGGTTCAGGTCAGGACAGACAACACCACCACCAAATGGTACATCAACAAGCAGGGAGGCACTCAGTCTATGGCCTTGTGCATGAAAGCCATGAAATTATGGTCCCTGACTTATTCTCTACAGACATCCCTGGTAGAGGTCCACCTTCCAAGGAAGGACAATGTTCTAGCAGATGCCCTGAGCAGGATTTCTCAAGGCCATCACAAATGGTTACTGGATCCCCTAGTGTTGAAAGTGATTTTATCAAGGTGGGGCACTCCAGAGACAGATCTCTGTGCAGCCCTGGACAATCACCAACTTCCTCTCTTCTGTTGCAGACCCCTAGTCTTGGGCTCAGTCCCCCTGGATGCTCCACTTCTGGATTGGCAGGGGAAATGTCTGTATGTCTTTCCCCCTTTCCTCTATTATTCAAAGTTCTGGTCAAGATAAGGTCACAATCTTGCAAGGTGATCCTGATTGCTCCAGACTGGGCCAGGCAGCTGTAGTATCCTCTATTACTGTCCCTGGCAGTCAATCTTCCCCTAGCTCTTCCCTAGAATCACAATCTGTTAACCTTCTCTCAGTGGAGAATTCGGTACCCCAACCTTTGGTCTCTCAACCTCAAGGCATGGCTCTTGAAGAGCTAGAATATGCAAGGCTACTTCTGTCTCAAGGGTTCTGGACATTCTCAAAGCCTCTCGAAAATCTGCTACCGGAAAAACTTACAACTCCAAATGGAAAAGATTCAGCATTTGGTGTTCCAATAAACACATATCCCCAGATTCTGCTGACTTGGCTACAGCTCTGGATTATATGGTTCATCTTGATGCCCTAGACCTCAGACCAGCTACCCTGAAAGTACACTTGTCAGACCATAATATCATAGTTTGTCAGGGGCTTGGTAAAACACTGCTTTCCTTGTAAATACATCTAGAAAAGGAACTTTAGGAAATTTAATGCAGCTACTGTAGCTACCTATCTTACATTTGCACAATATGCTGGCAAATATTCTAGCTTGCCACTAACATAAATGAAGCAGTAGCTATATTTAATTCCATTTAGTATTATCAATAAACGTGCCTTTAATTAAATGTAGGGCTAGAAAAGCACTGTTGCCCTGGTTCAAAGTGTAAATAAAATGAGCTCTAACAAAAAGGGATCATCTCTGGGCTACTGCCAGGCATACCAAAGACTCTACTGACTGGGCGGTCTTCTGAACTTAACGAAACACATGCATGAAATTGATCAGAGAAACAGAAGTGAACTACTGTCTTACTGACCTTGAGAATGCCAGGTGAAATCCAGCAAGATTCTGGGGTATCATTAAATCAGTCACGATACAAAAATCTTCTCCATCTATTCCCCAAAAGATTATCTGCTAAGGAGCAACTATTACTGATAAACCCACAATATTAGAAAACATTAGTATCCATTTCTCCATAGGAGGCCTTGCCTTCGACTCTTACTCAGCTGCTAATATACAGTCTGCACATAATCCACTAGAATCAAGTATCAAGCTTCAGCCTCAGGACTCCTGCTTCTCTCCTTTCACCTTTAAACAAGTCGATGACTTCCTTTTACATCTTGATGTAAAAAAAAAGTGCAGAAACAGATGTCTCGGACCCTCTATTCCTAAAAGAAGGCCTTCAATACTTAACAGCACCAAAAATGCATCTCTTTAATTTGTCCATCATAAATAGCAAAGTTCCTGCTGTATGGAAAACAGCCCATATATTACCACTTTTTAAATCTGGGGACCCTGAGGACCGCAATAATTACAGGCCTATATTTCTTTTACCTATCCTAAATTGTTAGAGAAACTAATTGATCATAAGATCTGTGACTACTAAGACAGATCAAATGTAATCCACTACAGTCCTGCTTCTGCCTCTTTATAGCACCATCACTGCCCTTGCAAAAGTATCAGATGTTTGGCTTCTTGCCCTAGAGAGCAAACATACCACAGGTGCAGTATCCCTTGACCTGAGTAAAGCTTTTGATACAGTAGATCATACGCTACTGTTAGACAAAACTGAGAGAGCATGGCATAAATGGATCTCCTCTAAACTGGTTCTCCAGCAATTTGTCCGGCCATCTTCAATAAATTAAGATTGATGGGCCCTCTCCTCTCCTACTTTCTAAAGGGGTTCCACAAGGCTCAATTCTTGGCTCCCTCCTATTCATGTTTTACATCAACACCTTAAGTAATCATATATCCAATGCTAAGCTCTGCTTAGTTGCTGATGATACTGTTCTCAACATTACTAAACCCTCTATCATGGATGTCTGCCTTGTACTTCAATCTGTATTCAAACTATTGCAGGAACATCTTCTCTCTCCAAATTATTACTAAATGGTAAAAAAAAAACAAAAGCCATGTTATTACAACCCAGCAATCACTCCGCTATGTCCAAAAATATCATTCCCCCATTGCCAGTCTTAAGCTTGTTAGGTGACACCTTGGAAAGGGTGGATAGGTTTAAATATCTCAGCTTCCTACTGGACCATAATCTCTCCTCCCACATCGAAGCTAAAACAGAGGCTTGGTTTTCTTTATAGAAATAAAGCCTTATTCTCTAAAGAATTCAGGATAAAGTTGGTCAAATCAACTTTTTTCCTCCACTAGACTATGCTGACATCCTATATGGCCATTTCTTGATGACTAGCCTACATAAACCTGATGTCCTCTACCATTTAGCCATTCACGTTATCACTAATGCACCAGCGAGAACACACCACTTTGACTTCAGTGTTGAAATAGGATGGACCTCCCTTGCCACTAGAAGACTGCTAAATATGTATGCTTGTACTTAAAAAACCTTGTTCTGCAAGCTACCACCATACACCTTAAGCCTATTTCACCAACCCTCATGCCCCTACACTGTTAGAAAAAATGTGTGCATTACTGTATGCTTGATGTCCCTAAATTCTGCATCAACTGCTGCATGGCTGTCATTAACCATGATATCCCTCTTGCTTGAAATAAGCTGCAATCATCCCTCAAACTGGCCACCTTAGTCCCCCTGAATGCTTTTTAAAGCCTTGTTGTCAAACTTTCCCATGAGGTTTGTCACTGCTACTCAGCACAGACCCCCCCCCCCTTAGCCTCGTTTCTCCTCTGGTCCTTCATTTAATCTTGTCTTGTACTGGTATCCAGTGATGGTAGTGACTGTATATGAGCAACTTTCAAAACAGCAATGTTCACAGCATTATCCTTTGGGGCTACCCTGTAAGGGTAGTGAGGGAATGTGAATGCGAGTATAGGGATGGGCGCGGGAGGGCTACAGGAAGGGGAGGGATAGGAAGGAGGGTTTGCATTGGGTAGTGTGCCTGCTGCAACTGAGCCAGCCATGTGGTGTGGTGCTGAGGGTGGTTAGCATCAGTGCAGCAGGTACTGGGTTCGGGGCTTGGGACCAGGGACATTTTTACTGCTGCCACTGCTTCCATACTGTTTTTTTTTTTTTTTTTTATATATATATATTCAGTGTGTCTCCCCTTCACCGACATGCACCCCACTGGAGTTGGTTATATTTAAGCAGGTGGGGTGCAGGGGGGAGAACCCCCCCACATAAATACAAAGTGAACTTGCTGGTTGTCTTTTCGCCCACAAGTGTATATCACCGATTTGCTTTTCAGTGATATACACTTGCTATAACAGCGATTGCTGTTTTGTGATCACTGTTACAACATGGAATCCTTGTATCTCCCCTATTGTTTCCTCTAACCTTTAAATCCCTCTCATTATGCAGGCTCCACCCATCTGCCTCAGTCTAACCCCTGGCCCAATGTGATTCTGTGTTTCTGTAGCCATCATTATTTCAAACTACCTTGTGCAGCATTTTCCCTCATACTTTGTGTTGTCAACAAAACCACTGCACTTACCTTGGAACTACTTGCACTTGGCTCCTTATTTTGTTGTACTTTTCAGTTTTATGATATAACTACACTGTATTTGTATGTAATTTTGTCCATCTGGGACATTCTTGTAAATGACCTTGCTCAACATTGTCTGCCTGGTGAAATAAACTTGAACTTGATAGTTCTGTGTCCTTCAGTGTCCACTTGCAATGCTATCCAGCATGTTCTGGTTTGTGCACCACAATATGGGCTTCTAAGCCAGCTTCCTCATTCAGCACTGTGATTGTACTTGGATGGTTCACATTCTGAGGCATTGTGTTACCACAAGACAAAAATAACTTTAAATCTGTTCCACAAGCATTTATACTGTAGTTTCCCTTATTGCACAAAGCATTCAAATTACGGAAATAAGAAAACATAGTAAACTCCTTTCAAATACATTTTACGGGAATGTAATAGCAACCATATATGTAAAATGAAAAAGTAGATTCAACAAATATTATAACAAACTCATTTGGACAGATTCGTTTAGTTCATTTCAAATCCTAAAAATAGAATAACTAGAAAGAATAAAACCAAAATGTCAGTAAATTAAACTGTAAGATTAGTAATTATCATGTTATTTAAATTTTGTGTATAGCTCATTGGATGCATATAGTTATCATTTTATTTCAGCAGGTGCAAGAGCTAGCTGTTCAGCAGGAGTGAAGGCTCACGTACTCACAAACAGTAGTGATGGCTGGTGAAACACACTGGAGCAATGGTGCATGGCTCTAAGGCAGTTCAGCTTCAGCTGACCAGTGGGAGTGGCATTGGAATGACTAACTGGACAAAGCTGGGATGTTTAAATCAGTCCCATTCTTCATTCCTTTCCAGTCTGGCTTCAGAAAGTCCCACTTCACTTCTACCTCTCTCCTCCAGCTCGCCGGTGCTATTCTATCTGGCATGTATCAGGTCCTTGTCACCGCTGACATTTTTGTTGAGTTAGCCAAAGCTTTCAACAATGTAGCCATCCCATTCTCCTGGACAAGCTTAAGACAGCTGGACTGTCAGCTTTCTCAGCTGAGCTAGTCCATTCCTACCTTAAGGGCAGGTTGCAAGATGTCCTTATTGGAGAATCCCTCTCCTTCCCACTTCCATTCAGCTCTTGCATCCCCTTAAGTGTTTGTCCTTCACCCAATTCCCTTCTCCATTTTTCTAAATGACCTCCCAATGTCAGTTTCTGTGTGTCCATTCATATGTATGAAGATGATATGATACTCTTTTCATCTTGCTCCTCTGCCTGTGACATCACAAACCACCTCCAACTGGACTTAAACAACATGCAGCTTTGGTTCTGAGAAAATCAATTATCCCTCAATGCTAAGAAAACAGTCTGTATGACTTTTGGCACCATGAAGAGGTTTGTTAGTGACTCCAGCTCCCTCCTTTCAAACACTTGATGGTCTAACTATTGAAGATGTCTCCTCCTTCAAGTACTGTAGGTATGACTGGATTGCTACCTATATTTTTTAGTTCTTGTGAATGTTATCCAAAAGAAGCTCTACTCCAAGCTTGGGGCACTATACAGAAATAAAAGAAACATTATGCTTCCTGCATGCAAAGAAATCCTAAGATGATTGTCCCCATTTTTGACTACAGAGACATCATTTATAGTGTTGCTCCAAAGGCCACCTTAGCTAGACTGGACCCTCTCTTTCACTCCTTCTGTCACTTTGCCCTTGACAAACCTCTGCATACACACCATTGTGCTCTGTACTCTTCCCTCTCTCCCCTGTCTTGATGCTGGACCCCTTACCCTCTGGACTTCCTTTATTGCCAAATATTGGTTTGTCTCTCTCCCCTTGTATCTTGCTCCTCTCCTCTCTTCCCATCTTCTTTTTTTTTTGCCATTCACATTTTATTAAAGATTTTCCAATACAGAGAATAAATCCACCAAGTACTATACATTGTACAAACTGTTTGAGTGTCATTACTGTAATGATTCATTCTCTCCCTACCCCCATCCCCTACTACCCCCTCTATTCCCAGCACAGCATCAGACTCTGAAAACACAACCTGTAGTTTGATAAGAAAAAGCCCCCTAAACTTGTAATGAGTATAAAGCCTGTGGCGGACCCCAGATCCTATTGAACTTCTTTAACTTATTTGAAGACTAGCAATGGTCCTCGCTGTTCTAAGATTAGCAAGTAATTCCTGTTGCCAATCCACATAAGTAATTTCCGAGGTATCTTTCCAGTGTCTAAAGACCACTCTTTTAACTGATAAAGAGATTGACGCCATATGATATTTCCTGTTCACAACTGTTATGCAGGAGAAATCCCCCAGAAAACAAGCTTCTGTTGTGAATAGGTCAGTGACCCTAGCAGGGGATCAACCCTTTGCCTGATCATGGTCCAGATTGAAGATACTTTGGGGCAGCTCCAGAAAATGTGAAAAAGATCCCCTCTTTCCAGTAAGCATCTTGTACAAAGGTGGAGGGCACAATACCCAACCTGGCCATTCTTTGAGGAGACTAATATATGTTATGCAATATTTGAAATGGCATCAACCTAAGTCTATCCTGAAGCAAATATTTGTGGCAATTACACCAAAGAAGAGGACAGTCCAACTCTTTGTCTGGGAAGAAAGATGACCAAAAAGCGTGGACCCAGGTTATCAGGGTAGCCCAATTGTATAGAGTATTATATATTTTAGAAACAGCATGCGGGGAGCCTACCAACAAGCTTGAAGTATCCTGGAAACTAACAGTGGCAGTTGGTGGGGAAACTACCCCTAGTACCTTTATCAGAAGGTGGAAGCTCAAAAACCTTGAAAATATATTTATGGGCAATTTGAAATTTGTTCATGATTTCGGTTGAAGAACACCAATGCCCTTCTACTGTAACTAGATCCTTGAGTTGACAATCTCCTATCTGGGGAAGCCAACTGGCTGTAAGGAGCCTACCTTCCAGTTGAAATCTCGGATTACCTCTTAATGGTTGAGATAGATCTTGAGTATTAGCGTACTTCAAAAAGGCACACAGCTGGGAGTGAGCCCTAATAGAAGTTTCTATGGGGGAACCACATAAAGATGCTGGGAAGGATCTCAGACTTATATAAATCAACACCTGAGGAGAGAGAGACCTAACTCTTTTATATTAGCTAATTCCACCTTTAACCATATTGGGGTATATGTAATTCGGTCTAAGGGGTCCTCCACAGTCATCCATCTAAGATACTTGTTAACCTGGCTGGCCCAATAATACAAACTAATATGGGTAAGTCTAAGTTCCCCTTTAATCTTGGGGGCCACTAATTTATGGAATGCCATTCTGGATTTTTTATTTGCCTAAATTAAAGTAGAAATCACACTGTGGATTTTTTTAAACTAACCTAGTGGAAGCCAGATGTTCAAAAGATTGAGAGAGTAAAAAAGACGGGGGAAAATATTCATTTTAATTAAATTTTAATCCTGCCCCAGAGAGAAAGGGGAAGCAAGGTCCATCTACTTAAATCCTGGTTTATATCGTGCAAACAAGGGAGTCTAAGTTAAGCTGTTGAGTATGCGCCATGCTTCTTGTTAAAGTAAGTCCAAGGTATTTGATTGAGTCAGCTTTCCAAGAAAGCCCAAATACAGTGATGTCATGCTTACAAATTTTATAATTGAGCAGAAAGACTGTGGTTTTATCAACATTAAGTTTGTAGTTAGAAACTTTACTAAAACCCCCTATTATTTTCAACAATGGAGGGATAAATGTTACTGGATGCATAATTTGAAGCAAAAGATCATCTGCATAGGCTGAAACTTTAGCTACTGACCCACACAGAGGTATGCCTAAAATATGTTGTGCTGCTGCTATCCTCCAGATAAGGGGCTCTCGATATAAATTGAAAAGCAGTGGGGATAGAGGACAACCTTGTCTAGTCCCCACATGCAGTTTAAAGGAACTTGAGAATACTCCGTTACAGGAAACTCTAGCTGTAGGACATGCATATAGCGAACTGATCCATCTTCAAAATACAATGGGGAAGCCAAATGCCTTCATAGTCGCAAATAAATAATTCCAGTGGACCCTATCGAAAGCCTTCTCAGCATCCTGGGAGACCAAAACCATGGGGGATTCAGCATCCCTGGAAGCCAAGAAGACATGAGCCAGAGTCCAAAGATGATCCACTGAGGACCTACCCTTCATAAAACCTACCTGTTCCTCCCCTATTAACGAGGGAAGAACATCACTCACTTGATCTGCCAGCAGTTTGGCAAGGATTTTAGCATCTTGATTAAGCAGTGATATTGACTTGTAATTTGAGACCAGATCAGGAGGCCTGTCTGGCTTGGGCAACAATACAATTAAAGCTTCAAACAGGGATGTGTCTGACGCCTGGCTGGCAAGAATATATTGGTAAAGTGGAAAGAGAATAGGAATTAACTGTTTAGAAAACAGTTTATAAAAATTTGAGGAAAACCCATCTGGACCAGGAGTTTTATCTGATGGGAGAGACTTAATGACTCTATCGACCTCACATTCAGAAATACTAGATATGAAATATTAGAAAGTATGGCTTTTTGTGACTCTGAAAGGGCAGGTAGCTGAGATTCTGCTAAATATTGTTGTAGTTCCTCTTTTAAAGGAGGATCTTTCAAGGGACCATAAAGTTGTTGAAAATAAGTACTAAATTCATCCGCTATTGCTTACAGTGAAATTATAAGAGAATTATTGTCTATGGAATGGACCGTAGCAATAAATCTAGCAGATTCTTGTTGTTTAATACGTGTTGCTAGCACCCGACCTGCCTTCTCTCTCTGGTCTGTGTAAGTCGCCTTTGTTTTAATAATAGCAAACTCTGCTTGTTCTCCTAACAAACTTAAACATACATCTCTCACCTTAACTAGCTCCTGCTTAAATTCCTCAGTTGAAAATGGAGCGAGTTTGGACTCCGTGGCCCGAATTTGTGACAAAAGAGATGTAATATGCTTTTGTTTGTCCTTCTTTCTCCATGAGGTCAAGCCAATCAGAATCCCTCTCAGGAACGCCTTTAGTGTGCCCCATTCCATGTCCAGCCTCTTTGTAGAGTTGCAGTTAATAGAACTAAACTGTACTATCTGGTTTGAAATGTACTTAACCATCTCGGGGTCTTTCAAAAGTTGGTTATTAAATTTCCATCTACTACCCTTTTTGGGAAGAGATGAAAAGGATATTAAACATGTAATCGCTGAATGATCAGACGGTGGTCCTGCAACAATACTGGCATCTAGTACCCCTGGTATCAAAACTTGGGAAATCAGGATGTAATCTCTTCCCACCTTCTTTGTCTTACTACTGTTGCAATACTTGCTCTCCCTGAAATAAAATCTATTGCTGGCCAAGCTGGCATCTCATTCCACTTCCCTAAAGTATGGGGCTCTCTTCCCCCTTCAATTCAGGTTGTCATTCCTTTCCTACTCTGAAATCTCTCCTCACTGAGTTCTCTATTCATTCCTGCAGTTGCTTCTGCTATTGGGGTGGATTTCTATGCAACTGCAAAGCACCCAACAGTGACACCAGCATTACCCCACTCCTCTAGTATCATTCATTTCCCCCTGTTCCTTATTTTGTTGTGTTGCTTACTGTTTATTGTTATTTTGCCTGTTTCACAATTTACTGTGTGGTAATTTACTGTTTGGCACCTTATTCTTTTAGCATTCTTGAATTTATATATTTTGACATATATTTCCATTTTATTCTAGTATTTCCCTTTATTGTATTATTATTTCCATTTTATTGTATTATTGAATACATTGCACTTTGTATCTGTTCTCTTCTCCTCTCTTCCCCCTTCCCCAGGATGCATCTGAAAGTGAGTTGATACCAGCTCTACGTGACTTTGTCTGATAAATCATAAGAAGGAAGGAAGGAAGGATTTAACCATGGTATTTGTATTCCCACTAGGTTTTAACACTTACCCCCTGTTCACATGTTTTACCCAATTTAGGTTCTAGTATGTCTCAGTCTGATTAAATCAATCATGTCCCCACTTTAACTCCTCACCTACAACACATATGCGTTTAGATCTTATAATCTCTCCTTGTAAGTTCTTTCTTGATGTCTTGGAATCATCTTGGTTACTATCGACTGCATCCACTCCACTCTGTCCCCATTCTTTCTCAAATGTGGTTTCCAAAACTGAATGCACTACTCCAAAGGAGATGAACCAATGATCTACTGTATTATCGTGATAGCATCCTGTATATCAGTTGCAGTTAGGATCACCCAGTCTGCGTTTACCAGTTCAGTAGCAGCATTGTAAAGTTATTTTTTAATGTATTTGAAGTTTGTTTTGTAATTGTCAACATAGGAAGAAGGCAGAACAAATCAGGAGTCAAGCTAGGTGGCAAAATGTCATGGCATGGACCATGTGGATTCAGCATTCTCCCAATGATGTACTACTTTTTGTGCATCAATCTTTATGCTGCATCAATATTTAGTTGCTTACTCAAAATGATACAAACAGTAGGAAGAAAGCATATTATTAGGGAAGTTGCAAGGAACTACTGACAGACATGAAATAGTGTATGTTTGTGGGGGGGGGAGAGTTAAAATATCCACATAGTCTACAATACTGTATCATTATGATTTAATTTAAATACTTATTGCAAGAATATTTTTTGGGGTTGGGAGTGTTCTGCGAATATAGCAAAAATAATGTTACATGAAATATAACCAGTTCTAAAGAAGTGTATCTATCTGATAAAAAAAAACATGTTTCATGTACAAGAACAAGCAATTTAAATGGTTCAGTCAAATTGTACAGAGATGTGAACTCTAAAAGAGAAAAAGAGCCTAGTTAGATGAAGTGTCATTAATCACAATGGGTGATATATTAGCAGTAATGAAGAAAACATGTGCAATGGGAGAAGCTTGAACAGCACATCAAGGCTGCCCCTAAGGGTGAACGAACATGGAAATTAGTAATGTCAGTTTGGCCTTGATTCAGGCCTCCTGTCTTTGGTTTTACTTTGGAACATTTGATCCTTGGTATTGGGGTTTAGCTGGCTACAAACAGGGAAAAGCGGTATCCTTAACCAGCCCTCTCTCACCCTGTCGGCTCTAACCGGTTTCATAACCCTGACCCTGGTTCTAAAGTGAAATTAATAAAACAAAAGCTCTATCAGCACTGGGCACACTGCCAGGAGCTACTGTAGAAACATTTTTGTTAAAATGTCTGGGGAGGGAGGAAGAGAAGGGTAGTAAAAGACAAGAGTGTGTGAACCATAGTCCTAAGACTAGCTCTGGTCACCTAGAAAGGGCTAAAGCATTTTAATTAACTGGATGAAGGCTAAAAATGATCCAAAAGTGGCCCTAAAGTTTGACTGAGCTGAATGGAAGGGGAAAGTAACAAACTTTGGCACATTCACCAAATACATATTCTACATTGGCTCATCCTTTCCTGCCGCTTCTGCTACTGTAGTAGTTCTTAACCTCTCTGACAATAAAGCCGCCTGACAATGACTAGACATCCCTGTACATGACCACACTCACCTGAGAACCCCCCATTCCCAAGAGAAATAAATTTTTAGAACTTTATTCAGTATTAATTATGAATGAAAATGGCACATAAATACAATATTTGTAACTATTGAAGTGTAACTTAAAATTATGATTATTTGTGCCCTATCTGTTGAGGACCCCTAAGTGTAGCCTCACAGAATGAACCCCTGTGCTAATCCAAAGACAGTGTCCGTTTGTTCTTCACAAGTGAGAGAAATGGCAAGACAA
This sequence comes from Neoceratodus forsteri, assembly GCA_016271365.2. Lineage (NCBI taxonomy): Eukaryota > Metazoa > Chordata > Ceratodontiformes > Ceratodontidae > Neoceratodus > Neoceratodus forsteri. Next base: position 714,085,227 of record CM057449.1, on the reverse strand, counting down.
TTTTCCCTCCAGTTATAAAAAATATTCAAGTTGTCAATGAAAGATGTAATTGCCTTATAATAATTGGGTATCCTTCATTCTGTAAGGGAAACTCTGTTATTATTTGCCGTTATAACCTGTGGGTTATAATGGCAAACACACATCGTGCTTCCCTGCTTCTGTGCATGTACCTGTTGCTCCTTAGCCCTTCCTCCTCACCAGTCATCATTCCTCAGTGCTCCTCACATCGCCACTTAGAGTCGGCTGTCGGTGGTAAGTTCACTGAAAAAAAAAAAGCAACAGGGCAAAAAAAAATTACTTTTAAATGCACTGCACTGAAACCCCAATGGACAGCTCCTGCAGAGAGATGTCTTTTTATTTTAATGATTTGCTGTGACAAAAAAAAATGATAGCCAGCAATTATAAAAAATAAAACATGGGGTGGTATGTTTATCTTGAGATTTTATGCACATCCTCGGTGTTGGATGCTTAAATAAACACCTTGAGCTTTACTTTCGGGGTTTATGTAGCATCCAACACCTCGAGTATGTGTAAAATCTCATTTAACACACCACCCCATGTATTATTTTATATGTAAAAGAGGCACAACTGGTGTTTACTTGGCCCTTAGTTCATTCTTATATTCACATTTGGAGATGGACAAGTAGTCACCAGTTGCATCTTGCTTTACATTGCCAGTTGCATGTTTCTGTTCCAGATCCCAGATCAGCTTGGAAAGGAAAGAACATAAGAGAACTGGAGAATAAATGACATTGCATAGCTGCATTGACAAAATAGTTCACAACGTGGCAAAGAATGTACATATCTTAATACATATAGGGACAAATGACTTAGCTAGTCAAATGGTCAACAAAACAAAAATGCAACTAACTAACATCACCAATAAAGTGTCTTCTATTTCATCCACTTTCACCTTCTCTGACGTTCTGTCTGTCTTGGTGCAGGATGGAGCAGGCAGAAAGTCAGAGAAATGGAGATCATGGAATTGAAAACATAGCTAAAGGACTGGTGTAAGGAAAAGGGCCATCACCTTGTGGGTGATTGGAGGAATTTCTCGGAATGGGAATTTTTCAAGTTCAATGGCCTACACCTCACAAAGGAGGGGACCTGTACACTCAGCCAGAAGTATGACATATTTATCAGTAATTTAAAATAGAGGAAAGGGGAGAGGGAAACAGCACCCACAGCAGTTCCAAAGGTAGCAGTTGCCCCTCACCCATCACCTACTAATTCTGCAACAGGTCATACTGCAACAGGCACAAGCAAGGACAAATCAGGTATAGCCCAGGTAGTGGTAGGCAAAGTGGGCTCTGAAGATGAATTAACAGAGCACTTCGCAACACGAAGTAGAGTAATTTGTGTTATAATGGGTAACGCAAAGTCCATTGAAAACAATGACTTTGCGTTACTCTGCCTTCCAATACCACTACTCCACCAATTTTTAAAGGTGAAGTACATTGAAAACAATGTACTTTGCCTCACTTTGCCTTGTTTTTAAGTTCCAAAGGTGAATTTTGCAGTAATTCAAGGGATCTCAGGTCACATGGGCTCTATATTGTTCTGCACAGCCTCAGTTCGGGGTAATGTGTGTAGAAAGCTGTAGGAGACAGTCTATTCTGAGAGCTCTCTCTGATCCAAACCTTCTAAAAGCTGTTAAAAAAGCCTTTTTGAGTAATTTTATTTGCTCAAACTTTTGTTCATCGATTTTAGGAAACCCTCCTGTGCTCCTATCAATGAGTGTTTATTGTTTGTGTATGGATTTTGAGTGTTACTGTACAACATTGAGTCTGTGTAGTAAGAGACAGTGATAGTGTGCTTTGGGGGAGGGGCGTATCGATGGTGTAGGTAGATCTAAGTTGGAGAAATAGGGAGTTCTTTGTTTTTTGGTTATATTTTTGTTATATTACTGACTGTGTTAATGTACACACAGTAATATTGTCAGTAATTGTTGACATTTTTTTGCCGATTGTGTGTTGTATGGATCTGGTGCAGCAGTACACAATTTCAGGTTGTTTAAAATACATGGTATATTACTGAAGTTTTCAATTTGCTACACGTTACTTGTAAACTAAGTAAGTTTGTGTGTGTGTGTGTGTGTGTGTGTGTGTGTGTGTGTGAGTGTGTGCAGTGTGTGATATCAAATAATACACCTTTTATTGTGCCACAGTGTAACTGCAAGTGCAGCAGTGTGAACCTGCTATCCACTTCAGCTGTGTGATTTTGTACAGCCATCGTAGTATCTTTTCTTTGTTTTGCTGCTTGCACTGCCGTACAAATTTGCAGTCGCTGCTCCCCACCGGCAAAAGGAATTATTTTCCAGATTGGATTGTTTGTGTCTTCAGCACCACTGGTTAGTTAAGGTGTTGCTGAACTTGTGACTTTGTGTCTGCATCTGTTGCTGAAGCCGCAGTTGTTTTTTTGGCTTCACATCCGGCATCCCCCCACCCAGAGTGAATGTTCCAAAATCTATATTTGTTTAAAATATTGTTCTTGATCCCCCAAAATGCCCGCAAAGAGAAGTGCAAGCAAAGCTGTTTCTCGCCATGTCACTGCTGCCAGTCGTAAGATTGTCTGTGGGCATGGTAGTATGCAGATGCAGAAGTGCATTGCTGATTTGAGGAAAGGTATTTCTCCTGCAATGTTGTTACAGCCCAATCAGTACCTTCATTCATAGTTGGAGGAGATGATGTTGTCCCAGCTGGTGGTGTTAGTGCAGTTGCTGGTGGTGGTATGAGTATTGCTGCCTCAAGTTCCACTTCTGACCAGTTTACCATGTCCAGAAATAGAGTGGAGTGTGAAGCAATGCAAGTGAGTGGTAGTGCAGATGATGTCATGCTTCCCAGTAACATCCCAGTAACTGAACATGAGGATTCTGATCATCATACCAATGATAGCATACGATGTGACATTTCTTCCACCGTGGTTCAGGTTATGCATTTGCCATGCAGTGATTCACAGTGAGGTGGAACATTTCCAGGTGATGGTGGCTTTGATGATGAATCTGATGATACTGATGTTGCTGTGGTTGCAACATGCAGTCCACATGCCAGCATCCAAGCAGAAGATGTGGATTTGGGTGATGCTGATGAATGATGATGATGATGTAAGTGACTCCAGTTGGCAACCACAGAAAAAGAAGTTCAAGGTAGCTGTGTCTGGGTCTGTTTGCATTAATCCACCCCTGCAAAAAGTTGTGATTTACCAGTTTCAGTTGATGGTGATGATGATTACCCAGTAATAATGATAGGTAGTAGTGGTGGTTGTCAGTTGCAGCCCAAGTGTGTCCTGCCTGCAAAATCAAGTAGCACACCCCCAACTTCATGGCTTAAAAAAACTGGAGTCCAATAAGCAGCATCAGTGAGTGGGACATGGTAAAACTAGAGCATCACAATCCCCTGTTTAGAATATTTTTGTGCAAGATGAAAATGATGAGTCAGTTATAATCTGCCAGGTTCACCATGCGCATGAGTCGAGGTATAAAGGGGAGCCATCTGGGCATAGGAGGACAGCATGCACATCTTAATAACAGGCACATGGCACTGTGGACCCAGCACAAGATGGCAGCTAATACCACAGTGGGGCATTCACCCTCGTCATCAACCATAATGAGCATGTTATCCCCTTCCATGACTGTTAAATCAAGCAGGAAATTAAATGAGTGCAGTAGTGATGAAATAAGAGCAGAGGACTACTACAGGCATGATGAGGTGGAGGAGCATAATGATTTTGAAATGTTGTCCAGTGCTGGTGAGAGTAGCAGTTTTGGTGGTGGTGGTGAATGCAGTATGTCTAGTGCAAGTGGTACATCAACCCCGGTTGGTAAATCTGGCAAAACAACTGCATTTGTGGGTTTGCCATCATCACCTGTGCAACTGTCTTCATCAAACGTCCACACTCCACCCCCTGCCATTTGCAGAACAGAACCATTTGTCATCACACCACATGTAAAATGTTTAAGTCAGCCCATGTTACAAAGTGTTTTTGCTCATAAGCTGAAGTACCCACCCAATCATACAGTGTCATGTGAACTTAATGCTGCTGTAGCATAAATGCTGGCAATTGATCTTTTGCCCTTCTCCTTTGTGGAGAATTCTGGTTTCCAGTGGTTTGCTGCATGCGCCTGTCCAAACTGGAAAGTCCCATCCAGGACATTCTTTTTGACCCATGCTGTCCCCAAGTTGTACCGTACTGTGTCTGACTCTGTAAGACATGCCTTTCAACATTCCTCCTCTCCACTCATCCATTTAAGTATGGATATGTGAAAAAGTGGCAAAACAGCGGGGAGTCTATATTTGTGTAAAACTTCACATTGGGTGCAGGTGCCGGGTGTTGTTTTTGTTGTTGGTAGTGTGAATAATCAGTGCAGTAAGGTGGTGTGTCATGGTTGCAATCTTACAGGAATTCAACAGCATGCAATGATTGCTATGCGCAATGTGACCCATTCACACGCTGGTGAAAAAAATGTTGGACTTGGTACTGACGGAAATTGACAAGTGGCTGAGCCCCCTGTCCCTAAGATCTGGGTTCATTGCAAGTGACAATGGGTCAAATGTGGTGAAATGCATCACAAATGGTGGCTTTGTTCATGTTCCATGCATGGCCCACTTTTTAAATCTTGTGGCACAGGAGTTTCTGCAGCACCCTGATGTAAAGGAAATGCTGACAGTTGCATGCTGTATCTATTCTCACTTTTCACTATCTGCAAAGGCCTGTGACCAACTTCGTCAGCTGCAGATGTGAAACAGCCTAGCTCAGCACTGGTTGAAGCTGGAAGTTATCACCTGGTGGAACTCCACTTTGTACATGGCAGAGAGGTTATATGAACAATACAAAGCCATCTCAGAATAACTTATGCACACTAGCCATGACAGTTCCAGGACCTCCATGTCTATGACGACTAAAGAGTGGCACCTCATGGACTCTGTAATAACAATTTTGTGGCCATTTGAACCTGCCACACAGGCAGTGAGTGGCAAGTCTGCCTCCATTAGCCAATCAATTCCACTGCTGCGGGTGCTGAGGCAGACATTGGTGAATGTACAGCATAACCTTGATGTTTCTGGAGACAGTGCTAACAGTTTGTTGCTGAAACACATGCTGACAGTATTCGACCAGAATCGTCACATCTTGAGCATTCAGTGTAGTGACAACTTTGCAATAGCAATAATGCTGGACACACGATACAAACGTGGAATTGCCTCAGTAGTGGAAGGAGGGCCTGAACAGGTTAAAAAATGTCAATGGGCAACTGGTGCACTTGGTTCATGGGGCACAGAAGTCACATGCCAAGGTCAGCAAACCTCAGCTGCATAATCAGGCTGAAGGTGAACCTGGAGGTGAAGCATATACTGTAAGGGGAAGGAGACTGCAGCTCCAGGTGGTCTATCATCCAAAGCAGTTGGTGTCAACCCACTTTGGGAGACTTTGTGCCAAGTGAGGATTTGTGATATAAATGATTCCGGAGAACAGGATGATGCATCAACAACTGGACTTAGTGCAGTACAGAGAATAGTTGAGTCATATTTGTCTGAAAACAGACATCTGTCAATAACTGATGATCCTCTTTTATACTGGGGTGGAAAAGGTCAGTGGATGGCCAGAGCTGACTGCAGTGGCACTGAAGTACCTGACATGCCCACCCTCCAGTGTAAGTGTCGAGAGGGTATTCAGTTCAGCAGGTGCAATAGTTCGGGATCGTCATACAAACCTCTCTCAAGCAAATGTCAGTTTGCTAACATTCATACAAATGAATGAAGGCACATACCAGCTCAGACTGCAACCTCAGTATTCATACCCTAGCCTCACCATGGTTTTGGTGATGTAGAAATGGACCATCCTGGTGACACTGGCAGTGGCAGCATGAAATGGCTTACCACTGATGTAGATGATGACACAATGGAGAAAGAATTTCCAAGTGGTCAGACTTCAGACATAGATGACTGTGAGGGCAGCTTTCTTTATGAGGATGATGATGAGGTTAATGTTGGCGGGTTTTAACTTAAGTTGTGAAAAGGCTGTCACATTTGTTGTATGATACTTGTTTTCTTTTTCATAAGGTTAAATGAGTGTCCCATTTAGAGTGACTCAAATTCCATATATCACGTCACATTTGTAAAAGAGCACAATATATCCTGGCCCCTGAACCACCACCATAAGACCGCTATTAGCCACTGCCACCACATGGAATGACTTTCTATACCCTCCTGGACCACCACCATAAGACTGCTGTTAGCCACTGCCACCACAGAGAATCACTTTGTGTGCCCCCCGGACTACCACCATAAGACCGCTGTTAGCCACTGCCACCACAGGGAATGACTTTCTTTGCCCCCGGACCACCACCAGAAGACTGCTGTTAGCCACTGCCACCACAAGGAATGACTTTATGTGCCCACTGGACCACCACCATAAGACCGCTGTTAGACACTGCCATTACAGGGAATGACTTTCTGTGCCCCCGGACCACCAGCAGAAGACCACTGTTAGCCATTGCCACCGCAGGGAATGACTTTCTGTGCTCCCTGGACCACCACCTGAAGACCACTGTTAGCCACTGCCTCCACAGGGAATGGCTTTATGTGCCCCCGGACCACCACTATAAGGCCGCTGTTAGCCACTGCCACCACAGGGAATGACTTTGTGTGCCCCCTGGACCACCACCATGAGACTGCTGTTAGCCACTGCCACCACAGGGAATGACTTTGTGTGACCCCCTGGGCCACCACCATAAGACTGTTGTTAGCCACTGCCACCACAAGGAATGACTTTCTGTGCCCCCCGGACCACCACCATAAGACTGCTGTTAGCCACTGCCACCACGGGGAATGACTTTCTGTGCCCCCCTGGACCACCACCAGAAGACCTCTGTTATCCACTGCCACAACAGCGAATGACTTTCTGTGCCCCCAGACCACCACCATAAGACCGCTGTTAGCCACTGCCATCACCACCAGATGCAGGAAGATGTCAGAGGGAATGTCATCATGTGCCACAGCTATGACCACCAGCACCCACCACCAGTGTCATTCTGACAATGTTTTTCCCTTACATTGACCATGTCAAGGCACAGGGAGTTGAACAGGAGACCACATCCATCAGCCGCAGGTACAAGGCTTTTTCAAATAAAACTATAAAGTGAGTATGTGTATTAATGTTTTTTATGCTATTCAGCTTCCTTTTGTGTTTTGTTTTATGTTATTTTTCTGAGCTTTACTGGTCAAACACATACTGTAAACTTGTTTAGTTTTTTTTACAGGCCTACAGAAAAAACTCTCCTTCGCTGAAAGTCAGTAACAATGGTACAGCAGCAGTACTATCCAAAGCAACCCATGGAATATCCATTTCCAATTCATACTGGTAAATATATAAATTTTACTTCATCTGTTCCTTTTTTTTTCATAAGAGTGCAACAAATCCGACTGAGGATTCATAAAGTAGGTGACGTGTACATCATAAAAAATATTTCTGAGACATATCATGCACTGTAGTCCAAATTTGCAGCTGTGCAGTGTTGAAAAAGTTGACCCCAGGTTGTGTTACTTGAGAAGATGTGGTTTTGAAATATAACTTGAGTTGAGATGTAGGGACACTGACACAGTGCATTTGTTACACAGCCCGGTACTAAATTAAGTTGTGATCAGCTGATTGCAGTGGGACAGCTTGCTATCTGTGTTAATCCAGATACCTGTGGAACAGCCATGGTTTAAACATAATGTATTACTGCTGCAATCAAGTTGTAATAAGACCTTCATTTCTTTTGTTAGGAAACTTCCAGATGCTTTGTTGTGTCATAGTTGCCTTATCCAAAGAAGTTATTCAACACCAGGCGCCCCCCCGGGCTGGGGCAGATATGCAACACACAGAAGTAATGTCAATCGATGACCATGACCATCATTACCAACCAGACTCAAGAAGGATGCAGATGAAATATGTGAAGAAGTAATCAAATAAGAAACCATTAATGAGACCTACCTGCAAATATGCTTGCCCCCCCAAAAAAATACTTACCTTCATTGGCTTGAAGTATTCCATTTCCAATTTCAACACAAAATTTCTCATCAAGCACTGGAATGTGCACACCAACAGTGTCTGTGACCTGTGATACCAAACAATACATTGAGTACATGTCTATATATGTCAACCCCCACCTAGAAAATACACACACACACACACACACACACACATATATATAGACATATATACACACACAGTATATATATATATATATATATATATATATATATATATATATATATATATATACACTGTGTGTGTGTGTGTATATATATATATATCTATCTATATATATATATCTCAACTGACCAAGGCTACTGTTAGTGTACACACAAAGGGCACCCTTCCATCTGGTTGAGGTGATTGCATCGCATTTGTCGGAATCACAGCCCACTTTGGATCAGCAACAGTTCTCTCGTGAATCATCATTTCTGATAGAACACTAAATGGATTCATGTCATGTTATCCCTCCTTCACACGGTTTGGCAAGATACTGTACATCATGAGTACATCATCATCACAGAGTATGTAAACTTTCTAGACACAAGACAGATGCATTTTGGGGATGTAGAAAAATTCTGGGGACTCTGTGTGACCACTGCGCACATGAGTGATTGCGCAATAAATTCTGGGGGACTTTGCATGTGGTGTAATGCTCCCATTTCACTTTCTCAGCACTTGACAATTTTCTGGACACAAGACAGATGTATTTTGGGGATGCAGAAAAATTCTGGGGACTCTATGTGACCACTGCGTGCATGAGTGTCTACACAATAAATTCTGGGGGACTTTGCATGTGGTGTAATGCTCCCATTTCACTTCCTCAGCACTTGACAATTTTCTGGACACAAGACAGATGCATTTGTTTTGTGATTGTGAGCACATAATGTCATACTTAAATAATAAATTAAAGCAGCAGCACAACAATGTGATGAACATTTTACCTATACTTTTTTATGCTATTTTACATTGCCAGCTACTAGTTACCTCCTGACTTATATGATACCCTTCTTTTCACAATTTGTGTTTGCTGAACTATTTTTTTTCATGTCTGAAAAAAAAAAAAGGATCATGCCTTTTAATTTGGCTCTGACCAGGTTTTCATCACTATTTGCAGCTGTTTTTGGTTAAATATTGTTCTTTGAGGTCATAAAACACTGCCTGCTGCATAATTGTTAATTTTACAACAGAAGTGATGTATAACAACTGATGGAGAAAAACAGCAGAAAATACTGATGAAGACCTGGTCCGCACCGTATTAAAAGGAGTGCTCCTTTTAATATTTCAGACATGAAAAAGTAGTAAAGCAGACTCAAATACTGGAAGAATAGTATCATACAAGTCAGGATGCAAAAAAGTGGCAATGTAAAATAACATAAAATTTATAGGTCAAAATTTTCAACAGATTGTTGCATTGCTACTAAAAAGATTCACCAAGTTACATAGTTATGGTACTGTACCCAATATATGGGTGTCTAACCTCCAGGGGAATCTTTGTTGCTTCACATGTCCTTACATAGTGCAATACTTTTCTGGCAAAAAGATTCGTAATTTCAGTACACCGGGTTCCAGAGGACTTCCCGTTCTCAAGAGCCACCCAAATTCTGGCCCCACACTCAGCAACGTTATGACGTGATGCCAGGGAGAGCATGGGGCATGCTCCATTATATTGAATGGCTGGCAGCTTTCTGAAAATTTTTTTATGTTATAATGGTCAGTTTATGGTGAAATGTGGGCACATTTCGACTAGCAATAGCCTTGTTAGTGGAAACGTGACAACGTTTCACCACAAATGGACCATTATAATGTAAAGAAACATTCAGAAAGCTGCTGGCCATTCACTAATGGAGCACACTGAGGCTCTCCCTGGCATCTTGTCATAATGCTGCTGAGCATGGTGGTGGAACTTGGGTGGCTCTTGAGAATGGGAAGTCCTCTGGGACCCAGTTTATCGAAATTATGAGCGTTTTTGCCAGAAAAGTATTGCACTATGTAAGGACTTGTGGAGCAAGACAGATTCCCCTGGAGGTAAGGCACCCATATTTCAGGTGCAATACTTTGACTTGGTGAATCACTTTAATGCCTATTTCAAAAAAGAAATATTTCTGGAGCCTCAGTAATGTTTACTTTGTGTCGGGACTCATGATTTGAAGTATTTCACAAAAAGCATGACTGATCAGTGCAAGTATGTTGTGCTAAACTGCATGTGAGCCATCAGTGTTCTTTCCTGTGTGTGCAAACATTGTCCAGCTTTGTGCAAACATATATGTGGTGTGACTTATTCCAGTATCTCAAGAATAAAGATAAGAAAGAATATATGATGTATATTTTATTTGTACCGTCAGCACCAGCGGAGTAAGTGATATGATATTTTTTCAGAGGTACCGGGTCACTGTGCACCTCAGTCACTCAAAGTGCACATATGACTTTGCAGCAACCATAGCACAAAAAACACATGCTCTCATAAAAGTCATGTGTGCAGTATGTGACTAAGGTGCACTCTGGCTAGGCACCTCTGAAAAAGTATTGTATCACTTAGTCCACTGATGATGGTGACAATAAAATATACTTTATTCTGCTTGCCGTTCTTTATTTCATAAACACTGCAACAAGTCAGCAATATATGTTTGCAAGAAGCTGCACAATGTCTGATGTCATGCACACATGCACACACACACACACACACACACACACACACACACACAAAGGAAACAACACTGACTGCATACACACACACATTTTAGCATACTTGTACTACTCACACCAGCTGTTCCACAACCACTCCACAACAGAAAGTAAACATTACTGAGGCACTCTATTATATTAACAGGGCAATAAGGAGCATGTATGACTATATGTGTATGTATATATTTAGAGGGGAGCAGTCAGCAACAGGAGGTCCTGCTCCCTGCAAGACTTACCCTCCGGTTAAGCCTTTTAAGTATGTTGCGGCATTTTTCTCGTGCCACAACATTCTTTATTTTAATAAATAAAAGTCCGTGCCCCCGGAAGATGGTGGACGATATTGGGGCTCGATTATGTGTAAAGGAAATGTGCAGCAGAGATGCAACATGCTCTTCAATACTTTTGTATTGAAGCACATAGTGTGTCGCCGTTGCACCTTTACCCATAATGGAGTCCCCATAGCATCCACCATACTTCTGGGTTGCTGACTTTTCTTTATTAAAATAAAGTAGGTTGTGGTGTGAGAGAAACGCCACAACATACTTAAAAGGAGGGTAAGCTTTGCAGGGGGCAGGACCTCCTGTTGCTGACTGCTTCCCTTTAAACTAATACGGTGTGGCCTTCCCTCTGTCTGTTATTAAACATAAACAAAACATAAAACACTACAGCAGTGGGGGAAGGTGTGCAGAAGAAAAAGCTAATCGGGGATCCCATGATGTTCCAGCAGCAGTTGGAGCATCAACACTGTCTGTTGCTGGTATTGCTCAATCTACTCCACCTGCTGCTGGACAGCACCCACCCTCTCATTACATTCCTCCACCGCAGCCCACAAAAGTGCTATGTCTGCCTTCATTGCAGGCATTGTTGAGGGGTCCACTGGTCCGGGTGGAAAACCAGGTAGTGGTGGTGGGGAAGGTGGTGCCGGTGGCAGTGGTGGGGGCAGTGGTGGAGCAGCTGCTGCTGTGGCCCTCCTCCTGCTGTGCCAATGCACTGGCACTTTCAGTGGCAGCCTGCCACTCCATTTTCTGGTGGTTCAGCATATGTGTGCGCTGGTCCCCAGTCCCCAGATGTGTCCCCCAGGAACCACGGTGCACCTGCACACCACAAAGCAGACACATCATAACACTGCTGTCCCCCCAACACAGTTGAAAAACTGCCAAACTGTGGAGCTGCAGGGGGGACCAGGCACAGGATGGGCAGATGTAGTTCCGGCAGCACTGTCACGCACCTGGGATCCATCTGCTGCTGTGGAGGGGGTGCTGCTGGAGCTCCTGCATCTGCTATTGGTGGTGGTGCTGGCGGACTTGGTGGATGTGGCAGTGGCATTGGTGGTGCTGCTGCTTCCGGGGGGGGGAGGCAGGACCAAACAGTCTGGAGCGGTCCAACAACACCCCGCTATGACCACCACACATGCACACTCCCCTCTGGCCACGGGCCACAGACTGTCCCTGGTCCATCGCACAAAACACTCCTTCCCTCTCTGATGTGTCATGCGACGAGCGACTTCACACACACTCACAGTCTCACACTCACGCACACATTCAAAACAAAACTTATAAAACAAGGAAATTGGTCACCAAAAAGAACTGACAAAACAGTACAAAAAAAAAAAACTAAAGAATTAGCTTTTAAAAAAGTTTTTGGATTTTCTGAAATTTGCTCAAGAAAGAAACTAGTAACGAACTCTCCTCTCCTACACAAAATGCTTCCTCCTTCTACCTCTGAAAAGGAGAAAGTGAAAGTATCTGCTTGTGTGACTCACTTCCTTCCTGCCTGGCTAAAACATGTGACTTACAGTACTGTAAGTCATGTGATGTGAGTGAGGGGGCTGCCTAAAGTGCCTATATAGTTGTCATTCCACCCTACTTTTCATTAAGGCAGAATAACAATGCAAAGTTAAAATAACCAGGCCAAGTGAGCACTTTTCAATGGTCACTTCATGTAGCGTTATGATAACGTGAAGTGGCTACTTCGCTTTCACTTTACCTGTGGATTTTAAATTCGCTGCATTTCTAAGCCCAGGCCAATCAAATCAGATGGTGTCATAAAAATGGGGACACAGTGAGTTGGGAAAACCAAACCAGTGGGCACTTTGTCTCAATGTCCATAGCCTGGTAAGTAAGATACCAGACCTCACTGCCTTAATGACAGAGGCCAGCTTGGACTGGGTTGCTATAACAAGACTTGGTTCAATGAGAACCATTACTGGGATGTTGCTATCCCTGGGTACACTCTGTTCAGGAGAGATCACAAAGGGAAAAAGGGAGGGAGTGTTGCCATCTACGTGAAGGAAGGAATCAAGGCCACAGAGGTACAGATTACACACTCTGAGTCTGAAGCCCTATGGGTCACCCTCAGAGCTGAGTAAAAGTCCCCCATCTGAGTGGGGGTGATCAACAGTCCCTCCCATCTCAGCAGATAGTTAGAGACAAGAAGATGCTGGAAATCATTCTAACAATGGCCAATAAAGGCAACATGTTGCTCTTTGGAGACTTCAATCTGCTTGACATAGACTGGTCCTCCTTCACATCATTATCAGACAGGAACAATAAATTCCTCATGGTTCTGAAACAGGCAGAACTAAAACAGATGGTGCAGTTACCCAGCAGAGAAAATGCAATCCTTGACCTTGTACTGCCAGACAGTACCAGGATCACGGATGTCAAGGTAGGAATCAATTTAGGGTAAAGTGACCATTGGTCAATCTGGCTCACAGTCAAATGATCTGAGGACAAAAGTCATACAAAACTAAAGATCCTAGACTTTAGGAAGGCTGACTTTAACAAAATGAAAACATGCATTCAAACAACATGAAACGTGCTGTATTCTTACAATATGCAGTTAGCCCCAGCATTTGAACTGCTCTGGAGAGGAAAGAGTTAACTCTATGCCAGAGCATAGAACGTTGAGCTCGAGCTCGGTTCAAACCTCTGTCTGCTGCACTTCGAAGTGTAACTGTCAGATTCTTTACTCCGCCTAACTGAACAGTTGCTTCGGAGATTTCTCCTTTGCTTTCGGTTCGGTATCAGTAAAACGTCAGTTTCCTACCATATTTTTCTCATTTTGTTTGGTTCATATCCCTGTCTGCGGTACAGTAAGTGCTTAGGTAGTGGACTGATTAATTTTAGAGTATTGTGTGTGCGGAAATTGTAAAAAAAAACAAAAACATTTTTCTATCAGTTCGGTTGAACTGATTGTCTGGTTTTCTTTACTGAATTTCTCTGTTTAGTGTGAGGTATCAGTCCTTATCGGTTCTAAAAAAAAAAAATGTGTTTTAATGTTTTTTTCCAACACCCATAACATGGTTAGGAGCTGATAAGGGAGTTTTACCAGGCTTAAGCCGAGTAAAGGGTAAGTATTAGGATGGCTACGTCTGAGAAACCCAAAAGAAAAACCGGGCCCACTGGGTTTCAACTCTGCAATGAGTGTGGGGAGGCCTTTGCTAAGGCTGATCCCCACACCACCTGTGTTTACTGTCTGGGGTTTGACCACCTCAATTCAGACTGCAAAATTTGCAAAAATTTTCCTAAGGTCACCCTTGATAAAGGATTGGGCAGGCTTAGGGAAAAGGAGGAAGTGAAGTCTGCTGACCTGGATGGCCAACCCAGTTCGGTTCCTACCAAACCTGAGGGAGTGCCCTCTGACCAGGGGAAGACTCCCTCATGTAAAAGAAGAACCGATCCCGAGGGGACGGTTCTGGCTAAGAAAAAGAGAAAGGAGAAATTGGCCGGTTCAGATCCAGAACTGTATCATCCAACCACCGAAGAAATTGCCGGGGTGATTAGTATTGTTGACTTGCTCCATCCCGTTCCAATCGATCCAGCACCTCTCGGTAGGCGTTCGGTTCGGTCGGTTCCTCCGGTTCTGGATTATTCCCCAGAAGAGTACTATGAATTGGATCTGGAGGAGGATGAAAACTACGATGATGATGATGATGATGATGAAGATGTTGGTATGGAACTTCTGGATGAGCACATAGAACTGGATTTCTTCCCATACAGGCCTTCTGGTGTTTTCCCTCCTGGGCTTTCTGAGTCCCCTTCCCACTTTATGTTTTACAAAAAAGTGGCAGAAACCCTCCAGCTTCCTTTGATTGAAGCTGTTGAGTAACAAGAGGAGCCTGACTTTGTGGAAATGATGGACATTCCAGAGCCAAAAAGGTTGTCTATTCCTCTTCATAAATCCCTTGGGAAACAGACACAAAGACTGCTTAAAACACCAAATTCTTTACCTCCTGTGGACAGATGAATGGACAAGAGGTACATGCTGTCAGGCTCAGGTATGAAGTTCTTGTACCAGCAATACAGCCATGTTGGGGTTGTGCAGGCTGCAGCCTGTGATAAGGCTAACATACCCTTGGCTTCACACCCCTAGATAAAGACTCTAGGAAGATGGATGCCATGGCTAAAAAACAGTATTTGACATCCTCCTTGGGACTCAGGCAGGCTAACTACATGGCCTACACTGCCAGATTCCAGAAGTCCAGATGGGATACTGTTCTGGAACTGGCTAAACAGACTTCCCCCCAGCTGTCCATGGAGCTGGAGGAGGTGGCTGCTGATGGGATAGAGGCATCTAAGATCCAATTTCATGCTGCTATAGACTCTAATGATGTATCATCATGAGTCATGGCTACATCTGTGGCTCTTCGGAGACTGGCTTGGCTCAGATGTACTAGCCTCTCACAGGACACCCAGGCTAAGGCCATGGTTTTCCCTGTGGTGGATAATTCTCTGTTTGGGGAGCAGACAGAGAATGATATGAAAACAATGGATAAATACAGGACCACCTACAGGAGTGTACAGGCCAAGGAAAGGCAGGCAACTCCTCAAAAGCAGCAATCTAGGGGCAGGGGCAGAACTTTTCATAGGCCTTTCTACCAGGCACAGGCCTCCTCTCTTTTTCCTCGGGGGGGGTTCTTCAGAGGGAGAGGCAGATGAGGGATGAGCAGGGCTACATTCTCCTCTCAGTCCAAGGCTTCTGCCAAGCAGACACACTGATGTGTCAGCCCAGGTTGACTCACCCTTTCCAGTAGAAGGCTGGCTGGCTTACTACTTTCAGGCCTGGAAGTCTAATTACCTTAGACAAGTGGGTCCTGGATATAGTAAGCCAGGAACTGACTCTCAGCTTCAAAATATTCTCAAAGCTGAGGGTCAGGTCTTTTCCACCTGTGAACATCTCCAAAAACATTGCCCTAGAGGCAGAGGTTTCCTCTTTACTGGCTCTCAGAGCAATAGAGAGAGCTCCTACTGCACACAGGGGCAAAGATATGTATTCCAGATATTTCCTTACCCCAAAAAAGACAGAGGAGTGGCAACCCATCCTAGATCTAAGATACTTAAACAAGCACCTAGTGACTCTGGGAATAATTCTTCCCTCTCTGAGGCCAGGGGATTGGTTTGCCTCCCTGGACCTCAAGGATGCCTACTTTCACATTCCTGTCAGGTGCTCCCACAGAAAGTACCTCTGGTTCGAACTGCCTTCAGGCCATTATCAGTTCAGGGCAATGCCCTTTGAGCCAACATCAACACCAAGGGTATTCACAAAATGCCTAGCAGTAGTGGTAGCCTTTCTAAGGAGACAAAACAGCTCCATGTCTCCATACCTGGATGACTGGCTCATTGTGGGGCAGTCTCCAGACCAAGTCTAGTCAAACCTGCAAGTGACCCAGCAATTGCTCACTTCTCTAGGATTCCTCCTCAATCTTCCAAAGTCAGTTCTCGAACCAGTGCAACTCCTGACCTTCATAGTGGTTGAGTTGGACACTGTCCAAGCAAGAGCCTTTCTTCTTCTAGCAAGGGTAAAGGCCCTTGCAGAGTTGGCTTCTTCCTTTCACCTTCTGGTGTCTCGACCAGCAAGACATTTTCAACTCCTGGGCCACATGGCAGCCTCCACTGCAGTGGTACAAGGGGCCAGATTTCAGATGAGGGACATCCAGTTCCACTCGAGGGCTTTTTGGTCTCAGAAAAAAGATCCTCTAACCAAACTAATTCCAGTGACTTGGAGTCTGATCCAGGCTCTCTAATGGTGGTTGGATCAGAACAACCTCAAACAAGGAGTCCCATTCATCACCCAGTCTCATTCTGTGGTTCTAACCACAGATGCCTCTCTCCTAGGGTGGAGAGCTCACTTGGGAGTCCTCACAGTACAGGGAGTGTGGTCCCCGCAGGAGTGTCTTCTTCACATCAATCTTCTGGAGCTCAGGGCAGTGTATCTGGCTCTACAAGCTTTCTCATAATCAATACAGAACACGGTGGTTCAGGTCAGGACAGACAACTGCACCACCATGTGGTACATCAACAAGCAGGGAGGCACTCAGTCTATGGCCCTGTACATGGAAGCTATGAAATTATGGTCCCTGACTTATTCTCTACAGACATCCCTGGTAGCAGTCCACCTTCCAGGGAAGGACAGTGTTCTAGCAGATTCCTTGAGCAGGATTTATCAGGGCCATCACGAATGGTCCCTGTATCCCCTAGTGTTGAAAGTGATTTTTTCAAGGTGTGGCACTCCAGAGATAGATCTCTTTGCAGCCCCAGACAATCACCAACTTCCTCTCTTCTGTTGCAGACCCCCAGTCTTGGGCTCAGTCCCTCTGGATGCTCCACTTCTGGATTGGCAGTGGTAATTTCTGTATGCCTTCCCCCTCTTTCCTCTATTATTTAAGGTTCTGGTCAATATAAGGTCACAATCTTGCAAGGCGATCCTGATTGCTCCAGACTGGGCCAGGCAGCCTTAATATCCTCTATTACTGTCCCTGGCAGTCCATCTTCCCCTAGCTCTTCCCAAGAATCACAATCTGTTAACCTTCTGTCAGGGGAGAATTTGGTACATAGAAACATAGACTTTGATATCAGATAAGGACCGCTTTGTCCACCTAGTCTGCCCATTTCACTACCTACAGGATAAGCTGCAGATCCTAGTTAACCAACAGCCTATTTCTTCCTACCCACCACAAGAATTGTCTTATGTCTGTCCCATGTATTCTTGAATTCTTCCACAGTTTTAGACCCCACAACTTCCTCAGGAAGGCTGTTCCATGCATCCACTACCCTCTCTGTGAAAAAATACTTCCTCACTTTGCCCCTGAACCGGCCCCCCTCTATCTTTAAATTGTGTCCTGTTGTTCTTTCATGTCTCTTTTTCTGAAAGATGCTACCTTCTTGGACTTTGTGGATTCCACTGAGGTACTTAAACGTTTCTATCATGTCCCCCCTCTTCCTCCTTTCTTCAAGGGTATACATATTCATCTCTTTTAGTCTCTGCTTGTATGACTTCTCTTGCAGACCATGCACCATTCTAGTTACCCTCATCTGGACTGCCTCTATCCTGTCAATGTCCTTGCAGAGATGGGGTCTCCAGAACTGGATGCAGTACTCCAGATGGGGTCTCACCAACTGTCTGTACAGAGGGATAGCAACTTCCTGTTTTCTGCTGATGATGCCTCTCCCTATGTATCCCAGTATACCCCCAGCTCTCCCTACTGCCTTGTCACATTGCTTACTAACCTTGAAGTCATCTGATATGATTAACCCCAGATCCCTTTCCTTTTTTGTTTTTGTTACTAACCCCCCCATTGTGTAATCTTCCCCTGGGTTTTTGTTTCCCAGTTGCCTTATTTTGCACTTCTTTGCACTGAATCCTAGTTGCCATACTTCTGACCATTCCTCCAACCTTGCCAAGTCCCTTCTCATCCTTTCCATGCCTCCTTGTGTATCAACCCTGTTGCAGATCTTTGTGTCGTCTGCAAAGAGGCATACTTTTCCTTCTAGTTCCTCTGCAATGTCACTTATAAAGAGATTAAAAAGGACTGGACCCAGTACTGAGCCCTGCGGTACCCCACTAGTAACCCCTCTTTCTTCAGAGTGGACTCCATTTACAATTACCTTCTGTGTCCTGTTGTCCAGCCAATGTTTTACCCAGGCTATCAGCCTGGGACCCACACCAGGCTGGTTAATTTGACTGTTAATCTTTTGTGTGGGACTGTGTCAAATGCCTTGCTAAAGTCTAGGTAGGTCATGTCCACAGCCCTTCCCTGGTCTACTACTTTGGTCACCCAGTCAAAGAAATCTATTAGATTTGTCTGACATGACCTTCCCACTGTGAACCCATGCTGCCTGATACCCCAACCTTCGGTCTCTCAACCTCAAGGCATGACTCTTGAAGAGCTAGAATATGCAAGCCTGCATCTGTCTCAAGGGGTTCTGGACATTCTCAAAGACTCTCGAAAACCTGCCACCACAAAAACTTACAACTCCAAATGTGA
Source organism: Neoceratodus forsteri (assembly GCA_016271365.2). Lineage (NCBI taxonomy): Eukaryota > Metazoa > Chordata > Ceratodontiformes > Ceratodontidae > Neoceratodus > Neoceratodus forsteri. Next base: position 714,066,263 of record CM057449.1, on the reverse strand, counting down.
AAGAGTCAGCATTTGGTGTTCCAATAAACACATATCCCCAGATTCTACTGACTTGGCTACAGTTCTGGATTATACAGTTCATCTTAATGGCCTAGGCCTCAGACCAGCTACCCTGAAAGTACACTTGTCAGCTGTTTCTGCATTTCTGTCAGTGGTGAAGGCATCCTCACTTGCATCCCATCCTGTTTTCTGTACATTCTTTAAGGGATTGCTCCACACCAACCCTCCTTTTAAGGATCCTACTCCTGTTTGGGATCTTAACATTTGCATTGCTCAGCTTATGCAACCACCTTTTGAGCCCTTGGCCTCAGCAGAGCTTAAGTACTTGACTTGGGAAGCTGTATTCCTGGTAGCTATTACCTCTGCCAGGCGTACAGTATCAGTGAATTACAAGCTCTGTCTGTGGAGCCTGATTTTATCTTATTCCATAGAGGTAAGGTGATCCTTAGAACCAACAGGAGGTTCTAACCCAAAGTGGTCTCAGATTTTCATCTGATCCAGTCGCTGTCTCTTCCTATATTCTTCACTCATTCTTCTGCAGGATAGAGAAGACTACACAGTTTGGTTGTTCAGAGGGCTCTTAGCTACTACAGAGAGCATACTAAAGCACTTAGGTCTGACTGTCCTCAGTTATTTCTCACTTGTGGTGAAATTGGAAAGGGTAGACCTGCTACTAAGAGAACGATTGCCAGGTGGTTTGTCTGTTGTATACAATTCTGCTGTGAAAAGCTAGGCAAAGTACCCCTCTCAGGCCTGAGGGCCCATTCGACTAGAGGTACAGCTGCTTCTCTGGTTGCTGCCAGAGATATACCCTTACTAGAGATATGCAAAGCAGCGACCTGGAAAACAGTCCATACCTTCACCAAGAATTACTGTCTGGATAACCAGGCTAGGAGTGATGCTAGGTTTGGTACAGCAGTACTGCAAAGCCTATTCCCAAAATAGGTTCGGTACCCTCCTCCATGGAGGTACTGCTTGGTAGTCTGCATATTGTCAGAATACAGCAAGACTTCATGTTGTTTGAAGAAAAAATTACTCACCTTAGTAATTGTGTTTCTTCTAATGGAGTCTTGCTGTATTCTGACCTCTCTCCCCGTCTCCCCTCTCAGAACCTGGTTTTTGGGAAGTGGGCTGGCAGGTGCAGTGTTGCACCTCAGGGGTGCACTTGGCACTCTCCCCTATATAGAGAAGGGGAGTGGATTATGTTTTTATTGTTTTTTTTTTAATATTGTTATGTTTGTTCACTACCTAGTTTTTGTTTTGGAGTTCTTGATTTGAGTCTTTGGGGGACCCAAAATATTTGGTTGCCTTTTGGCTAGTAGTTTTTACAATTTACACTTAGCAGGTGTAGTTAGTTACTACTAGCATGACAGAATCTGACAGTTACACTTCAAAGTGCAGCAGACAGAGGTTTGAACTGAGCTCGAGCTCAACGTTCTATGCTCAGGCATAGAGTTAACTCTTTCCTTACCAGAGCAGTTCAAGTGCTGGGGCTAACTGCATATTGTCAGAATACAGCAAGATTCCATTAGAAGAAACACAATTACTAAGGTGAGTAATTTTTTCTTAGGAACAATCTCAAAGTTGTAGCTGAGGGAGATGTGGCAGAAACCTGGAAAGCCATAAAGAGCACAATCACTCTGACAACAGCAGATCACACAAGACATATAAATAAATCTAAAAGGAGGAAAATCCTCTTTGATTTACTAAAGAAGTAGCTTCCAGTAGATGGAGAAACAAAAGCTTTCAAGAAATATAAAGAAACTAAGAAAGAAAGCAACATGGAGGAATACAGAGCAAGACTCAAGGAAGCAAAGAAGGCAATTAGGTTAGCCAAAGCTGAAGCAGAAGAAAGAATAGGAAAAGGGGTTAAAAAGGGGGGATAAGACCTTCTACAGCTATATAAGGGAGAAAAGAAAAAGTAAGAGAGGTATTGTAAGGTTGCGAACTAGGGAAGGCCAGAATGTTGAAACTGATGGACAGAAGGCAGAGGTTCTAAATGAAAACTTCTGCTCAGTTTTCACCAAGGAGTATCAGGGAAGTGGGCAAGTACTAAAGAATGAAGAAAACTATACCAGTGAAGCTGACACAAATACCTTCACAACTGAAAGGGTCCTAAACAAACTAGCAAAATTAAAAACTGACAAATGGGACCTGATGGTATCCACCTGAGAATACTGAAGGAACTCAGAGAAGAGCTTGCCATCCCGTTAGTAGACCTCTTTCAACAAGTCGCTGGAGAGTGGCACAATACTGGATGACTGGAAAAAAGCCATGGTGGTACCACTGCACAAAATCAGCAGCCGGGTAGATGCTGGAAATTACCATTCAGTTAGCCTCACCTCTGTGGTGGGGAAAATCATGGAAACATTACTGAAAGAAAGAATTGTACAGCATCCAGAAGCAACTAGCCAAATAGACCTAAAGCAGCATGGCTTCACAGAGGGGTGGTCATGTCAGACAAACATGATTGATTTCTTCAGTTGGATGACTGATGAACCAAGGAGGAGCAGTGGATGTAATATATCTGGACTTCAGTAAGACGTTCAACTCTGTTCCACATAGCAGACTGATAAATAAGTTAGAACACACAGGAGTGGGACATAAAATAATAGGCTGGATTGAGGATTTCCAGTTGACATGCTGATGTCACATTGCTGCAACCTAGCGCTGAGGAGGACCTCGGAGGAGCCAGTTGTGTTGAACTACTAAATACTGGAAGCAAGATTAATAAAAGGTTTGACATCATTACCTGAATGATTTATAGCTTTAAAAGTTAAAATTCAATGTATGGGAGTTGTGTAGTCCCAAGTTCTCTCTGAGTTTGGTGATATGAAAGGAGCCAGAAGGAACTGTTGGGCCAGAAAAAACAATGAGAGCCATTGGGCTGCAAAGCCCTTGAAGTCCCTGAAGCCAGCACAGACACTGAGAACAGACATTGCACAAGAGTGCGAGGAGTGTAGCCCTTGAAGATGGAGTGATTAGGAGACCAGAAAGGGAGGAGAAAGAATTAAGTGGTGGCAGAGCCTGAGGAGGACAATGTGAGGCTGCTAGTACAGAGTAGTAAGTTCTGTGAATTTTGCAAGTTACTGTTTTTTTCATTTTTGCCCACTCCACATTATCCTTACAGAGTCATTAAACTGCTACCCCTTCCTCAATTCCATGTAATGCTGAATTGCTGAATGATGCAACTACTGAACTGTACTCATACTGGGATATAACGATGCCTGTTCTTGTGAGCTTTTTGAACTTTTTGTATTTTTTGACTTCGGAAAACAGAACAGTGGGGAACACTGCTACTGCAGTTAATGCTGTCCCCTTAAATATGTCCTTTATTGTCTTTATTGCTAGACAGATTTCACTGTAGCTGTTGTAGCAAGCAAAGTGGCCTACTGAAGCCAAGGATTATAAGCCAGCTTTTAAAAGGTGTTTGCAAAACGTGCAGGCAAAGATAAAAAGAGCTGTCAGGTAAAGGACTCAAAGAAGAGTCAGGTTAAACCAACAACTTTGCGAAAACTTTGTTGAAATTCATAAATTGCTTATGAGCCCAGAGTTTAAATGTTTTAAGTGCTTAAGTGCTTATGTACAAATACACTATAGCACTCTTAGTAGGACAGTACAATAGTATAATATGCAAGGATACTGCTTTTAACACAATAAGGAAGTGATAGCAACACAGTATCTTCACAAATCAGGCATTTTTGCTACTTCTGCTGTTTTTTTGTTTACATGTACTCAAGTTATCAATTACCAGCTATTTTTCCGGAATCGTTTTCTGGAACCTCAAACTATTTAAAGAAGTTAATACTTAACACTTCTTCAATCTCTCTATTTAAGCTATGTGATGCTCCTTTGTACCTTGCAACTGGCACCTCCGCATATATTTGTATATAATTGCACACATTTCTTATTTTGTGTTTATGATTGATATATTAGTGATACATTATTGCAATTTATTATTGTGCTTTACTAGTGCACTGTGGAGGGATTGTGGGATAACAGATGGACCAGACCCTGAACTTCAGGTTCAATACACAATCTCTGTGTGATCTTTATTCAAAATACATGAAATAAGCTTCCACAATGACATATTCCTTTTTCAGTACATCAGTTTGCAGCAACAGACTATGAATGTCCTTTCTCTGCACTTAGCCAGCACCTACTGACACTGATCTCTGATATAAACATTTTTAGTGAAAACCCTTCATCCCTATGTGGGCCTTGTTTGCTTGTGTAGTGGGGGTTCAAAAAGAACAACAAAAAAAAACAAGCTATAGACAAAGAATCTCAATGCAGAATCACTGAAAAAAAAAGGGTTAACCCAAATGGCATTGGCAACAAATCAAGTTTCAAAGAAATACAACATCATACATACTTCCATAATGCAAAGCATTATGGGATATATGAAAAATCACCATGTCATTTCAGACGTGTTCAGTTTTCAACAATTTACATGCATTTTAAGAAGCACAATTAACTTAATTTCTGTAATAGTCACCTAGTACTTTTTACTATTATCAAAAACACCTGGCGCCGTGGTATTGTCAACATTTACAGGTTTCATAAATACAAGGTATATACATCAAGGTATTTTATGACATAGTGCTATTACATATTAAATCCAATATTGATAAACACAACCTGTTTTACATACATTTGGAGGTCACCACAATAACCTCCCTGTACGAGGACCTGAGAGGGAAAAGGAAAATTAAAGAGGACACTATGGCATAGTCAAGAAATGCAGGGGGTGCCCATAGGTTTCCAGCTTTATGGACTAGAAACTGTAAAGGATAGATTAGGCTAAGAAATAGAAGAACTGTTGCAACAGATTTAAGAAAAAGGTTGGTCCTCAAGAGTGACAGGAGCTCCCTGTCACATATCCCCCACCTTAAGAGGGAAGCAGTTATTGCAGACTGCTTACCACCTTCCTGTCCCAGTAAGGGATGGAGCTTCTATCCATCCATCTTCAGAAGCTATATCTCTGGGTCCCTATTAACAATAAACATTCCATCATAAACATAATGGATATCATCATTCTTTACCCTGAGGCATTAACACATTTTTCAACAGAGACTAACAGTATCTTTCTTGAACTATCTCCTTTTAAGGAAAGTACAACATATTTCTTAACCAAAATTTCTGGATGCCTGTAAAGTCCAGTACCATAGAAACAATTTCTGTGGGGTGAGTAATTACCTGCTCCCAACCCAACCAGACATGCTAGTTTTAAGCAGGGGCCCAGTCCTAGGTTTAGCCCTTCTAAATAAACCTACTATGTCTTGATTCACTTGCTACAGATACAGACACCTGAGGGTAGACACTGTAGGTGTTACCCCAACACAGACTCCTATCCATTTTCCACCCACCTTCTCCTTTGTAGGTGTTTCAAAAAAAAAACACATGTAAAACCTCCTTGATCTTAACATATTGTAACATTTTTATAATATTAGCATCTTTAATATGCAGTATACCTCAGTCAATACTGTTGATAGATTTTAGCTACATCAATACAAGAAAAAGTCCCTTCAGCCTCATAGGCTTCTTCTTGATTGCTTGGAGTCTTCAACCCCAGCACAATATCACTAGGCACAGTCTTACCTGGGGTTGCACTTTCAAGTTCCATACTTGTATCTCCAACCTCCAACAGGTAACATTCTGGAACCACAGGAAACAAAGGAATATTCTGCTTAGTCTGGGGGTCCTCTGCAAGCTGAGCCCATGAAAAATCCTTCAACTCTTTATCCAGACTCTCCAGCAGGAACCTCTCAAGCACCTGGCACCTGTGTTTTGCATCTACATAGTCGGTCTACCTCCAGCCATTGCCCACTCATCCAGTGGATCATCCTCATCAGGGTCTCCACCTCTTGGGTGTTGCCTCTTGCACCTCTAGTCTACCTTGACCTACATCTCTTCATCATATTCAGGCTTGGCTGTCCTCTGAGCTCCCAGGTCCAGTCCAGACAGCAGCTTCTCTCCATCTGTCAGCTATGGTTCTGGTCAGAACTCCACAGACTTTCTTCTCTGGCAACTCTTGGTTCATTGGTCCACCTGGGATATCTGGGCAATATCCACCAGAAAACATCCCTCTTCAGTCAGTCAAGATGCTTCCAGCAAGTTATCCCACTTCCAACATCAAGTTTGTGGAGGGGTTGTGGGATAACAGATGGACCAGACCCTGAACTTCAGGTTCAACACACAATCTCTGTGTAATGTTTATTTAAAATACATGAAATAAGCTTCAGCAATGGCATATTCCTTTTTCAGTACATTGCAGCAACAGACTATGTATGTCCTTTCTATGCACTTAGCCAGCGTCTACTGACACTGATCTCTAATCTGAACATTTTTTATGAAAACCCTTCATCCCTATGTGGACCTTGTTTGTTTGGGTAGTGGGGTCTCAAAAAGAAAAAAACAAAACAAGCTATAGAGAAAGAAGCTCAATGCAGAATCACTGAAAAAAAGGTTATCCCAAAGGGCATTGGCAACAAATCAAGTTTCAAAGAAATACAACATCATACACACTTCCATAATGCAAAGCATAATGGGATATATGCAAATCACCATGGCATTTCAGATTTGTTCAGTTTTCAGCAATTTACATGCATTTTAAATAGCACAGTTAACTTAATTTGTATAATAGTCACATGGTACTTTTTACCATTATCAAAAACACTTAGTGCCATGGTATTTTCAACATTTACAGGTTTCATAAACATAAGGTATATACATCAAGGTATTTTATGACATAGTGTTATTACATACTAAATTCTACAATGATAAACACAACCTGTTTTACATACATTTGGAAGTCACCACAATAACATCCCTGTATGAGGACCTGAGAGGGAAAGGAAAAGGAAAATTAAAGAGGATATTATAGGATAGTCAAGAAGGGGAAGGGGTGCACATAGGTGGCCAATCTTACGGACTAGAAACTGTAAAGGATAGATTAGGCTAAGAGATAGAAGAACTGTTGCAACAGATTTAAGAAATGGTCGGTTCTCAAGAGTTGCAGGAGCTCCCTGTCACATGTACTTTATTATACATTATAGAGCTTTTTAGAGTACTTGTAAGAATATTTTAAGAATTTTAATTAATTAATTTTAAACCATTTTAGCATTTGTGGAATTAGAGTGCCAAAGCATTTAAATGGCACAATTACATGAGTTCTCATATTATTTTATTAGCTACATTGTGTGTGCTTTACTAGGCTGTTTAAGTTACTTTGGAGCCCTATTAATAGAAATAAAATTTGGCCTTATTGTTTGTTTGTTTGTTTATTCTCTTAACGGGTAAGCACACTGGAAACAAGTTCCTTTTACAGGTGCGACCCACATATATTGCATACAGACAATACATAATCAAACATACATATACAATACAGCAAATTGCAGACAAAAAATGTCTTTGTTACGTATAAAATTCATTAAAAAAATTCACAAAAAACAGTTACAATTAAATTGAGATTCGAAATACATCCTTAATGCATCGGCAAACTTTTTGACAGAACACAACCACCTAATATCTTGAGGAATTTCATTCCAAATAAATGGAGCAATATAAGCAAAGGATCTTTGTCCACTTTTAGATTTCATAAAAGGAATCTTGAGAAACCTACTGTCTGACCTATGTCTAGAATAATGACCATCAATATATGGTCTCAAAACTTTTAAATACTATGTGGAATTCCAGAGTCCATAACTTTATATATGAACTTGCCACACAGTATTGGAAATTTAATGAAACCGTAACCAGCCCATTTTTCAAAATCACACAATGATGAGATGACTTAGAACAATTTAAAGCAAACTTAGCTATCAAGTGAAGTAAAGTGGATTTCTTTGAAATCACTGTCACAGAAGCAGTGTCAGTAATCATAGCTGCATAGTTCACAATAGGAAGTAAGCAGCAATTTGAAATAACCAGCCTAGACTCAGGAATAAGAAATGAACGGATTCTGTACAAAGAACCTAATCTACAATGTATTCTTGAGGTAACCCTCAAAAAATGAGATTCATAACTTAGATGAGAATCTAGTAATACCCCAAGATATTGAAATGTATCAACATAGTCAAACAGTAATCCATCAAGAGATTTAACTTCCAAAGTACCAACCTCAGATCACAGTCTAGGTGGGGTACCAAAACCATCACCTTTGTCTTAGATTTGTTTAAGAGTAATTTACAGGCCATAAGTGAAGACTGAAAATTACACATTTCCTCTGTTAAAGAAACACCTAGATCTCCAACTGACAAACCTCAGTGATAAATTACTGCATCGTCAGCGTAAAGTGTTAGAGAAGCATTATTAATCACACTTACTAGTTGATCAAAAAACAAAGAAAACAAAAGTGGCCCCAAAATAGAACCTTGTGGAACCCCACACTTAACCATTACAGAGTCTGATACAGCACCCCTATATTTAACCCTTTGAAACCTATTTGTTAAATAATCCCTCGTCCAGTCCAAGAAAGACTCACCAACTCCCAATGACTCAAATCTAGAAATCAACAATTGGTGAGCAACTGAGTCGAATGCCTTGGTCAAGTCCATGAACACAGCACCCATCAGACACCCTTTATCCATGCCATTAAGTACCGCGTTCGTTGAACTCGACCAAGGCAGTCTCAGTACTCCTTCCCTTTCTAAAACCATGTTGGTTCTGAGACAATAATCCAAAGCGATCCACATACTTAATCAACTGATTATAAACTATTCTTTCCTAAACTTTAGCTAAAGCATACAAGATAGAAATAGGTCTGTAGTTACAAAACTCATGTTGTGAACCAGATTTAAATATAGGAGTGACCAAAGTATGTTTCCATATATTAGGTATAGTACCTGTAACAAAAGACAAGTTGAAAATAATACTAACTGGAAGTGCTATAACTGAGGCAGCATCCGCCAATAAACTAGGACATAAGCCATCAGAACCAGCTGAGCTGTCCCTCTTAATACAACGCAACAACTTCTACCTCCTTCGAAGTAGTAGTCCTTATGACAGTTTAGGATTAACTGTAAAATCTTCAGTCAATCCCAAGTAGTTCACCTTGGACTGGTCACTAAAGGAATCAGGCAATGCAGTAAATTTCAAATTAAACTCGTTAGCTATCTTCAGTGGACAAGACAACAAGTCACCGTTCAACCTCATTGAACCTGGTTGACAAACATTAGGCCTTATAAAATTGTTAATTGTTTTCCAAAAAGTAGTAGCATTAGATAACCCTTCACATTGTTTATGACAAATATAGTCTGTTTTAGCCTTCCTTATCTTAGCCTTACATAGGTTCCTTAAAGTCCTATACGCATGATAACCAGAAGCAGAATGGTTCATGTTATACGTTTTCCAGGCCTTGTCTCGTTGTCTCATAAGTTTAATCAAAGGAGGTGTTAACCACCCATAAGTTTTCCCTCGACCCTTCTTTAACAAGGGAGCTAATTGTCCAAAACATGTGTAAACTCAGTAATGAAAAATGCAATGCAGAATCCACATCAGGGATAGAATATAAAAGACCAATCTATTTTACCTAACTCTGTACAAAAATAATGTACATCAAATTTAGAAAAGATCTCAAAATCCTTATAATTGGCTTAGACTTCTTCAGTCCCCCATGTTTCCAAATACAAAAGACTGGATGATGATCACTTAACGAATCAGAGGTCAAACCACATTTTATCATATTAATAGGTCTATTTGTTAATATCCAGTCCAGCAATGTGTGATTTCCTGATCTATTATTGTGTCGAGTGGGCAAAGTAATAATTTGTTGTAAACCAGACTGAGACAAGACTGTATTTAACTTTGTTATATCTGAACCCATCCAATTTAAATTAAAATCCCCCAGTAGTATTAACTCTGTAGAAACCCCAGTATTCAAAGCATTTACAAGTTCTTGTAAGCCTGATTTGCTACCATTAGGTGGAAGATATACACAACAAATAGTTAATTTTGACAAATCCCAACAATAACTGAATAGTAATATGTTCACAATATTCCAAATTACTGTTAAAATATAGTGGTCTCATTTACCATTAAATATTCCTTAACATAAAACAAAACCCCACCCCTCTACCAGTGACACGATCCTTTCTAAAAAGTTTATAGCAGGTATACAAAGTTCAGTATCAAGAACAGATAAGGTTAACCAGGTTTCAGTCATGCCAGAACATCTGGATTATATAAACTAATCCATGACTCCACCTCATGAAATTTAGATGTTAATTAATACATTAAAATGCATAATTTTGAGGCCATATGCATGCTGCAAAATCACTATCTGCTATATCATTTGCTGAAGGACCAGGGTTGCTTTCAATTGCCAGATCGAATTAGCAAGAGAAAGTAATGTAACCAGGTTCTTACAAACAGGCAGAACACATTTCCTGTCTTATATTTCCTAACACTGTAACTCCAAATTATAACACATGTATTTAACCTTACACCAAATAAATGACTATAATTAGGAATAAACAGTTGAGTCTGGAACTCCAGAATCTGATTATTTTCATACGTTCTAAAGTCATTATTAACACACATAGAACAAAATAACCCATCAGTACACAAAACACAAAGTGTTTAGGCTACACACAACAATATCCCTCTGTTAATCATAACTAATCTATAGGTACAAACCCAAAAGAAATGATTAACTCTAAGCAAGATATTACAAACTCTAGTAGCCCAGTCCGTCCCCGGTCTGACTCCGGTCAGACTCCTTTCTTCACCTTATTAGACCCAATAATCCATCATAACCACCACCGAGGCCCTTATTGGAGCCACCCCCCCAAAACTTGCACCTCAAGTTCTATTAGTTTTATCAGTTCACAAAACAGGCTATATTGGATTGGTGGAGAGGCCTAGCAAAGGCCCAGAAAAGCATAGCCTTCAAACCTAGGCACAGGGTTACCAATTTGGATTCAGATATCTCCCTTTTGCCTTCATTTTTCCACAGGTATTTATCTGGTGTTTCCCCTATTTTACAGGCACCAAGGTATTTACAGTGTTCTGACAGGATGTACTGATTGTATATTTCTGGATGTTATTGTTTCCCTTTACTGGTGCTGTTACAAGTGGTGAAAAGGAAAATCCAGAGAAAGAGAGTAAGAAATGTCAGAAATGTCAGTGGTTACACAAAGAGGCAAAACTTTACTGAAAATAGAACCAACTCAAAGAAAAAGATTGAAAAGAAATCAAAGGACATGGATACAGAAACAAATAGCATAAAAGGAAAAAAATGAATAAAATGATTAGAGGGAATTACATGGGAAGGAGAAAGAAGAAGCAAGGGTAACAGGATAAAAAAAGATGCAACCACTGGAGAGGCCTCTAATATCAAAGCAATGAAAAAGGGAGGGAGGAAAAGACCCCAACACACATCCTAACCACTACAGATTTATTTTTCCAAACAGTACCTTAAGGAAACAAAATATGGAGGCTGGAAAGAATAAAGATCCTCAGACATAGAATATAAGGGAGGGAATCTCAGCAAAACACTGGAACATTTCACAGGAATATTTGAGGACATAGATGAACTAAATACAGATATCTCTAACATGAGAGAGTTGATCAGAAATGAAATACCGTAATTGGAAAGTCAAATAATAATGAAACAATAGGGAAGGGTGAATACTCCTTTACAGGGAAATATAGAGGGAAATTCAGAATTCAAATTAGGTAAATTAGAAGACAGTTAAAAAAAATATGGGACAGCCAAGTAGCAGAAATGTACCTAGCAGGTATTCTGAATTACTTGGATGAAGATAAAAATGAGTCAGCCTGGGAAGAAAAGGAGGAAGACTCAAAATGCATGCAATAAATTAGACAATTTTCACAAGAAATGATAGATATAGAAGGAATAACCAAAGATTTACAACAGTTATTAAGAGACCCACACATGGCAAATGTGATGTTATATAGTGAACTGGTAGAGATAAAGAAAGAAATATCCTTCTTGAAAGGAAATAGTAAAGAAAACAAGAAAGGAATAAGAGAATTAAAAGAGTTCAGTAAGGTATACCCCAAAGATGGCTACATAGAAACAAAAAAGATTGAACCACAATTAACACAAAGGAAGATGGTCTAGAGGAACATAGCATATAGTTAAATTCTTACACCACACTAGGAGACAGTAGCGGGCAAAAATAATTAATAATGTTACCAAATGAAAGTAAAAGGGAAGATGGTACAGTATCTGCAAAGAATTTAAACAAACAAATAAGACAAAAACAACACCAAGTTATGGGAACAAGGAGAAATAGAAGAATTAAAAGCATTAAAAGAGAAAGATAAGGAATGGATAGAAGAAGAGAGAAAATTAAAACCTAAAAAAACAAAGAAGATACATAATAAGGAATTAGAAGGTGAAGATATGAAAAGAAAGGTAGAGAGGAATAAAAAGCATATCCAAAGAACAAGAGAATACCTTGGTACAAAAAATGGAAGATAGCAAAGGGAATGATGAGAAAGAGACAGAAGAAAAGGCAGAATCGACTGAACTACAAGATAAAGAAAAAACTTAAACGGAATACAGAACATGGGAGAAATAGAAAAAATAAAAAGGGAAAAGAATAAAATGTGGAAAAAACCAAAAAGAGTCTTTGAGTGGGAAAAATCTAGATAACAAGGTGCACATAGAGAGCCCCAAGAACATGGAACCTAATATTCCAGAACAAAGTATAGAAGAAGGGAATAACAGAAAGGAAGTGATGTTTAAGATAGGGCAGGAGCGACCAGAAAAAAATTGTCATGGTAGGACAGGTAAAGTGTTGGAAGCATTTATGAAAAAAACTAAGGGATCAGATTATGTGATATCCATGCATGGAGTCAGGATTTTACCTATGGAACAACATGATTGTTTGAATAAAATGCTTAAAAACTTTATTAGCACCTTGCTGGTGGGGAACAAACACATTTTTGATCACATAAGCATAACAAGACCAATAGGGTCTGAAGAATTGGTCCTGATAGTCTCAAACCAATACTATATCCTACATGCAGTATGGAAAAAAAGCTTGGAACTAAAAGATATGGGGATGGAGTTAGAAGCCATAGTAATGTTAAAATAACTATTTCCAGAGATGTACACCAAGGAAAGAAACAATGACAAAACAATGACAAAAGGGAAAAACATATGTCTATCATATGTCTATCTTTGGGATAAAACAATTTTGTAAAGAGTATAAATCTAGTTTGCAATTCAAGTTAGCAGAATTACTGGAGGTAATATTGCAAACACAAATTTACAAAAATGATATGAGCAAGGTGGCCTGATGGGAGGAAGACAGACACATCTCAATGTGGGTGATAGATCACACAATATATAAGATTTTGATTAATAAAAGCAAATAAATGGATGGTTTGGGAATATATATCTATGATGAAGAGTAATCCCAATTCAAAGAAAAAGAACAGCTAAGTAATGATTTGTCCACAAAATGGGAATCAATATTAAAAACATCAAATAGATTCTACATAAAAGGTATAACCAAAAAAGTTTTTGTGAGCTCACTTGCTTCTTATAATACTTCCAGTACTTCACTTTAAACATACAGAGTGGGTTGTTAGGTGCTCCTCCCTGTGTAAAAGAATACAATTTAGTGTTAACATGCAAAGCCACAGCTCTTGCATCTATTTTGGAGTGCACTCATAAAAACAAGTGTATACAGCTCTTTTTTGAACAAATGTTAATTTACTAAATGTCAACAGGCACACTGTGCACACAAACAATTTGCAGAAATAGTGAAATGATTTTCCTTGGTCTACTCTGCATACTGTTCAGTAGTTGCATTATATGTAGCTTTTTATTAACTTTTTTACTTAGCTGTACACGTTGATACTTCTATAATTCCCAAGCCGTAAAAATGCAAACTTCTGAGTTTCTAATTCTGCCCCCAGTGATCTTCTGGCTTAATTGCCTAAATGCACATTGTGTGTTTCTCCAAACAGCAGCCTGAACAAATCCTGGAGGAAGAAAAGAAGAAAGAACGCTCACGGCTTTGCTTATTACTTTTTACCGCCATTATTGGACTTACTCATTGTTGCCAGCATTCTCCACTTATGGCCTCGTGGGTCACCGTGGGAATTAACTTATTTTTCTGACGTTGTACATCTTTATCAGAGCTAATTGGCCATTACCAGAGTAAATTACTTCATACTCCTGGTTGTGATGGTAACAATACATCTATCTGCAACAACTTCTAAACTAATAACCAACTAAGTACTTTTAATAATCAAAATACAAAAAACATTATTAGGTGATAGTGATTTTTTTAAAAAGTGATAGCAGTGATTTAAAAAAAAACAGCCTTGGTGATTTTCTTGTTTTTACTAAGTTCCTAAATGCTGCACTTTTTACAGTCATTACCTTGGTTCAGTGCTGCTTTCCAAAACCACCTTCCAATGCATTCTAAAGTACAGTACCATGCATCCGAACATTCTGGAAATGCAAGCACTGCAGGCAAACCTGTGTCATTTTTTGTTTTTAAAATAAATACTACACCTACAGTTTTGATAAATTTGAAGAACTAGGTCCTATAAGGATGATGATAGGGAGGACTAGTCTGTGAGTTCTGGTTGTGACATCATCAGGGCTTTTCACTGAAACTGGCTTTTTTTGAACAGTGAATGAAATCAGTGTTACAGAATAGTTCATAACTTTAAAACGAAGTAACGCAGAAACCTAATTTTCAGTATGAAATTTATTGGAGTAGGCTGATTCTAATTCTGCAATGTAGTTCTTTTGACTGGACCCCCTCTTTAAGTGCTGTTGTGCTAACATGTGTTGTAGCATACCACAATGACATTTGGACCTTCACAAAGCAATGAACTGTTAGCCACTTTGGTTGAGAATGTAAATTCAGATTCTCCTGGTGTCAAAAAACATTAGAGGCAAGTCTATACTTATGCCACCTCTGAACACTGCTGTTTAAATTTTTCTCAGTGCATGAAAAGACCTGCACAGACTGATAGATTAGGGATTTAGGGGAGCATATGTTAATATAACTGCTGCTGAGATTAAAGCTATGCAGGATTTGGAGAGAAATGACTGTATAACAATCAAACAAACAGAAAAGGGGGTAGTGTTGTAGTCTTAGCTACAGTAGCAGTGATTATATCAAAGAGGTGAGGAGACAAATGGGGAACCATGTATTCTAGAGAGCACTTTCCTGGGGCCCAACATTGTCTTTCAAGAAAAAGGCAGATGCATATCTTCCATTATATAGTGGCATTATAAATAAGGACATGAAAGAAGTTTTAACCACTGACAATGCCTTACACCCTATCATTTACCAGCTCCCAAAAGTGCACAACAGCCTCACGTCATCCCCAAGTCAATCAATAATATCAGGGATCTACTCACTATTATACAATGGCAAAAAAAATCTTGGGCTCTGATTGGTCAGTCTGGGACTAGACCCGTGATGTTATCCCAGTACAACATCACGTGTCTAGTCCCAGCACCCAGATGACCCCATCAGTTTTTGGAAAAACAAGAAATCACTCCATGTAGCTCCTCGGCAGCGCAATCCCCCGTGTGTCATTCACACTCTCAAGTCGCCTTCAACCTACTGCGAGTGCTTCTGACTCACCTGCCAGTGACCACCGGCCCTGAAAGTACAAATTGTCCCTGCGTTGCTTGTCTTCCCACCAGATATAGTGAAACAACACCGCCCCCACTCACACACAGTGTTCCCATTTAAAAAAAAAAAAAGACGGCATTTAAATTTCCCTGTCCGCTGGAGCACCAGCACAGTTACTGTCTACAACTTGCCAGCCAAAACCACCGACAGTAATATCCACTGACATTATCCCTGACTAGCCTGCCGTGCCCACCAAACATTCTGACGCCCCCCACCAGTATTCCATCAAATAGAAAACAGATCTTTTAAATGAAAAAAAAAAGCCGTCATTTTAGACGGCATTTCAATTTCCCCGTCAGCAGCAGCGTGAGCCCTTTCAGATTACCACAATCCCGCGATTCCTGCTCGCTTCCTCGAACAGCTGCAGTGTTACCACCACCATTAAAAATAAAACAAATAATCGATAAAAAGACACTCACATTGAAATAGGCACTCCACAAAAATTACCTGCATTGCTGCCAATCAGTAAGTGCTCAAACAACCCAGAAGTGGTATTGCGGTTCCTCAGCTCCCCTCCGGTTGATTTTAAAGCCATTAAAAAAACATAAATACTAATCAAAACAATATTAGCCAGTTCCATATTGGAATGTTAGTGTGTGGACTGCTGTATTTTCCTGGGGGGTGCAGGAGGAGACAGCAAACACACAATAACATTACAATGGGACTATTTTTTTATTCAGTATACCTGCCCTTTGAAAAATGAAATAAAAATACACTTTTAAAACTTTTTTTTTAATTTTTCTTTTATTACTACCAACAAGCCATTGTATAATAGCAATAATGCACTCCAGGGTGTGTGTTGTGCTGGGATAACGTCACTTCTGGGGTGATTAGTCGCACTCGGCCTGCGGCCTCGTGCCTAATCACCCCAGGCATGGCGATATCCCAGCAACACACCCTGTCGTATTATTGTAATTCCGTCGCTAGCGTGTTTTTTTTAAGGGGCAAATGTGTCGCAGGCCATGGTGAAAGAGCTATAGAAGTAGTGTATCACCACATCCATGTTTGTGGCCTTAAGAATAAGTAATTTATTTGATCACGTTAGGATCGGTTCCTACTGTACCTGGTTTGCTATACAGTGGAAGAACTAAAGATTTAAAAGGCTGTATATGTTTATTCTCAGGCTTTTCAGCAAATCTTCTGGATATGTATATGGCTGTACGGCAATCTTTGATGCCTTGTTTAGTAATTTATTCTGTACTTTTTGTTTTATATTGAAATGGCTACGGCCGATCAAATAAATTACTTACTTACTTACATACATAATGAATTTTCCAAATCCTCAGTGAATCTCTGCCACATCATCAGAATATCATTGATATAGTGCCTCCATAAGGCTATTTGCTCCAGAAATGGATTTTCACTTGAAATTTACACGTTTCTTCCCACAAACCAATATATAAGGTGGAAAAATTATGGGCAAAAGTAGTACCCAATGCAGTGCTGCTGGTTTGGAGGAAAAATTCACTCAGGAACAAAAAAGCATGCCATTCATGATAGTATAACCAATAATTCAGTGGGAGATCCACCCTCCACCCTCATTTCAAGATATTGTTCTAGTACTATCAGACCCCCTTCATAAAGGATATTAGTGTAGAGAGAGTCCATGTCAAGGGTAACTAACAAGTGTTTTTCTCTACATAGATAGGCAGTATAGCACTGTGGGTTAAAGCTCTGAGCTGCAGATCTGGAAACCTGGGTTTGAATCCCACAGCCACCTAGGTGCATACTGTGTGATCCTGAGCAAGTCACTTAACTTCCTTGTGCTCCCAGGTTGCATCTGGAAATAAGCTTCAGCTTAGTGTGCAACTTCTGGTTAAACAATGTTCCCTTTCCCTTTATATCTCAAAACAGTCATAAGGCCTCTATGGAGTCTCTAACGGAAGACCTTTGATTTCCCACAGATGTTTTTTTGTGGTGGACAACATATTGGAACAAAGGCTTATTTAAGCAATAAGGTACAACCAGGTGTGTGTTATAGTGTAGTAACATCACTCATGGGGTGGGTTGAAGCACGAAGTGAAGCTAAGTGCTTCCACCCCCCAGGAGTGACGTTATTACACAATAACACACACCTTGGAGTGCCTTATTGCAATTATACAATGGCTCAATGTTATAGAGAACAAAAAATAAAAATAAAAATGTTTTTAGTAGATTTTTAGTAAGGCCGTGTATCTTTGTTTCTGAAAAAAAATGTAGCTCCGAAGTATCATCCAAAAAATCAATACAGTGATGGTACTGTGTAATAACATCACTGTCTCAGACACACATTGACCAATCAGAGTCCTGGAAATTTTCTTGCCATTGTATAATGCACCTTGGATAACACCCTCCTTTATCCAGCAACTAAAAAACAGGGACAATCTGTGGCATAAAGCCTCTGACTCAGGCAAACCCGCTGACATGCAGGCCTATTGTGCTGAAAGGAACAGATGCACCTGGGCCATTCCAAAGGTGAAGGCTGACCACTACAGGGCCACCCTAACTACCTCCTGAGGTTCTTCACACAACTTCTGGGACACAATAAAAACCCTAAATGGCAAAACATGGGCCCCTCCCCCCTCCCAGCTCACAATAAATGACACAGTCACCACTGACCCTAAAGAAATTGCTGATGCCCTTAACAACAGCTTCACAGACCTTAGTGCCATACTCCCCCAAAATTTCTTCAACCCTATACCCACCTCGGACCCTCACACCCTCCAGTGGCCACCCTTCTACCTCCGGGCCATCACTCCCCAGGAAGCCAAGCCATACCCCACAAAGGCCCTAAATGGCTTGAGACCCATTAATGACCCCCTGGATATTAAACTGCTATGCCTGGCTTTAGATGTCCTACTCCTCCCATTTACTGGCCTGCTAAATCAATCCCTCTGCCTTGGACAGTTCCCCAGTCAATGGAAAAAAGCAGTAGTAACACCCATCCACAAAGGTGGAGACAAACTCTCCTCTGGGAATTAACGGTCCATTTCCATTCTCCCCACCTCCAAAGCACTAGATAAAGTAGTGGCAGACCAGCTAGCAACCTACCTTAAAATCCATAACCTTCTCTGCAAAGAACAGCATGGTTTCTATGCTGGACACAGCACCACTACAGCCCTCTTAGAATTCTCAAATCATATCCACACCACACTGGACAAGGGTCAGCTGGGTCAATCACCCACTCCTGCATGACAACCTCTTGCAGTTAGGTTTCTCACTGGGACCCCTGGACTGGTTCTCGAGCTACTTGTCCTCCAGAACACAATGTGTAAGGATAAATACCACACTGTCTAGCATCCATCCCATCAGCTCTGGAGTCCTGCAAGGCTTTATCCTGGGCCCAGTGCTTTTTAGTCTATATCTCAATGCCCTCCACACCTCGTGCCCAGGAAAGGTCCTCCTATATGTGGACGATGCTGTCCTCTGCACCTCACACACAAACCTCCAAGCCTCACTCCAGCACCAATTCAGCCTACCAGAACACTGGTCCAAGGAGTGTAGACTAGTCCTAAACATAAAAAAAAACAAAGCCATGTTATTTTCACACCACCAGAGCAAAATGAAGAATGCCTACCTACATATCCTCTCCAGCTCCCTCCAGCAACTGGAGCAGGTCCGCATCTATAAATACCTGGGGGTCATCTTTGATTCAGCCCTCACTTTCCATGCACACATAAACAAGCTAGCATCGGCAGCTAACATGTGCATTGGCCTCCTGTATCACCACAAAGACTGCCTGGCACTGGAAACCCTGCGCCTAGCCATCACCTCATCCATCATGTCCCTAATTGACTATGGACCGCTGGTCTATGCTGCCACTGATGCCACCGCAATCAATAAGATAAAGGTGGTTATTAACAAAGTATGCAGGCTCCTATGCGGAGCAACCTGAACAACATACACCTGCACCCTATACTCCCTCATGCAGCTTCTCAATTTTGAGGAAAGGCTCCTCTACCAGACCTGTCTCATGATCAAAAAGTTCCTGCCTGGGCTGACACCCCCAGGAGTCTCTGCCATGCTAGTCCCTGCTACTTCCAAGGCCCACATCCATAGTACAGATAGATCACCATTAGTCATCCCAAGGGTCAGGACCACTTTAGCCCAGAGATCCTTTCCCAACAGAGCTCCAAACTGGTTCAACACACTACCTGCATCAGTCTCCTGTCACCCCAAACTAAGTGCCTTCAAAAGGGCACTCAGGGGCCACCTCCTCACCTCCCACACCTGTACCTGCCTGCTGTGATGTAGCAGCTTCAGTGATAACACACTAGCTGTGGCGCGCTATATGTGGCAGCACCCTGACAATGTCTGACCTGGACTGCTCTTTCTTAGACAGACTGAATGCCTGCTTGCCTTTCTAGCCCAGTGACCTGTCCTAGCTACAATGCTGGATACACCACTCGTATATGTATTAGCTACAACTCTGTATAGGCCATCATCCATGTAACTGCTATGCACTTTACACAACAATGCCTGTTTGACAATCACGCCGCTGCATTCCAAGTGTGTAAGCTACAACTGTGTATAAGCACTCCAAGTATCTTAGCTACAACACTGTCACAGCCATCAACCTTGTAATATCTATACTCAATGCACAAACAATGTTAGACTGACAATTGCACCTGATGTACTGTATTGTATTTTCTACTGTTACCTGTATTATGCAATGTATCGTATTATTTGTATTTAGTTTGTACTGTGTCTTGTACTGTTATTGATAAGGAGCCTCTGGAAATGACTCTGTGACTCAAATGGTTGTAATTCTGAACTTTTCAAATAAATAAATAAAGCATCTTGAATATTTTAGACATAAAACACCACTAACCTATATCCAGAAAATACAATAATAACAATTTCATACATAGATGTCAAGCATATAGTATGTATAATTGCATAGCTAGCATAGCTCAGAGGGCCAATACAATATATATACTTGCATGGGACCTAAGTGCCATAATCTAGTAAAGACTTACATAGCTCAGAGGACCAACACAATAAATATACCCTAAGTGATATAATATAGTAGACTACAGAGAACATTTAGTAAAAGTACTTAGAAAATTAAATGGACCAAAATCGCTATTTTTTTTTCCCGGATCTTAAGAATAGTAAATAGGTAAAAAGCCAAATCTGTAAGTAAATTCAGATTTTCTGAATTGAATAGCAGGTCCAACATATACCTATCTGGGATGCTACAGAGTTTTAAATATTTCATTAGATACCTGTTCCGAGGCCCATCATACCATGGACATCTCAGTACTACATGCCTAAAATCCTCAATTTCCTGAGTGTTGCATGGACATAAATTAGAAATTCCATTTTCTTTATTATATGTAGTATCCAATATTTTACTTGCAAAGGTTTCAAATCTAAATCTTGTCAATAGTGCCCTATGCTCTGGAGACCTAACAATGTTCAAATGGGGCTTTAAAGAATGCTCTGTGGTATTATCTACCAGCCAGTTAGAATTTTTAATTAGCTTTAGATCAGCAAGATCTTTCTGTCTGGCTATAGTATTTCATATATTTTTTTTTGGTTATAAACTTAGTATATGTTATACTTATGTTGATATTCAATTTATCACAGTGCCTTAAATATATTAGACCATGAGACTCCAAAGAATTCTCTAATTTCTTTTAACCAGTTACAAGTATTGAGTTGTAATAATTTCTCTTTTTCGTTAAAACACAATTTCATTAATGGATCTAATGCATCTGATTTTGCTTTTATCCAAAAGTTAATCCATCTTGCCTGTATCATATAATAAAGACTAGGTTACCCAAGTTGAGATGTGACCAAGGCATTGGAGGTTCCTTTTGGTATTCTAAGTAATCTCTTGTATGCAATATTAAAGATTGAATCAATATTGGTAGTATTATCTTCTCCCCATATTTTTGCTGAATATAAAATTTGTGGAATTACTTTAACATTCATGGTCTTTATAAAAGGAGCTACCATGCACCCATTATATAAGTAGTTAGGCTAGGGTGCTCCACCCCATGGGATCCAATCAGTGGTTGAATAACTGATGCAGAGCTCAGGGATTTGGCTTCATTGGAGACTGGGGGTCCACCTGGAGGGATGCAGGCCTATACTGGCATGATGGTCTGCATCTGTTCAGGAGGGGAACCAAGATCCTAGGTGATAGGTTTAAATACTTCATTGACAAGTATTTAAACTAGCCAAGGGGGGAGGCACTAGAAAGGAGCAGAGAAATCCTAGCCACCTCCAAAATATCAGGTACTAAGTGAGGTAGACGCCAACATAGAGATGTCAATAGGGAGAAGCGCAGGGGTAAATGGAGAAAGTGAAAAATGCAATAAGGACAGGGATGGGACAAAAAGGGGTAAGGCCATCAAGAAATGGAGGGTAATGAGTACCAACACCTGGAGTCTGGGCAACAAGCTCCCTGAACTGGTGGCTTTGATGGAAGAGGGATGCCTGGATATTGTAGCAGTCACAGAAACATGGTACACAGAGAACCATGACTGGGATGTTAACATACCAGGGTACACAACCTACAGGAGAGACAGGGAGGGCAGAATGGGGGGGGGTAGCTGTCTATGTAAGGGAAGGGATAAAAGCAACTGAACAAAAAAGAGTAAACAGGGAGGAGAGGAAGCACTGTGGGTCACCTTAGAGACTGGAAATGGCACCACAATCCACACAGGGGTTATATATAGATCCCCGTGTCAAGGGGAGGGAATGGACAAGAATATGATAGAAGGCATTCTTAGAATGGCAGCGAAAGGGGAGATACTGTTGATAGGGGACCTTAACATGCCAGATGTTAACTGGAGCACCTTTGCGGCAGCCACATCCAAAAACAGGGTCATTCTTGATGCCCTTCAGGTGGCATGCCTCAAACAGCTAGTTTTGGAACCCACTTGTGAGGGAGCAATCTTAGACCTCGTACTCTCAAATGGGGACAGTGAGAGGATCTCAGATCTAGAAATGGGTAGCCATTTGGGAATAAGTGGCCACCAAACTGTGTGGTTCATGATAAACTCAGCTACAGAGTCAAGCCATACAAAAGTGAGGGTTCTGGACTTCAGGAGGGCTGACTTTGGCAAGATGGGAGAGTGTCTTAGAAAAACACTAGCAAACAGGCTAAAAGGAGGGTTGGAGCAACAATGGGGAAATATCAAAACTGCCATCACAGAGGCAACAAGACTTTGTGTGAAGCAAATAAACAAATCAAAATGAAAGAAAAAGCCACTATGGTTCTCAAAAGAGGTGGCCGTGAAGGTTAGGGAGAAATAGATAGCATTTAGGAAGTACAAGGAAACACAGAAGGAGCAGGACAGAGAACTGTACCAGTTAAGGCAGAAAGAAGCAGGGAAGGTAGTCAGAATAGCAAAGGCACAAACTGAGGAAAAGATAGCTAACTCAGTTAAGAAGGGGGATAAAACCTTTTATAGGTATATCAGGGAGCGTAGAAAGACAAAGGGAGGGATTGTGAGGCTGAATAGAATGGATGGTAGGTAGGCAGAGAGTGACAGTGATAAAGCAGGGATATTGAATGAATACTTCTGTTCAGTATTCACAAAAGAAGAAGTGGGGGAGGTGCCTAATCCAATTAATAGAAGCACTCTGGGGAAGGGGTTGATCCCAGTCCTTTCACAGAAGAAAGGGTTCTGAAAGAACTCCTAAAACTGAAGGCAGACAAAGCAATGGGGCCAGATGGAATTCACCCCAGAATTCTAAAAGAATTAAGCAGAGAACTAGTGACACCACTGACTACGCTTTTAACAAATCATGGAGGATGGTGGTACCTGAGGACTGGAAGAAGGCGGATGTGATTCCCTCACAAAAGTGGGACCAAGACGGAGGCAGAAAACTACAGACCTGTCAGTTTGACCTCTGTGGTAGGGAAAGTGATGGAATCACTTCTGAAGGAAAGAATTGTTGAGTACCTAGAGGCTAGTGGGGCACAGGACCCAAGGCAGCATGGGTTCATAGTGGGAAGGTCATGTCAGACAAATCTAATTGGTTTCTTTGACTGGGTGACCAAAGTAGAAGGCCAGGGAGGGGCTGCGGACATGGCCTACCTAGACTTTAGCAAGGCATTTGACACAGTCCCACACAAACGATTAGTAGTCAAATTAATAAGCCTGGGACTAGGTCCCAAGGTGGTAGCCTGGGTAAAACATTGGCTGAACAACAGGACACGGAAGGTAATTGTAAATGGAGTCCACTCTGAAGAAAGAGCAGTTACTAGTGGGGTACCGCAGGGTTCAGTACTGGATCCAGTCCTTTTAACGCCTTTATAAGTGACATTGCAGAGGGACTGGAAGGAAAAGTATGCCTCTTTGCAGATGACACAAAGATCTGCAACAGGGTTGATACACAAGGAGGTGTGGAAAGCACGCAAAGGGACTTGGCAAGGTTGGAGGAATGGTCAGAAGTACGGCAGCTTGGATTCAATGCAAAGAAGTGCAAAGTAATGCACCTGGGAAACAAAAACCAAGGGGAAGATTACACAATGGGGGGAGGTAGTAACAACAACAAAAATGGAAAGAGACCTAGGGGTAATCATATCAGATGACCTTAAGGTTGACAAGCAATGCAAAAAGGTGGTAGGGAGGGCTGGGGGGATACTGGGATATATAGGGAGAGGTATCACCAGCAGAAAACAGGAAGTTGTTATCCCCCTGTACAGACAGTTGGTGAGACCCCATCTGGAGTACTGCATCCAGTTCTGGAGACACCATCTCCACAAGGACATAGACAGGATGGAAGCAGTTCAGAGGAGGGCAACTAAAATGGTGCAGGGTCTGCAAGAGAAACCATACGAGGAGAAACTAAAGGAGCTTAATATGTATACCCTTGAGGAAAGAAGGGAGAGGGGGGACATGATAGAAACATTTAAGTACCTCAGTGGAATCAATAAAGTCCAAGAGGGTAGCATCTTTCAGAAAAAGAGATGAGCAAGAACAAGGGGACACAATTTGAAGATAGAGGGGGGACAGCTCAGGGGCAACGTGAGGAAGTATTTTTTCACAGAGAGGGTGGTGGATGCATGGAACAGCCTTCCTGAGGAGGTTGTGGGGTCTAAAACTGTGGGAGAATTCAAGAATGCATGGGACGGACATAAGGCAATTCTTGTGGGGGGGGGTAGGAAGAAATAGACTGTTGGTTAACTAGGATCTACGGCCTATCCTGTAGGTAGGGAAATGGGCAGACTAGGTGGGCCAAGCGGTCCTTATCTGCCATCAAAGTCTATGTTTCTATGTTATGTTTCTATGATTTTAAAGTATGTTTTGCTTTGTTAATAATATAATTAATGTATTTTTTCCATTTCAAATTAGCTGACAATCAAACCCATAGGTATTGGTATTCATTAACATACTCCAAACTTTTGTTGGCAAGTTACATACTTCTGTATTTCTTAGTACTACCAAATATCAAAACCTGTGTTTTATTAGTATTAGAGTTTTAGGTTGTGAGACTTGCATAAGTCCTGCAGCAAATTCAAAGCCTTCTGCAGGCCCAGTCTGCTGGTAGAGACCATAGCAAGATCATCTGTATACGAAAGCAATGGTATTTTAAGGTTGCCTATTCTAGGTATTATGATTCTCCAATGCAACAATAGTATCATTAATATTGATATTAAACAGGGTTGGAGCCAGGACACAGCCCTGATGAACTCCAAGGTTAGTCTTAATCTTATCTGTCAGATCGCCTTCTTTTGTGCATTTAACCTGTACCCAAGTATCAGTATACATTCTCTTGATTAGATTCATTAAAGTTTCCATCTATGCCTAATTCTTGCATTTCCCTCATAATAATGTTCTCAATATGTAACTGAATGCAGAAGTAAAATCTACAAAGGCAACAAAGAGTGGTTGTCTTCTTAGAACACAATATTTTTACAGTAGATGATTTAATAGAAACATTTGTGTTATAGTGCCTTTGTTCTTAACAAAACCTGCTTGCAAAGGGCACATTACGTTTTTGTGATCAAGCCAATTAATAAGTCTACCTAGCAGTATTTTTGCAAATAATTTCAATAAATTGTCCAGTAGACTAATTGGTCTATAATTAATGGGTTCCATTTTGGAGCCCTTTTTGTGTATGGGAAATATATAACTGCCAAACCAGGTTATTGTGAAGTATGCATACATTATCAATTTATTAAAGTAAATCTGAAAGAACCTGAGCCCACCATTCCATTTCCACTTTACAGAAATCTATTGAGAATTTATCAGGCCCTGGAGCTTTATCTTTTTTTAAACTATTTATTGCTAGTTCTACCTTATGAGGTGTGAACCAGTCAAAATCATCATTAATTTCTATGTTCACTTCCTCAATTTGCACTTTATTGTCCCAAAACAGTTTCAAGAAATAGTCTACCCATACATCAGGAGAAATAAAATATCTAATTTAGTTTTAATTGTTTCTGTGCCTGCGGCTACCAGTTTCCAGAACTTTTTATCATCTTTATTCATTATAGCATTATACATTGTTTCTCATAAGTACTCCTGATGCTCTGTTTTCTTTCTACTAACATGATTTTCATAATTCTTCCTGGCCTGATTAAGTTTTATTACATTTTTTCTTGTGGGGGTTCTTTTTGTAATTCATAATTTTTGTTTACATTTTTCTTTTCCTGTCTGCAATTCTTATAAATCCAGTTTTCATATTTATGTTTTATGTCACTTTTAGAGGTGTTGTTTGTTAAATTATCCATGCATATATAGTACAATTGAAGAATTGTACTATACAATTGCTCTGGTTTGAGATCTTCTTGTACGTAGCTCACTACAGTTTGAATAAACTAATTAGATACTTTCTTGATTTTTTTCTACTGATAGTTTGTCCCATCTTACTTTGTTATTCCTAATTTCTATGGGTACTTCCCTAACAGACATATTGAGAATGTTAGAAGACCTGTATAATAGTAAGGG
This sequence comes from Neoceratodus forsteri, assembly GCA_016271365.2. Classification (NCBI taxonomy): domain Eukaryota; kingdom Metazoa; phylum Chordata; order Ceratodontiformes; family Ceratodontidae; genus Neoceratodus; species Neoceratodus forsteri. The sequence continues at coordinate 714,039,724 of CM057449.1, read as the reverse complement.
CATGTGATCACTTTCTGTTCTTTGGAGAATCTTAAGGTCCAGGTACCTTTCAAGGTCAAAAATTGAGCATAGGACAAAATCTATAGTGGTAGCTCCTCTTGCATTTAAGCAAGTAGTCCTTCCACCACTATCAGCTGATAATCTACCATTTAGTATAATAAATTGAAGTGAATTAAAAATATGCTGCATTAATTATGATCAATGTGCTTATTGTCTATAGAATTTCTATCTGGAATGTCCAAATTTGATGCAATTTCATCCAACATTACAGTGGATTTACAATTAGTGTACTAATATTAAAATCTCCCATGATCAAGATCTCAGTAAACAAATTTGCACATAGTATGGCATTTATATCATATAATATTTTAATTGCCAAGTTTTTGTCCTATTGTCACGAATTTAGGGGAGGATTATAAAGACTGACCAGCAAAAGTAGGTCACCCCAAAATTTTTATTATCAACAGAATGTGATTAGGTTTAACTATACAGTCAAAGACTAAAATAATCAGTGATCTAAATATATGTAATTAGGCTGCTCATAAATTGACCCATCTTTTTTAATTTTATCCCCACACTTTGTATTTGTAGATATCCATTTACTTGAATTTGTTTTATAGCCGTGCTCAACTGGGGCTCGGACATCACCTCTGGAGGAGATGCTACAAGCCTGCCCTGGGAAGTGATCTGCGGTCCTGCTATTGCTGATCGGCAGACTGTGCAGCTTCTTTCCCCTGCCATAACTGCTGCCTGGGATCCTCAGAACTCCGGTTGGTTGTAGGGTCCAGAATCTACAGAAACAGCTGAATTAGGACCCACTAGCCCAGCCTGTACTGAATCACACTCTGGTGGCTTGCCTGGAGGTATGGGTCAGAAAGCTGTATACCCCTTCAGGTGTGCCATGCCTAACTGGGACTTGGATTTCACCACCAGAGGAGAAGCTACAAGTCTGCCCTAGGAAGTAACCCATGGTCCTGCTCTTGCTGATCGGCAGACTGTGCGGCTTCTTTCCCATGCCATAACTGCTACCTGTGATCCTCCAAACTCCTTTTTGTGGCAGGGCACAGAATCTACAGAAACAGCCGAATTAGGACCCACTAGCCCACCCTGTATTGAACCACACTCTGGTGGCTTGCCTGGAGATGTGGGTCAAAAAGCCGTATAAACACCCTTAGGTGTGCCGTGCCCAACTGGAACTCGGACCCTGCCACCGGAGGAGAAGTTACAAGCCTGCCCTGGGAAGTGACCCGCAGTCCTGCTCCTGCTAATCAGCAGACTGCACGTCTTCTTTTCCCTGCCATAACCTCTGCCTGGTATCCTCTGAACGCTGGTTCTTTGCAGGGTCCTGAATTTACAGAAACAGCTGAATTAGGACCCACTAACCCAGCCTGTACTGAACCACGCTCTGCTGGCTCACCTGGAACTGTGGGTCAGAAAACCATATACCCACTCAGGTGTGCCATGCCCAACCGGGTCTCAGACCTTGCTGCCAGAGGAGAAGCTATAAGTCTGACCTGGGAAGTGGGCTGTGGTCCTGCTCATCGGCAGACTGTGCAGCTTCTTTCCCCTGCCATAACTGCTGCCTGAGATCCTCCAAACTCTGGTTCATTGCAGGGTCCAGAATCTACAGAAACAGCTGAATTAGAACCCACTAGCCCAGGCTGTACTGAACCACACTCTGGTTGCTCATCTGGACCTGTGGATCAGAAAGTCATATACCCCCTCAGGTACATTGGTGTTTGGTGCCTTGGGACATTTCGCATTTTCAGTGACAACACTCTGAATGGAGGATCTCAGTCTCACTGACTTCTCTGTGGCTGGTCTCCATTTTACCTTGCTTCATTAGAGACGCTTATCAGTGCAGCTCCCCCTGAGACAGTCTTTACTTTTTGTAAAGCAAGAAAGGCAAGAAAGGCCACCCCACTCTTTCTCTCCTTAACTCTCAATCCAGTTTAGGCCACATAGTGTTGCAGTGCCATTGTTTAAAGTGATTTACTTTCTCTGAATGCACAGTGATTACATCCCTCTTTAGAATTAATGCTGTGTGAAAAGCTGAAGAGTTTTAAGTTTGACCTTTGACTGCACTCCCTAATATTCTAAGCTTACAGCCTCATGCTTTTTAGAATAAATTCTGTTGTGAAAAACTGTAGAGTTTTTAAGTTTTCCAAACTGTGCTGCCCTGCCTAGTTTTCCAAGCTTACAGCTGAATCCTTTTTAGAATTAATTCTGTATGTAAAGCTGTAGAATTTTAAGTTTGACAGACCTTTATCTACTTTCCCATTTGCAAATTATACTGCAAAGCCACTAGAGGGCAACAACAGCAGTTTATCCTGTTAAAGGGGCAACATCTAATATTTACTTCTTCCTCTTCTGCTCCTGCAGACCCTGGACACTGATCTTTCTGAGGACCATCCCCTGGGCATGAGCCATGGTTCCCAGTTCTCAGGCTGGACCACACTCACCCTCTTAAAGCTGCAAGACTTGAACACCTGCCCCAGCGTCACTTCCATGCTGGTGGAGCAGGGCTAGAAAATGAACCAAAACAGCAGACCAAGCCTCCCATGGCAGATATCAGCCTTGAGCCACCCTGCTGGTTTAGCTGAAAGTCTTACCTCAGTGGCACTTACCACCAGCTCCCCACCCACCCTAGGTGGACCCTGCCTTATATAGATACTGTGTGGTCAGATGACCAAGTGCCTATTTTTCCACTGGTCCTTTATATTGAGGCTGCTGGTCTGCCAACTCCACATGTGCTCCAGCAGACCAGAGAAACTGCCTTCAGGAGCTTGAGCGCCGTGGACAGCCCTTGATTTACAGGCCAGTCTTGTGCTCTCCAAAGACAAGCAACAAGGAAAGGCACCTGCCCACTCCCAAGCAAACAGCCATCAGACAAGCCCTCTCTGCCACCAGAACACAGCCTCAAGCCATTCTGCTGGTTCAGCTGACTGAAAGCCGCTACTTCCCAGGTACGTCTTTGATGCCTAGCTGCCGCTCAAGCCATTCAGAATTTTGAACTGGAAGTGCCTGACCGCTGATTGGTAAAAGCCCCCATCACTTCAACTGAGCTCTTTTCTCATGACAGTATACTCACTGCCAAGTACCTTCCTGGTGGAACACCCCTGCTGACTTACAACTAGGCTTCCTACATTGTGTGATGGGTACTAGTGCCATGGACTGATCTAAGCACCTACTCTTTCTAGCCATTGCATCCCTCCTCATCCACTTGCCTGCTAATAGAATATTCAATACAGACATGAAATGGACCATAATTATGTCACCGCTGAATGATTTTCACTTCTCCAACTTCCTCTATCTCCATTAACTACCACGAGACTCGACACCTCTTTTAATAATTAAAGGCATGCTCTACCACACTGTATCGGATACTAAGAAATGCTTCTTATGCCACCTGATTCTATCCCCTTTTTACCATCATAAACTCTGGTACCTCCTACTACTGACCATCTTGCTCTCCAGTGACATCAAAACTAACCCTGGCCCTACTTGCCACCTATCCCACTTGGATGCTCTACTACACAATCCTAAAGACATCCGTATTGTCCACCATAACATTAGGAGTCTAGAGCACAACTTCCCTGAACTAGAGGCCTGGGTCTCCCTATACAAGCCTGACATCCTGTGTTTGATTGAAACTTGGTTGAAGCCCACGGTCCCAGATTCTAAGTGCTCTATTCCCTCCTACAACCTACTGCAGAAAGATAGAACTTCCACTAAAAGAGGGGATGGTGTTGCAATCTATTCAAAAAGTAACCTGCATCTCATTGACCTGAACACAGACCCCCTGATGCAGTGTGAGTCTCTTCACTCCCTTCTTACACTTGGGGCAAAAAAGCTGCATATTATTTGTGCATACAACCCCCCAAACAGTGGCCACTGTAGCTTAGATGAGCTCCTCAACCAAACAGCCATACTCTCTGGCAAAAATGAAGTACTCCTACTGAGGAATATAACTATAAACTGGTTAGGAAAGTGCCAGGCCACCTCACTTTCAAAAATACAGAGCTACAACTTGCATCAAATGATCACCAAACCTAAAAGGATTGCATCCAGCTCCATCTCCAGCACGTTAATCGACTGGGTGCTAGTAAACTGTACTGAGCATATCCTCTCTGTCAGCACTCTTGCAGATGCCATCATGGACCATCATCCAGTCTTTTGCTCCTGGGGGCTGGCTCCATCACTTCCACAAAAAATGCATTTCATCACCATCCAAAACTATGCTAACCTGAATATCAAAAGCTTTCTTCATGATGTAGCCAACATAGAACGGTCCAGTCTCTATCTGACCTCTGACATGCAGTCCACTCTCAGCATCTTCACTGCAAATTTAGCAGCCATTCAGGACACTCAAGTCCCTCAGATAACACATTGAGTCAAAGGGAAGCCTACTCGTTGGCTAAAAAAAGACCTACTAAACAAAATAAAGCAGCATGATAAAAGCTGGAGCTGTTTCAAAGTCCTCTGGCCTACAGGAAGACCAAAACACCTACAGGATGCTTAGAAATACATGCAAAAAGGAGATCAGGGCAGCTAAAGGCTCCTATTGCAAAAGCTTATTAACCAGTACATCAGGGGATCCTAACAAATTCTGGTCCTACATAAAAACGTTCCTGGGATCTAACCTTTCCCCTACCCTGAATGACATGGTACTAAATGGTGCCCACTGCAACAACAACCCTGAGACCATTACTAACATAGAAACATAGACTTTGATGGCAGATAAGGACCGCTTGGCCCATCTAGTCTGCCCATTTCCTTACCTACAGGATAGGCCGCAGATCCTAGTTAACCAACAGCCTATTTCTTCCTACCCCCCCACAAGAATTGCCGTACGTCTGTCCCATGCATTCTTGAATTCACCCACAGTTTTAGACCCCACAACCTCCTCAGGAAGGCTGTTCCATGCATTCACTACCCTCTCTGTAAAATAATACTTCCTCACATTGCCCTGAACCACCCCTTCTATCTTTAAATTGTGTCCCCTTGTTCTTGCATCGCTCTTTTCTGAAAGATGCTACCCTCTTGGACTTTGTTGATTCCACTGAGGTTCTTAAAAGTTTCTATCATGTCCCCCCTCTCCCTTCTTTCCTCAAGGGTATACATATTAAGCTCCTTTAGTCTCTCCTCATAAGACTTCTCTTGCAGACCCTGCACCATTTTAGTTGCCCTCCTCTGGACTGCCTCTATCCTGTCTAGGTCCTTGTGGAGATGGGGTCTCCAGAACTGGACCCAGTACTCCAGATGGGGTCTCACCAACTGTCTGTACAGAGGATAACAACTTCCTGTTTTCTGCTGCTGATGCCTCTCCCTATACTTCCCAGTATACTCCAGCCCTCCCTACTGCCTTCTCACATTTCTTGCCAACTCAAGGTCATCTGATATGATTACCCCAGGTCCCTTTCCTTTTTGTTTTGTTACTACCTCCCACCCATTGTGTATTCTTTCCTGGGTTCTTGTTTCCCAGGTGCATTATTTTGCACTTCTTTGCATTGAATCTAGCTGCCATACTTCTGACCATTCCTCCAACTTGCCAAGTCCCTTTTCATCCTTTCCATGCCTCCTTGTGCATCAACCCTGTTACAGATCTTTGTGTCATCTGCAAAGAGGCATATTTTCCTTCCAGTCCCTCTGCAATGTCACTGAAGAAGACATTAAAAGGACTGACCCAATACTGAACTCAAGGGTACCCTACTAGTAACCCTCTTTTCTTCAGAGTGGACTTCATTTACAATTACCTTCTGTGTCCTGTTGTGCAGCCAATGTTTTACCCAGGCTACCACCCTAGGACCCACTCCCAGGCTGGTTAATTTGACTATTAATCTTTTGTGTGGGAATGTGTCAAATGCCTTGCTAAAGTCTAGGTAGGCCATGTCCACGCCCCCTCCCTGGTCTACTACTTTGGTCACCCAGTCAAAGAAATCTATTAGATTCGTCTGACATGACCTTCCCGCTGTGAACCCATGCTGCCTTGGGTCCTGTGCCCCACTAGCCTCTAGGTACTCAACTATTCTTTCCTCCAGAAGTGACTCCATCACTTTCCCTACCACAAAGGTCAGACTGACAGGTCTGTAGTTTCCTGCCTCTGTCTTGGTCCCACTTTTGTGAAGGGGAATCACATCCACCTTCCTTCAGTCCTCTGGTACCACACCATCCTCCCATGATTTATTAAAAAGAGTAGCTAGTGGTTTCACTAGTTCCTCCCTTAATTCTTTTAGAATTCTGGGGTAAATTCCATCAGGCCCCATTGCTTTTTCCACCTTCAGTTTTAGGAGTTCTTGCAGAACCCTTTCTTCTGTGAAAGGACTGGGATTGACCCCTATCAAGAGTGCTTCTGTTAATTGGATTAGGCACTTCCCCCTCCTCTTTTGTGAATACTGAGCAGAAATATTCATTCAGTATCCCTGCTTTTTCACTGTCCCCCTCTGCCCATCCACCGTTCATTCTATTCAGCCTCACTATCCCTCCCTTTGTCTTTCTACACTCGCTGATGTACCTATAAAAGGTTTTATCCCCCTTCTTAACTGAGTTGGCTATCTTTTCCTCAGTTTGGGCCTTTGCTATTCTGACTTCCCTCCCTGCTTCCTTCTGCCTTAACTGGTACAGCTCTCTGTCCTGCTCCTTCTGTGTTTCCTTATACTTCCGGAATGCTATCTTTTTCTTCCTGACTTTCACAGCCACTTCTTTTGAGAACCATAGTGACTTTTTCTTACATTTTGATTTGTTTATTTGCTTCACACAAAGGCTTGTTGCCTCTGTGATGGCAGTTTTGATGATCCCCCATTGTTGCTCCACACCTCCTTCTAGCCTGTTTGCTAGTGCTTTTCTGAGGCACTCTCCCATCTTGCCAAAGTCAGCCCTCCTAAAGTCCAGTACCCTCACTTTTGTATGACTTGACTCTGTAGCTGAGTTTAATGTGAACCACACTGTTTGATGGTCACTTGTTCACAGATGGCAACCCACTTCTAGATCTGAGATCCTCTCACTGCCCCCGTTTGAGAGTACAAGGTCTAAGGTTGCTCCCTCACGAGTGGGTTCCGAAACTAGCTGTCTGAGGCCTGCCACCTGTAGGGCATCAAGAATGGCCCTGTTCTTGGATGTGGCTGCAGCAAATATGCTCCAGTCAACATCTGGCATATTCAGGTCTCCCATCAACAGTATCTCCCCTTTCTCTGCCATTCTAAGAATGCCTTCTATCATATCCTTGTCCATTCCTTCCCCCTGACATGGGGGTCTGTACACAACCCCTGTGTGGATTGTGGTACCCTTTCCAGTCTCCGAGGTGACCCACAGTGCCTCCTCTCCTCCCTGTTTACTCTTTTGTTCAGTTGCTTTTATCCCTTCCCTTACATAGAGAGCTACTCCTCCCTCTTCTCCCCTGCCTGTCTCTCCTGCAGTTATGTACACTGGTATGTTAACATCCCAGTCATGGTTCTCTGTGTACCATGTTTCTGTGACTGCTATGATATCCAGGCATCCTCTTCCATCAAGGCCACCAGCTCAGGGGCTTGTTGCCCAGACTACGGGCATTGGTAGTCATTACCTCCATTTCCTGATGGCCTCCCTTTGTCCCATCCCTGTCCTTCTTGCCTTTGTCACTTTCTCCATTTACCCCTGCCCTTCTCCTATCGACACCTCTATGTTGGTGTTTGCCGCACTTACTACCGTGATTTTTTTGGGGGGCTAGGATTTCCCTGCTCCTTTCCAGTGCATCCCCCCTTGGCTAGTTTAAATGCTTGCCAATGAAGCATTTAAACCTATCACTTAGGATCCTGGTTCCCCTTCCGGACAGATGCAGCCCATCATGCTTGTATAGGCTTGCATCACTCCAGGTGGACCCCCAGTCCCCAATGAAGCAATCCTGAGCTCCACACCAGTTTTCAACCACTGATTGAATCCATGGTGCGGAACACCCTAGCCTCCTATGCCATAGATGGGCAGCACCTCTGAGAAGGTTACGTGCGTGCTACTTGACTAAGACCCTCCCAATTCCACAAACTCTTCCTGCACTTCTGTAATCCTTTCTTAGCCAGGTCATTTGTCTCTAGGTGGACAATGACATCCAGCTCCCTCCCCTGTGCAGCTGCTCTGGCAATCCTGAGGATTCGCTCCCTGTCCCTCCAAGCCATGGCACCAGGCAGGCACCTTACCTCCCTCTCCCCTTCCTCTCCCAGTTCTACCTTCCTAACAATGGAGTCCCCCACCAGGAGTTGTTTCCTTCCCCTGCGGGGTCCCCTGCCACCCTCTTGTGGGTCTCCTTTGTGGAGATTCCCAGCAACCTCCTTGGTCTCCACTGTGGGTGCCTCCATAGAGGAACCACACTTTGCCAGAATGGCATAGGAATTGTGGAGAGGTACAACTGGAGGGATGTGCCTCTGTTCCACCACTTTCTTCCACTTCCAATTTCTTTAATGACCAATTTACAGACTTGACCAAATACACATCTACTTTCCCCGCCTTGAATCAACTGGGTCCTTCAACTCCCTCCTGCTAAACATCAAAAATCTCCTCCTTTTGGGGGGCGTGGCTAGCTGTCGGCCGATGAGTACGCACTTGGTGAGCTCCTGGAAAGCACCCTAAAAAACAATAAAATGATAACTCAGTGAACCTACTCCACCGAATTTTGATAGTAGCAAAAGCCTGTACTTGGTCGCTGACTTTGATTTGCTATGGGGAACAAAAATAACGACCTGAAAGCAAGTTTTTTTACACCGCGTGGTGCAGTGTCCAAAGCGTCCTCCCATTTGGTAGGCCAAGCTCAAGAGGATCCGAAAGGAGAGGTTATACTGCCAGCTACCCTAGAATCTCTGCAAACAGCTGTCCTAAATTTGACAAAGACGGTGCAACAACTAGATAAGAAGATGGACTCTTACCATGATAGGATGTTGCAAGTGGAGCAGAAGATGGGTGGTCTAGTCGATGCCGCTCAGACAGCTGAGAAAACCTCCGAGCAGGCCCAGGCCACGGCGGCTATGTATGTAAAGGAGCAGGCGTTGCTGAAATCGCACCTGGAGCATCTGGAAAATCAGTTTAGGGCCGCAAATGTGAGCATATTGGGCCTTACAGAGGGGGCAGAAGGGGATGACCTCCTGGCTTTCCTAACAACCTGGCTGGAAGAGACGTTTGACCTGCACTTAAGAGACTTTCTTATCCGAGCTTACCGAGTTAATCTCCGCAGAGCCACAGGCCAGATGGGAGGCACTAGAACAGTTATGCTTCAAACCGCCTCCTCGGTGATTTGGGATAAAATACTCTTGGCGGCCTGCACAAGGAAAGGGATCAAGATGGATGGTACCAGAGTAATGATCTTTCCAGATCTTTCATATGCTACCCGCATGAAACGGAAAAGCTTTGACCTGATCCGACGCAGATTGAGGGACCTGGACATCCCTACCAGTATGCTCATGCCTGCTCACTTACAGGTGGTAGTTGGTTGGCGAGTATATGTCTACACTGACTCCAAGGAGGCAGGAAAACTGTTGGAGAAGTTGGAGGCAGAACGAGCTGTAAGAGATGAGGACTTCTCAAACGAATCTGAGGACGATGACACTTGAAACAAAACTGTGAGTTTTCTCTGCCCCATCTCAGCTCCCTGAGATCTATACTAGGGCTTTGCTCTACTGGACAATCGAATGCATGGTGGAGACATTTATGAACATTAAAACCTGAAATTAAACAGTACATTTAACCTGGTTGTATACCTGTTACAGCTTGATAGATCATTAAGTCAAGCTAGGTTTAAATTGTTGGATCAAAACTCTGAAGTTAATGGGGTGTGTGACGGGGAGTTTACTGTGAAGAAAAGCTTGAGTGTTACTGAAATGAAACTTTAAACAAGGGCAGTATTGCCGGTTCAGATATTGGTGGAAGTTAATAATGATGATTAATCTGTTTAGGGCATTGACAGCATTGGTCAGAATGTTGTTTTACTGTATATGAACTAACTATTTGTTTTCCCCCATATCCTGTACCAACAGTAGCCATGTCTTGCATTCCGCATATCAAATCTGTAAGCTTTACCTATCTATGTAGTATGGCATGACTCATGGATTCTGTATGCATGGCATTGTAATGTCATAAAATATATAAATAAAAAGTACAAAAAAAAAAATCCTCTCCTTTTGCTTTAAGGCCAGTACTCATAGGGAGGTCACAAAACTCCTCAGAAAAATCTCGGACAGCATAGCCACTAGATCAGAGGGTATTGAGCCTAGGCTGCTTAAAATTGCTGCACCTCTCATTGCTGGACCACTGGCTACAATTTTTACACTCTTCTTATTTCATAGCAGAATTCCTGAAATTTGGAAAACAGTGAGAGTCACCCCTGTCTTCAAAAAAAGAGACCCTAAAGACCTCTCTAATTACAGGCCCATAGCCATCCTGTCAGTTCTAAGCAAAACATTGGAAAAGCTAGTTGCCATGCAAACCATTGAATTCCTCCAAGACAATGACCTCCTAACTGCTGCACAACATGGCTGTCGAAAAGGTCACAGCACCGCAACCACTCTACTCAAATTTACTACAGACACCCTCACTGCCATGGACTCAGGGCTTCTCATCGGAGTGGGTTTCATCGATATTCCAAAAGCCTTTGACTTGGCAGACCACTCACTTCTCCTTGACACACTCCACTCTATGGGCTTTGATCCTAGTGTTAGTTGGTTTAACAGTTACCTGTCAAATATGGCCCAAACCATTAAATTCAATTTTAAATGCTCCTACCTAAAGGCAATGAACATTGGAGTTCCTCAAGGCTCAATCCTTGGACCACATCTCTTCTCAGTTTTTATTAACAGCATCACTACTAATCTCCTTGAAACCTCATCTCTGCTCTATGCGGACAACAGAGTCATGTATGCCAGTGCAAGAGATGTGTCTGATATCAACCTACATCTCACCTCCAATTTCCAAAGCACACAAGCCTGGCTATGGTACCACAAACTTGTTCTACATGAGGCAAAAACACAGTCCATGCTGTTCGGCACCCTCCCTAAACTCATGACATTCCAAGATAAGTTCACAGTCTCCTGCTTAGATGACTTACTCATAACTCCTGTAATATTGTTTAAATACCTTGGAGTCACCCTTGACCAATCTCTACCTTTCAAACTCCATATCATCAAGGTGTGCAAATCAGTCAATTCCAATCTAGGCATGTCATACCAAACCAGCCCCATGCTAAGCCCTACTGCTACAGTGGCTATAGCTTGGGCACACTCCTACCTACTCTGACCTATGGAGTGGCCACTTATGCTCCTTTACCAAAATCAGATCTTCAAAGATGGGATGTCACCTATAACAACATCTGCAGGTTCACCTCAGCCTCCCACTGACTGAAACACCATTGTCTACTATACTCCGATCTAAACTGGTTGTCCCCCAACAATACTAGACTTTACTCCCTCAGCTCCACTGTCGACAGCATCATGAGCTCTCGTACCCCAACAACTCTGACCAATCTACTCACCTACCAGACCTCCAACTACAGCCTATGCTCAGCTGACAAATCCCTACTATACATCCCTAAATGCAGTACCACCAAAGGCTCTAGAGCCTTTTCCCACCATGCACCTCAGTTATGGAACTGATTCCCTCTGGACATCCGGCTAGCTCCTACACACAATGCTTTTTAAAAAGCACTCTGTCAGCATCTCAGCTCCACCAATCAATGCTCCTGTTTCAAACCTTCTTAGTCCTCTGGGTATCCTGCCTATCCCAAAGCTTTTACCTTTTCTCCATGATTATCCCTTTGTGATACAGCTGACAGCTCTCTCTCTCCCCTGACACTAGCCCCCTGCAGCCATCCCTCTCTCTCTTTGCCAGCTCCTATCCTAAACCCTAGTTTTCCCTATCCTGACCTGCTATTATCCCTACTGTTCACAATCTTGCCATTCCCCTGCCTATTATCCCACTGCACTTGTCAGTATTTGACCACATTTTTATTTATCTATTTTTGTTGTATTTTCTAAATCAGATTTTCAGGACTACTACTGCAATACTCTTGCTACTGTATGTTTTTCGTCATGCTATTACTGTAAAAACCTCTATGATCCTACCAGGACCACCCTGTGTACTACCTGTAATGCTTAGCTTATTGTTAAATGTTTTTCAAAATACCCTGTATACTATCTGTGCTGCTTAGCCTATTGTTTAATGTTTCACAACACCTTGTTCATGTATCTCAATTTAATATACTGTTTGTTATACCTGCAATATCTGCCCTGTAACCTCCCAGGTCATGCCTGAAAACAGTCTCCTTTTTGGGTAGCGTAACCACCCAGTAAACAAAAATGAAATAAATAAATACTATGCCATGTTTCCTGAAGCATAATAATATCACATTGATTGAAAAATTCTTTTAATTCATTATCTACCAAATTAGAAAGAATACCTGAAATACTCCAAGATAGTAATCCTGAATGTTCCCTGTGTCTTTCCATATAGTCCACGGTAGAAGTATTCAAAATAGTGTCATTAATTGAACTATTAGATGTTTCATTGGCCCCTTTGCAAACTGTATTCATATAAAGTCATTCATTCCCCTCATACACAGCTTCATATCTTTTGTTAATTTCAACATTGTACAATATATTCTTGTAACATGGCAAAATTATAAGGAGTGTAGGGAAGAAAGGTGATAGGGCTAACAGTGTCAGGTGGTACAAGAGCAACATGGCATTATGGCACGAAAATGCCATGTTGCCATCGGAGCATGCAAAGCAAAAGATTGGACCACAGGTAGGGGTGTGGACGAGCCTCAGAAATGTGGAGCACGCTGGTGAAGAACTGTGCACGGCATATATTGGCAGAAGGTTGACCAACAGGTGGTGCAAGAAGAAGACATCGGTAAATGCAACCGGAGTCCGAACAAGACAGTACAGCAGTGTGCAGCATGATGCAGCAACTGTGTTTGGGGGCAGAAAGCAAACAAATCTCAACTGTGATGTAATCCACCCTCTGACCCAGCTGAAAGTTGAGTAGTCGCACTGGAGTGAAAGGCAGTAGTCTGCAGGAAAACCAAAGCACACAGCATATATGAACTTAGCCGAGTTCTCCTAATGTGTCAAGAGCGCCACCTATTGGTGAGAAATGCAGTGTGTGGTGCAGGCAGCCAATACAGTTGTAGTGCGCTGAGAGATCAGCAGTAAAAAATATGTTTGCAATGTCAAACTGTAGTGCTTGGAGTTGACGAGGGTACCCAATTCAAATAGCAATAATCCCAGCAGAATGGGAGAGCAAAAGTACAACATCCTGAAAGATGGCATTGATAAAAAGAGCAAAAGTGGTGTGCTGTTCTACAAGTGCCACCAGTTGGTTGGAAAGATCAGCGGAGCTCTACACACTCAGGTCACAGAACTCCTCTCAGTCTTTGGGCACAGTAAACTATGCAGCCAAGACATAACTCCCACAGTCCACCATGGTAACAATATCAGTGGAAATGGATGCATACAAGTAAAACAGCTGATTGCAAGTGTGAGGTTTCTAAGTGACAAGATTATGTTATCTGTATGTTGCAACATAAAGGAAACTCATACTGTCTCACAGGTTGGTACACACTATGTTAGTGAATGTCGGCAATGCAATGTGCATGCACATTCTAGCACTTAGACAGAGCCTTGTAAAGAAGGACATATAAACCATAATTCAATAAGTTACATAATTCCTACTGGTGATGTGTGTCTCATAACAAGTAAAACAATATCCACATGAAACTTGCAGTGGACAAGCCATGTTACAAGTGCATTAATCCACTCCGAAGGTGGCATCTAATGGGGAGTTAATGTATGGTTGGTCTGTTGTAGGCACTCAGCCTGGGGCCTCAGGCCACAGCAATCCCAACCATGCATTAACTCCCTATTAGATGCCACCTTCATTGTGGATCAAAGCTTACATGTTCTCTCTGTCTGTTTCAATGTCAGTTACATAATTATTTTGTAAGGCATTTAGGTCAACAAGATGGAGTCCCAAATTATCTGGTTTATAGCTATCCTGTACGATCTCATTTATTAACTGGGGATTATTCAATGTTAAGTCTTTCTGACAACCAGTTTCCCAGTTCTTACAGACCCTATGTAAATTAAGACAGAAAACAATTTAAGGCCTGCATCTGGGAGCTGTGCTCTGCTGTACACTTGTAAAACAGAAAGAAAATCCAAATCCCAGCACAAGCTACTTATAGCCACTTCACAGAACTTCCACAAGCTGCAGAGTAATTAATTTGCCAAAATTCAGAAGAAAGGAAGAGAGACCTTACTTAAAGAAGAAGACTCCTGTATATTTATGATTTGGATATGTCTGATGTATTTATTATACATTACATCAAGTACTGTACATATGTCAATAAGGGATCAGTGATGTGTTCTGTTGCAACACATGTCTAGAGTCTGAAGCTCTGACACAAGGTAGTAAAGTGTCAATCAAGCCTCCATTTACATGCAAATGAGTCACTTGTAATACAGCCCCTCCCAAGCCTTGATGTCACTGCAGCAACAGTGCTGAAGAAATCATGAAGGTATCAATGCGGTCTATCCTGATTTTAGTTTTAAGTTTGCAATGGCTTAAGACAGTTCTGTCATGCAACTCACATAGGGAGTAGTGCTTGTAGCCATAACTGTATGTGTAGAGCAAATAATACATCCAATAGTATTTGATTCACAGGAAACAAAATATGTTTCTTTGTACTGCTCCATTCTCTCTGTGAGACTGTTGTAAAATGTTATGGAGAGCAGTAGACTGAATCAGTTAATCAAGCAGTCAGTCAGTCAGTCAATCTGTATTGAACCAGGTGAACACCTTTGAGAAGATTAATTTACAAGGTGGGCCTAAGCAGTTTCCCCAAAGGATCACACAAGACTGAATTCCTCCTTTATACAAATGATACACATCCAGTTTCAGCAGCTGAAAGTGGAGAGCTAGATCACTTACTTTATAAAGTGTATTGTTTTACATTTCAAATGCTCCTTAAACCTGTGTTTCTGACTGGAAATACCAAGACACATAATGCATATGACATGGGAGGAATGAGCTAAGCAAATACAGAACACTACAAACACTGAGACTAGTGTAGCATCTGATTTGTGAGAGACATCCTACTTCAAATGCTGGCAGTACAAAGTGTGGTGGGGAGCTGCCACAGCTTGTCCTCAGTACCTTCACAGTAAAGTGCTGTAGCTCTCACATCACTGCTAATGATTTATAATGGGAATGGGGCACTTTTAAAGTCATGGGCCTGAGGGGCTATCACAGTTCCCAAGGAGGTTAGGGGAACTTGTTAAGGATTAGAGAGTAAGGGACTCTAGTAGGATCTGAACCAGAATCTCCCAGTTCTTGTGGCTGTGCTTTAAGCACTAGATTACCCTTCTTCCATATGTTGCAGCTGATGCTTTCCTGGTAACCTATTCCTTGTTATAGCTGAACTCTTTATTGCCTTACAGCAGCCATCCAGTCACTGACTGCCTAGTTACAAAGGGAAAGGGGCATATTTGCAAGATTGTTTCTCACTGCTGGTGTCAATCAAAACAGAGAATGCTAACACACAGAACATAATACAACAGGTGTATAATACCACTTAAAACTCTTATTGTACCCAGAGTCATTTACTGGGTAAACTGTTTTTGCTAACATAAACCGTAACACAACACATACAGGCACTTCCTTACATGAATACTGTATATACCGCAAATCAGTGCTGCATCACACTCATATGGTCCTAGTCCCTATTAGACCTGCACTTCAGGATGTGCACAACACTTAAAGGGTTCTTCCGTTAATCAAGTGGGGAACCAAACATTGTGGGTTTGGTTTACTGGTGGAACTGCATTCAGTGCAGCACATTCTCTGTTGCTCTAATGACTTCATCCTCCAGCAATACTGATGGTAACATGGAAGACAAACACATTGATAACTTCTGGGGGCTGTATATTTTTGTTTATAATCTGGATTTGGACAGCAACAGCACTGCTGGCAACTGGAGGAGGCACACAACAGTTACACATAAGGAGTTTGTGAAAATATTGGTGTGAAACTATGGGAGACTTCCCCTTTAAAAGTGCTGTCAGTGCTAAATTTTATTTAAATTGCACAACGCTTCCATGTATGCTGTCCCTTATACAGCAAACAGCAAACAAGTGAGGTCCCTAATACGTTTCATGACTTCTGGTGCTTAATCATAGGAATAACATGCTAACTAACTAATGTCAATAAATACTATGTGATTTAAAGTGACAGTGCAGAATCATGTTCATTATTATTTACAACCACATTTAACTTATTTTTAACTTATTTTTTAAAAACTTATAACAGTTTTTTCTACAAATTGACTTTTAACTGACCCATTCATCCAAACTGTTTTAAAATTTGGTAGCTGTTTATAGTAATAACTATGAGAAATGTTTGGATGAATGGATCAGTTAAAAGTCAGTTTGTAGAAAAAACTGTTATATGCAAATGTCTTAAAGGTAAAATGATATGGTAAGTTTTTAAAAAATAAGTTAAAAAATAAGGTAAATGTGGTTGTAAATAATAATGACCATGATTTTGCACTGTCACTTTAAATCACATAGTATTTATTGGCATTAGTTAGTTGGCATGTTATTCCTATGATTAAGCACCAGGGGGCATGAAACGCATTAGGGACCTCACTTGTTTGCTGTTTGCTATAGGAGAGGGATGCATAAATGGAAGCATTGTGCAATTTAAATAAAATTAAGCACTGATAGCTCCTTTTAGTAAGGTCTCACTTCCTTTCATCTGAATTTTGGCAAATTAATGACTCTGCAGCTTGTGGAAGTTCTGTGAAGTGGCTGTAAGTAGCTTGTGCTGGCATTAGGATTTTCTTTCTCTTTTACATGTGTACAGCAGAGCACAGCTTCCAGGAGCAGGCCTTAAAACATTTTCTGTCTATTACATATCATGGAGGCCATTGCTGCATGGGAAATGATAAAAAAGGAATAGCCACAGTAAATAGGCAAGGCAAGGCAAAGTTTATTTAAAAGATGCCCAATCCCAGAGGCTCTGGGCGCCATACAAATTGTTTATAAAACAGCATTTGAAAACAGAATTTCAACATCACAAAATTATTGAACTAAAAATTAAAAGAATAAATGACTCCAATAAAATCTCAAACTCTACTACAATTTATAATTTATATAATAAAAGCTTGGAAAAAAGGAGTGTCTTCAAATGAGCCTTGAAAGTATCCACCATGGGTGCTTCCCTGACCTGAGCTGGCAAAGAGTTCCACAGAACGGGTGCAGCAACACTAAAGGCTCTATCGCCAGCTGATTTAAGCCTCGTTCTGGGAATGGTCAGGAAGCCCCCACTAGAGGAACAGAGAGGGCGGACAGATAGAGCAGGTATCAGAAGATCCAACAGATAACCAGGGCCCTGCCCATGTAGGGCCTTATAGATGAGAAGACCAACCTTAAAGAGGATTCTCCACCTGACTGGCAGTCAGTGCAATTCACGCAACACCGGTGTAATATGGCAAAATTTTTTTTGCTGCCCAGTAAGTAACCAGGCAGCTGCATTTTGCACCAGCTGCAGTCTGTGGAGAGATCCCTCTGTGACCCTGAGGTAGAGCACGTTACAGTAGTCAAGCCTAGATGTGACTAAGGCATGTATCAGGTAGGGAGATCCAGAGGCAGAACAAGGGGCTTAATCCTGGTGATATTTCTGAGATGGAAAAAACAGGTACGAACTGTGGAGGATATTTGAGCCTCCATAGTTAAGTTCCTATCCAGAATCACTCCAAGATTTCACACCCAAGAGGAGGCCTTCAATGACACAGCTCCAAGAACAAGTCCAGTTTCTGAGTCAGAGGCCATCCTATCATGTACTCTGTTTGGCTCCACTACCAATACCTCCGTCATGTTCGGGTTCAGTCGCAACCAGCTGGAGGCCATCCAGTCATTCATCTCAGCTAGACAGATATTTAGCACATCCACTGTGTTAGATGTTCCTGGGGCAAAGGACAGATATAGCTGGGTATCATCGGCATAACAATGAAAACCCAGAACATACTTCCTAATGATCCCTCCCAGGGGCAGCATGTACACTGCAAACAACATTGGGGCCAGTACCGATCCTTGAGGGACTCTGCAAAAAAGGAGACTGGGTGTAGATGAAGTATTCCCCATCATAACCCGTTGCCTCCTGTTGGTAAAAAAGGACTCAAACCAGTGGATGACAGTACTGGTGAGTCAGCATAACTCCCCAAGGCGGGCAAGCAACACAGAATGGTCCACAGTGTCAAACGCTGAAGAGAGATCAAGGAGAACAAGAATTATCTTGTCCCTCTGATCTCTTGCCCTGAGAAGATCATTCTGCACCTGAACAAGTGCAGTTTCTGTACTATGTCTAGCCCAAAATGCTGACTGGAAGGGTTCATACAACTCGTGAGTCACGAGGTGCTCTTCCAACTGAAGCACTACCACCTTCTCCACCACGTTCACCAAAAAGGGAAGGTTGAATATAGGATGGCAATTTGCCCTGACCTCTGGGTCCAAAGATGATTTCTTTAAAAGGGGTCTCACTAGAACCTCCTTCAAGGCATCCAGAAAGACCTCCTCAGATAAGGAACACCGGACAATCAAGGCAAACACCGGGCCAACAGAGTTAACACATCTCATTAAGAAACGTGTTGGCACTGGGTCCAGCTCACAAAAGGTATGCTTCAAGCTGACTGCCACTTCAATGAGCTCACTAACCTCCACTGGTCTAAACTCCCCCCAACTAGGCGGAGTACACTCAGAACACATAAGGCGACCACTGTCAGCTACAGCACTGCTGGCTGAAGAACCCACCTGCTGGATCATGGACAGTCTGTCCGAGAAAAACCGAGCAAACTCTTCACAGTCTGTATTAGAAAAAACCCTCCTGAGCTGCAGACAGGTAGGATGGAGAAGTCTGTCCACAGCCCAGAAGAGTAAAGCTGGTCGGTTCTTCCCGGCAGCAATGTCCCTGGACAGGAACACTGCCTTCTTATGGTTGATTGCCTCTTGGTACGCACTATAATGCATACGCAGGACCAGTTTGTCCCCCTCCAGGCAGGACCTCCTCCAGCAGTGCTCTAACCTCTGACCCATCCTCTTCATCTCTCTGAGATCCCCATCAAACCACGGGGACCTCAGGTATGAAGCTCTGGGTCATACATGGACAGGTGCGAGGCAGTTGATGGTGTCAGATAACTCCCTATTATAGGTGTCAACCCCAGCACCAACACCTCTGATGCATGCAACACCCACACTAGATAATTTAGCTACTGCCAGAAAACCCTCAGGGGTCAAACCCCGTAAAGGGTGACAGCTAATCATCTCAGCAGGGGAAGGACTTTTGGTGGGAGCCCCAAGCATGAACTTCACCATGCAGTGATCAGACCAAAGTACTCGATCAATCCTGAGATCACAGATCTCAAGCCCCAGTGAGAACACCAGGCCCAATATGTGGCCATCCTGATGAGCTGCTGCAGTAACAGCTTGCGTCAAGCCTGAGGAGTACATAGTCTGCAGAAAATCATAACTACATCTTTGATTCCCATCGTCGACCCAAACATTGAAATCCCCCAGAAAAACATATCTGGGGGATTCCAATGTTCTGTTGACGACTAATTCAGCAATCTCCTGCAGGAAATTCCCCATCGTGCCAGAAGGGCAATAGATGAGGAAGATCCTGCAGCCTGTGCCAGGTCCTCCACGAATAGCCACACATTCAAATGAACCTGGAGTTCCCACTGGGTGCACGGTGAAGGCCAGGCTGGATCTAAAACAGATGGCTACACTGTCACCCCTGCATTCCACTCTGGGGCAGTGCACCACAGTATACCCAGGAGGGACTACGGCCTCAAAAACAGGGCCCACATCGTCTCCCACCCAGGTCTCTGTGATGCAAGCCAGATTGACCGAAAAAATCAAGGCAGCAATAATTGCCATCTTATTTCTAATCGATCTGGCATTGCAAAGCACTGCCATCAGGGGACTGGAGGGTGAAGCAGCCCCTCGGGTTACCTGACCACTCTGTCTGGTGGACTCCCTGGAGATGGGCACCAACCACGTCTGGCCTCTCCCAGGTGCCCTTCATAATCCAGGGTGCCTTCTGAACCCAACAACCTCTATCCTACCTTCATCCGATGTACCTGGGTTGCCCCACTGTCCACGATCAACACAACACCTTCCAATCCCCGCTTCCCAACAGCGTCTAACAGTGGTGTCTGAGACTGGGAGGGGGATGAAAGGATGCATATCATGTAACAGAGAGCTCCCATAAGTAATCCTGGCCCCCTTAAATTCTCCCATATAACCCCTACACATCCTTAAATTCAAAATACAATAATGGACTATCATGCAGCACACCACAGATGCCACCAATGGGGCACCCACTTAATCACCACTCCCTGTGCAGTCCCCTCTGCAGCATCCCCAGATGAGGGATGTTGAACAGCATGCTGCAACACCCACAACAGGTCGGTGTCAGCACCAGGATGTGCAAGGCGATGACAGGCTGAATGAGCACACCAGGCTGCTGCAGTCATCCATGGACAACCAGGCAATACTCAGGGCCAAGATCTGTGCACTGTGGGAAGAGTTGTGTCATCTGTCTGAGCGTGGGGACATTGGATGAGCCCATATGATTGGCTTGCTCCAGCAGCTGTGGGAGGCCACGACCGTATCGCTGGACCACTTTGCCAGTACCACTGCCACCAGATTTGCATTGCTGGCATCAACTGAGTGCGGCAGGGCATGTAGGACTCCCTGTAGTGTCACATCAACACCACGGAACCAGCATTTGGTGACCCCAGCATGGCTGACACCAGTCTCTGACATGGCCATCCCTGACACACCCGGTGGTTCTCTCTTTGCCAGGCTTTACATGCCCACAAGGACCTGGTCGCATTCTCAGGCCTCAACCACCAAGAGTGTGTTGGTTACACCTCTAGTGGCTGTTGAGCAGCCTGTGGCTACCACACAGCCTAGGCCTGGCCACCCACATGGCCGTGGCAGCCGTGGAACCACATGGTAGGCTTGTGGGTGTGCTTTCCCATCTTGCTGCCTGCTGCTGTTGGCTAGTGCTCACTTGGCTGGGCGCACCCATGTGTGCGTGGTGCGGCATGTATGTGTGGCGAGTGGCACATCCTTCATGTGTGCATGCTGTGCTGCCAGGCCTTGTGTTGTGTGCATGATGAGGGCAGCACTGTGTCGGCCTTGCCTGTGTGCCAGTGTATTCACTCTGATCCATGCCATGTCCAGCTGCACATGTGTGTGTGCATGCGCCCATGTCTGTGCATTGTGATGTGGGCATGTGGCTGTGTGTTTGTGTGGTCCCTGCGCATGCTGTGTGCTTGACGGTGTCACTGCATGCATCCCTGTGGGGCCTTGCACGTGTGTGTGTGTGTGTGTGTGTGTGCGCGCGTGCGGTGGTCCATGCATGCATGGCTGGTGTGTGTGGTACTTATAATAATAATAATAACTTTATTTTTAGAGCGCCTTTCAAAATATCAAGGCGCTTTACATATCACATCACAACATACAATGCCAATTTCAAACATATAAATAAAATAATTTCATTAAAACATCACATATTAAAACAAACCATAAAATCTTCCATACAATCAACAAAATATTTAGAATCAGCTTCCATTAGTCATCCTGATAAGCTAAGTGCCACAAATAAGTTTTTAAATCTTTCTTAAATACCTCCACGGAGGTGCACTCCCTTAACCGGCGTGGTAGAGAATTCCAAAGAGCGGGTGTGGCATAAGAAAATGCTCTACTACCAGAAGATTTTAAACTCACTCTTGGAATCTCTAACAACCCCTCGTCGGCTGAGCGGAGTGATCGGCTGGGGCAGTAAGGCACCAGAAGTTCTTTCAGATAGGTAGGACCCTGATCATGAAGCCTTTGAATGTCAATAAAATTACTTTAAAGGTGATCCGCCACCATATAGGAAGCCAGTACAGTTTGCGCAGCACTGGGGTAATATGACTGGATCTCCTTGTCCTAGTCAAAATCCGGGCTGCAGCATTCTGCACCAGCTGTAGGCAATGGATTTCAACCCCAGAAAGACCAAAGTAAAGGGCATTGCAGTAGTCCAAGTGTAAGGACACAAAAGCGTGGAGCAACGTCGGTAGAAAGTCAGACGGAACAAGGTGATGCACCCTGGCAATATTCCTAAGATGGTAAAAGAAAGTCCTGACAATGGCCGACACTTGAGATTGAAGGGTCAGCCTATTGTCTAGGACAACCGCGAGGTTAGCACTCTGTTCAGAGGTCGTGGTGACACGCCATCAAGAAAATTCCAGAGTGTGCACCATCATGCACTACCATTCGACCAACGGGTCCACCACTAATACCTCTGTCTTCTCTGAGTTCAACCTTAACCAACTAGAATACATCCACCCTTGGATTTCTTCCAGACAGTTATTAAACACCGAGAGTGCTCCATCCTGGTCAGGTGCAAAAGACAGGTATAGCTGGGTATCATCTGCATAGCAGTGAAACCTCAGCCCTTACCATCTTATAATGTCTCTGAGGGGCAGAATATACACTGCGAATAACATGGGTGACAGCACTGAACCCTGAGGCACCCCACACAACATACTTACCTGCAGTTCCCGAAGTGCTCCTGTAAGATTATGATCTGGTGTCTCCTTGCCTGTATGGCCATCCTGGGGTCCCTTCTCTGCATCGGTGGCTGCACACCCCCATCTGGCCCATCATGCCCATCCTCATTGTTGCTGTTGCCCTCATCCACCTGGACAGCTATCCCATGGTCAATGGCCATATTGTGCAGCATGCAGCAGGCCAGGAATAGTAGTAGTAGTAGTAGTAATGATTTTATTCATTTATAATGAACAAGGTAAAACAATCCCATTGAGTACACAAATACACTCATTTTCAAGGGACTCCTTCTACGAGATACATAACTTGGTTACAATATAGGAGAAAATACACAAACATACAAAAATACAAAATACAAATATACATATACACAATAAATACATACATTTCATACATATAAATTACATCAATAACAAAAATACATAAACATTCACCCATTTTCCAATGTCACACAACATTCATGCAACTTCTCACCTTGCCTACGATACCAGGATCTAATATTCATCCAACTTACTTTAACTCCATAACTTCTCAAGTCAGGAGGCAGGTTATTCCAAATTTTTGGACCCACATAAAATAACGTTGCACACTCATTCCTAGTCCTAAACTTTTGTAATTCAAACTCTATATGTTGGGCTGATCTCAATCCCCTACTTGGATGATTAATTTTCAAATCTTTAGCAATATATTCAGGTAATTTATTATCAAGAAACCTACACATAATTTTAGTTATATGCTGGTTTCTTCTAATATACAAGTGATCCCATCCTATATTTCTATATAGCTCACAATGATGTGTGAGTCTATGTAACCCTGTAATATACCTAGCCATCTTATTATGTAAAACATCTAATTTTTTCAAAATAGGAATAGGCCACAGGTTTTCACAGGGCTGTACTGTAGGGCATCACCCGACCTGTCTAGGCAACTGAACTGCATCCTGAGCATGCCATAGACATGCTCAATGATATTGCATGTAGCGATGTGTGCCTCGTTGTATTCCTCCTCAGCAGCACTGGATGGGTGCCGGATGGGGGTGAGCAGCTAGGGTACAGGGGGTAGGCACTGTCACCTGTGTGGGTGAGACATGCAGGCTAGCACATGGCATTGCTCTTTCCCCTTCCCTCACCCCTGTCACCTACAGCCACCTTCTGTGCTCCCACTGTGTGTTGCATGGGCCTATGCCCCCTGCACAGCTGCCCACGCACCCCATCCAATGCCGTGCTCACCTAACAGATGACCTGTGAGGATCTCCCCATGCTCAGACCTCTGCCACAGGATGGAGCTGTGCCAGATGAATGCATCATGTGCACTCTCAGGGTGGGTGGCGCAGACATTGATGTGCCCTGTGGCATTTCACACCACCTGGCAGTTGGCCTATGGGTACCCCTTCCCATTCATGTAGGTGGCCCCCTCTGGGCCAGATAGTGTGCGTATGGCCATGGGTGCAGTCAATGGCCCAATCATGCCTGGCATGTGTGCCACCTTGTGGAAGTCCTGCATGTTTGTTGTACCCTCTGCCTATGTGTTTTGGAATCATATGAACTCCAAAGCATGTGGCAGCAGGGCATTGAGGAACTATGTGAGGAGGTGGGATGTTGCCGACTGGGTTATCCCAGTGGTTGCCACCATTGGTTTCTGGAAGGTGTCAATGGTGAGCAGACACATTGCTGCTGTCACCTTGGTCTCCACTGTTATGAAATGGCTCCTTCTGGTGGGTGCCTGCAACTCATCATGGCATAGCTCGCAGAGCTGCCTCAGAATTGCCCTGTTCAGCCAATACCAGCCCACAATCTCCGCATCCCTGTAGTCCTCAAAGGTGAGGCAGACATGGTACTGTCTGTGTTGGGCATACCGCCACCAGGCCCTTCCTTGGCCATGTTGGTTTTCCTCCCTTCTCCTCCTCACACCCCTCATTACTGCATCCATCATGAATGGCCCTACATCCATCTCAGTCAGTTTCTCTGGCTTGAGCATCTGCTGTGTGTGTTTGAGCCTCCTTTTATATGCTTAATTCTATCTGGCACATTCTGTGAGTTGCTCCTGACTTGCACTGTGCTTTTTGGCTGAATACGGCATTGTGCAGCTTAGTCTTGGGAAGGTCCCCTTGTACTTGCACTGCATACATTACTGTTGCACATCTGCACATTGGATTTTGCAGTGCACATTCATGTTGGTTGAATATGGCTCGGGGGCACATTTCTATGGTTCAGCATGTGCAACTCAGTTGTGCATTGACAACTCCTCTGAATATCAGGCCCGCTATATCAAAAACCCATCAATAGGAATTCTGGTGTAGCCTCTGACCTTAATGGTGGCTTAGTGCTCCTGCTCCATGATCCCCTTGCCCTTTCTACCAGAACCATAGCCACTCGGTGTACGAAAAAAAGAATCTGGCGACTACAAATTTAATGGCAACAAGCAAGCTACAAGGAGGGGTGAACAGATTCTCAAGTTTACCTGTAGATCTGGACCACGAGGCATCAGACTCCAGCGTTTCCACTCGGGCCCACCTCCCCTCACTGCGTACTTCCACCAAACACAGAGGAAAACAAAAAACCAAGCCCACCACTCAAATGGAGGACAAATTAGATAAGAATTTACATGAGTTCAAAGAAATTAAGTCTGACTTTAAAGATTTTAAAAAGGAGCAGGAGCAGACTCGAGTGGACATTTCTGAACTCCAGCAATGGATGGTCACAGTTGAGGAGACACAGACTGCACAGTCTGAGACCACTAAGGAATGCCAGGCCACGGTCTCGCAGCTAGTAGAAATATACCAAGCCCTTGGAGAGTGGAAGGAGGATGCTAAAAAAAGGCACCGCCAAAGAAATTTAAGACTCTATGGGGTGCCAGAAGGGAATGAGGGTAACAACATTGACACATTCATAGTTTCATTACTCCGGGAGATGCTGAAGTTGAGCCCTGATTAAGTGTTGAAGACAGAAAGAGTTCATAGGGATTTGGGCTCTCCACCTTCTCAACTGGGAATGAGACCCCAGTTAATTATACTACATTTCCTGAAGTACACCACTAAAGAGGAGCTTTTAAGAAAGGCATGGACCCTGGGGAAGACTTATTTTCAATCCAACATAGATACATAGATACATAGACAGTGTCGGCAGATAAGGGCCTATGGCTCACCTAGTCTGCCCATTTGAGCTTGTAAGTTCAGTTTGTTTTCCTAGAAGTCTATTTCCCCTTACCCCTGACCTCTAGAATTCCTTTATGTCTATCCCATGCATTCTTAAATCCCGTGATTGTTTCAGCCCCCACCACTTACTCTGGCAGGGTGTTCCACTTGTCCACCACCCGTTCTGTGAAGAAATTCTTTTCTCATGTTTCCTCCTGAATCGTCCTCCCTCCAACTTCATCCCATGCCCTAGTCCTGAAACATCTTTTTCGCTTAAAATAGTGTTTTCCTGCACCCTGTTCCTCCCTGTAAGATACTTGTATGTCTCTCATCATATCCCTCTCTCCCTCCTCTCCTCCAGGGAGTACATGTTCAGTTCCTTCAACCTGTCTTCATAGGACTTGTGATGCAATCCATGCACCATCTTTGTTGCCCTCCTCTGAACCTTCTCTACCCTGTCTATGTCCTTACGTAGGTATGGTCTCCAGAACTGTACACTGTACTCCAGGTGGGGCCTCACTAGTGTCTTGTATAGCGGAATTATGACCTCCCTTTTCCAACAGAGTATATTTTGATAATGACTATGTCCCTGCGCTGATGCAAAGCCACAGGGAATATATTTCTCTGTTTCCGACCTTGAGAGGTTTGAAGCTAAAATTCTGTACCCCATACCCTTCCCAACTTCAGGTTCAATACCCTAATGGACAGCAACACTATTACTCGGCTCAGGATGCCTTAGCGGATCTTAAAACCAGGAGATATGAACTTCCAACTAAGGTTAATTTCCCAGGACGTTCTGGGGTGAAAGAAGGAGCCTCATCTTGCTGAAAGGCACCAGATCTACAGTCACAACAAGCTGCCTTGGACTCAGTTAAACAGCTACTCTGACAGTTTGCCAGAAATATTACTTGAGACTGCGGACTACCCTATTTCATGATGCTTGAGGCTCGGAGGTGAGTACTGGGGGGGGGGCTGGATGACCAAACCCGGGGGCCACACGGGGGTCGGGGGGGTCTCCAGGTCTGTCTCCCATGTGGGGCCTGCCATTAACTGGGGGTAGGAGTTGGACTGCTGCTAGGATACTCTAGAGGGCATCTGGGGTTGTGTTCAAGGAGCCACCGTGAAAATGCTGAAGCTATTAAACTAGGTGCGGTTGGTTCCCGCCACCCCCTTCGGAGGGGCTAATTTAGAACTACTGGATTCTAGCGGTGGCTCCGGACAGGCTTGGCATAACTAACTCTTAGAATATTACTTTATCTGGCAACCCCTTCAGGGGTGGAGTAGTAGTCTCCCACTCCCAGGGGAGGCTGCTAACAGAGTGTCAGAGTAGCAGGAGTGCATTGGTTAGGGATCCCTGCTGGTATCTAGGCCCTGAACTGCTGACGAGGGGAGGCCATTGAGCAACTCCACCTGGAGCTTAAGAGAACACTAAGAGAGTGTAAGTGTTAGAATCAGACAGTGAGAAGACACTTTCAGTCTTCTAAGATAATGGCATTAGGATAAGGGCACACGCTCTCTCTCTCTGCAGCCTGGTGATGGGCTGCGGCTTCCTCCATGCACCCCGGCAGTTTTCCTGGACACTTGAATTTAATGAACCCACAGCAGTCTAGTTAGAGAAGGGTACCAGTGGATGGAAAGAGGCCCCTGTGGTGGGGAATTTGTATTTGGGGGACTGACCCTGACTCCCAGTAGCGGCGACCGACGGGAGGGCCTCCTAGTCAGGCCCCTGGCCGCTTGTCCTCCTGTTCTCTAACAGTGTTCAGGTTTTATAATGCCAATTCATTTTTGTAAATTGTGCAGCAGGGCAGAACTTAAGATAGACTATTTTTTTTTGTGCTTTATTTTTATAGTTTCATTTGTTATCATACAGATGACAATTTCCATGTCTAAGACAGACCATACATAGCATTATATAATCCACATAGAGAAGATCTCATTATTCCTAGGAGAGATGCATCCTAAACATTTTGATACCACATTGGAGGGATTTACTAAAATACCATCTAATAATACAGCAGAAAAGTGCTGTGTTACTGAGCCCAAGAGCAGTATGACTAATTACATTGCAGCTAAAGTAATGAATTTTAAATTTCCAAAAGTCCTCGACCCACCAGGGGCTAATGGTACAATACTATCTTCCTAAAGAAAATTGATATTTTTAATTATCATTAAGGCAGCAAATGCTCAGTGCATTCAGCAAGGTGTATATACTAAATTTCGAATCTTAAAGCGATCAATAAACCTGTAAGGGTCATAGAAAAAAGACCAAGTGAAAAACTGTAATTTTGGGCTGTTACAAAGTCAGCTCATTAGAATATTTAAAGTCATGAAGCTAGATGAAAGTATTGAAATCAGGACCTTAATATCTAGGGTCGAATTTAGCCCTGAAGAGCAAAAATAAAAAACGAGACCACATTTAACACTGCCCTTGAACAGCCATAGTAAAGAAGACTGTTCAAGACTGACAGCCAAAGAATGGTGTTTTCCTTAAGTATTAGAACTCCAACAGAGTTATAACAAAGTTGAATACATAAAAGAACTTAAATGAATTCAGTCCTCTCCATCCTCTTCTGAATCTAAGGCCACATCTCCTGGTTCTTGTTGTTGGCGCTGCTTACTGCTCACATGTCGGGAGGCCCACTTGCCTGCCTCAGAAGGGTCTGAGAAGAGCCAAACCTTCCCATCATGAACCACCTTCAATCTGGCTGGGTAAATTATCACATTAATTACCGATGCTTCCCTTAGCTGTTTCCAGACGGCACCAAACTTTTTCCGACTCAATCGAGTTGTGTAGCTAAGATCAGGAAACAAATATATGGCACGATCATTTTGCATTAATGGTGCCGCTTGTCTGGCCAGGCACAAAATCCTATCCCTGGTGCCGACACCATCTGTAACCAGCAGTAGAGTGCGTGGGTTCTCCAGCTCGTCTCTGTAGCCACGGGGGGGAGGGGGTGATTTGATAGGCTTTCTCCAGATTAAACACAAGATTCTGACCTTCAGGTAATAACTTAGATTCAAGCCAGTCTCTTAAAAACATAATGAGGTGATCTCCTTCAATTCCCTCCAGCAGACCGGGCCTGATTCTCAAGCGTGGCTCTCATATGAGTATTTTCCTTGATTAGAAGGGAGGTTGTTGCCGCTGCTGAATCACTTCATCTTTTAACATCAGTAACCTCCGTTTGTAGCCCTTCCACAGTCGTCTCAACAGCCGATACTCTGGTGGAAAATGTGTCTATTTTATTATTTAGATCAGCAACAGAGGTGATTAGCCTTTGTAGTTTATGACCAATTGAAGTCAGTCTCCTTGGGTGCCTGATGTACTGTGGCCTGCACTTCCAGACCAGGCTGAGCCACCTGAGAAGTCCCTGACGTCTTGTTGCCAGATCCACCACCTTTAACTTTCCATGGGTTGCCCATTCTAGGTTTATTTGCCTCCTCCATCGATCTGAAATATTTATTTTACTGGATGCCAACCCTAAAAGGATGATTTTTAATAATTTTGAAGTCTCAGGTGCAGAGGTGACAAAACTTGCTGCCACTCAGCTCGGGCCCCACAGCGCCCACCATCTTAAGATAGACTTGACAGTCATATTGATCAGCTTCCTAAGAAAGGGATCTCAGTTTGGAATATGGACTTGGAGGATTGTATTATAATAACTGAATGCCAACAACCCCCCTTATCTGATGGGTGGCAGGGGGAAATAAGAGACTCATAGAGGACAATACTTGATTGCACCATTCTGATTTTATGTTCCCCTTTTTTCCTGTGATGTCTAATTTCTGCTAACATTCTTTTGTGTTTATGTCTAAACCCTTTATATATATAGGGGTAACCTGCACCCCGGGTCACATCTCATTGAAGGGTATGCATTCCCTTCAGTGGCACTTTTTATAGTTGCCACCCCCCCGGAGTTCTCTAGGGGATGGAATTCATAGCGCTACAACTGTACATAGTTCATTATATATTGACTAGAGTTGGACACCAGTTTAGTAGATGCCACCTTAGCCAGATAGTACTGTTTCTATTATGTTGTATAAAAGTTATGAATTGGAGTACAATGTTATTCCAACCTACAGTAGCAGATGGGATATCAGGTCAGCTGACCATGGGTGGATCGGATGGGAGGGGGGACAGATCAGGAGGGCTGAGACTTATTTTCAAAACCATTATGGGCCAACGCCAGAACATTAAACTAGTTTCTCAGAATGTGAATGGTTTGGGGGGACCCATTAAAAGGGGAAAGGTGATGTTTTACCTTAAAAAGTTACTCCCACATATGATATTATTGCAAGAAACTCATATGACTCCAACAGAGCATCAAAAGCTGATTAAATTTGGCATGAATACAGTAGTGGCAAGCTCTCATCACTCCGGGAGATGCAGGGGAGTAGCAATATTAATTCTTAACAACTCGGCATTCCAATTGGAGACATCATACTCTAATAGAGAGAGTACCTTGGCAATGGTCTAGGGATCTTGGTGGGGCACTCCCTATATGGTGGCTAGTATTCATCTCCCCCCAGGATCAAGCTTTCAAATCCATCAGACCTTGATAGATAAAATTATTCATTTTAAACAAGATGTTTTAGTGGTAGGTGGGGACTTAAACCTCTTAATGAATCCAGAGAAAGATAGCTCAAACCCTAATCCCCCGCGTATGACAGCAGGTCAGAGGCATGGTCGGAGATTGATTAAAGAAATGGGCTTAGTTGATGTTTGGAGATCCAGTAATCAGGGTAGCAGACATTACACCCACTATTCAATGGCTCACCATACTTACTCCCGTATAGACCATTTTTTAGTCACAGCAGGACATAAGGATTTGGTACATCAGGTGACCATACTCCCTAGTTTGTTGATGGATCATGCCCATTTGGTACTAGAAATGGACACCTACCAAGAAAAGCAGCACACACAGTGAAGTTTTAATAATTCTTTATTAAGAAACCGGAAATATGTAGTATACCAGAGATTATAGCCCAAAACAAGTCCCCTGGAGTCTCATCAAGAATATTTAAGCAATAAGGCACTACAGGGTGTGTGTTATTGTGTAATGACTTCACTCATGGGGTGGATTGAAGCACAAGGCAAAGCCGAGTGCTTCCACCATCCCAGGATTGACGTTATTACACAATAACACACATCCCTGGAGTGCCTTATTGCTATTATACAATGGCTCATTTGTTAATAGTAATAAAAAAGCTTTTTAAAAATAATTTTTTTGAAGACGTTTGTATTTTTTCTGTGGAAGGCATATTTTGGAAGTAAGGAGAAAAAATAGTCCAGTAGGTGGGGCTGCTGCTTCATGATTCACTTGTCCACTCCAGTGTTTCTGTGGCACTTTGTGTTCTGCATCTCCCCACTAGACACAGACAGACAGAATTCTTAGTGGCCAGGTAATTTAATTCAGTAGGTTTTGAACATGGTTTTACTGCTTGCTTTTTGTGGATCTGTGGGGGAACAAGTGAGTGGTGAGTGCCGAGAGAGCTCGCGCTTACTCTGGCATGACTGTAAAGAAGAGTAGAAAGTGAAAGCTGTGTCTCCACATGTCACCTTTCCCTATATAGGGACAGAATATGAATATTGCATTTTTGTTTTTATTTTGTTGTTGTTTTGGGAGCAATCTGAACAACATGGTATGGACATTTGAAGTGAATGGCTTCACTGACTCATGAGACCGGCAGTTATGGTCTGTGCAGCTCTGTGAAGCCGCACACTTCAGGGGAAAATTAAAAACAGAAGAAATGAAACAGTAGATGAAAATGTACATTTTTCTGGGCACTTTGTTGTTGTTTTGGCAGTGATGCACGACGTGGTTGGTGAATCTTGAAGTGAGCAGCCTTTACTGAATCAAGTAAGTGGTAGTTACGGTCTGTGAGGCTCAGTGAAAGCAAGCATTACCAGAGTGGAAAACCAGGAAAAAAAAACAGAGCATGAGACTGTATGATTACTGCTTTGTTTCCTATGAGTGGCTTGTTTGTTTGGGGGGTGGGAAGTGAAGACGAGAGGCTTAAAACTGTCATGTTTCCCTGGGCGCACATCAAGTAGGCAATGATTCTTTTAATGGTTATGTGGTGACTTCACTGCCTGTCCTAGATACAGTGATGTTATCATGTAATAACATCACTGTGTCTGGGGCTCATTAACCAATCAGTGTGCTAGATTATTTCTTGCCATTGTATAATGTGGGATACATTGAAGGCTGTAATTAGGGGAGACACCATTCAGTTTACAGCTAGGGAAAAGAAGCCTGACAGAATCAGCAGAGACAATTAGAAGGAGAACTTTTGATTTGTCAGCAAGCACATATGTAAGGAGATAGATTGGCTCAACAGAAAATAAATCAGATTCAAAATAAATTACAAGATACACTCACTTACAAAACTGA
This sequence comes from Neoceratodus forsteri, assembly GCA_016271365.2. Lineage (NCBI taxonomy): Eukaryota > Metazoa > Chordata > Ceratodontiformes > Ceratodontidae > Neoceratodus > Neoceratodus forsteri. The sequence continues at coordinate 714,007,568 of CM057449.1, read as the reverse complement.
GCAGGCCTTATTATATAGTATGTATGACAAAAATACTATGAAGGTGGGGCCAAGGCCTCTAAGGTATTGGCCTCCAAGTTGAGATTCATAAAATTTAGGGGAATGATAGCCCAACTAAGGCACCCCCAAACCAAACATCTTTTAACTAGTACCAAACAAATATTATAGGGAATTAAACAATTGTATAACTCCCTTTATTTCCAGGACCCAGAACCAGCAGTAGGTAAATATATGGCCTTTTTCCAGAAACTAAATCTCTCTCAATTATCCTCCCTCCAAAAGGACCATATACATCATCCAATTACAACCCAGGAGATACCTGTTTTAGCCATTTTAATAGTCCCCTGTAACAGCCCAAGTCAGGGTGGGATAACTTCTGAATTCTATAAAAGCTTTGGTAAAATTCTGCTCCCCACCATATAGACAATGTTTAATGACTTACAGTCTAAAGATACAACTCCCCCCCATGGCAATACACAAATATTTCAACAATGAACCCTCTGGTACCTCTACTACTTCCTGTCTCCCACCCAAACTCACTCCCCCCTTTTTTCCTGTCCCCTCTCACTTACTCTCCCGTTCACCACCTTTCCCTTCTCTCTAGCCTCCTTTTGGCGCCTAATGATCACCCTCTCCCTGGAAGTTTCCTTAACCTTGAAATTGTCTACTCGCTTGAACCTGTTATAGCTTGTTTTTCTATGAAACTTAAAAACGTTACTGCCTTAAACTGTTAATAGCAAATTTATGATGTAACTTTCCTGTCTGGTTTTACCTGTAATGTGTATCGTGCTTTGTTAAATGTTCTTTGTGACGTGGAACCTTTGTAAAAGAGCCCTGGCTCAAAGGTATTAATTCCTAGACTAATAAACTAAACTAAACTAAACAATCAAAGGCCCTGTCCACACTACCCCTCTGTAACGTTACAGAGTGCCCAAACTGTTACCGTAATGGTTTGCCTTTACTCCTGTAACGTTACAGAAGGCATTTTCGTAACCATTGTTGAAACCACATATGAGGTGGTTTCAACAATGGTTATGAAACCTGTTACACCTCGTAGCGTTACAGGAATAGTGTGGGCGCGTGGCACCGGTCCCCTAGCGCAGCGCGAGCTGCATTGTGGAATCAGGTGCCACGGTAACGATCGCCCAGCTCCCGAAGTGTGGACCAGCAGTGCTGGTCCCGTAACAGACACCGTGGCAGTGTGGACACACTGCACCGCTCCCCGGTTGTAACGGTTTATATCCGTTATGGGGTCTGAGCGGTGCAGTGTGGACGGGGCTTTAAATCCAGGAAAGGATCTCCTAAATTGTGAATCATACAGGCCCATTTCAGCCCATTTCAGTCCTTAATCAGGATTATAAATTCTATGCTAGTATTCTTGCTGATAGGTTAGAACCCTCTTTTACCCAATATTATTAACAAAGACCAAAGAGGTTTTGTCCCCACAAGACAAACTACAGATAATATTAAAATAACTCTCTATTTGTTAGAGAGAGTGGAGAAGAGGTCTGTTCCATTTTTATTATTAAGTATATATGCCCAAAAGGACTTTGACTGAGTGTCATGGACATTTTTATATTACACTTTGGATAGATTTGGTCCACCCCCCCCCCCCGATTTATACAATGGGTGCAGGATCTCTATTCCTTCCCCCAAGCAGTGGTTAAAGCTAATGGTACCTACTCGGAGCAATTTACTTTAAACAGAAGAACTCAACAGGGTTGTCCCTTGTCCCCCCCTTTTATTTGCTTTATATGTGGTACCCATAGCAGAAGCAATATGGAAGGCAGATGGGATAACAGGTGTATTGGAGGGTGGGGTAGAACATAAGACAGTATTTTACGCTGATGCTCTATTGATCTATTTAACATCCCTAGAGTCCTCTCTCCCCTGACTATTCACACGCCTACAGAATATATAATCTTTAATTGGATATAAACTTAATACTGCTAAGACTGAGGTTCTTAGCTGGGGGTATGTTCTGGATAGTCGTACCCGGGTACTGTTCCCTCTAAAATGGGACGCCAGAAGTTTTCCATATCTGGGCATTGTAATCCCTCGAGATCTCGCAAGGGTGTATGATGTGAATTTTCCCCCATTAATCAAGACTCTAAAGAATGATTTACAACAATGGTGCAGTGCCCACCTCTTATAACAGGCAAGTTTGTGCAGCAGTTTGTTGCCCGCTATAGCAGATGGATGCTGTATCCATTTTGAAAGTACAGCAGACCTGGACTCTCATTTAACTGCAGTACGCTGTACAGTGAAAGCAGTTCAGCCAATTCAAAACGTTATTATGTATTTTAATACACAAAAAAGTGAAATAAAATGAGTTAAGTGCATTCAAAGAGCTCTAACATCTACAGTCTTACTTTGGTTCTGTGAAGTACTCATTGATGTGGGTTTGTATCTGCTCGCACTGCATTCAGCTCCATTGCTCACTGTAAAGTTGCAAAGTTAATATCTACAGTCCTAAATCTGTGAACTACTCGGTGATGCTGGTTTATATCTGCTCACACCGCATGCAGCTCCATTGTTAACCATAAAGCTACAAAGTTAAAAGTGCTGTACGAACATCTTTTGGTGCCACAATCACTTCCTATGACATGGTTTGATCTTGCACACCCTCTCTTCAGTGAGTCATTGTGTGTCTCAATTTCAGCAAGCACTGTTTGAAAAACAAAGATGCACCCTAAGGCAGTTAGCAGGCAGTCACTTTTTATTTAATGACTAAGCGGGTGTGCACAGGTGTTAACGTGCGCTAACAGTGCCAGCAGGCTCCTTAAGTGACCACAATCTGTTTGACATACCAGGCAGCTCAGGATCGTAATAACCACATAAATTAGCATTAGGAGCTATTACACTGGCAAATGGTTTTTATGTTTTGCCCACAATAAGTGACTGCCCATTTTAACCACAGTCACAATAAGTGGAGTAGACTGTAGAACCTTACAATCCCCCCCTCATACAACAAGAGGACTCTATTAAAATGACGGTATTGCCTAGATTTCTTTACCTGTTCCAGAACCTCCCCATCCGACTCCCATGGGAGTGTTTTAAGATTTGGGATAGAATGCTTTCCACTATATATGGCAAGGAAAGAGACCTAGGAAGGCATGTCTTACTTCAGTTGCCTAAACTCAAAGGTGGTCTGGCCCTCCCAAATTTGAAAATGTATTATTCCTCTGCCCATATGGTGCATGCCTTACACTGGTGAGACTCGAATATAGTATCACATTGGAAGATGTTAGAGCTAGATGACCAGTTGGAGGGCATAGAGAGAGGCATAGGTACTCCTTATATTTACAGAATTATAGACTACTATATATACTCGCGTATTAGCCGACTCACGTATAAGCCGACCCCCATCCTGTAGACAAATTGAAAGAAAAACTGCTTGACTTGCCTATAAGCCAAGGTTAGTTTATTATAAGCTCAGATCACAGCATCACCTCTACCATCACCATTGCAAAATTGCTACACAAAGTAATTTAATGTCCAGCGATGCTCTTTCAGTTCTTTCATGTCTGGCATCTCAGATACCTGTAAATTTCGGGTATCAGCACCTCACATTCGACCTAGAGATAAAGAACATACCATAACTGTAATACCAATTCGTATAGAAAATGTACGGTAAATTCATACCGGTAATCATAATCTCAGCATCATTTCACATAGTGGTTTGCAGTAACAACTTACCCCACTCAGTCTGAATCTTCCTTGCCATCATCTCCTTCAGATAAACATAGTCCCTATTCATTCTCCACCATAAAAGCATCCGTGAGAATATCTGCATACTGGTTGTCATCTGGTTCTACCTCCTGCTCCTGTTCCGATTCTTCATAAAGTCCATCATCCTGTGTCCCATCCATGTTATTGCTTATCCCACATTTCAAAAAAGATCTCACAACCATTTCAGCCAGGATACTATCCCATGCTTGAACTATCCAGTCACAGATGAGCTCAAGCTCGGGTCATCTCAGGTTCCCACTTTTTGTCAGTGTTCCTGCCCCTGAATGCATCCACTCCACCCATAGTTTACGCACCCTATCCTTGAAAGGCTTATTGAGGCAGACATCAAGGGGTTGTAACAGTGATGTCAGCCCTCCTGGGATAACGCACAAGTCAGTGCGGATTTTCTTGGCTGCCTTTCTGACATCTTCTATCAGGTGTGCTTGAAACATGTCCCACACAAGCATTGCTCTTTTGTGCCTAAGAGTGCCCGGGCGTGTATCCCACACCTTCTGCAGCCACACACCTACAAGTTTCTCATCCATCCATCCCTTCTGGTGAGGAAAAACAAGGATACCAGGTGGGAAAGTCACTTTTTTAGGTAGGGTTTTGCATTTAAAAATCACCATTGGCTTCAGTTTAGATCCACTGGCTAAGCAAGTGAACAGTGAAATTAGTTTTTTTATGTCCAGTTGTTTTTATTAGGACTGTCTTGCTGCCAGATGGATTTACAGAGCGATTTGACGGTAGGTCAAATGTTAGGGGTGTCTCGTCCATGTTGCCAATTTGTGAAAGATCATAGCCATGCTTTTTTCTTAGCTTGAGTACGAATTGCTGGAAGCTGTCAACTTTAGCTTCCAGCAATGGGGGGAGCTTCTGGGCAATTTTGGTTTGTTGTCTCAGGGTTAAACTGTAACGCTCCATTAACCTGGAGCACCAGCCAGCAGAAGCCAGAAATTTATCAGTGCCTGCTGTGTTACTGGCAAATCTTTCATCTTTTGCCAGTTTTAGAGCCTAAATGCGTATTGACATACGTGTTACTATGTAGCCGCTCTGCCTGCATTGTAGAACCCAGTTATTCAGCTCGGCTTCCAAAGCCCGAAATGCAGGTTGATCACCACAGCATGCTCACTTAGATTTAGGGAGTTCCAGCAGAATGACCTTCTACTTTTTTCCACTCCCTGACTTGTTTCTCATTCACAGAGAAGTGGCGAGCTGCGGCACAGTTGTTTGTTGCTTCAGCATATTCGATCACCCGCAGCTTGAAAACTGCATCGTAAGAGCTTCTCTTTCTCTTCACACCCATTTTGGGCACTGAGGTGACTACGGTACCAGGACCATATTTATTCCTATTGTGGCTAATAGGAGAACTGCAGTGAACTTTTTAAAAAATTTCTTGATCCGCATATAAGCCGAGGTAGTATATTAAGGTATCGAAAAAAGGGTAAAAAAATTTGGCTTATAAGCGAGTATATAAGGTAGTTGGTATTAGATCAGCCTTTACAAAAGCTGTACTCTCTCTCTCTCTCTCTCCTGTCTTCCAGGGAGTACACGTTCAGTGCCCTCGACCTCTCCTCATATGTCTTACCCTGCTGACCCGCTATCGTCTTTGTAGCCCTCCTGTGGACCTTCTCCAGCAGGTTAATGTCCTTTTTGAGGTGTGGGCACCAGTACTGAACTCCATACTCTAGATGCAGCCTTACCAGTGACCTATACAAGGGCAGTATAACCTCCTCTCTCCTACTACTGATCCCCCTAGATATGCATCCCAGCATCGTTTGCCTTTGCTGCAGCTTTTGTGTACTGCGTGGAATGCTTCAGTTCACTACTGATCATCACTACCAGGTCCTTTTCCTCCTTTGATGCGGATACTAGGACTCCACCCAGGTAGTACTCTGTCCTGGGATTCTTGGCTCCAATATGCATAACTTTGCATTTTTTGGCATCAAAGCCAAGCTGCCAGATTCTTGACCACCTCCCCAGGGTGCTATGTGATAAGGGTGACTGCAGGATGGTGACCCGCGGAAGGGCGACAATCCCCCAGGGTGACTACAAAATACAAAGTGTTTTAATGTGGGGGGATTTACCCCCATGCCCCCCTCGTGGGGTTCCTTGGCCCCACACCCCCCCTTATTTAGGATTCCTACTTCAGGGGGGCACAACTCGAGGAAAGTGGGGAAATCCCGGGTTGCACAAATTGTCAGTGCTGTTGCGCCATCGTCCTTCCGACCAGTCGCCCACATACAGTCACCCACATTACAGGCTACCCCTCCCCAGCTTTTTCAGATCTTCCTGTAAGTCCTGCATCCCTTTAGCTGTGTCCACTTTCCCGCAGAGCTTGGAGTCATCCATGAATAGACACATTTTGCCCTTAATGCCATCCCCAATGACATTGATGAAGACATTGAACAACACTGGTCCCAGCACCGAGCCTTGCGGGACACCACTGGTTACCTCTCTGGTGCCAGATAACTCACCCCCACAACCACTCTCTGAGTTCTGTCCTTCAGCCAGGTTTTGACCCATTGGACCATCTTTTCTCCAACCTCAAGGTCCACCAACTTCCTGATCAACCTTTTGTGGGGCACAGAGTCAGTGGCCTTGCTGAAATCAAGATAGAGGAGGTTTACCACTTGGCCTCTGTCTACTAACTTAGTGACAGTCAAAAAAGTCAATCAGATTTGTTTGACATGATCTCTCCCCCCCCCCCATAAACCCATGCTGCCTCGCACCTGTAGACCTTGCTCCTCTAAACTCTCCACCAATCTTTACTGTACTATGGTCTCCATGAGCTTGCCCACAATGGAGGTCAGACTGACTGGGCTGTAATTCCCTGGGTCATCCCTGGGACCACTTTTGTGCAGCGGCATTTCATGTGCTGTTCTCCAGTCCTGCAGCACCATGCCTGACTCTAGTGAACTATTAAATAGGTCTGCCAGTGGCCCTGTCAGCTACTCAGCCAGTTCCTTTAGTATCTGTGGATGTACTCTGTCTGGGCCTGGTGATTTGTCCACCTTCAATGCCAGCAGACCCTCCCTCACTCTATCCTCATCTATCACTACATCTGTGTTCCCCTTCCCCACTGCTCCTGTTTTCCCTCCTGAAGGCACTGTTCCATCCTTCTCCCTGGTGAAGATGAAACAGAAGTATTCATTTAGTATCTCTGCTTTTCCCTCATTATCTTCTACCCACTCCACCCTTTTCTCGAGTCTAACAATCCCTTCCTTCTTGTCCTTTTTCTCTCTTGTATAGTGAAAGAAAACCTTCTCCCCTTCTTAATTCCTTCAGATATCTGCAGCTCCTTCTGTGCCTTTGCTCACCAAACTTCTTTACTTGCCTCACTAGCCAACGTTAGGTTTTTTCACTATCCTCCTCTCTCTTGGTCTTCCTGAATTTTCTATAGGCCAACCTCTTTTCCCTTACTGCCTGGGTGACCCCAGAACTGTACCAGCTGGGCACTTTGGCCCTTGTGTTCTTCCCCCAGAGCCTAATGCACTCATCTGTGGCAACCAGTATTCCTTCTTTAATGATGAACCACCTTTGGTCCACCCCCATATCTGCTCTGATGCCCGCCATATGGCTCCTTAGCACTTTGCCCATTTTCCCAAAGTCAGCTCTCCAGAAATCCAAGATACTGGTCTTAGTCAGGATGCTTTCCCTGCCCATATCCAACTGGAATCACATTATGCAATGATCACTTCCACACATTGGCTTTCTAACTATTATTTCCTGTACATGCTCTCCATTTGTGAGCACCAGATCAAGAATTGCCTGAGCTTTTCTTGGTTCATTGACATCCTGAGTCAGGAACTCACTCTGCAGTCTTTCCAGGATCACCTAACTCCTAGCAAATGTTGTGGAAGGTATGCTTCAGTCCACCATGGGCAGGTTGAAGTCCCCCACAATTACCACCTCTCCTATCCCCGCAGCATCCAATATTTGTGAGCTCAGTTTCCTGTCCCTCTCCTCTTCCTGATTGGGTGGTCTGTAAACCACTCCCAGCCTCACCTTTCTCCTTCTTTTGGACATTAACTTAACCCATAATGCCTCCAGCTCCCCTTCCTCTGACTTCTCGCTCATGCAAGTTATTCAAACAACATGAAGTCTTGCTGTATTCTGACAATCTGCAGTTAGCCCCAGCCTTTAAACTGCCCCAGAGAGTAGAGGGTTCATTTTCTATGCAGTGCATAAAAAGTTGAGCTCGAGCTCGGTTGAGGTCTCTTTCTCCAGCACTTTGCAACCCAACTGTCAGATTCTTTACTCCACCTCACTGAACAGTCGCTCCGGAGATTTCTCCTTCTGCTTGGTTCAAAGTCGGTTAAAGTTGTTGGTTTCATTCTGAATTTTATTCTGCATTGTCGGTTCAGGCTCTGTCTACAGTACCGTGAGTACTTAGATAGCTTCTCTGATTATTGTGGAAATTGTAAACTGGTATTTCGATTGGTTCGGTTGAACCGGTCCTTTATAATGAATTTTTGTGTTCTTTCTTAGTGTATGGTTACTGGTCCTTATCGGTTTAAAAAAAAACCTGTTTCAACGTTTTTTTCCAATACCCGTAACATGGTTAGAAACCGATAAGGGAGTCTTGCCTGGCAGTTGCCCAAAAAAGGGTAAGTTTGGTTAGGTTGACCATGTCTGAGAAACCCAAGAAAAAAAAATGGGCCCACTGGGTTTCAATACTGCAGTGAGTGTGGGGAGGTCTTTGCTAAGGTTGATACCTACACCACCTGTATTTATTGTCTGGGGTTTGACCACCTCGCTACAGACTGCCAAATATGTAAAAACTTTCCTAAGTCTGACCTGGAAAAAAGATTAGGTAGACTTAGGGAAAAGGAAGCCAAGAAGTCCACTGACCCGGATGGCCAGCCCGGTTCGGTTCCGACCGAATCAGAAGGAGTGCCCTCTGACCAGGGCGATACTTCTTCAGGCAAGAGGAGAGCCGATCCTGAGGGATCGGTTCCTACAAAAAGAAAACGCGAAGAGAAATCGACCGGTTCGGATCCAGAGGTTCATGTTCTGACTGCCGAGAAAATAGCCAGAGTGATTCGGATTATTGAATCGCTTCGCCCGGTTCTGACCGATACAGCTCCTTTTGGCAGGTGTTCAGTTCAGTCGGTTTCCCCGGTTCAAGATTATACCCCTGAAGAATTTTATGAACCGGAGTTTGAGGAGGATGGGGATTTTGAAGATGATGGTGATGATGGTGAAAGTCTGGATGTGCCTGTGGAACCGGACATCTTCTGGCATTTCCCCTCCTAGTCTCTCTGAGTCCCCTTCCCACTATCTGTTTTACAGAAAAGTTGCTGAAGCTCTCCAGCTTCCTATGGAGGAGGCTGTGGACAATCAGGATGAGCCTGATTTTGTTGAAATGATGGACATCCCAGAATCCAGGAGACTGTCTATTCCCCTTCATAAGTCCTTTGGGAAGCAGACACAAAAAATCCTAAAGTCTCCTAATTCTGTACCTCCTATTGACAGAAGGATGGATAAGAGGTACACCTTATCAGGCTCGGATACAGAGTTTTTACACCAGCAATGCAGCCATGTTGAGTAGTGCAGGCTGCAGCCTGTGACAAGGCAAATACTCCCTTGGCTTCACACCCCCCAGACAAAGACTCCAGGAAGATGGATGCCATGGCTAAGAAACAGTACATGGCATCCTCCTTGGGACTCAGGCTGGCTAACTATATGGCCTATACAGCCAGGTACCAGAAGTCCAGGTGGGACACTGTACTGGCACTGGCTAAACAGGCCTCCCCCTAGCTGGCCAAGGAGCTGGAGGAGGTGGTTGCTGATGGGATTGAGGCAACAAAGGTACAATTTCATGCTGCTGTGAACTCCAATGATGTGTCATCAAGAGTCATGGCTACATCTGTGGCTCTTCAGAGGATGGCTTGGCTCAGATGTACTAGCCTCTCACAGGACACCCAGGCTAAGGCCATGGATTTTCCTGTGGTGGGTAATTCTCTGTTTGGGGAGCAGACAGAGAATTACATGAAGAAAATGGATGAGTACAGGACCAGTTACAGGAGTGCTCAGGCCAAGTAGAGGTAGGCAACTCTTCAAAGGCAGCAATCTAGGGGCAGGGGCAGGCGCAGACCTTTTCATAGGCCTTTCTACCAAGCATGGGCCTCTTCTCCCTTTTCACAGAGGGGGTTCTTCAGAGGGAGAGGTAGAAGGGGGATTAGCAGGGCTATATCCACTCCTCAGCCTAAAGCCCCTGCCAAGCAGATACCCTGATGGGTCTGCCTGGGTCGACTCTCCTATCCCTGCAGGGGGCAGGCTGACTTACTTCATCCAGGACTGGATGTCTGTTACTTCAGACAAGTGGGTCCAGGAAGTAGTAAGCCAGGGACTGGTTCTCAGCTTCCAAAAATTTCCGAAGATGAGAGCCAGATCTTTTCCACCTGCAGGTCTCTCTGAACCCTTGCCCTAGAGGCAGAGGTTTCATCTCTTCTGGCCTTAAGAGCCATAGAAAGAGTTCCTACCTTACACTGGGGCAAAGGTCTGTACTCCAGGTACTTCCTTACCCAAAAAGACAGGGGAGTGGCGACCCATCCTAGATCTAAGATACCTGAACAAACATCTTTTAAAACCAAGGTTCAAGATGGTGACTCTGGGAATAATTCTTCCCTCTCTAAGGCCAGGGGACTGGCTAGCCTCCCTGGACCTCAAATATGCCTACTTTCACATCCCTATCAGGTGCTCCCACAGAAAGTACCTCAGGTTCAGGTTGCCCTCAGGCCATTATCAGTTCAAAACAATGCCCTTTGGTCTAACATCAGTTCCAAGGGTTTTCACAAAGTGCCTGGCAGTAGTAGTTGCCTTTTTAAGAAGGCAAAAGATTTCCATTTTTCAATATCTGGATGACTGGCTCCTAGTGGGCCAGTCTCCAGACCAAGTTAAGTCAGACCTTCAAGTGACCCAACAAGTGCTCACTTCCCTAGGATTTCTTCTCAACCTCCCCAAGTCAGTTCTCAAACCGGTGCAGCTTCTTCCCTCTATAGGGGCAGAGCTAGATACTGTCAAAGCAAGAGCCTTTCTTCCCTTGGAAAGGGCAAGAGTTCTTATAGAACTGGCTTCTTCCTTCAGCCTTCAAGTGTCCTGACCAGCAAGGCATTTTCTTCAACTCTTGGGCCACATGGCAGCTTCTACAGCAGTGGTCCAAGGGGCAAGATTCCAGGTGAGGGACATTCAGTTCCATCTAAGGGCCTTTTGGTCACAAAGGAATGATCCTCTTACCAAACTGATTCCAGTGACTCAGACACTGATCCAAGCTCTTCAATGGTGGCAGGATCAGGACAATTTAAGGCAAGGGGTCCCATTGGTTACCAAGTCTCATTCGGTGGTACCTACCACAGATGCTTCCCTTTTGGGGTGGGGACCCCATCTGGGAGCTCTCACAGCCCAGGGTCTGTGGTCCCCTCAGGAATCCCTTATTCATATCAATCTCCTGGAACTCAGGGCAGTTTTTTCTGGCCCTGCAAGCTATCTGTCAGTCAGTGCAGAACAAGGTGGTTCAGGTCAGAACAGACGACACCACCACCATGTGGTACATCAACAAGCAGGGAGGCACTCGTCCATGGCCTTGTGCACGGAAGCCATGAAATTGTGGTTCCCTAGCATACTCTCTGCAGACCTCTCTGAAAGCAGTCCACCTTCCAGGGAAGGACAATGTGCTAGCAGATGCACCAAGCAGGATCTCCCAGGGCCATCACGAATGGGCCCTGGACCCTCTGGTGTTAAAAGTGATTTTCTCAAGGTGGGGCACTCCAGATACAGATCTCTTTGCAGCCCCAGACAATCACCAACTTCCCCTGTTTTGTTGTAGAACCCCGGTCTTGGGCTCAGTCCCTCTGGATGCTCTGATGTTGAACTGGGAAGGGAAATTTCTCTATGCCTTCCCTCTCTTTCCTCTACTGTTCATGGTTCTGGTCAAAGTGAGGTCACAACCCTGCAAAGTGATTCTGATTGCTCCAGATTGGGCCAGGCAGCCCTGGTACCCCATCTTACTGTCCCTGGCAGTCCATCTTCCCCTGTCTCTTCCCAGGAATTACAACCTGTTAACCTCCTCTCAGAGGAGGATTTGGTACCCCAATCTTTGGTCCCTCAATCTCAAGGCATGGCTTTTGAAGAGCTAGAGTATGCAGATTTGCATCTGTCACAAGGGGTTCTGGATATTCTCAAAGCCTCTTGAAAGCCTGCCACCAGAAAGACTTATGACTCCAAATGGAAAAGATTCAGCATTTGGTGTTCCAAGAAGCATATATCCCCAGACACTGCTGAATTGCCTACAGTTCTGGATTATATGGTCCATCTTAATGGTCTAGGCCTCAGACCAGCTACTGTCAAGGTACACTTGTCAGCTGTTTCTGCTTTTCTGTCAGTGGGGAAAGCTTTCCTCACTGTCGTCTCGCCCTGTATTCTGTAAGTTTTTGAAGGGATTGCTTCATACCAATCCTCCCTTTAGGGATCCTGCCCCTGCCTGGGGCTTAAATGTTTGCATTGCTCAACTTATGCAACCCCCATTTGAGTCTATGTCTTCAGCAGAGCTTAAGTTCTTGACTTGGAAAACTGTATTTTGGTAGCCATTACCTCTGCCAGACATATCAGTGAATTGCAAGCCCTGTCAGTGGAACCTGATTTTGTCTCATTTCATAGAGATAAAGTGGTCCTTAGGACCAATAGGAGGTTCTTGCCCAAAGTAGTTTCAGACTTCCATTTGAATCAGTCCTTGCCTCTCCCTGTTTTCTTCACTGATCATTTTTCCTCAGGCAAGAGGAGGCTACACAGTTTAGATGTAAAAAGAGCCCTTAGCTACTACATAAAGCATACCAAGGGTCACAGGTTTGATTCCCTCCAGTTGTTCCTCACTTATGGGGAAGTGAGCAAGAGCAAACCTGCCACCAAGAGCTCCATTGCCAGGTGGATTGTTTCTTGTATACAATTCTGCTATGAGAAACTGGGAAAAATTCCACCCTCAGGCCTGAGGACTCATTCCACAAGAGGTACAGCTGCTTCCCTGGCTACTACCAGGGATATCCCTCTGTTAGAAATTTGTCAAGCAGCCACCTGGAAAACAGTCCACACCTTTGCCAAGCATTACTCACTGGATATCCAGGCTATGTGTGATGCTCGGTTTAGCACAGCAGTACTTCAGAGCCTATTCCCAAAGTAGGTTCTGTCCCTCCTCCATGGAGGTACTGCTTGGTAGTCTGCAGATTGTCAGAATACAGCAAGACTTCATGTTGTTTGAAGAAAAAATTACTCACCTTAGTAACTGTGTTTCTTCTAATGGAGTCTTGCTGTATTCTGATCTCCCTCCCTGCCTCCCCTCTCAGAACCTGTTTTTGGGAAGTGGGTGGGCAGGTGCAGTGTTGTACCCCAGGGGTGTCTTCAACACACCCTCCTTTTTACTTGGGTGCTTATATTACAATCTTTATTTTGGATAGGTTTTTGGTTTTGGGTTTCCTGACTTGAGTCTTCATTTGGGAATCCAAAACTTTTTGTTGCCAGTTGGCTAGTTAAAAAAATTTACAATTTCCACATAGTCAGTGAGTGTTTGCTCATAAGAATCTGACGGTTGGGTTTCAAAGTGCTACAGACAGAGACCTCAACCGAGCTCGAGCTCAACGTTCTATGCACTGCATAGAAAATTAATCCTCTACTCTCTGGGGCAGTTGAAAGGCTGGGGTTAACTGTAGATTGTCAGAATACAGCAAGACTCCATTAGAAGAAACACAATTACTAAGGTGAGTAATTTTTTATTCCCTCCCTGATATAAATTGTCACCCCTCCCCCCATCCTGACTACCCTGTCCCTCCTGTATAGTTTATGTTCAGAGATTGCAAGGTCCCAGTCATGGTGGGATGTGCTCAAGTCTTGGTTACTGCAGCTATGTCCACCCTTCTGTCTGCTAATAGTGCCTGCAGGTCATCCATCTTGTTTCCAAGACTCCACGCATTCAGAGACGCCACCCTCCACCTAGAATCTGATCTTCCTTCTCTTCCTTCTATTTTTCTATTCACATTTATTCCCTCTGTGTACACCCCTCCATGTACCCTTGTTATGTGTTCCTCACCCCCTCCATCCTTCGCTGACTGTGTTCTTGCCCCTTCCACCTCCTCCCTCCAGACTCTTCTATCAGTGTGGGGGGATTCATTGACCTCTTTGTCTCAGAGTCTGTGGACCTGAACACCCACTGCCCCCCCCTTAGAAGTTTAAATTATGTGTAGTGGTTATGTATTCCCCCAGTTTGTCCCTGAGTACCCTTAAACCCTCACTATTGAGGTGTAGCCTGTCTAGTGAAAAGAGTGCTTTGTTTGACCAGGTCTCCTCCCAGTTCCCAATACAAATAAACATCTCCTCCCTTCACTATTTCCTCAGCCAGTCATTAAAATCCTCTATTCTTCTTTTCCTGGCTGTGCTGTCCCTTGGTACTGGTATCACCTCTGAGAAGGCCAGTGAACTTCCTTCCTCCTTACAAATCTTCGCTAACTCCCTGAATGTACTTTGCACCACCTCAGTCTCCTCTCCAGCTAGGTTGTTGGTTCCCAAGTGTTTAGCTAAATTAGGTTTTCCTCCAACCTCCCTTACCATTTCCTTTATTCTTGGGCCCACCTTCCCCGTTGTCATTCCTGGCATACAAACCACCCTCCTGCTTGCATTTGGGTCCCCTTTGCTTCCCTGGTGAATATCTCTAATTTTGGAGTCCCCTATGATTGCCACACTTCCATCGCCTACACCCATACTCCCCATCCTTTCTTTATTACCTTTGGTACTAGCTGCTTCCCCACCTAACTGCTCCCTCTGCACCCTGGTGAACTTATCTTTGAATGTCTTAGCCCATTTATTCTGTATGTATATATGTATATATACATTTTACCTATGACTGCTTACTGTAGACTATCTATGTTCACCTGGCTCTTTTGTGACTCTGTACATTGCCCCCCCCCCTTGTTGTTATGTACCTTGTTTGAACCTGTATTTTCATTGTACTCTCCCCGGTCGTACCTGAAAATAAGCATATAGCTTGTCTAGTGTACCTACCTGGTCAACAAAAGCTAAATAAATAAATAAATATCTCCACATCCACAATTTATCCCCTTAACTGTTTTTCCATCTCCCACTCTGCCCCTCCCCTTCTGACTATCTGTATCTGCTTTCAGTTTTCACCTCCCCTCTTCCTTTCCTTTTCTCTCCCTTCCCCATCCTCCCCTCCATTTTGCCTGCCGCCTCTTCCCTGCCCACCCTGATTAGTTCCCTCTTCCCTCCCCTGTACTCCTACTCTCAGTCCTGGCTCAACCTGACTTCACCCCAAGACCCCATCCTAGGCACCCCAAGATCCAGATAAGAAATCTCTTTCTTATTAAATATGCCAGGTGGGTAAGAAAAACTGACAAAATGAGGACCTCAGTGGAGAAAAGTCTGCTAGAGCCAAACACTCACAGTGTGATGCAGAGCAAGCCACTTACTCTTATAGTTTTCTTGTCCATGCAGCTGTGGAAATGGGTAGAAGCAGAATTCCACTGAAATGAGATGTTGCAACTCAGTTGAGCTATCCTTGGTAAATAAAGTGTAAAAGTACAAACCAACAAAACATCGCTGGTAGTCATCAATCCTCCTGCTGGGCAAAGTACCCAAACTTTTAAGGAAATGGAGGTAGAACTGAGCAACTACTGAAGTACAGTGAAACTGTAATACCGTAACTGGTTTTGAACACAGTGGGCTGGTAAAGAGACACCAGTCATGAAGCATCCCTTGCATTTTGTGTGAAGTGAGGAGAATAAATCTTGGAAAGTTGATTTACATTGTGTAGTGTTCATCCAGATTTTGAAAAATACTGATCTAAGCCATCTTTGGGTGACCAAAGACCAAACTATTTCCTCTTTTCAGAGGAAGGGCAACCTGGACTCCTTGCATAGACACTCACCAACCTTTCCCAGTCCTCCCAACTTCCGTAAGCAGTGAAAACAATGTGATCTAGTGTTACAGCATTATTGGACACTGGGAAAGCACAGGATTAAACCATATAACAGCCAAATACTCATTGCATGACTCTGAGCAAGTTGCTTAACCTTCCCATGCTCTCCTCCACCCAGCTGTGGAAATGTATAGAATTAGGTACACTCTAAACATGACATGTTAAATCTCAGCTGAGATAGCCAGGGTAAATTAATTATAAATATATATCTGTCTATCTATCTAACAGGGAGTAAACAGACATTTCCATCATACTACCCTAACACACACTTCATCTGTAGATAAGACATTCTTTGAAATAATTTTCTCTTGGTCACTAACCAAACATAAGAATTTCACAAATAAACTCTAAAAGCAAACATTAAGGCATTCATTAATGCTGGTATACATAACAGGATCTATTTTCGGTTGCCACTTGTGTGAGAGAGCGAGTGCTGGAAATCAAAATGAGATGATCATAACAAGAGAAGTTCTCGATCTCAAACATCTCTGATGGGCTGATGCAGGTCATGTGACTTGCCAGCAAATCAAACATGCTCAGTGTATGCTGCCTGTAAACAAGATTGAGCCAGAGCTGATATGGCTGTGAAAAGCCCTAAAATGACCAAACTTACACATGTGCATAGAAATTATTCAACGTCCAGGTGTAACTTAGCCATTTTTTGAAGGTGTTGCACCAGATTTTCAACATGGCCTTTTTTGGACCCCTTCCCATGAAGAGTGCCAGTGTCATTTTGTTCACTTGTCCCGAAAGGTGATTTCACAGAGCAAATGCGCTCTTCTGCCCCACAGGTGCAAAAACACATTTTGGGCAGGTTGTGGAAAATGACAGCTGTACTGTTTTGAAGGAGGTGTGCAAAAATGACAATGCTGGAAATGTGGAGTGAAAATATTAAAAACTGGCGAAGTTAGGAGTGTACGTAGAAACTGCACAATGCATGCTTGTAACACAGTCATTTATTGGAATTTTTTCACCAGATTTGTAACATGGGCTTTTTGGGACCCTACCTCATGAACAGTACCACTGTCATTTCATGAATTGGTCCTGAAAGATGATTCCATGCAGCAACTGCAAAATCACCTTTTGGGACTGAATGATAAAATGACAGTGACAGTTGTCATGAGCTGTGGTCCCAAGAACCCTTTGTTGAACATTTGGAGAAAGAATTCTAAAAAATGGCTGAGATATCAGCATAAGTTGAAAACCCCATTGAATGGCATTCTAGCAGGCTTACCTTTGATTTTTCAGTTTGCGGTTCGGCTTTGAAGAGTGCAGACATGTCCCTGTCCAGAGCAGATGACAGTGCCAACCTCAGGATGTAGGTATGGGGTCGGGGGGTGGGGAGGTGGGTGCTCAGTGGGAGTATGGGGATGAGGGAGGGGGACTGCAGCGATGATGAGGGACCATTTTCTTGTTTATATGGAGAACCAAAAAAACAAAAGACTAGAGCGACGGCAAGGGACCGTTTTCTGCTTTACAGAAAAAAAGACATCTGGGCACACTGGGGTGGACTCTCAGTGTGCCACATAACTGAGTGGGTGTACATTCTGCTGACATCTAGACTGAGCATCCCGATGTTGGCAGTGGTGGGTGGAGGGGGAGAAAGAAAACTGAGGCACACTGGGGTGGGTGCCCAGTGTGCCATATGAGTTTGGGGGTGCACAGAATGCCATGGAACTGGCAGTGGCCGACATGAGAATCTGTCATTCACCATCGCTTTCAGACACTCTCTCCCTCTGTCACATGAAGTGCCTGCAGCACCATGATCTGCCATTATATGCCAATGGATTGCCCACAATCAATCAGTGAGGAGAATGTCTATACCAGTTTATTCTGCATATGGCAATCTCCTTGTGCTGCTCGTCCCACATGCTCGTTCCTGGCCTCCACGCCATTGCCACCAGAAAATGAATGAAACAAAATGGAAAACCAAAATCTGTGGCTAACAGCACCCCCAAAATAAACTTAGGAAATATTTTCCTACTGCTGTGCACCGTGCCAGACTGATAATCCTACCTCCTCCAAAGGGCGCAACTGTGCATGCATGGCACTTGAGCATGCACAGTTGTAGTGAACGCCATTTTGCCATACATAACACTGCCTGCAGAACTATGCATGTGCATGAGTCACACATGTGCAGTTCAAGCCATGGAATGCAGAAGTAACAGCCAAAATAGTGCGGCTGTTAGTCCGTAGTGACCGATTGTGGCACAGGGGTTTATGTTCTCTTGGGATTTCAGAAGGATACCTTCAAAAGTCAAATGGAAGGTTCCATGATTGGCCTTTTTTAGAGCTACTGAGTGATCACAAAATGGCTATAGGCTCCACTCACAGCCCTTAAAAGTGCTGGGTCCAGAAACTGAATGCCAGGTAATGAAACTGAATACCAATTTTACATCAGATTATCCTTAGTGTGGCTCACTGGTGGAGGTGGAATAACTGGTGTGGTTGCTGTGGGATGTTCTGCATAAGTGGTGCCTGGGGACACTTTGTGTGCAAGTGTGTGTGTGTGTGTGTGTGTGTGTGTCTGTGTCTGTGTGTGAAACTAGAATAGACTTTATTGTACAGTGCAGTGTAAATGAAATTCGCAATAGCAGCAGTACTGTAAATCCTGCTTAAGAAATACATATTTACTGTTAATTATACTGAAAAAGATTCCCCTTAGCCAATCAGAACAGAGATCTATGGTATGGTTATTCTGCAATAATTGGACAGTAGACTCAGTAATGTGACTGTATGCCAGTCCATGTGTCCTGATTGGCTATGAGCAAGGCTGTAGTGCATCTATAAGAAACATACTAACATTTATTGATTTCTTACAGACTGACTGTAGTATTAATTTTAGTAGGGTTTTTTGTGCATTTTTAGTGCTGTGGGCAGAGCCTACAGCCCTTTTGGGATCAATCAGATTGTAACTCTAAAATGGCTGATCATGGAACTCCTGTTTTGGACATTTGGAAGTATTCCTCCCCATCTGCAAAATAATGTACTCTCTTTCTGATTTTTGCTATTTGCTGCTCTTTGTTAAATATATCTGAAGGGGGGGGGATGCTACTGTATTTTACCCCAGAACTTCTCAGGATATTAACAAAAAAAAACCTTTTAAACTGCTCTTTCTATCATCTGTTCAGCTCAGTCTAATAGCTGTATTCTATTTCTTTCAGCAAGCTAGGGGTTAACTCATTATACTTATCTGGAATTTACTGAAACTGAAAGCCAGACTACAATGTCAGATTACAAACAGTGTAACTGCAGCTGTTAGCTATCTCATTCCTATGGACTTGACAGGTTGCACGTAAGCACGCACACACACACACACACACACACACACACACACACACACACCAGCAACATGTACTCTGACTAAATAAATTCAAGAGGACTGATTTAGCCGCATGACAGTTTTTGATGATTTTGACTATACAGCATTACATAGCACCAAGAATAAAATAGCTTTGGTTATTTGGTAGCTCTTCACAGCCCTATCAGCTCTGGCTACAGTTTGTTCTATATAGTGTTGATAAGTTATAGTGCTTGGGGGTAATAATAACCTGAATAGGAGGTGAGTAAACACCTCGGCCTTCAGTGTTATGATCATTACTCCCTGGTCCAGCTATTATCTCATAAACCTCAAACCTTATGCTGTTATTGCTATAATATAGCCCACTACAATTTTTTTGACACATTTTCCCAAAACACATTCTGTATTTAATTAAATGAGATCTTGTTTGGTTTCTCCTAGCTTGGTCCCTCTGCCATTGCACTAATTATGATTTTTGTGATCATCAGTACTGATTGATGCAGCAGAATAGGGGCATGTACTGTATACTGTAGAAGATATTTTCTTCTGTATCTGTATTGCTCAGTTATGTTTTTTTGGGGGGAGGGTCAAGCCTCTATATAACATCATAAAGGACAGTTAGATGCACCTACCATATAAAAGTAAGTACAGCACTAAATATGTGCAAAATCTGCATTGTGCCAAAATAATTTTGGTGAACTAATGACTCTGCATCTGCAAAATGTCATGATATTTCCTCAAAATGCACATTAAATTTTGGCAAAATCTAATTTCAGTTTTCTCATTTTATTTTAAAACCTCTCATTCAACTAGTTCAACCATCAACACATGTTCATGCTATAATGTTGTTACTACATGAATATATGTGGGAGGTATCAGATTTCTAGCTTCTAAGGGGTCTAAATTAGTATTAGACAAATGTTCCACTTTTACTAAAATGTTTCACAAGTAGTTAAACTGTGAGACATTAAGCCATTATAAATTCACAGCTAAACAACACAGTGTCACAAACTTTGGCCAGATTAGAGACCTTCAAAATGTCAGCTGTGTATATCAACATTCCAATATCTTAGTTAAAGGAGAGCCAAGTTAAAGGCAGTCATAAATTGTAAAATAATATAAATACTTAACATAAAATATGAGTTTTGGTGAAAATGGTTACATTTGGTAATAATGTTTAGAAGCTATATGCACAAATTCTGCATAGCCTTCACTTGATATGCCATAGATGAAGATGGGAAAGGATTGGTAAAGTGGTGAAAAAGTAACATTCATTGGGGGACTCCATAGCAAAGGTATCTGTAGAATTGAAAGGACATTGCAGGGCCATGATGCTAATGTAGCAATGGTGATTTTCCTACCTTCAACGAAGGTTAAATGTGTGAGATCCATAGCCTAGCATTGTAGCTAGAGTGGGTGCTGAGTGTTATGAATGTTACTGTTTGCATTTCCATAAATGACATAGGGAGAAAACCAAAACCTGAGTATTATGAGGAGGTCCTTTAAAGAACTAGGAATGGTGCTAATGGGAACAATATTCAGAGTCATCTTCTTCAAGTTCTTCATGGTCCTGGGGCCTGGGTGAGGAATGACAATTGACTATAAGCAAGTTAACTTTTGCAAAACATCAGTTGAAAGAGGGATGGTGTTTTTTCTCACATAAAAAGCAACATTCTGGGGCAATCTTTTCCAGATTGCTCTTAGGATTGATAAACATTGTTATGAGTTATGAAGTGTTTTTTTTTTTTGCAGTTAATCTTTTTATTGAGGAAGATATAGCAATACAGCATTGGGAAATGAACACAACAATTAAACATACACACATAGTAAGTGGATACAGGTACGCAGTAAGAAAGGTGCTTTGATATCAGAGGATATATTCAGGTAACTTAGTGGTAACAGATCAGTCAAGGTAGTACAGAATTCCAAACAGTTCTACATATAGGTTCAGGGGGGTTTCAATAGATCTTTAGTGCCTAGCACCAGCACGGTAGGAAAGGGTTGGGTAATACCTTGGAGGTAGGGGGGCCCAAATGTCTAAGAAAGCTCTACTGGTGTTTTTGCCAAAGTGAGCAAGTCAGGTGTGAGAGATTCCATGGCTGACAACCAGACCTGGAATACCAGGACATCTGGTGTTCTCCATTTCATTAAGGTAATTCTGAGGAATTCCACTGAGGCTTGGGTGAGCCAAAGCATCTGCATGCTACTGACCTGGCTATTATCTGGGACTATTCCTAGTAACCAGAAACTGGGGGAGTGGGGTAGATTGTGAGCCTGGGTGTTAGAACACAATTGTATTACCTTGCTCCACGCTGCTTGGAGGGCTCGCATTTCCACATTATATGGAGTAGGTCTGCATCCAAGGCCTGACATCTCCAACACTTGTTATGGGCAAGCATTCCCATTTTGTGGAGCTGGAAGGAGGTTCTATACCATAGGTGCAGGACTTTGTTCTTGATGAGAAGGATATGCTGGTCTACACATGCTTTATGAGCTAGTTTCCAGCAGCTGCTCCATTCTTGTGGGGTAATCAGGGTTCCCAACATTTTTCACCACCTGTTGTTGGCTGACAAAGAGGGGTCCAACTCAGAATCTCTAGCCCACCCTGAATCCTGCCCGCCATCCCTTTTTCTTCTCAAATCCAGATTGTCAGTGGGAGTTTATCTCTAGGGGGCCTGGGTTTGCAGTGCAACCCACACAGTTACAACAGGACCTAGACCATTTGAGATATACAGTAGGCTCCAGAGCTACAAATACTGCCAGAGGCATTCCTTGAGTAATTGGTGCTGGTCCCTTGGGTATTGAAAGGAGACAAAAGTTTTTTCATCCCCCTGAACCAGGTCTTGGAAAGTGTTGATCTTACGGGCACTCCACACTAACCAATGGAAAGGTTTATGGTCTATTCTCAAATTTGTGGGTTGTTCTATAGTGGGGAGTGGAGGCCAGTGTTCAGGCATACTTGTGTGATTCTACCTAGGGTTTGCCAGGCCTGATGGCTGGCCTTGATTGACAGCCACTCCTGCGCTGTTTTTAGGAGGCTATGGCCCAGAAAGCAAAAAGGTGAGTTGTTCTCCAAGACTGCCTTTTCAATGCTCACCTAGGCTTGGGGGGGGGTTGATTTTTCTAAGCCCTTTGCACAGTTTAGCAACTAGAAATGCTTGGGCGTAATGGTTGAAATTTGGAAGGTTCCAGCCTCCCCTGGACCATGGGGCTCTTAACTCTGATGTAACATGGCTTCTTGGGGCTCCAGAGAAAATTACTCATTAAAGCATGAAATTTATGTACCCACACCTTGGGGATCAATATGGGGAGGTGGGAAACCAGACAGTACACTCTAGGTACAAACATCAGCTTTAAGGCAGCTATTTTTCCTGCCATGGAGAAGTGCAAATGCTTCCATCTTTTGACATTTTGCGATAGTTGGGTCCAGACAGGCATGAACGTTTGATCTGCCAGGGTAGATAGGTCTGAGGATAATGTGACCCCCTAGGTATTTAAAGTCTGTATGCACCCAATTAAGGCTGGACAGGCTGACTATGTCTGGAGATGTAAGGGAGTTTAATGGCAGAACCTCTGACTTAGCTCTGTTTATGCAGAGTCCAGAGATAGTCCAAATGTATTGTGGGTGTCTAGGATGGGTTGCAAACTCTTTGTAATGTCTCCAGTCAGGATCAGACAGTCACCCGCATAAAGTCTGGCATGGTGCTCCTGGTTTTCCACCTGTATACCCCGGGTGTCGGAGTGGGTATGCAGAGCAGCTGAGAGGGGTTCCATAGCCAAGACAAAAAGTAGTGGGGAAAGGGGGCAGCCCTATCTGGTACCCCTGTGAAGCTGGAAAGGGGAGGACATTGTGGAGTTGGTAAGGACTTTATCAACTGGCTTTTGATACAGAGTTTGTATCCACAAAGAGAAGTAGGGCCCTATGTTAAACCAATGTAGGACAGCATGCCGGAACTCCCATTCCACAGAATCAAAGGCTTTTTCAAAGCCTATTGTTAAGAGTGTCACAGGGGTTGGGAGTCTCGCTGCACCCTGCATCAGTGTAACCAGTGCCCTTACATGGTCAGAATTGTACCTTCCCTTTACAAAGCCCACCTGGGAGGGGTGGATGATAGCTGGTAAGATTACTTCCAATCTGGCAGGAGGTGGGAGGTGGTGATGCCATTGTATAAAAAATTGGTAAGGCCTCACCTGGAGTACTGCGTGCATTTTTGGAGACCACACCTGTGAAAGGACATAGATAAGGTGGAGACTATCCACAGAATGGCAACAAAGAAGGTGCAGGGTTTACACCACAAAACATACAAGGAGAGACTAAGGGACCTCAATATGTACTCACTGGGGGAGAGGAGACAGCGGGGGGGGGGTCATGATTGAAACTTTCAAGTACCTTAAGGGCATAAACAATGTGCAGGCGGGGGAGCTTTTCCAGTGTAGAAAAAGTACAAGAACAAGGGGACACAATATGAAATTGGAGGGGGGTAGATTAAGAGGTAATGTAAGGAAGTTTTCTACAGAGAAAGGGTAGTCGACACATGGAATAGTCTGCCACAGGAGGTAGTGGGGGAAAGCACAGGGGAGGGCTTTAAGCATGCTTGGGACAGGCACAAGGAAAGTCTGAGAGGGGAGGGGGGAGTGATGACAAGGCATTGATCACATGGGATCCATGGCCACATACAATGTATAGGATCTACGGGCAGACTGGATGGGCTTAGCGGTCCTTATCTGTGACAATTTCCATATTCCTATGTTTCTGTGGCAGCCAAGGCATTTGCCAATATCTTGGCATTGGCATTGATGACAGAGATTGGCCTATAGTTCCCTGGAATCATGCGGTCCTTGCCTTCTTTAAGGAGAATGATAATCATGGCCTTTCTAATGGATGGCGGATGTTCAACTGTGGAATGGACTTCTTACAGCATCCTTAATAGGGGAGGGACACTTAATGATGCACTCTTTTATAGAAATCTGTAGGATACTCATCACTCCTCGAGGCCTTGTGTGGAGCCATGCTTAAAATAGCCTTATTATGTTCCTCCCCAGACAGCAGCGCACCTAATTTCTGCTTTTGTGCAGCGGTCAGGGATGGTAGTGTTATATGGTCCATGAAGCTGTGAAACTTATCCCCATCCAGTTCTGTATGGGATGTGTACAAGTCCGGGTAAAATTTGGCCATGGTGTCATTAATTTAGTTTTGATCATATACCATCTTCCCTGCAGCATTCCGGAGCCCTGTAATGTGCCTATCCACTTGTCTTTTTTAGTCTATAGGCAAGGAGTTTCCCTGCTTTTTCTCCCTTGGCCCAATATTTATGCTGAATGTGTCTAATATGTAGTTCTGCACTTCTGGTTGCAAGTGCATTAAGCTGGATTCGGAGCCTGGTCAACTCCGCCACTAGGCAGTTGTTTTTAAGCCTCCCTGGGTTGACTTTATATTCGGCCTCTGCTTGCTTTAGCTTGGTCTCCAACTGCAAGGCCTCTCTCTCATGCTGTTTTTTTCAGTGAGTTGCAAACTCTATAATTTGTCCTCTGAGAGTGGCCTTATAGGCTTCCCAGATCATCGCCATAGAGGAAGAACCAGACGGATTAAGTTGGAAGAATTTCTTAGTTTCATCTCTTACTAAGGATTTTAAAACTTTGTAGGTCAATAATAATGGATCCAACCTCCAGGAGTTAGAGTTCCCCCTGATGGCTGGTTCTACAGAGAAGTTCAGCATCACCAGGGCATGGTCAGATAGGTAAATAGGGGCTATGTGCACATCTTTTACTCTAGTGGTCATCCCTTCGGAGGTGAACCAGTAATCTAATCTGCTAGCCATTGCTCTGGCTGTAGAGAAGTACATAAAGTCCCTTTCCTAGGGGTGCTGCAGCCTACAGATATCAACAAGTTGATGCAGAGAAAGCAGTCCCTGAAGAGCCTTAAGGGAGTTGATATGGGGATCCTGCCTAGCGCTGGACCTGTGGAGCAGGAAGTCTAAGGCCAAATTGTGATCAACCCCCCAGAATAATCCTTGGGCTGTCAGTTGCCAAGTCCACTATTTTTTGCGAGACTACATAAAAAAATTCAGGCGCATCCTCATTAGGGGCACAAATATTTGCCAGCAGTATAGGGCCCATCGGAGTAGTCATCTTAACCAGTATCCAGCGGCCCTCCTTATCTGCCTCATGATAGGTTGCATCCTATTTAATGTGCTTATGTAAAAGAATGGAACTCCCTCTTTTAGTCTTCCTTGAGGTGCTATGGTATTCCCTACCCACCCATTCTCTAGTAAGTTTCTTATCTTCCAAGTGATATAATTTGGTTTCTTTCAGAAATGTATGTGACATTTGAGTTTGCACAGTCTAGCCAGGATTTTTTTTGTTTTATTGGGAAGTTTAGCTCCCTGACATTCCATGATGCCAGGGTCATGTCTGTTATGCTATCTATCATTTTGGGGTCATACAACTTGATTGAAAATGGTGGTCAATGGATATTTGAGTGTCCTCCTGGTTCCTGACTTGACTAGTATCCTCACTCCTAAGTTAGGAGCCCTTCCTGTAGCCCTAGTATGCAATACCTCTCGTGCTTATTGGGTCTTTTTCCCCATACCTGCCTCTTGGGTATCACCCACCTGTAAAGCCTGTCATATAAGTTATGAAGGTTTTAATGTATTTATGGATTAGGTATTTGACATGTGTTTTAATAATATTATGTAAATGTATTTTTAAATCATTGTACAGGTGCCTTGAACAGTCTTGGAAAGGGGCCTTTTATAAATAAAAATTGATTTGATTTGAAGAGGGTACTTGTTAAGAGAACTGGTAGGGCAGATCTCTAGTTAGAATATAGAAAGGTCAGAGGGGCAACAATCTTTACTTGAATGCAGATAATATGAGAATAACACAACAGTATAATTGACTATACTGAGTGCCTGATGTTCTTAAAAGGTCATGACTGAGTCGCATCATAGAGACCCAGTGAGAATGAAAATAAAATGAAATCAAGTATGAGGAATTCTAGCCATTTTGTTAGGATAGGAATATTATGACAGAAAAAAGAGTAGGTGTCTCTCTGTCATGGCAGCCATCTGACAGGCTACCACCCAGTGATGTCTCTTTAACCTAGACCCCAGAAAGCCTCCTTATTTGCCCTATGACAAACCCTCTCATTGTAGGGCCTTTGGGGGTGGAGCACTACTCCTGCCATCTGTCATATTGAGGTTTGCCCCTGTGCTAACCAGGCCAGGTAGGTTCTGAGTGTGCCTTCTTCATCCTGCTGGGCCAGGGTGTTTTCCATTTGACTTTTCCTGTGTCCTTCAAATGGCAGCGCAACATGCTTCCAGCCTTGCAAGCAATGTGCAGCCGACCAAGGGTTCCAGGAGGCCGGGAGAAGCAGGCAGAAAGAAGGCGCAGCCCTCGAGGTCCAGGGAGCGGAGGGGCTCCGAGCCGCCAGCGGGTCGGCGGCACCTGTGCAGCTGACCAAGGGTTCCAGGAGGCCGGGAGAAGCAGGCAGAAAGAAGGCGCAGCCCTCGAGGTCCAGGGAGCGGAGGGGCTCAGAGCCGCCAGCAGGTCGGCGGCACCTGTGCAGCCGACCAAGGGTTCCAGGAGGCTGGGAGAAGCAGGCAGAAAGGTACGGGCAAAGCCGCAAACCAATCGGAAAGCGACCGCAGTCTGTGCCTTGCTTCCAATTGGTGCGCCTTCCCCATAGACTTAAACTGGGGTTTGCTGCACTATTCTGGCAGGGATTTCTGCTTTTCTTTAAATTATTTTGAATTCCTCATAAAAAGTGCTGTTTTCTCTTACTTTGTGCCTGATTTATGGGCTGTTTTTCTGTATTTTAAAATAAGTGTTACAGTCTTTTGAAATGCTGTGTGGGCTCGACGCTTAGGCGCCTAACCCCCATACCCTCCCAGTCTATTGTTGTGCAAATCTTAAGTTTTAGCACCTTATTGCAGATTACTGCAATAAAGGTACCTTGCTGACTGCCTTCTCCTCTGTCCCCCACCTTGTAGAAGGCGCAGCCCTCGAGGTCCAGGGAGCGGAGGGGCCCCGAGCCACCAGCGGGTCAGCGGCGCCTGTGCAGCCGACCGAGGGTTCCAGGAGGCCGGGAGAAGCAGGCAGAAAGGTACGGGCAAAGCCGCAAAATTTTTGCCCTCCCCCCTCTTGGTTGATTCCTTTTATACACTTTCTCCCGCCATTTCTTAATCCACGCCCACATCCCTTTCCCTTCCTCCCTTAACCCATACCTAACCTCCACAATGCTACTTTGCTTCCTTTTGCTCCTGAGCCTCGCATCTCACCCAATCCCTTATGATATTAATGTTATGCCCAGTGTCAAGATAAATAACTCAGTTAATATGACCTGCCCACTTCTGCCATCCACAATGGCCAACCACGGATTCCTTATTCACCCGAACCACGCTACAATGCAACCTCTGGGATATCCCACATAAGGCCACCCTAACAATTCAGCACAGCCCTGGCACCTTACTTGTATCATGGCTTTTATTAACCCACTATGCCTGTCCATTAAATTATTATGCTATGATAAAATTCGCACCAATATACCAGGACCATCACTCATCTCACAGCAGGCACCCAGGATTAGGAGGAAACGCTCTGACCACTCACTATCCCTGTCCCTTGGTGCCCTCCTCAAATTAATCTTCTACCTTCTGATCTGTTTTGGTACCATTGAAATAAATCCTGGCCCCATTGAAAGTTTATTTTCCCCTGCTGATCTATCCTCTATAAATGGCCTAAGCTTCCTACACTTCAATGCCTGCAGCCTCTTAAAAAAATTCTCCGTAATACAGGCCCGGGTGGCACATACCCTGCCTGACTTTCTGGTCATCTCTGAATCTTGGCTCAGACCTTCGATCAAAGACAGTGTTGTAAACCTTACCAACTATCAGCTTTTCAGAGCAGATCGCCCCTTCCAGGGGTGGTGGGGTGGCCATATACATTAAGGACACCATCTCTGCTACCTGCCTCAGCAACACATCCGAACCAAAGGAATTTGAATGTTTGTCAATCAAAATATCCCTTCCTAACTTGTCTTCATTTAAATTGATTGGCTGCTATAGGCCCCCCCTCAGAAGGCCTCAAATTACTATCTCACCTGGGGTCAATAACCAATCTAGGCCCTGAAGATACCATCATCCTTGGTGATTTGAATTTAAACTGGCTATCTAATGCATCTGCTCCATTGGTAACCTTTTGTGACACCTATGGCTTTACACAGCTAATTAAAGACCCAACCAGGGTTAACCTAAAAAATTCTAGCAACAGCTCACTCCTGGATATTATGTTGGTAAACAAGCCTCACTTATATATGCATGCAGGAGTACTACCGAATGATGTAAGTGACCATTGTCCCATAGCTGGCATAAGATCTTCACTCAAACCACCCAACCCTGCTGAATTTGTCCTCAAAAGGTCAAAAAAGAAGTTCAACATACCAGGATACCTCCATGACCTGAGTAACACAATATATTGGCAAGATTTCTACCTTACAACCTCAGTGGAAGCTCTCCAGATCCTAAAGGACATTATCACTAATGCTCTCAATATTCATGCACCATTCACCAATATCAGAACTAAAGCAAGGGTCCTGCCCCTGGTTCACCACTGATCTTAAAACAGCCTTGCTAGCCAGAGACAAACTGTGGAAAAGGCAAGAAAAACTAAGGATTCCAGAGACTGGCTAAATTTCAGAAAAGCAAGAAACTCATGTACAACACACATAAGATCTGCCAAAGCTGCCTATTATAGAGCTGAATTGGATGCCTCCTATAATTACCCAACCAGGCTCTGGGGAACTATAAAGGGTATCTTGGGCCAAAACTCTACTCCTGCCTTAACCTGCAAACTGCTACTAAATAACACAGAAATTACGGACAAACAAGAAATCCTAAATACCTTCAATGACCACTTCACCACAGCTGGACTAGCATTTGACTCTTCACCTGCAAATCTCCTGAGATCTTCCTTGAACCTTCAATCCACCGTGGGTCAAAAGGCTACATCAACCTTCTCCTTCAACCCAATATCCTTGAAAGAAGTGGAAGATCTCTCCAATTTAGATACTTCAAAAAGTGCAGGTACAGACTCCCTGGACCCCTACTTCCTCAAGATTGCATCTCAAGTCTTATCTGCCCCTCACTCGTCTCTTCAATCTTTCCTCACCACTGGATCCATTCCTCCACTTGGAAAACAGCTCAAGTAGTTCCTTTACTCAAATCTGGTGATCCCATGGACCTCAATAATTACAGGCCCATTTCCATCCTATCAGTTCTATCCAAGATGCTTGAAAAGTTAGTAAACTCACAATTAAGGGACTACCTGGATAACAATAACCTCCTAAATACAGCACAATCAGGATTTAGATCAAGGCATAGCACCATTTCGCCCCTAGCAAAAGTAACCAACGACTGGCAGATTGCTATGGATAAGAAGAACAGTACCTGTGCTGTGTTCCTGGATTTGAGCAAAGCATTTGACACAGTGGATCATGAATCATTAATCACCTCCTTGGCTCACTAGGTTGGATTCCCCTTCACTCAATTGGTTCAAGTGCTATCTATCAGATAGATCACAACTGGTAAAAATGGAATCTACCTATCCACCTTAAAACCACTGTTAAGAGGTGTACCGCAAGGCTTTATTCTTGGCCCCATCCTCTTTGCCATCTATATTAATAATATTGATGCTAACCTCACTCAATCACATTCCATCTGTTTGCTGCTATGTTTTACCAACTATATGTTAGCAATCCACGTATCCACTATCCTACAACTAACCACCTTACTTGAGAGAAGCTGGAATTGCTGATAACTTCAAATACCTTGGAGTCTGGATTGATAACAAGCTTGACTATTCTGTCCATATTGAGGAGCTACTAAAGAAACTGAGACAAAGGCTTGGTTTATTTTTTAGAATAAAGCACTACCTCAACAGAGACTCCAAAAAAAGATTAATCCAGACTTCATTCCTATCCCTCATTGACTATGCTGACTTTCTGTACGGACATTGTTCACTCCCCCTCTTAAATAAACTGGACACCTTATACCACAGGTCCATCAGATTCATTACTGACCTTCCCTTCAGCACCCATCATTGCTCCCTTTATAAGGCAGTTAATTGGACTTCATTACAACACAGAAGAAATAGGAATGCTGCAATTTGGATATTCAAAGCCTTATCAGGCAAGCTACCTACCTATATCTCAGACTGTT
This sequence comes from Neoceratodus forsteri, assembly GCA_016271365.2. Taxonomy (NCBI): domain Eukaryota; kingdom Metazoa; phylum Chordata; order Ceratodontiformes; family Ceratodontidae; genus Neoceratodus; species Neoceratodus forsteri. Next base: position 713,977,336 of record CM057449.1, on the reverse strand, counting down.
TTACTCAAATTACTTCTAGGCCATACAACCTAAGGATCAGCAAAATTATCATTCTTAAGGTCCCCAATGTCTGCACCCAGTTTGGGAGGGCTGCTATCAGCTACTCACTAGCAATTGTTTGGAATTCACTCCAAAAAACCATGAAGCTAAATAATCTCCTACCCTTAATATCCTTCAAAAGATTATTCACCACCCTATTCCCAGAACTCTGCAACTGCTTCCACAAGGCCTAAACCCCGGCCCTACCTACCCCCTTTTTTTTTTTTTTTCGTGTTCCTATATGCTGATAAAACTCCCGTTTCCAGTCCCAAGATTCACCCTCAAAATGCCTGCTAGGTCCTATAATCTACATATTACTCCTGATATGCCAATTGCCTTCTGTCTCACAGATTAAAAGTTTTAATGTGCCTTCTACATATGTATATTGTTATATATTAGCACTTATGTCATTGTATTACTGTTTATGTTACCCCTGTCATTGTATTACTGTTTATGCTACCCTTGTCAATGTAATAACACTTGCACTTCTTGACCACTCAGGTCCATCTTGTAAATGAGCTATGCTCAATGATGTTCGCCTGATTAAATAAAGATTTTGATTTGATTTGATTTGATAGGTGTGCGCCTCCTATTGTTCCTTCCCCATGTTGAGCCTGGTTCACAGCTCTGCCTTTGAAAATACATGTGGCACTGGTGTAGTGCTCAATCCTCCTCACCCCAAGCCAGCCCCAAAGTTCTATCTTTCTTCCCAAACTGGGGTAACCGGTGCTATGAGTGGTAGCCCTACTGCTATGCCGATGGGCTGGCCAAGGTAGCTCTTGTTTAAACGAAGTGTGTCACTGTAAAGAATGAGGGGGAAATCAGGGGACAAACAGTTCCAGTAAGTTGATCTTGTGAAGATCAGAGAAAAAGTGGGGCGGGGATAGTCTCCAGTGGGTGTAGTACTGTGCTGTGAACACTTCTGCTAAATAAATTAAGAAGGAGGCAACAAAATTGGAAGTAGTGGTAATAACTGCTTTGAGAAATTAAAACTCCACAAGGGAATCATGGCAGCATTTCTTACCATGCTTCTTGGAATTTTCGAGAATGTTTGACAGTTAATAATCTGCAGTATTTCCATTGCAAATTTAAAAATTCTAAACAAAATTTCACCAGCTGTGATATGTTCCAAGACTAAATGATATTGCGTATGCATGCATGCCATATATCATGTCAATCCCTGCAATAAGAGTTATAAGCATCCATATTTTAGGAAATGCTACAACTAATTAGATTGTGAAATTATAAGTCATGTGTAACTTACAAATTATTTAATCAAAATCTTTCCACATTTAGTAGGGGTTATGGCCCTTCTCAAAAGGTTATGCATGACTGTTTACAGGTATCAAGCTCCAAAGGTGTCTAAGTTATTTGCAGTAAAATTGTTCCTAAAAATTTCACAAAGAAATAATATTCCAGAATTTGAACCCTGCAAGTTCTAAACTGCTCAGATGATTATAAAATTTAGCAAACCTCCAAAGCCTGCCACAGTAAAGATGTAGTGTATGCTTATTGTCAAGTCCCTAGCTGGTAGAGCAGCTGAGTTAGAGCCTAATAAAATCACAGTTCATGAAAGCTCACCAAATTGCAGTGCTATGGGCTGGTTTCCTTCATGGGTTATCCGCTGGAGAACAATAAATCTGACGGCCAAAGATGAAGGGTACAGGACTATCTGTCCATGAGGTGGGCAAGTCCATGGGGAAATATAGACTAGATATGGCAGTTTGTCTAGGTGATTACAGTTGCAGTAAAATCCCACCCTGCAACAACTGATGTATTATGGCACTAGAGATGGTCAGTCATTGTGACTCATAAATTTCTCAGCAAAGTTCATGAAATTTGAAAAGACAGGTATGCTTCATGAAGCAATTCACTCTGGAAAGTGATGAATTATGAACTTTTTTTCTCAGTTACCCTATCCTGGGTTACAGTTGAGTGAACCTGTCATCATCACAGCCTCATTGTAAGTGGATAGTCTCTTTAAGGTTTTTCTCAGGTGGGGTTGGCTCTGAACAACTCCGAGGCAGGGGAAGGAGAGCACATTCACCAGGTATGGAATTTGCTTATCTTATGAGTAATCACAGGGGATGGCGAGGCTTGTGCCTAGCATGGATGGCTGGAGCTCATCAGGGTCATATCATGCAGCAGGACTAGGATCTGCCTTGTTAGGCAGTGGTGCTGTGCTCTGCGAGGGAGGTCAATGACCTACAGTACAAGTGTGGAGGAGGCCTGTCTGGTTTTGCACCGTAGTTGGACAGCAGAAGGGGATCCCTTATGCATTTAACCAACATCACCCCAGGGAAGAGCCTTGCTATGTGGGGAGGGCAGGATGCATCTCTTTCCCTCTTAGTTGAAATGGGAGGGTGGTGTCTTGATGAGAGACTCCCTCCAGTGCACATCATATTTGTAATGTACTAATTCTCTTGATAAACATATGGCTGTGACCATTCAAATCTCAACAGTGGTGTGGTTACTGTCTTCTGGGGGAAAGGGAAAAGGGGGGAGGCTTAAAAAACAATGTGTGCCTCTTTTTCTCCATTACAGTCAGGATTATTGTCATTAAACAAACAACATGACATAATAATGGTTTAATTATCCTGTATATAAGTTGTGAGATGTAACACATGAGAGATAGAAAGCAATGTAGGCTTGGTCGCAAAAAGTGTTAGAAAAATTTGCACTGAATAAGGAGATCATGGGATCATACCTCTCAGCATTAAAATTCATAGCACTGTCCTAAAAAAAAATCAAAAGAAATGGACAGGATATGTAGCACTTTCTTATTTTAAACAATAACATTTTATAATAGTGGACCCAGTGTTTAGTATTAAGATCTGTTTCTATCACGTTAGTTTATTTTTTTTAATAGTTAGTGTGTCCAGAAATAGCTCTAACATTATCCTTTGGAATGGAGTAAGATCCAACAATTTCTAAAAGAAATTCTTTGGCAATGGAACACTAAGCAATTGTAACAGGCTACCCAGGAGAGGCAGTTCAATATTATCAAGTACCAAATTGATACATTGTATCACACACACACACACACGTTATGAGTTATAATTATAATACAACAAAATTTTGCACTGTAGCCATTGAAATTGATTTTTTAATTTTTCAAATGTTGATAACCGGGAGAAGCAACAATGAGCCGAGACTCATTTCCAGGTGCGACCCAGGAAAAGGCAACATAGGAATTAAATACTTTACAATACACAAATATAATAATATATAGGGTGGGGTGTGTAACAAGAATTTTACACACACCTGAGGTGTTAGATGCTATATAATTTAACAAACGTAGAAGAGAGAGCACACTTGTTGCATACACAGTTGACTGTGTGTTAATTCGAGGATGCAGATTGGTTAGGCTAGAATTTTTAACTTATTTACTTTTTTAATGAATCCCAACAGACAGAGATTTCAACCATTAATCAGTGTTTCTCTTGATCATGGTGCAACTGCATTACAACAGTAATACACTGACAAAGAAAAGGGGATACACTTCATTATATTCTGGGCATCAAATGATAACAGATGCATCGTGGACACTACCAGCTACTACATGAGGGGGGTCAAAAAGTGAAAACTGTTCACACATCATATTAGGCAAACTGATTTCTCCAGTTATAGTTTTGTACTCCCTTTCTTGTGAGTTTTGCACACTCACAATTTCCTTACTCTATGCCGATTGTCGAGGTGTGCTGTCAGCAGTGTATTTTGCTTAAGTACAGATTCAAGAAACCACATCAACAAAGGCATTAAACCGAACAAGATTTTATTTATTTATTTAGTTTTTTTTTAACCGGGTAGGTGCACTAGCCATGAAATGACTAGTCTCAGGCACGACCCGGGAGAGTACAACAATCCAAAAACAGATACAACAGCATGAGTACAATAAAATTACAATAGTATAGGTCAAAACAGTCAGTAGCAATGAATACTTGCAGCCAGGACAACAATAATCAGTGAAATTTGCATGGAAGTTTTAGGCATAAAAACCCACACAGTCAAGAAGGAGATACCACAACATAACAGCAAGGAAATATTGGTCAAATTAGTCACAGCAATGAAGGTTCAAATAGGCAGTGAAACAAGGCAAGGGCAAATTCCTGACTGGGCAGGATGCTTTATCCCAGCCTCCGAGACAAGACACAGGTGTGCAGGGTGGGGGTGGGGGTAGATTAGCCCTCAAGGAAATAATAAGGGTAAGAAGTGCTATGAGGTAGGGAGGTGAAAGTTAGGCCAGGAAGCATCTGGTGGGTGAGTGGATTACGGAGTATTAAAACAAGTGCAGAGATTAGCAAGGGATAGATGTAGGCGCAGCTCCTTTTTGAAGCTGCCATGGGATCCTGATATTCAAAGTGCTTGGGGGGAGAGAATTCCGGAGCTGAGGGGCAGAGTGATTGAAGGGGTAACAGCCAAGAAGAGCGCCAAATAAATAGCGCGGTATCAGGGGGCGAGGCAAGAAGTGCAACCACAGTAAAGGCGACCACTCAGAAAGGGAGTCTGACAGTTCAAGAGCGAAAAGCTCTGCCACACAGTAACAGCACCCCTACGAACAGCAGACTGCAGCGCTCTGAGCACCATGAGCAATGGCAGGCCCCAGGTGGGAGAGGCGCCTCTGGCATGGAGACACAGCTAAACGACCAGCACTAGACCGTGTGCACAGCAGGCCACGATCAGCGGTGGCAACCAGAAGCAATGGGTGAGCGCAGGGTAGGCCACACAGATGACAGCAACGCTACAGCACCACACACTGTGGGGCCCCACTGGCGGGGCACAGTGCTAAGGGGGGACTTACAAGCCTGTACCACCTGGTTGTGTCAGGTCCACACACATGGACAGGGCACAGGACAACAACCCCAACCCCACAGTCACCACAGCAGACACATACACCTACCTCACAGGACAGCATGGGGAGGGACAGAGCCCACAGCATTGCACAGGCACTGGGGCAACACAGCGGACGGTGGCAGTCCACAGTACTCAGGGCCCACTTACAGGGTGACGATGGGGAGGGGGAGCAGAACAACACCACTAGATAAGCAGCACAGACAGGAAGTGGGCGTGTCTAGGCAGAATCTGGGTGGGGCACCCAGCGCCCATAACAATGACAACTGCAGCACACCCCTCAGATGTGACAGCATCTACACCATGGAGGTGTGTTACATGCAGAGCCAGAGGGCAAGCCAATGGCTGTCCACAACGGCTTTGTATATCGCAAAGATAAGGAGGGACATAATAAAATTTACTGAGGTGTGCTACAGGCGAGGTACCATTGCCATAGGCACGCCGCACAGTTGAGGATATGGTGGTAGCCACCATCAGGGAGCACAACCACACCCCCGATGTGGCTGAGGTGGGTGTGCGGTGAGTGATGGGAACACTGCGGGACAGGGCACGGCGTACCATGGATTCCCACTTCACAGGTCATCGTGGCAAGCACGTCGGGCATCCCTGTAGCTGTGGCCGGTCGACTACCTGGGTGCGTCTGCTGTGCTGGATGGTACAGCATGTGCGACACATGGCTTGTAGCTGGCCAACCACTCCTCAGTCTGTTGAGCACCTAATCAACCCAGAGGAGTACACCCGTGCGGCGGATGGCATGTGCTTTCTCCTGTATGACAGTGGGAGGGAGTGAGACCACATCATCATCTATGTTATGGACCATGGCATGCAGCAGCTGGCCAACAGCATGGACTGGTTCATGGATGGCACATTCAGGGTGTACCCTGCCCTGTTTGACTAACTCTATACCATACAGACCATCCAGTCGGGTACAGTCCTGCCCACCATCTATGTCCTGACATGCACCAGGCAGGCACAGACATAAATCAGACTGCTAGGGCAGCTGAAGCTGTGCAATCCTTTTTTTTTGCTATTTATTTTACTGTTTCCTTGCCACTGACCCCCTAACCCCAAGAACGGGTTTGCCCTGGCCATGGCACCGGACCCCCTTACTCCAGGAAGCCCCCCTGGAGTGGGGCCACCGCAGCAGAACTATCAAGGCTGAAGGGTCGGTCACCGTGCCTGGCTCATACGTGGGGATGGTGGCATTTTTTTCTGGCTAGAGTCCCCTTGGAGCTAGGACGTGCAATGATGCAAGGGAGTGTGCGTCTGTCCTAGCTCCACCCCATGTCTCGGTGTGGCTTGCTTTGTCCACCAGCCTCCACTAGAGGGCAATCCTCGCCGACACACAGAAAACCCCCACCCCAGAGAAGGAGAGCAGTCATCTGGATGCTCAGTCCTTCTCCTCCCCTGCTGACCCCTGACTACCCATGCTCATTCCCAAACCCGGGTCGCCGGCATGGTGCAAGGTATGGCGTACAGCGCCTCAACCCTCAGTGCCACCGGGCCAGCCTGAAGCTGCACAATTCTGACATGACACCTGCCACGGTCCTGATGGACTTCGAGCATGCCAGCTGGCATGGGGTCACCACCGTATTCCCCGAGGCATGGGTCAGGGTCTGATTTTTCCACTTCACCCAGGCTCTGTGGCGCAAGGTACAGTGGCTGCCAGAAGTCCTGGCATGGTATACCCATAAGCCTGACTTTGCGCTGCATGTCTGGATGCTGCTGGCATTGGCTTTCCTACCATCTCTTGACGTACTAGCAGTTCTTGAGGAGCTCAGGGAGTGGGAGTTCATCACCAACAATGAGGACATCCTCCAGCCCCTGCTGGACTATGTGGAGGAACCGTGGGTCAGCCGGCCCACTGGGCATTCAGGATGCCAGCATGCCCCATTCCCAATCGAGCAGTGGAACTGCTATGACTCCACCCTCCAGGGCCTGGCGAGGATTAACAATGCGGTGGAAGGATGGTACAGGACCTTCAGCACCTGGGTCGGTGCCTGCCACCCCAGCATCTGGCACCTTCTCGAGTGCCTAAGAGAGGAGGAGCGATTTACTGCTGTGCGTTCCGTGATGCTATTGTCTGGGGCAGAGGCACCGCAACCATGGAGACGGTATCGTGACCTTGATGCCAGGATCTGTGCCATCTTGGCTGACTATGCCACCAGAAGCCGCTATGACTATGACTACCTACGTGGGCTGGCGCATAACTTTGTTTTCAACATCTAACCCGGCGCATGTTGGCCCATGCATGCACCAGCCCTTGCTGCCGATGTCCAGCCCAGGGAAGCGTTGACCTGTGCGGTACCGCATGGTGCGTGGTGTGTGCCCAACATCACCAACATCACCACCCTCTGTGGGTATGCCCTTCCAGCGCTGCCCACGCATCCGCCATCCCCCCAGAGTCACCCTTTTGACCCCTCGTGCATGCCGGGGCCCTCTCATGTTCACGACATGACACACAGGGGGGCATCTGCATTGTGGGCCTCTGCACTACCCCTCGGCTGTGCCCCTTGGTGATCCGGCCATCCCCTTAACCCATTGTACTTGCCCGTGTGCGGGGCTCCCCTGTGCCTGGGTGGTGGCTCACTGCCACTGCCATTCCTCCCCGTGTGGTCATGCCCATCCCGACCATCCCTGGTCACTCGTACTCCAGGGCTCTCCCTCACCATTGGGCAGCCTTCCAGGCCCGGCCACGCCACACCATGCTTTCTATCCACTGCCTTGCAGGGCGCGCCATGTGCTTGGTGCCCTTCCAGCCGCTCTTTGCTGCTGTCACCCTTTTGGCCTGTCAGCGCTTTGTGCAGTCGCCTTTGTGGCATTCACTCTGTCTCCCTTACTGTTCTGCGCGGCACGATTGTGGACAAGCCCATATCACATAAAACAGATTGAAGGCAACAGAGCCTTTTGATGTTTTACATCTAGGTACATTCAGCAGGGATTTATCTACTGAGCACAGTCCACAGAAGGAGGTTTGAGGTACCAGCAATGTTGCGAGTGCTGAAGGAGTCTGGTTTCTGAGTACAGAGTCAATCAGGGAGCCAAGAGTATTGACAGCAAGATGAGGGGGATAACCAGTCCAGGTCCCTGTACAGTTGGCAGTGGTGCTTAAGCCGTGGTGGTGAGGAGGCGTATCGACAGATATTGTTATAAGTGACATCTCACTTATGAAAAATGGTTTTGTGTGCAGCAGCCAAGGTTGGCGTGCCATAGGTGAGGGCAGGGAGTAATATGCCTCTGGCAATAGCAAGTTTAGCAGAGGGAGTTAGCATGAAACTGGAATTGTAAGCAACCCCCACTTTAGCATTCACTGCCTTGCAGGTGGATTGTATATGTAGGCTGAAGTCCAGGGATTGGTCCAGAAGAATTCCTAGGTATTTAAAAGATGTAATGCATTCTACTGGTGTGCTACTGTGGTCTTGCACCAACAGGAGAGTTTGACATGTCCTAAGTTTAGCGGTAGATCCAAAAAACATTGCTTGAGTTTTCTTAACGTTAAGTACAAGCTTATGCACAGAAAGCCAGTTTTGGACATTCATGAAATCTGAGGAAAGGGATGCATTTATGCTGGTGACCTTATCAGAGCTTGAAGAGAGGACAAGATCATCTGTACAGAGAATAGATGAGCATGAAAGAAAAACCTCATCTATGTTACTGATAAAAAGTGAGAAAAGAAGAGGTCCCAGAATAGAGCCCTGGGGGACCCCAATGTTGATGGTAGAACCACTAGATAAAGAGGAGTTGAATTTCACAATCTGAGTTCTGTTTGATAGATAGCTTCCATACCAGGCGATAACTGGGGATGAAAAGCTTAGATTGCAAAGAGTGGAGAGGAGCAAGGGATGATCATCAAGATCAAAGGCCTTTGTAAGGTCTATAAAAACTGCCCTTGTCATCTAGCCAGAATCTATATTGGTAAGCATATCTGTAGTGAATTTGAGAAGCACTGTGGAGGTACTGTGACCTTTATGGAAACCATAGTGGGTCAGAGAGAAAGCTGTAATTTGTGAGGTAGTCAATGTTTTGATTTGCAACAAGATTTTCCAGAATTTTATTTAGGACTGATAGGATGGCTATGGGCCTGTAGTTAGTAATCTCCTTAGGATCACCCTTTGTAAAGACAGGTGTCTCACAAGAGTCTTCCAGAGGTCAGGAACTTGGCTATTAGAGAGAGGCAACATGAAAATTTTAGCCAGAGGGTAGGCTATGTATGGTGCTGCTAGTTTCAGGAGCCGAGGCTCAAGTGTATCTGATCCAGAACTAGTGTTGCCAGAGATAGTCTGTAATAGTTTTAAGACCTCAGTCCTTGAGATTGCCTTGAAGGGGAACGGGGGATTTTTAGACATTTGTCGGGAAGGATAGCTGGGGGTAGTGGACTGTGTTGATGTTGAATACAGATAGGCTGCTTGAGGTGATGGGAAGGCAGAGGTATACTGAGACAGGTCTAAGAACATTTGATTGAAGGAATTAGCAATGGTGTTAGAGTCATTGCAATGTACTCCATTTAATACCATGTCACTAGGGGTAGTTGACTGGGAAGCACCGAGAAAGGTCTTGACATGGGCCCAGAATTTGCTAGGGTCCCCAGCAGAACCTAGCAGCAATTCTTTACAATAGGCATTCTTAGCTGTTCTGACTTGTTTTTTACATAAGTTACATAGAGTTCTGTAGATAGCATAGTCAGATTGTAGCCCCGAGACTTTGTACTTTTTTTAGCATTTGTCCGTAGAGTGTAGATTTTTCAGCAAGTCTTTGTGAAGCCATCTCGTTTGTTTACCCTTCACCCTCTGTGTCACCGTGGGCATGCTTGATCTGGATGGCCAGGAATTCATTAAGGAAGATACTCAGTGCAGACTCAACATTATGGGAAAAGTAAATACCAGACCAGTTAATCCTAAAGACATCATGACAAAAAGCCTCAATATCCAGGTTGGCGAAATTTGTAAAGGTGACATGGTTCAGGGGATGGAGCAGCCTCAGGACTGCAGGTGCAGAAGACAGGGGAATGATCAGTAAGCGAATTTGCCAAGATGCCTTCTTGGTGTACATGATCCAGACAGTTTACCAGTACCCAGTCAGTAAGGGTAGAGGATTTTAGTGAAGGAGTAACTCTTGTAGACTCAGTTAACAGCTGATGAAGGTTATAATTTTGTACCAGAGCGAGAGAGAGAGAGAGAGAGAGAGAGAGAGCAGCATGCTATGGGTAGTCCCTAGCCAATTTTGGTTAAGGTCACCCAATATAATGACCTCATTATGTTTGCAGTGCAAAGATGTCTGATCAAATAATTCCTGCAGTCCTAAAGTGCCCCCATTTGGGGGATTGTAGGTGCAGACAATGTGGAGTGTTTTGGCTCCCAGGGTGAGAGTAGCGTGAAGGGACTCACAAGCAGAGGATGCTAAGGACAGGGTGGTTGTGATGTTTAGATGATCTTTATAGAACATGGCAACCCCTCCACCATGCTTTGAGATACCCTATCCCTATGGATAAGGGAGTATTTAGTCAGGAAGCATACCGAATCAGGGATAGTAGACTTTAGCCACATTTCAGACAAACGGAATATGCCAGACTTGTAGACACTGACCCAAGCCTCAAGATCAGTGAAATTTCGGGAGAGACTTCTGATGTTCATATGGGCAATGATGAGCCCTTTGCTAGAAATTGTGAAGATGTCAGCTGCGGAGAGGAAGTCAGGTCGACCTGGGTTCATTTCGACAACCCCTGACTCAGCCAGGGGCCCAATCTTCCTCACAGTCTCCTACATACCACCAAGGAACCAGAACCCAGTGGTCCAGTCTCTCTTCAACTACCTCATCTCCCTACCACACAAAGCTGAGCAACTCATCCTAGGTGACCTTAATGTCAATTGGCTTGGTACCACTGCCTCCCATAGCAGGGACTCCTTCACTGCCCTAGATATGTCCCAGTTAGTCACCCAGCCTACTAGATTCAACCGGACAAGTGGCTCCAGCACCCTCCTAGACATAATACTATCGAACCTCCCTCATAAAATCCAGGATATCAACATCCTCCCCGACTCACTTAATGATCACTCACCTGTCCTCTGTCTCTGGTCATCCTCCATACTGAAACCTGTGTCCCAGGTCACCTTGCGCCAGTGGCTATGCCCCGGGGGTCTCAGAAAGCTAAAATTGCATCTAGCACAGCTGGACTGGTCCCGCATCCGTCACGCCCCTGATATTGACTCTACCCTAGAACTCTTCACCAATGCCTTCAGCAAGGTCTGTAACCTTTTCATCCCCCACACCAGAATCCGTACTAAAAAACAAAATGCTGGATGGATCTCCCCATCCCTTATCCAAAAACTTAAGCATAGGGATAATCTCTGGCACATCGCTATCGAATCGGGCAATTTGGCTGATAGACAAGCCTACAATGCGGCATGTAATCCGTGCACCTGGGCCATTAGACGGGCCAAGGCAGGGCTCTTTGGTACATGTTCGAGATGCTCTCAACACTCCTACTCCTACTATGCCTTAACTAGGTTGTTATAACTTTCCCAGGATCCTATCCCTCTAGCTTTTCGAACACCCTACATGCCGATTTCAGTTTCTCTAACCTAATTACTGCATCTTAACCTATGATTGCTTTTAAGCACCTCCTATTCTCTAAGGGTTGCACCTTTTATGCGGTGACCACATTTAAAAAATGCATGCTGAGTCATGCAGTTACATTACTGTTTTGCTATCGAAAGCTTCCTCACCATCTTAGCCACCCTTCTTTTATTTATTTATTTGTTTATTAGAAAAGTCGGATTCACAACCTTTGAGTCATGGACCCATTTACAAAGGCACCTTGTTGTGGGGGGTAGACAATTAGACAATGTGGTTACAACAGTGACAACAATACAGGTGCAGAACATTAAACACAGAGCACACATACTGTAGGTTACATAATAATGTTACTTATAATAGGTTACAGTCAAATACAAGGTACCCAAGGGTTACATCGGGGGTACAGCCCTGGACATACCTAGATAATACCTGGAGAGGGTGGAGATAGGGATGGGGAGAGGAGTGGGAGGGAATGGAGAGGATAGGCTGTCTGGAGGACATTGTCAAGTCAAGGAGGCCTGATAGAAGGATCCCACAGTGGGATTAATTAGGTGCATCTACAGCAATGAGCATCGAAAAGATGGTTCCGGAGGGTGATTTTGAAGGGACCAATTTTGGCAATGTCTGTGATGCAGGGTGGGAGGGAGTTGAACCAAGCAGGGGCTCAGTAATGGAAGGACCTCTGGGCTAGTGAGGTCTTGGTTCTGGGCACCAGAAAGGTGGCCTTGACAGAGCTATGGGTGGCAACAGATGAGGACGCACGCCGTAGGGAGGCAGAGACCTCTGGGGGGGCCCTAGAAGAGGTTTTTTGGTGAGTAGGCAGGTCTGGTAGCACAGATGCTCCTCAAAGGTGAGCAGGTTAGTGGTGGAATACAGCAGACAAGTGTGAGTGCAGCTAGGGGCTCCGGTCAGGAGCCTTCAGGCCTTATTGATTGAGAGCTGGATTTTAGTCAAGGTGGTATTGTCCACCGCAGCATAAATGGGCAACCCATAGTCCATTACCGACAGGACAAAAGAGGTGATGGCCAGCCAGAGGGCAACTTGGGGGAGGCAATCTCTATGATGGTATAGTAGGCCTATCTGAGAATTTATGGTGGAGGATAGGGCATTGATGTGGGTGTGGAAGGTGAGATCCGAGTCGAAAGTGATACCTAGATATTTGTAAGAGGTCACGTGCTCCAGTGGGTGCAGAGTGCTGGGGATAATGAAGAGGGGGGCATTCTTGGCCTTGTTTTGGTGATGGGAGGAGAGCATTGACTTGGTCTTCTTTAGGTTAATGACAAGTCGGTGGTCAAGGAACCACTTTTCAGCTTGGTTGTAGGTGTGCTGGAGGGATACCTGGAGGGAAGAGGGATCAGGGTGGGATACAAAGAGAACCCCATCGTCAGCATAGAGGAACATTTTTCCTGTGCAGGAGCTGGGGAGAGTGAGGTAGAGGCTGAAAAGTACAGGGCCCAGAATGGAGCCCTGGGGTACCCCAGAATGAACAGGCTGGGTATTGGACAGGGAGACGTTTATCTTCACATGCTGGGATCTAGCAGAGAAGTAGCTGGAGAACCAGGCAAAGGGACCAGTGGAAAAGCCAAGTTGGTAGAGGGAGTTGAGTAGGAGGGGGTGACAAACAGTGTCAAAAGCCTTGGAGAGGTCTATGAACACTGCGCCGGCAAGGTTGCCGGAGTCAAGAGCAGAGTGCAGGTATTGAGAGAACTCTAGGAGAGCAGTAGAGGTACTGTGTCCTGGGTGGAAACCACGTTGTTCTGGGAACATTATGTCATATTTGGCCAGGTACTCAGAGAGTTGATTAGACACTATTTTTCTAGGGCTTTAGAGAGCAGGGGGAGGATAGAGATCACCCAGTAGTTGTTAGGTGCAGACTGATCTCCACTCTTATGTATAGGAGTGATTTCAGCTGATTTCCAGCACTGGGAAACTGACCAAGGCATAGAGACCGGTTTAGTAGGTCTGTAAAGGGGGAGTAGGATGACATCCAAGACCAGGCGGAGGATCCAGGAGTCTAGGGGGTCACAGCTGGGGTTATTGCTACCAAGGGCTCTTAGCAGGTGTGGCCTGGCTACGTGGGGGATATAGTGTGAAGGTAAAAAGGAGGGCAATCCAAGGTAGGGGCGATAGAGATGGGGATTGGGTCAAAAAAGTTGTTTGAGAGGACAGAGCCTAAGTCAGAGACAGTAGTATTGAGGCAATCAGCTATGCGAGTTGGGTCTGTAGTGACAGTGCTATCAATGGAGAGCTGGGACAGTGGGGGGGGGCAGGTCTTCCCATTAAGCTCTTTGATGCTGTCCCAGAAAGTTCAGGCGGAACCCCAGGTGGATGCGAGGGTGGTCTGATAGTAGCCATGTTTATACAGGTGAGTGTAATTATCACACAGAGGGCTAGGCAGAGGAGCAAAAGTAGCCAAAGAGGAATTATGATATAGTTATAGAAATTTAGGCAGAGAGCTGAAACACAAGCACCAGCCAATCCCAGAGAGTTACTGGAGCCTAGACCAATCAGCAATCAGGCGCCATAAGTTCAAAGTCCTTTGTTGACTGAGAGGCGGTTTTGGCACTGGACGTACCTGTGGAGCAACGCTTTGTGGATGAACCAGTGGGGTGGTTCAAGGCTGCTATCCAGTGAGGGAGGCTTGGTCTGCAGCTTTTGTTCCTGTTTCCAGTCCTGCTCCACCATGTGAAAGGGGAGTGGAAGCAGGTGTTCAGGTCTAGCGGCCTTAGAGAGTGAGCATGGTCTGGCCGTAGAAACAGGTGGAAACACCCCAGGGATGGTTCTCAGAAAGAGAGGTGTCCCGGGTCCACTGGAGCAGAAGAGGAAGAAGTAAATATAAGGTGTTGCCCCTTTTACAGGACAGACAGCCGTTGTAGCCCTCTAGTGGCTTAGTAGTATAATTTGCAAATGGGAAAGTAGACAAAAATATAAGTGTTTCTTGCTTTACAAAAAAGAGACAGTCCCACGGTGAGTAGTGCTGATAAGCGTCTCTAACGAAGCAAGGTAAAATGGAGACCAGCTGGAGACAAGTCAGTGAGACTGAGATCCTCCAATCTGAGTGTTGGTGCTGAAAATTCAAAATGTCCAAAGGCGCCAAACACCAAAGTACCTGAGGGGGGTTTATGACTTTTGGCTGTTTCTGTAGATTCCTGGACCCTGCAACAAATTGGAGTTCTTAGGATCCCAGGTGGCAGTTTTGGCAAGGGAAAAAAGCCTCAGGGTCTGCCGATTAGCAGTAACGGCACCGTGGGTCACTTCCCAGGGCAGGCTTGTAACTTTTCCTCTGGCGGCAAGGTCTGAGCCCCGGTTGGGCATGGCACACCTGAGGGGGTATATGGCTTTTGGCTGTTTCTGTAGATTTCTTGACCCTGCAACAAACTGGAGTTTGGAGGATCCCAGACAGCAGTTTTGGCAGGGGAAAAAGGCCTCAGGGTCTGCCGATTAGCAGTAGCAGGACCATGGGTCATTTCCCAGGGCATGCTTGTAGCTTTTCCTCTGGTGGCGAGGTCTGAGGCCCGGACGGGCACAGCACACTGATATAAATGAAGGGCACTTTATTTGAAGGCACAGTTAAAAACATGGCTGCCTATTGCCTAATCACAAAATGATGGGGCAGTGTGATGGCTCTGTGATGGCCTCTGAACCCCAGTTAAGGCAGCATAATAGGAGTGCAACCCTAGCACCATTATAGCAAGGGCTGCTACCTCTGCCTGCTTCCCTAGCTGCAGGTTGAGGGGTCTGGGTTTGGTTCTAATGGTCACTGAGGATTCTTGCCCAACAGTAAAACTACAATTACGGTGCCTCCACCCAGGGAATTCTTTAAGTGGGTTAGATGTTAAGTTAGCACAAATCTCTGAGAGGTTGTACCTGCCACCCCACCTAGTGGCCCCACACTTAAAGTTTCCCAAAACACCTTACTTTACATTCACTTTACAATTAATGGAGAGCATATGAACATATGAACATACATACGAATATACGAATTTGCCAGCAGAAATAGGCCACCTGGTCTATCAAGTCTGCTTGAGTGTGCAGCTAGCACCCTCACCATGCAGCTACCCTGCCACATCTCCTTCCAAATTACCTCCCTTTCACCTTGTCCCATCCCCTTTTGAAACTACCCACTGTCTTACAGGCTACCACCTCCTCCAGTAGAGCATTCCATTCTGCCAAGATCCTTTCCATGACAAAGTGTCTCCTCATTTCCATCTTAAATCTTCCCCACTCCAATCTAAGGAAATGACCTCTCATGTCTCTCCTCAGCCTGAGTATCCCCTCAATGCCTGCCTTGTTTATCCCCTTTACATATGTAAAGGCCTCAATTATATCAGCCCGTACCCTTCTGTCCTCCAAGGAATACATGTTGAGCTCTTTCAGCCCTTCCTTGTATGGTCTGTCCTCCAATCGCTGGATCATCTTTATTGCCCTGTGTTGTACCCCTTCCTGTAATTTCACATCCTTCTTTGGATATGGGTGCCAGAATTGCACACAGTACTCCAGGTGTGGCCTGAACAGTGTCCTGTAGAAAGGCAGGATAACCTCCCTGCTCCTGGAGGTGATTCCTCTCATGATACAACCCAGCATCTTGTTGGCTTTAGCTGCCTCCCTCCTACACTGCTCTGTATTGTTCATTTTCCATGTTACAACCACCCCTAGATCCTTCTACGCGGCAGAATCTAGCTGCACCCCTCCCAGCTGGTAACCCTTTCCTGGCTTCTTTGCTCCAAAGTGCAGTACTTTGCACTTTTTCTCATTGAACCCCAACTGTCACGCTTCTGACCACTTCAGCAGTTTGGTTAGGTTGTCCTTCAGCCCCTGCTAAACTGCTATATCATCCACCACTGCCCCCAACTGGGTATTGTCAGCGAATAGACTGATCTTATTCCTGACGCCATACGAAATGTCCGCTATAAATATTCCTAACAGCACTGGCCCCAGTACCAATCCCTCTGGCACCCCGCCTCTCACAGCCCTTGGAGAAGAGAGTACCTCCCCACCACTACCCTTTACTGTCTCCCTTGCAGCTAATTCTCAGCCCATTTAACCATCTTAGTCCCCACCCCCACATATCTCAACTTCCCTCCCAACCTCTCATGTGGCACCGAATCGAAGGCCTTATTGAAGTCCAAGTATATGACATCCACCACATGACCCTTGTCCAATTCCCTCATGACCCAGTGGTAATACTCAACTAGGTTTGTCTGGAAAGACTTTCTGGAGACACACCCATGCTGGTGAATGTCCTGGAGCCCAATGTCTTCCATAAAACTCACCAGCCTTTCCTTAAGTATTGTCTCCATCACCTTCCCCATGATGGAAGTTAAGCTTACCGGCCTGTAATTACCTGGCTCATCCTTTGGTCCACTTTTATGGATGGGTACCACGTGGGCCATCATCCAGTCATGCCATACGCACCCTGTATCCCGGGAGGTATTAAACAGGTCCACCAGAGGTACAGCCAGGATCTTGGCCATTTCCCTCAACACCATGGGGTGTATGCCATCCAGTCCTGGTGCCTTATCCACCCTCAGAGCCCTTAACTTCTCCAATACCCTACCCTCAGTGATCACCCCATCCATAACCCCTCCTCCCCTCCCACCCTGCCCACCCCTCTGGTAGCTGCCCTCATTTCTTCCTCATGAATACAAAACTGAAGTACTCATTCAGTGCTTCTGCCTGATCCACCCCTTTCTCTGTCCACCCCCTGTCCTTCCTGATCCTAACTGTCTGGTCCCTGCAACTCCTTCTCTCCCATATGTATCTGAAGAAATCCTTGTCCCTGTCTCTGATGCCCTGCACCAGCCTCAATTCCCTGGAGGTCTTAGCTGCTTTGACTGCCCTGGTACTTCCTTGGACCTCTTCACATACTCCTCCCTATCCTCCCCCTTCACAGATTTTGTGAATGCTGCTTTTTTAGCCCTCACCATTTCTATGACCCCTGTACATAACCAGCTCAGTTTTTTAGCCCTTCCCTTTTTGTTCTGAAATCTGGTACATGTCTCAGTAGCCTCTAATATCCCCAATTAGATTTTTTCCCATTTCTGATTCACATCCCAGTGTGGCTGCATTCCTTCCAGATGCCCCCTTAAGATTTCACCCATCCTACCAAATTCAACTTGTCTGACGTCCACCACACTGGTCCCTGTACCCACTGCTTCTCTGCTCATACTAAATGTGAACCACACCAAGTGGTGGTCTCTCCCAGCCAGTGGGTCCTCCACCCCACCTCCCTTACAGCCTCCCTATTGGCCAGAACTAGATCCAGTGTATTCCCCAACCTAGTCGGCTCAGTGACCATCTGTGCCAGGAAGCAGTCTTGGAAAGCATTCAGGAGTATTTGCTCCCTAGCACTCGGTATGGCTGAGGTACCCCAATCCACTTCTGGTAGATTGAAATCCCCCACGATCACTGTGGTACCTTTCCCACACACCTTCCTAATTTGCTCCAATAGCTCCATGTCCAGGTCTTCCCCTTGAGTCGGTGGCCTGTATATCACCCCCATTCTGAGAACCCTATTCCTAGTGTCCTGGAATTGCATCCACAAGGCCTCTGTCCTACCCTCCTCCCCCTCTTCCCTTGCACACTTTTTCCCTTCCCTTATGTACATCGCTACCCCTCTCCCTTTCCCTTTGCCTGTATCCTTCATGTAAATCCTAAACCCCGGGATCATCAGGTCCCAGTCCTGGTATTAGTTGGTGCATGTTTCTGTGATGTCAGCTATGTCCACCATCCCCTCTGCCAACAGAGCCTGTAGTTCTTTGGTTTTGTTCCCCAGACTCCTTGCATTCAAGGAGACAACCCTCCAAGATGTTCCCTTACACTCCTTACCTAATTTCCCACTTTTCTCAGCCCTGCCCTTCAATCCCTTCCTGCTTCCAACCCAGTTTGTATGGGGGGGTAGGCTCAGTTGTCTCCCCCTCTCTGGAGAGCCTTCCCTACAGTCACCCACTTGCCATGCCCCTGCCTTGTTTAAATTAACCTTTGTTTCTATGCATTCTTCCAACCTCTGTTTAGTACCCCATTCCCTTCCCCGCTCAAATGTAATATGTCCCCTACGTACAGATCCCTATTATCCAAGACCCTGCCCCAGCCTCCCACTAACCTGTACCACTTGGATCAACACCAATTTCCCAGCCAACTGTCAAATTCATCTATCCTACCCTTCCTTGGTGTACTTGCCCTGTGCACTGGGAGTACCTCAGAGAAGGCCACTGAGCTCCCTGCCTCCTCACTCAGCTTACCCAGTTCCAGGAACCTCTCCCTAACCACCTATACCATTTCCCCTGCCAAGTCGTTTGTACCCACATGCACCACCACATGTGGTTTATGCCTTCCCCTCTTTGCACACACGTGAATAGCCTGTTCTGCTTCATCTGCCATCAACCCAGGTACAGAGTCTATCCATATGTGACTATGTCTTCCCCTTTACTTCCCATCTGACCCTTTTAGTATGGAATCACCCAGCACTGACACATTCTCCCACTCATTTCTCATCCCTCCCCCAAACTCTCATTCCTTGTGCCTGGCCTGAGAGTCCACCCTGCCCTGCACATTTGCGTCCATATCTGTGCTCTCAACTCCACCCCCAGCCACCTCCCCAGTCCTGCTCCTTCCCTTAACACTCTCTGTACCTGACTTGTTCCCCTTCCCACCTGGAGCTCCCTCATTCTCAATGCCATCCCTACCGTTCGCCCTGAACCCCCCCTTCCATCCCCTTCCGTACTGTAACCTCCACATCCACCGCCACAGCTAGACCCTTTTTTCCCTTTACTGGGATCTGCTCCCCCTCCCTCAGAGCTGTGCCTCCTGGGAAACACATATTCTCCCTCTCGTCCTGATGCCCAATCCTATCTCCATACCCCGAACTATTGAGTTCCCCACTAGGAGAAACTTCCTTCTCTCCTGGGATCCTCTGGCTCCATCCCATGTGCCTCCTACTGGTGGATCTGCTCTTTACCCCAGTCACAACCTTGGGTTCCCTTTCAGGGCTCTCCTGCTCCTTGAGAACATCACATTTGTTCTATACTTGTACCGGGTGCTGGGGGTGCTTGAGCTCCACCTTCCTCTACCTTTCTGAGCCCACTGTAGTCCATCCAGGCCTCTTACTGAGTACCCTCTGTGGCAGTGGCTAGTGGTATGGTGGCCCCTGGGTTGAGGCAAAGGTCCCCAGTACTGCTGCCAACTGTGCTTAAGCCTGGCAACCTCCTCCCCCCTCCGCCCAGAGAAGTGACTGCAAATGGGGTAGCACCGCAGTTCACAGAAAGTTCTTCTGAACACCACTGATCCACACCCACTGCACTGCACCATTCCTTGTGGGATCCTACATACTCCTTAAGTATGCATCTACCCTCTTTTAGTGTTTTTTAGTGTTTAGCACTAATAATATGCTCTCCATGATCACACTTACCAACAGGGTCTGGAACTCTGCATGCACCCTGTGCACCTGTAAAGAACTAGTTACCAGCAGCAACACAGTACCTTTTGATTATTTGAATTAGCCCACCACTTTCTAATGATATGCTCACTGACCAGGTTAATATTCAAACAACAAACAGATTTATTTGAGGGATTAAACAAGGGTAGAAGATGCAAATTTAATCTTTTTAATTAGTACTTTGGTTTTGGCAATGATTTTGTATTTATAAAACATTTAAACACAATACATTCACCCCTCTGGACTGTCCAGTTAACCTCGCTGGGTACTCAGGAGAAGCTGTGTTGCAGGTCTGAAGCATTGTCGCAGGTCAGCCAGTATTGCAGTTGGTTGGGGCCCTTAAATAAAGAAATGGTTAAGCTTCTTTTTTTTGTACTTGGTTGTAGCAACATAAACCACTTTTTCAGCACTCAGAAATTGTGATCCCCAGCCACAATGGCCAGCAAAGACAGTCTAACCCAAAGTGCAAACTTGAAAGGCAAATCAATTGGCAAAACACTTTAATTGGTGTTGCAATGCAAAACCCTGTTGAACTCACTGAACCTTGGACCTCAGAACCTGGGCCAATTTCCAGGATAAATCCCCTAGAGGCAGGATGTGGCTGCAGGAATTCATCCTTTTCAGCAAAGACCTGGATACAGGCACCAGAGCTGACATAACTCATCCCCACATCTTGGCATCCCTCCCAACGGTGGCTGCAACCTGCTAAGAGCTTCTCTACAGGAGCTGATTCCCTTCTCTGGTCATTTGGCAGCTTGATTTTTACAGGCAGCAACAGCCTCTTATGCACATTACTTGGCATTATAGGTTCGTCTTGGATACAGTTCTGTAATAAGCCACAAAGCTTACCCACTTGTAAGTTGCAGTCATGGAAAGGTAGGCTGGCACACAGCAGTTCAGGTTTCACTCTGGCAAATTGGCTGGAAACAATTTCGGTGACCATAGGCTTGCGAATTTGACCACAGTCTCTGAGGCAAAATAGTCTCTCAGTGGAAGGAAGATTTGGGAGCACATCTAACCCCACTTCAGTCTGGAATCTCAGCTCAGGGAAATTTTCTCCTTTTCTCCCTTTTGGAGAATTGCAGTTTGTTCTGCAGACTTAGCAGTCCCACACTGGATAAGCATTCAGGCTGAGAAGAGGCAAAGCAGGCCTCTCCTCAAAGTCTCCAAGGTGCAGGGAGAACTCACTGCAGAACTCAACAGAACTCTGCCCTGAACTGTTTTAGTTCATACTGTCCCTCCTTTTATAAAGAGCAAAGCTCCTGGATTTCGATCGGCTGCCCAAGCTGCCAGAAACAGTTTAAGTCTTTTAATTGGACAGCATTTTGGTGCCCAAAATTGTAACTCTGTTTTCCCCTACAAGTCTCTGGTACTGCCCCAAAAGTCTCTGCTGTA
Source organism: Neoceratodus forsteri (assembly GCA_016271365.2). NCBI lineage: Eukaryota > Metazoa > Chordata > Ceratodontiformes > Ceratodontidae > Neoceratodus > Neoceratodus forsteri. Next base: position 713,956,044 of record CM057449.1, on the reverse strand, counting down.
AATCCTGACTATTGATTGGCTGATGGCCACAAACATGGCTGCTAATACACAGTTCCTATGCAGTCCTTTCAGTGTCCCTATTGCACGGGAGAGAAATGGGAGATCAATTAAGGTAAGCCCCATTTGGGGGTGTTACAGGAGACATTGCCAAGCAGGGATTCCAAAGGGGTTAAAACTAAAAGCTTTATGAGCTGTCAAACAAGTTGGAGAAAACAAGCTTGAGCTGAGCCATGTCTCTCTTCAACATTGTTTATTGTTTGTTTGTTTATTCTGGTAAGTCCACGGGCCAAAGACCTGTTTACATGGTTGATCAGCATGCAAATAACAAAATACAGTTAAATATAAACTAACAACATAGCATTATAAAGTATAATATAAAAATGTTAAAAAAGCACAGGGTACAGATTTAGACTAACAATACATCAGCTATCCAAAGCACTCACATACATTGCTCTTAATCAGATATTCCTTCAATGTTTTTTAAACTTACAAATAGATGTGCCTAAACAGTCAATTTTTGTAAAAATAGAATTAAAGAAACAACACAGTTTAAAAAGTAAATACATTTGTCCCATAGTGGCATTCACCTTTGGTATAGAAAAATAGTAATAACCTGACATTGTAGTTAAGGGTGTTTTTTTTTAATATTTTTAAATAAATGATGAAAATCTCCAGGTACTTTATCTGGTACAAATTAGCTAACACTTGCACTTAGGACACACCTCATCAGTAACAAACTCTGGCAAGAGCCAATAGAGCTGCAGCTGCAGAATCTGGGGTAAAAATATTGAAAGTTTGTTTTATAATATTTTTACACCAAATTTTCAACATAGCCTTGTTATAACGCTGCCTCATGAATAAGGGCAGAGATAATGTCCAAATCCTGGCCTAAAGGTGATTTTGCGCAGGGACTGCAAAATCAACTTTCAGGACACAGAAACACATTTTGGGCAGGAGCTGAGAAATGGCAACTATCACATTCATGAGATGCTATAAAGATATGGCTATGTTATAAATTTGGGTTAAAAATATCAGAAATTTCCAACACTACAAGCCCGTGTTTGCAAAATTCTGCTTAGGCTCTTAACTGTATTGTTTTTTTTTTGAATATTTTTATACCAGATTTTCAACATAGCCTTCTTAGGCAACCTCATGAACAAGTGCAGATAAAATGTTAAACTCATGTCCAAAAGATGATTTTGTGCGGGGACCACAAAAGTACCTTTTAGGATGTAAAAAAAAACACATTTTTGCCAGGATTTAAAAAATGACAGCTGTCACATGCATGAGATGCTGTAAAAATATGGCTACGTTTTAAATTTGGGGGAAAAATATTGAAAATTATCAAAGTTATGAGCCTGTGTTCACAAAATTCAGCGTGGGCTCATAACATAATTTTTTTAAAATATTTTTGATTATAATATTTACACCAAATTTGCAACATAGCCTTCTTATGATTCCACCTCATTAACAAAGGTAGAAACATTTTTCAACTCCTGTCCAAAAGGTGATTTCTTGCAGGGACCGCAAAATCAGCTTTCCAGATGTAAAAAAAAAAAAGGCCAGTATTTGAAGAATGACAGCTGTCACATTCATGAGGTGCTGTAAATATATGGCTATGTTGTGAATTTGGGGAAAAAATATTGAAAATTACCAAAATTACAAACCTGCATTCGCAAAATGCAACGTAGATACATAACTTTGTTGTTTTTTAATATTTTTATACCACATTTTCAACATAGCCTTCTTACAACCCCATCTCATGAGCAAGGGCATATAAATGTTCAACTCCTGCCCAAAAGGTGATTTTGCACCAGGACAACAAAATCACCTTTCAGGACAGATTTGACTAATTTCAGTTCAATGTTCGTGAGGTGGGGTCCCAAAAAGACATGTTAAATATTTGGGCCAAAAATATGCAAAACTGCCCAAGTAATGCCACTAAGTTCAAAATTCCATTGAAATACATTGAATCACACACCTGTTTCTTCAGTTCATGATCCAGCTTTGAAGAGTGAAGATGTGTCTGTGGTCCAGAGAGGATTATGGCATTGAACTCCTGATCAGTAAGTAAGGGCTTGGAGGGTGTGGGGTGATGGGTGCTGAGTGAAAGAGTCAGGTGGGGGACTCTACCAGCTGCAAAAGACATTGAGGGATGGTTTTCTGCTTACAGGTTAAAAAATGAGCCAATTTCTGCATTGGGGGATTGGGCACCCCCAGTGCAACTATTTCATTTTTTGAGGGGGGAGTGGGATGGTAGGTGCTGAGAGGGAGGGTTGGGTGGTGGATATCTTTTTTTTACTTTATTTATTTCTCCTTGGCTGAGGGAGCTGTACCTATGGTTTCCCCCATCCAGTTATCTCTTCGGCCCTGCCCCAGCCACAGCCAGTGCTCTGACCCCCTACATCTTCCTACCCCTCCTAGCCACATCACAGTGGCTACTTACCCTGCACACTGTGGAAGGCCAGGAGTGGACACCAGGGGAGCTAACTTGAGTGTGTCTGACATGATGCTGATGGACCACCTTTACTGTGTGTGCAGAGGCTTCTGTGCTTGATCTGCCCCATGGCGCTGGTGTGCAATAATGCCTAGGATGCTTCCATGCATGTGTCCATGCATGGCACATCTGGTATCGGTCCACATTGACCCACAGCTGATCACAACATGCACCGATCCCCATCCACCACCAGGGGCCAGTGCATCCATGGTGATCCCTTGCCACCCTCCCTGGAGGAGGAGAGCAGTCCCTGTGATACTCAATCCTCTTCCTTCCCAGTCAACCCTCCAGCACCTGAGGTCACTTCTGACCCTGGGTAGCTGCCATGGCATGATGTGTGGTGTCCAGCGCCTCAACCATCAGTGCCACCAGCTGGCTGTGGTGGGGGATATCTTTAATAAACAAAATGAAAAAAAACCTTCCTGACACTGGATGACTGGGAACTCCCCATGTCACTGGTATATTTTCCAACACTGGGGGATTGGATGCCCCCAGTTTCACTCATTTGTTTCTGGGGGTGGTGTGGGGTGGTAAGTGTTGAGAGGGAGGGTTGGGTGGTGGGTTATCAATAATTTATAAATAATTTTTTTTAGCAGTCACGGTAGAATATGGATCAATCCACCGTGACCAAGATGGCCACTGAGCACTAATGCGCCTGCACTACTGTAGTAGTTGTGCATGCATAATGCAGTTTGGAGGCTGTTACTGGCATTTATGTTTTCTTGAATATTATAGATCCCCGACCCCCCCTGTCAGCACCCACCACCCCAACCACCCCAGAAGCATAAGTGTGACACTGAGGGTGCCCAGTCCCACAGTGTCACAATCAGGGCTGTCTTTTTTATCAAGAAAAAATAGTGCTTTGTGAGCAGGCATTTCCACAGACATGGAGGCGACTGTGATACATATCCAACAGGTTGTTCAGTCAGAAAGAATGCAAAGAATGTATAGTCCTTTTTCTGAAAGCAAAAAGACTGCAGGTCTCCACCCACTGCAGCCCTAAAAAAGGGGACCATAAATACAAAGCAAATTAATTTTATCTTTGCA